>PVKZ01000187.1:417251-1125347 GCA_004027375.1 Macroglossus sobrinus
CCCCGCCTCGCCTCGCCCCGCCTCGCCTCGCCTCGCCTCGCCTTCTTTCTTGAGTTTAGTTTTTCCACTGAGGGCACTACCTTTTAAAAGACCAAGGTATGCTTGGGTAGTCTCTGCTTTACCATCCCATAGTGGAATGGCCAATTAATCCTTTAAAAATGCATATATAATATGCACATGATATGTATTTATATATCTAGAGTATACAAAGATTTTTACAAGATAAAATTGTGTTTGTTTATTTAAATGGATGATACAATTTTTTTTCTCTCAAGCACAGCCAAGACTTACCTATCTTATCTTTGAAAAAAGTGTTAATGTGTTATACTTTAATTTCTAAATGAAGATTACAAGTTTGCATTCTGTGCTTCAGTATAGGGGTTAAGATACTTTTTTAAAGGAAATATTAATCATAGAAATCATTGATTTACCCAAATATCAGAGAAATAAATTATCCTAAGAAAGCCTTTACAATAAGTTGAATTGATCTAAATATAACTTTTATCAAATTCAGATAATATATGAAGTGTTTTACATGCAGTTTTATATTTCTATTTATCCATGAGGTGATTTTGTAAATAAGACTGTACATAAAATTAACTCTTATCTACAATAGAAGGGAGATAAAGCATAGATGGAAATTTGACTATAAATATTTCAATATCAAGTCTCCTGCTAATTTTCTCTTTCTAGTGGTTGATATAAATGATATATTAACAGCAGAGTCTCTAGTAGATTAGACTCTCTTGTAAAAGACACTTCATTTATCTTGATGATCATGCTTCCTTTTCTAATCTTTATGCCCTTGCCTAGTTCCTCTCCTGACCCTTACCTTCAATGACAAACTCTATTCCCGGATGCACTTTGTGTCATGCCTTTACTATTTACAGCCCTTACTGAATAATCTCACTCTTTGTACTGCTGATGCAAAGTATTACAAGTAATGGATATAATAAATTACACCGTAGCTTAGACAGATAGAACCGAATGCTTTTGGATTTTCCAGAATCATTTCAGAAATTGACACTCCTCTGCCAGTGCTGCAGATGAATAGTGCTGCAGATGAATAGTGCTTCAGCAGTTGTCACCTTAGTCAAATGAATTCTGCCTACACAAGGTCTGACAAAATATCTTTAATAAATGCTTGCTAGGAAGGAAATTTACTGTTATTTTATTGTATGTTTGTTTTGTTTCTTAGCAACTAATCAATTCTTATCATCTTCCTCCCCGCCCACTTCTCAACGCAATCATGTTAATTAATATCAACTCTTTAGTTAATACAATGATCATTTACCTTTCCCCAGAATGTGGTCCTGGGAGTAGCCAACAATATCTAGCATAGCACTGTGCACAAATTTATATGGTAAATATAATAAACACACATGTACACACACATATATGACTAAATGAAATTTTCAGGTAGATAGAAAAACTTAAGAAATCATATGTGTATACATAAACATGCACATATGTATTAGAACATATGAATTTCAGAAGCTATCTATTTTCCATTAAATTCATTCCATGCCTCTAAATAATTACCGAACCCAATACTGTTTTATAAAATTTGTCATATACTTTATGTTCTTTGTATATACATTAAAAATTTTCTATTGTAATTTAATATAGTTATTAATTGCTGAAATCGCTTTCTGAATCTAGGAATTTAAAATAAAAATGCATAGCCTGTTAATTCATCTCTGAGGTATTGCTGGATAAAGTCATCAAAATTATCCATGGAATCCTGTTCCACAGCGGAATCCCAAGGAAGTACTTTACTAGTTTTCACTTTTTCAAATGTAAGCAACTTGCTGATAGATCATACCTCACAATTTATCTTGAAATCAAAATAAAACATTTAATTACTGTATTAAGTTATAGATCTTATCACAGAGGGAAAAATTATAAAGGGGAACAATCATTTTCTCAAGCTAGGTAAGCCAAGTGCTTTTCCATGCATATTATTTTAATTGGCACATGTATTCAGCTACTTTAAGAGAAAATGGTACAGATTTAACATAAGCTTCTATTCAGCTGTTGAAAGAGTAAAAGCTAATCTTTGCAACGTTGCTGCATTGAGTGACAAGTTGATCACATACATCATACATACACATGCACATGTGCACACAGAGAAAGAGAGAGAGGGGATAAAACAAAATTTGTCTTCAAGAAGACAACAAAATGATGGCAAAAGTTGGGACAAATCATTTTATACTGAAATGGAAAAGAAAGGAAAAAAGTGACCTCTTGGTCTTTAGAGTTCAAAAAGATGAGTCTTAAACATATTTTAGTGTTATACTCCAAATAATGCAGCAACTTATTAATCCTGGAATAAATTTCAGTTCTTCTGAATTCATCTAATCACCCTTCACGTAATCAATATGGAAAAAATGGCTAAGATTATTCCTTATATGAATTTTAAAATCTCAAATATAGTATATACCTTCATATAACTTCCTAATAAAGCTATTTTAAAAATGATATACTATTTAGTCTGACTCAACCTTAAAAGAGTGATAACTGAAGAAGATACTGCCTACTCACTATTCAGCTAAATAAAACTCTTTTTTCTTGGATTAATATACACCAATACTATACTAAATACTGTTACCTGTCCTGGGAAAGAGAATAATTTAGATCATGCAAATCATTTAGTTCATGCCTGAGTAAGGTTATTACTGCTGAGGAGACAGGCACTGGAGGCAGGCAGGGCTTTGTATAATCTTGTCACTTCCACTAACCAGCATTTTACTTTAAAGAAGGGGCTTAATCTTTCTGGCAGTCAATTTCTTAATTTTTAAAACTCTTGCTGGTTTAATATAAGAAGTAATTAATATTATGTACATAAAGCCCTTAGCATACTATTTAAAATGTGGTAAGAACTCAATAAATGGTAGAAGTTATTGTTTCTGTTACTATTATTTTGCTCATTACTGTAGTTTTTAGATAACATTGGTACTTAAAATATTTAGGAGAAATTATGGTAATCTATTCCAAAATAAAACACATATAATCACACAAATTTTATAAAATTTTAGATAGTATTTCAATCTATGAATCTCATTAGCCATATCTAGAGAATTCCATTGACATTAAGCTAAGAGCCCCTTATCCTGGACCATGTTTAGTAAATAAATAAATAAACAAACAAGTAAATAAAATGGAGAACATGAAAGCCTCATATGACTATAATGAGAAGATAAAAGGTGACTGCTAATATAAGACATTTAAAAAACTACCAGTAACTCTGGAGACAGAATTACAGAGGAAGAAGTATAGGGTTAGAAATGAAATAGGTGGGCTGAATGTAAATGGTAGAATGTGATTTTAATAACCATGTACATATAATGACACTTAGAAATGGCATCCTCTAACAACCAAATTCTATCCTTAATCAAGTATTTCTTCCTATGATAATCCTGAGAAAAACATATATGCAGTATAAAATGACTCGGGGAACAAAGAATTCCTTGTAATTATTGAGGGGTTTAGCCCAAAATGTTAATAGAGAATTCTGGTGATCAAGGGTGGACTTGACTGTTCTTGCTTCTGCCTCCTTAACTGGAATGGAGTTGAGAGTACAGACTTGAATGACAGCAGGCTGTTTGCTCCAACTACAAACACCCAATACCAGAATTATAATATTGCCATTGCAATTCTAGGAAATACTTAAGCAAAGATGAGAAAATTACCAAGAAATGAAAGAAAGAGAAAGTCAATGAAAGTACTTTTTCTTAATTCTCAGAAACTGCTGCCCCAGAAAACAGATCTAAGGCCTTTTTTAGTCAGAAATGGAATCCCAGTTACCATCATTTGGGCTTAGATGCTGTTTTCTTTATTAAATTTTGTTTGTTTGTTTATTATCATTTTCATGGCATAAGAGAAATGAGAATGTTAAACATCGCATTTTATTTCCTTGGCTGAGTAAGTGAATAAAAAAGACACAGCCACATCTATACATGCAAATCTTTCAACCCTTTGAATTTCCTGTCCTTAATAAACTTGATCTTATCTAGTACCTCATATTTGTATAGCAACCTTCCCCTTTAGTTGTAAATCGCCTTACCCTTGAATCTGACCCAAGTTTTAGATAAATGAGGAAGAGAAGAAGATTTAAATTCACTCTTAAAAATATTCTATTTTACCTACCTCTTAGCTATAAGAGCTTAAATAAATATCTTAGTTTCATCCATTAAAGACTTAAGAATCTATTATACACTCTATGCCATTGTGTGACAAAATTAATAATCTGATAAATGTATGGGCCCTAATATCTATGTTAACTCTAATTCAACAATTTTTCTTAGTGTTATCATTTCTGCATGTTTCAAATATGAGAAGGGATTCTAGAGCAGTGGCCAGTATGTACCACTACCTACATTTTCAAAGTATAGAAAAAAGACCATGAATAATGAGGATCAACTGTGTACATCTATTAGCTATCTATATCTGATCTATATCTATATCTATATCTAATCTATATCTATGTCTATATCTATTTATGTCATCTATATCTATATCTATATCTATCTATATCTATATCTATATCTATATTATATCTATATCTATATCATCTATATCATATATATCATCTATCTATATCTATCTAATCATCTATATCTATATTTGTCCATATCATTTATATCTATAATTTATCTATATCACCTATATCTATATCATCTATATCTATAACTATATGTTTGTCTATATATCTGGGGTGGGGAAAGGAATTTGCAAATTCATCTACTAACTAAAATTTTGTCATAAATCTGTACTTATAGTGCTCTTGAGGTCATTCATAGGCATACCTAAAATAGAAAAAAAAATGTGTCACCTGTCAGAATGCTACTAAATATCCATTAAGAAGAAGTTTCGGCTCTCATGCCATTGAATGTGACAAAATTAGTAATGTAGGACAACCAGAGGATGTATATGGTAGGAGGCAGTGCTGTGTCATACAAGAAGCTCTGACTCTGGGGCCAGTTGTATGAGGTTTGAATTTCAACTCTGACACCATTAAGTCACTCTATACTTCAGAACTGTTGTTTTTTTCTTTTTTAATATAAAGAAAATAGAATCTGTCAGAAAAGTTATTTTTAGGATTTAAGATTATAATTTTTATTTTATATATATATATACATATACATATATATGTGTATGTGTGTGTATATATATATATATATGTATGTGTGTATATCATGAGGAATACATACATTTTTATATACATCTATATATCTCTCTATATATATACTTATACAGAGAACAAGTGTTGGCAAGAATGTGGAGGAATTGAAAGCCTTGTTCACTATAAGCAGGAATGTAAAATGATACAGCCACAGTGGAAAATAGTATGGCATTTCCTTCAAAAATTAAAAATATAATTATATATATATAATGAACTATTACTCAGCTATTAGAAAAGATGAAATAATGCCATAAAAAATGTAGAAACTACCACCTACTAGATCCTTATTATTCATGTAAAATAATTTATACATACAATTTTATATTATTCTAAAATGTGCAAGCTATGAGTTATTATTATAGTGATTTGTGAAGGGGACACTCTGTATCTCAGAGACATTGAATACTTTGACCAAAATGTCTTTCAACTATTAAGAAGAGTTTGTATTTATTCAACTGTAAAGCTTATAATTTTTCCAGTAAACTTTTCGACTTGCCCAACTCAGTGACTTTCCCAGATGCATCAAGCAATTAAATGGAAGAACCAGTTTTAAACTCAAATATTTGACTATGGATTCAACATTCTGAATAGTCGAGTTTAAGTAAGAGTATTTTTCTTTTTCATATTTGAACAAGTCTGATTTGATAGATGGCTACACTTATACATGTGTCTCCACATGTAACTCTTAAGTTATAAATATATATATAACTGTCTGTGGTGTACATTCATGAGTATGTGTTTGTGTATGTGGGTTTGTATGTCCAGTGTTCTAATGGTGTCAAATTCTATTTCTTTCTAAAACTTGTTATCATCACAGAGGAAAACCTCCCTGGAGAGAATGAGAACTCTGTGTGTGGCAGATATACCAGGTAGAACGAAATCAATGTTTTCTACTTCTAAAGTCTGTGTCTATTTCAACTTCCATTTGCTGGCAGAATGAAGGATGTCACTGAACTTCATTTCCTCTCATAAATTGTATTAAAACTTAGGCAGTGTCAAGTAGCTATATGTCCTACTGTTTTGGAATTTATAATTAAATAATTACAAAAGACAATGGGTATGTCTTGTCATTTTTTTAAGTACTGGAAAAATCACAAAGGTAATCACATAATCAAATAACTTATTCAAGTTTAAATAAGGTAAAATACGTAGTCATTATTTTTAAATGGACTTTACTTTTCGAAGCAGTTTTAGGTTCATAGCAAAATTGAGCTGTGAGCATAGAGATTTCCCATATAACCTTTTCCCACACAATGCACAATCTCCCTCATTGTGGTCATCTCATACCACAATGGTTTGTTACAATTGATGAACCTAAATTAGCACTTTATTATCACTGAAAGTTCATATTTTACATTAGAGTTCACTCTTGGTGTTTTACATTCACTGGGTTTTTACAAATGTATACTCACATATATCCACCATTGTAGTATCAATCAGAATAGTTTCATTGCCCTAAAAATCCTCTGTGCTCTACCTATTCATCCCTTTCTCCAGCTACCCCATGGCAACCCTGACCTTTTTCCTATCTCTATAGCTTTGCCTTTTCCAGAATGTCATATAGTTGGAATTATATAGTATGATTTTTTTCAGAGCTTTATAGCTCATTTCTTTTTAGTGCTGAATAATATTCCACTGTCTGAATGTATCACATTTTATTTATCCATTCCCTTACTGAAGACCATCTTGGCTGGGCCCAAGTTGTTGGCAATTATGTATAAACCTGGTGTGAACATCCATGAGCAGTCTGTGTAGACATGTTTCCAATTCATTAAGGAGTGCAATTGCTGGAAGGTAGGATAAGAGTATGTTTGGTTTTGGAAGAAACCATCAAACTGTTTCCAAAGTGGATGTGCTATTTTGCATTCCAAATAGCAATGAATGAAAGTTACTATTGTTCCATGTCTTGAGCAGCATTTGGTGTTATCAGTGGTTTGTAATTTGACCATTCTAATAGGTGCGCAGTGGTAAACATAGTTTAATTGGCAATTTCCTAATGACATATGATGTTGAGCATCTTTTCATGTGCTTATTGGGCCATCTGTATGTATATATTTTTTTGGTGAGGTACCCATTTTTAATGGGGTTGTTTATTTTCCTATTGTAGAATTTTAAGAGTTTTTTTGCATATTTTGGCTAATAGTCCTTTATTGGATATGTCTTTTGCAGATATTTTTTTCGGTGTATGAAATGATTGTATGCTAAAAATCTGATTTAATAGAAAGCATTTAGAGCCAAAGATAAGAAAAAAAGATAAGTGATGAAATCAAGTCCACTGGGAGTAGGTGACAAATAAAGGTTCACATGTAAGTAGAGTAATTGAAAAGTAAAAACAAGGTGAAATGATGCACTGTGAAAATGAGGACGAAATGGGACAGGAAGAAAAATAGCATTTTTAAAGAATTTATTACTTGAAAAATGTTTCTACTTGAATCCAGAGTGACTTATATATTAAAAATTACAATTTATAAAAATAGTTAAGTTAAATATCTTGCCCAGCTAATATATGTCAGATCTGAAACCTAGGTCTTTCTTGTACTATACTGGCTCTAATATGTCACTATAAATAAACGTATGTGTATGTCTGTATGAAAATATGTACACAAGTACATGACGTGTATATAAATATATCCGCATATATATTCAGCCGCCAATTCTTTGATTTAACATTTATCTCAGCTTAATTTCAACATTATGCTTTAACATTTTTACAAATTCACATTTAGTTATTACTAAATAAAAATTTAGAAACCATTTTTTATTATTAGGTTATGTTAATGTTAAGTATATTCTTGGTATGGCATATGTTAAAAGCGTAATAAAATAAATTGTGTTTAAATGGAGTTATTAGGATATGCAGAATTTATAAATGTCATAATGAAAACAGATTACTTTGAATATCACTTAAATAGCAAACTGAATTAATCAAATTATACATTCATCTTAATTTTCCAACAGTCATTCCTTTAATAGCTAATACATCATTAAAATTGTGTTTACTTTGGAAGTATAGTTATGTGCACTTGGTAATTATAATATAGAGAAAGAGAATTAAAGGTTCTTTGGCATAGCAAGAAAGCTATGATATAATATGATGCAGAACCTGCCTAAGAAAATCCAAATATATGTTATCATTAGTATAAAATTTGAAAAGACAAACACTGATGATATTAAGCTATAATAAAATTCAGAATATGTTCTCTATGAATAACTATACATTAAATACAGTAGACTAAAGCAAATGTATAATATATCTGCTATATGCCAAATTATTCCTCATAAGGATTGTCTACTCCTAATAGGCTAAGTAACTATTTCTCAATAGAACAGACTAATCTCTAAGAGTAGTGAGAAGTGACAACTGGACTAGGAACCTGTTTCACTGAGACTGATTCCCTGTTTATCAAGATATCGAATACCAACAATAGGCATGGAACATTGAAAAATACTTACTCTTTTTTTTTTTTTTTTTGCCTCACAGTGCTGTTTATTTCAACTTCTTTAAAAAATTTTGTTTTATTAGTTTCAAGTATACAGTATATTGGTAGACATTTATATAGTTTATAAAATGATTCCCCTAATTGCTCTTTCTCGCCTCTGGCCCTCCACCTAGCCATTACATTACTGCTGACTCCATTTTCTATACCATCCTCCCTATTCCCATGACCATCTATCAACTGCTAATTTGTACTTCTTTAACCCTTCACCCAATTCTCCCAGCCTCCCCCCTGCCCCAACCCTCTCTCCTCTCTGGCTGTCACCAGATTGTCCTCTATATTTCTGAGTCTGTTTTTGATTAGTTTGTTATTTTTGTTCCTTAGATTTCACATATAAGTGAAGTCATATGGTATTTATCTTTCTCTGTCTGACTTATTTCACTCAGCATAATAACCTCTAAGTCTATCCATGTCATTGCAAATGGTAGGATTTCTTTTTTTTAATGGCCGAGTAATATTCCGTTGTATATATGAACCATAATTTTTTTATTCAGTCATCTGTTGATGGACATTTAGGTTGATTCCATATCTTGGCTATTGTAAATTGTGCTGTCATGAATACTGGAATGCATAGATCTTTATGAATTATTGTTTTGGTTTTCTTTGCAGAAGTGCAATTGCTATGTAAAGGTATATCCATTTTAAATTTTTTGAGAAACCTCCAGACCATTTTCCATAGCGGCTATACCAATTTGCAATCCCACCAACAATGTATGATGGTTCCCTTTTCTCTGTATCCTCGCCAACACTTGTTGTTCTTTGATTTATTGATGATAGCCATTCTGACAGGAGTGAGATGATATCTTGTTGTGGTTCTAATTTGATTTTTTTTTGATGATTAGTGACCTTGAGAATCTTTTCATAAGTTTATTGGACGTCTGTATTTCCTCTTTGGAGAAGTATCTGTTCAAGTCTTCTGCCCAATTTTTAATTGAATTATTATTATTTTTTTTGTTGGTGTTGAGTTGTATGAGTTCTTTATATATTTTGGCTGTTAACCACTTATTAGATATATCATTGTCAAATATCTTCTCCTAATCAGTCTGTCATTTTTTTGTTTTGTTAATAGTTTCCTTTGCTATACAAAATCTTTTCGGTTTAATGTACTCCCATTTGCTTATTTTTTTTGTTTCTTTCCCTTGCCCAAGGAGATATATCCGAAAAAAAAATTACTGTTAGCAATATTAGATACTTTACTGCCTATATTTTCTTAGAAATTCTATGGTTTCAGGTCTTACATTTAAGTCTTTATTCCATTTTGAGTATTTTCTTGTATATGGTGTGAGAAGGAGGTCCAGTTTCTTTTTTCTTTTTTTTTTTTTACATGTATCTGTCCAATTTTCCCAACACCATTTATTGAAGAGATTATCTTTATCCTATTGTATTTTCTTGCCTCCTTTTTCATGTATTAAGTGAGTATATAGGTGTAGATTTATTTCTGGGCTATCTATTCTGTTCCATTTATCAATGTATTTATTTTAAAGGCATACATTAGAATATAAATGTAAAAAATAAAAATATAAAAATACAGTTTAAAAGTGACCCTAGTAAAGCTGCATCTGCATGTTCTGAAAACAGGGCACATCCAGTATGATGTGGTCTCTAAATGAAACTCAAATTCAATTTCAAAAGCTTTGAAAAGTCTTACATGTCTATGCTAACATCTTCTGAGGATGCTACAGAGGATAAATTGCTAAACTTCACACTGTAAAATTTTCTAAAATGATTTTGAACACCCATTGTTGCATTTGCCCTTGAAATTCTTTCTGATTCTTCTAAGTGGCCGGCCTTCTCTCTTCTCATATCTATCATCCCCCTGATATAATATGATCATTTTCTTCAGGTCATAACTCCATGATTTTTTATATAAATTTAATTTTTTAAATAAATTCTCCTGGTCTACCTATAAACCCAAGTTCATCACCACTAAAGACCCTAGAATCTAGTCATAAAAATATAGATGGAGAAGGGACAAAGAGAATTGCTCAGTATTTTGTCTTCGATGATGATTTTTATATTTTCGACTAGATTTGAATAATCTGGTTCTAAATTTTCAGATTATGTTAATGATTTGAAAGTCTTCATTTTATATAAAAGTTTATCAAAAATAATATTTTAATAAATGTTTCTATTTTTATACTTAAAAGTTATTTTTAAAAGAATTAAAAATTACAATAAACTTTAATTGCTTTCTCTTTTATATATGTCAAAACACTGAAGAGAAATAAATTGAACAAAATATACAGTACTATCCTACTTTTGTGAATTTAATATATAATAAAATTTAGTCATCAATGAGCATGGAGTTATTAATTTTACAGATAATTTTATAAAACATGACATTTTGTAAAGATAAAATAAACTTTTTCTTTATAAAATAAATTCTGCAGGTTTATAAATACAAATGTATAAAAATCAATAAAAAATCAAACAGCAACATACAATGATATTTAATCAATTTTAAATAGGGTAAGAACTTTTAAAGCATAAAAATCAATAGAAAACTACTAATGATAGTGTTTTATACAAGCTATGCATCAAATCTATGATAATTTTAAGGCAAACATCAAACTGATAAAATATTTGGATTAATATGCTAAATATATGAAGCACTCTTAGACTTAATAAGAAACACATTAACATACCAAGCCTAGATAAAAATATTAATTCTTAGATATTAAAAAAATTTTGAAAGGATATATGAATGCTATATATAAATGTTCAAGTCATGAATCAAAAATATGACATTTTTAATATATAAAATTACCCTCAATTTTTTAAATTTTTAAATTATGATATATTCATTAGATAGATTTTTAAAAAACTGTTCAAAATTATATACCAAAGGATTTTTTTAAATGAGGATGTTTCATGCTATAGTCTTCAGGGGAAGGTTGGGGAATAACCAAGTCAATATTGCCCTTATATCCAGGCAACTGGAGGCCTCTCCACTCATACCTGACCCCAGAAGCTCCACAGTTTAGAGCACTTTCTTCAAAATCTGCTCAGTCCCTTCTGATGATTAGGATTGTGAGACCCCAAAAGTACCATCTGGGAAGAGTAGCCCTAGCCTGGAGCACAGTCCACATTTCTCTTCTTTAGAGAATTCTAATCCTTTTACTATAACCCCACTCCCAACTTGGGGTCAACTAGATGCCTTATGTTGTTAGCAAGAGGAGAAAAATTATGTCCGTGTCCTCATCCTGGTACCTGCTTATCTGGTCTTTCTTCCATAGAGTGGTCACTCATTGGCCTGAGGTTGACACCCCGATTTCAAATAATTCTCTTTAACATCAGATGCAGATTAAATTCAGGATTCTGTCTATTGGTTCATCACCAAACCTTGAACTTGTGCCACATGTATGGGTCTGTGTACGGGCTTTCACTTTTCCCTGTTCTCACCATTGTGCAACCTTCAAGAAAATGTGTACATGGTAGAGGCCCCATTGACTTTATTGTGCTATCACCACTGATACCCAGAGTCATCAGTCATCTCCCTGCCCAAGGTCTGAGCTATGTGGTCAGACACACCTTTAGGGTAGCCCTCATAGGGTGGCTATTCCGTGTCTTTCCTGAGAATTTTTCAAACCCATGGGCCCTTATGATTGATGTACCTTTTCTTATTACTGATTAATGTGGAGATAACATCAGGTCTTCACAGGAAATCCTATCATGCTGGAAATAGAATAGACAAGTGTACCATACTAATAGCAATAGTGATGGTTAATTTGATGTGTCACCTTGACTGGGTCAGATGTTGTTAGTTAAGCATCATTTCTGGATATGTCTGTGAGGTAAGCATTTAAATTGGTAGATTGAGTAAGGCAGAGGCCCCTCTCAAAGGTGAGTGGGCATGTGTAATCTGATGAGGGTCTGAATAGAGCAAAAAGGTAGAGTAAGGGAGAATTTTTTCTCAGGCTGCTATTGAGCTACTGCATTAGTTTTATTATCTTACACTGGGACTTCTAGACCATCAGTGTCCCCGAGTCTTAGTTCTTGGTGCTTGGACTAGAACTACACCACTGGCTTTCCTAGGCTTCCAGCCTATGAACAGTAGACTATGGAACTTCTTAGCCTCTATAATTGTGTGAGCCAATTCCTATAATAAATATTGATGGGTAGATAGGTGGATCTATATATTTCTATCTCATATTGGTTCTCTTTCTCTGAAGAATGCTCACTAAAACATTAATGTAAGATGTTAATGGTGGGAGAAACTGGATGTAGAGCATACAGAAACTATCGATACTATCTTCATAAATTTTCTGTAAATTAAAACCATTCTACTACAAAAAGATTATTTTTTAAAAAATTTTTAAATAAAAAGTAATAAATGATAAAGAAAGTGAAAATCACATCTGCTGCTTCTTAGTTTCTTCATATAGGAATTAAAGATCAATTCTGCATATGAAATTATTTTTGTGGATTATCAAAAGAAAGCTACATACAAAATATTAGGAAAAAAATAAAGCACCATTTATATGTTAGATGTTTTATGCAGAATATGTATGGTATGGGAAAAAATCAGGGATTATAAACTCAGATAAAAATTTGGGTTTAAATTCCAACTCTCCTAGGGGTGCTTTTCTCTCTTAACTTCATTTTTCCATCTCCCTAATAGATGAAATGTGAACAGAAGGTGAACACAAAATATATGTCCAGTAAATATTAGCCTGAGTCTGTATTTTGTCTTAGGCCAACACAGTATATGGAGCCTCAAGATGATTAGTTAATAGAAATAACATATAATATTTTTTTATTTAGTATCCAGGTCATTTTCTAAAAGTGCCTGGTACACAGATGTTTGAATATAGTAGATTTTCAGTAACTCTTGCATTAATATATGAACGTGTTGATATGTTTTGGGGATGCTGGAAAATATACTGAAGTTCTTTATGGTATCTTCTATTTTTAAAGCTATTCAATAACTGCAAAATTTAAACAGAAGTAATATGTGGACTTGTAATAGTCAATAGATGTAAATAACAAAGATGCCCCAGAATTGCTCTAGAAACGTGCCAACGAATGAGTAAATTATGAGAACTATAATGTCATCTTGATTTTTGAGGTGTTTCTATTTTTGTTTTGGTTCTCATAATAACACTTTATGTTAGCAAAAGTTCAATAAAAATTTTAAAATTTAATGTTGCCCATTATAAAGTGATGATTTATAAATCCTTTTAGCCTGCTGTGTTTAATTTTAGATTCATCGATTTATTTTAAATGTCCCTTAGTAAATTAATCTCTTCCCCACCATACTCCATGTTTAATTAGCATTTAATTAGTCTAGCAACACTATTTCTTTATATGTATCTTCACCTCCCTATTCTTCTACATGACTGCACTTAAAAATCCTCACATAGTGTCCATTTGAACAATAGTTATAAATTGAGATCCATTGAAAATCTTTCTTAAAATCTCAAACCAACCTCCCATTCCAACTGGAAGTAAACTGAAATTTGGTGAAATTAAAAAGAAAAACCTCAAAAAAAAACCTTATAGGGCTTTATTTTCTGCAACATTTATAAAGATACTTGCATGAAAACCAAGCTCAACTAGTTACTTTTTCCCCCTTCTATATAAACAGCTCCTTGGAGACCTTATAATGGAAGTCAAGGAAGAAAATTAAAAATAAAAAAAGTATATGTACCATTTATAAAAAGTACTAGTGCTTCTTAGATAACATATTACTACCTTTTCAATAAATATTATTTTTGTTAAATCTAGAATATTTTTATATAGCTACGAATAGTTAGAAAACAATTAGAAAAAGTAGATGATTGGGGAATTAAAAATTTAAAGAATCCTAATTGGTAACCTTCAGTTCCCATGTCTAGATATAATTAAGCTAACATAGGAAAAACATTTATAACAGAATTAGAGAAAAGAGAACAAAATTCTTGACTCTGAGCTAAAAATGAAAGAGTAACAAAATAAGCCTTTGAAAGGAAGAAGGACTATTCCCATGAAGTTCTATGTAACAGCCCATGTTTATATATACCAGTTTTCTTTGTTTATTTACAATACACTTCCTGGTATTATGGTCATTTTTCCCACAATATACTAAAATCTGAAGCTTCAGAATGTTAAAAAACTCATAAGCAAGGCTATCCTTTTCCAGAGCAATTTCCTTCGTGGGAGTTCATCATATTCTGCATTCTTTACTTTAAAGAGTCAACAACAAATATATGTTCTTCTATTGATTAACACACCCAAAATAGATTCAAATCATGTCATTTCTTTCCTGATACCATTTAATTTTTTTTCTTGCACCTGGCACTGTGTCTATTGGTGGCTGTTTTATTTTTTTATGTAACTCTTTGTTTACTAGGGGCTAGGGATAAGGCAGTGAAATGAAAACAAAGACCTCTGTTCTCATGGAGTTTACAGGGTAATAAAAATTTGTTTGATTTGATCTGCATGTCATTAACTATTTCTTATTTCACATGAACTTTTTCAATTATGATTTAGTTAAAATTTTGTAAATATATTCTAGGATGATAATATATAAATCTATAAAAACTTAGTTTTAAAATATATACAGTATTTAGAATTTATATAACATATAATTATGTGTAATATAAGTTATAAATAATGATATAGCAATTATAGAATATAATATGCATTGTGTATGTATTATATGTATATACATATAATTTTAATAACCTCAAATTGAAATCCCTTTAAAACCCTAGCTTCACTGTATGCAGGGAAATTTACATCCTTAAATATTATTTCTACTTTGAGTTGATTGGGGGAGAGCGTACATCAAAATAATTAATATGCTCCCCTTTCAGCTTATATTTGTAGTGACATCAAATGCCTTTGTACTTTGTATAAAAGATGACCCTTTCTCATCCATGTTTCTTTCTTCATGAAACTCAGTTCCATCATAGTCCTACAATTAATTTCATTATACTCAGTCTTGTGTCTGAGATAAAATAAATCTAAATTATTAAACTTCAAACTTACAGGTTCTTCACTATTAGACATTTAGACATTTGGTTAACCATGATATTTATCTTGCATATGGTATTTTGCTTTTTATTCCATAGGAATCATCTATTCTTTCAGCATTTTTTTTTATTTTTGTCTTCCAAATATTTTGACTGTTCCAAAGATTGTGTGTGTCTATAATATATATATATATATATATATGTGCATGTGTGTGTGTGTGTGTGATATATTACACACACATATATAATATATAATGTATTATATATACATTACACACACACATACACACATATATACATATATATGTATATACGTATATATATGTATATGTGTGTGTGTGTGTGTGTGTGTGTGTGTCTATTATCCATCATATTATATTGATATTTCAGTGGAATTGAACTTTTTAAAAATAAATTTACTCACTCCTACTATTTGTCTTCTCTGTGGACTTTTCACATTTCTCTGTCCTAGTACAGATCTATTGTACTTAATTTACTATTCTCAACTTAACATTGATCTAGGATAAAGTTTCTTCTACATGGTGATGAACAGCCATGAGCTACATTTTCCAAATCTATTTTCTTAAGTTTCTGAATTTGATTCTGTCAGTGATAGCCACTTTTTGAGATTTAGAAAACTAATGTGAAGGAGAAAGCATTATTTCTGTATTCATCTTAGGTGGACATGTAAGCAGATGTGAGATACAGGTTTTCTTGTTAAGTTGCTACTTATTTTATTCTTTGCTATTTATTCCAATAATCTTTTTTTTACGACACCTTGGAAAATAGCTTTATAGAATATTTCCATAATTTATTGGGTTTCATGTACTATTTTTATCTGAATTAATATGGAAAATATTTTCTGATATCCATTTAGTAAAAAGCTCAACTTTAAATTTTCTCTTTATTTGAGATCTTTTACCTGTCCTATTCATTGTTTATTAAGACATTTTCTACTAACATTTATTGAGTGTCTTCTATATTGCCAGAGAGAGAGAGAGAGAGAGAGAGATGAATTATATTTAAAATAATTCAATCCTTAAATATATGACAATTGGAGGAGAGATATAATGAATGATGTTCCAAAGAGAGGTAGGGTTTGTTGGGGTGGGAAGTGGAGGGTACCTGTAGGTGCGAGTGACCTTCCATGTGGAAGAGTAGTATTTTGTTACTTTCATAATGTTGAATTGCTAGAGCATGGTGATAATAAAAAACAGACTGAATTTTAGTCAGGTTTATAGTATTTTTAAATTTTCTACAGACAATATACTTCCTTACCATTTGCACCTGTGGTGAATAGCTCCCACGCCATCTTGTTATACCATTGGATAGAATATATAAATCTGCTTATAATATTATATTCTATATGTCATGTTAATAATATGAACCAGTAATGAAAATAGAGTAGAAAAAAAAAAAAAGGGATTCTGCTGAGAGGGCCAAAGGGGACTTCAGAGTAGAGCTGATATTTCAAGGCTTTGTGAATAGCAAATAAGTGATTACAAATGCTCAGGTTGCTCCTTCTCAGAAAGAAAGCATTATATTCTCATTACTAGTCAGAAAATCGGTATACTTTTTTTACAATTTCTATGTGCTCAATACTGAGATATATATAGTCATTTTTCTCTCCCATTTATGCATGGATACATGGTTGGATCTTCAAAGGAATTTTAAATAAAATACAGATAAAAAGAAAAACTATGGGGTTATTTCTCATCACTGCAAAATGAAAGAACTCATAATTTCATACTTTAATATTTTAGGAGATATACAGTTGAGTTTACTCAGTCTTCTGTTTATTTTTCTCATTTTTTTTTTACATAGCTGTGCCATATAACTCCTATTTTGATATTGTTATTTGGGGTCATAATAGTACTTGTATAGTATTAAAGACACACTATAGAAAAAAAAAGCTGGTTCATCAAAGCAGTTTTCTAAAGTGCGAAGCTTTCTCTAAGGTAAACCAGAGTAATTTTCCATTTAATTTGGCATTTTCTGGAAGATTGACTCCAAAATTCAAGGCTTTTCTAATTAAATTCAGTTACATTTATACCCAGAATTTTCATAGGGGATTGGTTTCCTGCTGTGGGCTGAGTTTTAAAGCTACTTGAACTAAATTACAGATCCAAGCCAACACCTGTGCTAAACACACTGCAATCCCCTCAGCTACTCCCTCTACTCAGCAATCTGATTCTCAGAAAAGTAGATTAATTCATATCATGCCTTCACACCTAGAAAACAGTAGTCTGAAAAGAATCTCAATGTAGTAGAAATATGGAAAAACATTTGTTAAAGGATTTAATTCATTTCAGGGCATAGAAAAATACACATCACAGAGGAGAGTAACTACAATATATTCTGACAATATTAAAACATTGGTTTCTTTTTGTCAGGATTGTATTCACTTGTACTTTTGTTTTAATTTAATCGTATTATTTTGTCTATTGAAATTATAAATATTAAATATTTTCATCAATTTAAATGATTATACTTCATGGAAAGCTTACTACTCTCAAATTAAGCATGTATATCACAGTGTTTTTCTGTTTTGAACATTAAAAGGCACAATAATTTTTGATGAGGATGACAACTATATTTTTCTTTTCCCAAATAAGAAATAAGTTGTGCAAAGAATAAATTTCATCTTGCTCTTTTTTTTCCTATTTTGTTTGTTTACTATGCTATGAAAAACATAGAATTCTAAGATAACTGTTTTTTAATTAATATGAATGAAAATGACTAAACAAACATAAAATATGATATATAGGTATAAAATTAAATATAATTCTCAATACAAAGTTGGAAATGATATGAACAGAGAAGTCACAGTATGAAATATTAAAACAGAAAAATGGGAAATGTTCAGTACTGGTAAAAATTTGTGAAATAATGCTTTTATAAATTACTGGTATAAATATTTATAAATTACTGCTATAAATGTAAATTGGTATGATCTTCTGAAACAGCACATTTTCTTTTGATAATATTTCATTAACTTTTTAAATAGTTGCTTCCTTTTCCCTATAATTCTAATTTTTTAAAATTATTCTAATCAGAGGTACACAAAAAATTTATTTTATAATAATTAATACCAAAGAATTATTTATAATAGATAAATATTGAAAGCAATCTATGTACAGTTACAGGAAATATTTTGTGTTTAATCAAAAGAATAGTATACAATAGTTAAAAATAATCTGAAAAATATTAAAATATGTAAAAACAGAAATTGTTTATGGCATTCTGAAAGTAAAGATACAAAATGTATATAATGAATATACATTTATATGCATTGTATACATATATAGAAAAAAAACAGAAATCAAGTTACCAAAATAATAATAATGATTGTTCTGAGCTCTTGGATTGCTGATGATACTTGTTTAAATAATACCTTAGAAAGCAGAAGACAGCAGTAGGAACTCAGGAATGTTATTTTTACACCCATGAAAAATAACAGCAGCCATTCAATCAAATGACAGAGCCAGTATTTCTTTAAGGGAAATAGAATAAAAGAAAAAGCATGATATCTTAATAACAATATTTCAATTTCTTCTCCAAAAAGATGAGGGAGAATCTATCATTTTTGGATTTATATGTTTTTAAACTAAATCTTCTCACTTTGTGAACTTTATAGTACTGTTACAAATTTCAAAATGAAGATATAAAACCACTTGTAATATGGTTTAAAATGTATCTGAGCTAGTGTGTATCTGTATGGCCAGGTGTTATTTGTGTGTAAATCCAAGTTTGATTAGAAAAAGAAGAAATAGCATTCCTCATACAAGTTATAGGACACTCAAAGAAATATAATTTGCTGTGAAATGTTACATATTCAGCACATACTTCTTACCAGCAGACCTGAATTGGAAATGACCTTTTCTTCCTGGTTATTTTAGCAAATATAATACCCTGCTTCACCCTAAAACTGAATTGCTTGTAAATCTGAAATTGTAAAAGAGCTCTATTTTTTTTTGGGATTTGCTCTTAGTAATGTATTTTTTAGCATTTTATTTTATTTTATTATTAGTTTCAAGTATACAGTATATGATTAGACATAAACAGCTCTATTTTTTAGATTACAACAGCACTAATAGAAATATAAAGTTAATCATACCTAGGTTTAAAATGAATAATATTCACACACAAAAATAAAAAATATGCAAAATATTATTTCAGCATATAATCAGATTAAAAGCTATTAATGAGATATTTTAAATTAATTTTCATCACTTTTCAAACTCTAGTGTGTAGTTTCAATTTGAAGATTATATTTTCAAAGGTAATGATAAAAAACAGTCCTATCAAAACAATAAAATATGTGTTTAACGACAACAAAAAAGTTTAATCTGCTTTAGTTTTTAGTTTAAATTTAATTTCACTAAAATAATTCAAATTAAAAATTTAACTTCTTAGTTCAGCTAACCACATATCAAGTGCTTAATAGCCATATGTGGCATATGCGGCAACTGTATTTGACAGTGTTGCTGTGAGAATTAGGGCAGTATTAAACTCATAAAGCAAAAAAAAAAAAATACATAAAGATATCCACTAGCTTTAAACTTTTTCAAGAAATTACTTGAAATATCCATTGGCTTTGATTAAAAAAACATTATTCAGTATAAGACAAAGCAGTAACATTTGGTTACAAATTTAATATCTATGTTATTTTTCCTCTTATATATTTTTCTCATCATGTATTTTATGTGAGAATTGTTTTGATAGTCAATTTTTAAAATTTTATTATGATAATGTTTAGATAAAGTTTTGAAGCTAAAATCTATATTCTAACCAGGAAGTCTCAAACCAATTAACTAACTGCCCCAATTAAGGAAATTCAGCTTAGTTTCTAAAGCTAAAATTGCAATCAAAATAATATTATGAAAAAATGAAGCAGAAAAGGATATACGATTATACCTAACTCACATAATTTTTCTAATAATTTTTAATGAGAATCCAGAACAGCAGAAATATGCACAATTAGACTAAATAGGAATATTACCTGTTATGTTATAGATGTATTACTGGAAGAATTATTTAAATTTGTTTTAATGCTAAGATTTTAATTTTTTCTTTTTTTATTAAAATTATATTAACCTTCCAGTATGAAAAGGAAACACTACAAATCTAGCATTTTATTATAGGCAAAACAACACACTGTTTGTTGACATACTACAAGGTATAAGTATAAAGGGAATATGAAAGTCAAGGCAAAAATCAAGCATCAAAATCTATTTCATTATCAAGACTGACTCTCCACAGAGTTTACTAGGTAATTGTTCTATTAGTTTATCTTTGCTGTAATAATATACTCTGATATTCTTTCTTTCATTAATGCCATTGACCACAATATTTTAACCATATATTTATCTATTTTTATCTTTATGATATTATGAGGGGTTGAATTCTATTCCCCTCAGAAAGATATGTTGAAGTCCTAACCCCCAGTACCTCAGAATGTGAACTAATTTGGGAATAGGGTCATTGTAGATGTAATTAGTTAAAACGAAGTCATATAGAAGTGGGATTCATCCTTAATTCAGTATGATTGGTGTCTTTGTAAGAAGAGAAACAGAAATAGAGACAAGGAAGAGAGACAGCCATGTGAAGAAAAAGCAGAGATTGGAATTATTCAACCATAAAACAAGTAAAACCTGCCATCACTAGACGCTGAAGAGACAAGACAGGATCCTCCGCTACAGGCCTTGGACCAACACCTTGACTTAAAATTTCCAGCCTCTAAAATTGTGAAGCAATAAATTTCTGTTGTTTTAAGCCACTTAGTTTGTGGTTCTTTGTTATGCAGCTAGTAAAATTAACAATAAACTGTCTCTAGAAATACTAGTCTCCAATTAAAAAAAACTTCATTGTTATGGCCTTTATTAATTTGATAACTCTTTAGTGACCACTAAGTATGTAAGATACAGAACAGGATAAAGTCATTAATTCATGTTTCCTACCTTATATTTCATAAGTTTCAGAATAAAAAATCAAGTTCTATCAAGTAGCCAAAAATTACACTCACACTCCTTAGGGAAAAATATTTTCACAATATAGGTTTAATACCTAGGGTAACTGGCCTTTATTATTTTAGTATGAAGTTCATAAAAATTAAATAAAGACCATAATTACAAATACATGCATATCTAAAAGATAAGAATTAATTTACTGTTCTCTTTATAGTTGATCTTTTAGGATTAATTGATAAGACTTGAAAATTTTAAAATTATAAGATTTAGAAAGACCTTTCTAAATGTGGGAGATCAGAACACAGACAACTGCTGTTTCTTTTTTATTTTTCTAACCATCAAAATATGGGAACTACTAACTTGAACTAGACTCAAGTCTCCACAGCCACACTCCGAGCTTTGTCCAAAAGGTGGCATCTCTACTATTGAATATTTTAATCAACTGTGTCCTAGTTTCAGAATATCCTAGAGAAACTGAATCTAGTATATGTTACATTAATGTGCTATTATTATTATTTCATTCTTTTAAAAATTGAGGAAAACAAAGTATGTTTCAATGATTAATGATTAAAGTCTCCTTAATCAAAAACTTACATGGGGTTTTATATTGACTCTATTTTGTCCACCTTTTAAAAGCCCTGTTGAAAGAGATTATCATTAGAAACATGGCAATAGGGATGTTGTAATACTTCTTTACTAATAAAAAAAATTAGTGACAAAGGCTTTTTAAAAATTGTTTATTAACTAAAATAATATTTTAAACAAATTTTCTATAATTTATTTCAAGAAATTATAAGGAAGAACTGTTAAATGCTACCAAAGAATTCAGTGGTGATTGTTTTATTAAATGAAGACTGAATTTAAATACTAAGAACAAACTTTAGACTTCATTATAAAGGAAAATATGATTCTACAATATCAGACAATTACTAGAGGAAAACACTCATAATCTTTTTGTTGGAAAATCTACCTTGTTGGGTTGTCTGTGCTGAAAATCTTTCTCTTAACTATGTTTTTAATTCACTTCTTCAGAACATGGTTGGTGTAAAAGAAAAAAGTGTATTTAAAGTTTATTGTTACAGTGGACAAATACATTTAAAATGTGTTTTGAATTACTATCTCTTTTTATGAGTAAAGCTCAGTTCTTTGGATATCCAGCTTTAATGGCCTCAGAGGCCAACTTTTTTAGAGAAAGAAACTGGGATTTAGCCAGATGTGACATTTCCAATCCACAGACATTCAAATTTAATGCCTTTCCAGGCAAAAGGTTGGGATTTGTCCAGAATTGTTTTTCTCAAAAATATTGCCAAGCATCATCTTCGAGGCATATCCATAAGGTTTTTTTTTTGACAGTAATTTATAAAATTGATAGTAAGCATTCAAAAAGTAGAACTCTCTTTTCAATCCCTAATTAAGTCTAATTAAGCACTTTCTATTCTAAAGATTCTTATGCTAACAATGAGTATATTGATACCGCTTCAGTGCTTTCCTAGAGAATATCCTAGAGAATCAAAATCAGAAGCCTTAAAATAGAGTCTTTAGAAGCCAAATTCAACATTTTAAAAGATAATATTATAGGCTTCTTTCATACAGCTACTGATGATTATGTTTTTCAAAGAATCCAATATCTAATACTCTGATGAACAATACAAGTCTAATAAATCTTTTTTTTTTGCCCCCAAATTCTATAGATTTATGATAGTCCAAGTAAGGAAATCAAAATATACTCTTCAATTGTCAAGTCCCTGTAAGTCTTTAAAATGCATAGATTTCTTGTGTTTCTGAAACAATTCTCTAGTGATTTCCTAAGATTCTTCTAAAAGGAATACACAGTTCCATCCATTCTGAGTGTTTCATGTGGGAGGTTTTAATACAGTTAATAATTATTTAGTTCCAAAGATAACACATGATTTTCTGAGAGTATATTCTTTGGCACTCCCCATCACTCTTATGTACAATAACTATGAGAACTTATTGCAGCTGAAAAATTTTCCATTGGTATAGTAATATTTATTTGAGAATATCTCATAAAATTCACAGTTTTATAGAATCCAAGGAATAATTATTTACAATAAAGCTATGACAAATTTTATAAACAAAATAAGCTATGAAAGTAAGCTATTGATATGTTTGTTTGAATACTTAGATGCACTATTTTATAGTGAATAAATATTTGCAACAGAGTACTTATTATGTGTTTCTTTTGTAATGAAAGCAAATGTTCTTAAAGCTTTTAACTTGTAGCCTGAGAAGAAAGTACATTACAGAAGTGTTAATGGTCTTTAAAAAATAGTTGAGTAAACACCATATGTAATTACTCTGTAGAGAAATGCTACTTAATTAAAACATAGAGTCATTCTATTAGCATACACACCTGCTATTCATATGGTTCATTTCTTCCTAAAATAACAATTTCTGAAGAAGATTTTCTCTCCACTTCATCCTCTTGGGAAATGTCCACTTTTAATTTCTGTCTGCTTCAGATTTTTTTATGTTTGCTCTAAATATACATATATATATATATATATAACTTATATATATATTATATATATATATTATTACATCATATATAAGTATGTATGTATATTATATGTACATATACATGTCAATGTTGGCTCCAAATATGTATAACA
Organism: Macroglossus sobrinus; assembly: GCA_004027375.1. Lineage (NCBI taxonomy): Eukaryota > Metazoa > Chordata > Mammalia > Chiroptera > Pteropodidae > Macroglossus > Macroglossus sobrinus. Next base: position 441,492 of record PVKZ01000187.1, read on the forward strand.
AGGAAGACATAGTTTTATAATGACAACTGACCCTGTGGACTTCATATGCCTCTATTTTTTAAAAGTTTTCAGCATCCAGTTAGAATGAAGATCACAGCATTTTTTTCTTGAAGAAGCCGCAAGCAAACTCATTGTCTCTACCAAAACAAGAAAATTGTTATTCACAAAGTCTTCTATTTGGCATAATCTTATCTCAGACTTTTATTCGAAAATATTTTAAAGGCTACCTCATTTTTGAAATTTTCTTTGTGTTGAAATGAGGTTTATTTTCTGCAAACACATCCAGTTCTCTGCCCCATCCATCTTTTACTGAAAAAATATGTTTCACTCTGTATTTTGATAGCAGCAACAACCAAAAAAGCTAATAAATACATAGCACATGTTATTAATATATGTTCATCATTCATCCCAGCTTCACTTTTGGTTAGGTTGAATGCGTAGCTCTATGTGCATGCTTTTTCTGCAACATGAGTATATCCCTCTTCATTATTTCACAATGTGTCAACATTTCTTTTCCACTTTTAACTACTTCAAGTAGACTCCTCTATGATTAATAATGTCATCCTTTCAGTATTTGAAAAATAGGATATTTATTCTCTTTTTTGAAATAAAGTGAACCAAGAATAAGAAAAATTCTCTACCTGGTAATTTTTGCTGAGTTAAAGAATAATAATATTAATAATAACACACATACACAAGTGTGTATATGTGCATATATTCATATTGTATATAAAATAAAAAGTTAGGTGTCTGTTCTCAATTTCTTAATCTACAATAAATATCTTTGTATGATAGAGGAAGAAATGTGTGTGTGTGTGTGTGTGTGTGTGTGTGTGTGTCTATGTGCCTGTGTTTTTGTTTAGTACTTTTTTTGTTTTTGTATTTGTAGGGTTGATTTGTAACAGAAAGATTGCTAAGTAGAAGGATACGTGACTTAAAACGTTAACAAATATTGCCAACTTGCACTCCATGAAATCTAGGCAGTTGAGACTATCACCAATACTTCCATTGCTCTTCACTTTCAACAGTGCTATATATGAGCAAACATTTTACCATTTTGGGTAACAGTTAAAATATTTTATCTGATAATTCATAACTTATATCTTACAGTTTTTTGACTTGTGTTTTTTTTTTTTTGACCTCTGACTAGAAATATCTTGAGCAGCTGCTTCTACCTGTCCTTTGTATATGTTTTCCTCATATTGGCAGTTTTCAATAATAGTTTGCATTTATTGATTACTTGTGAATGAATGCCAGTCAAGTTTTTTATAAGCACTTTAATTATATTAATAATATAATCCTCATAATATATCTTTCAAGTAGGAACCATTAACATTTCCATTTACTGATGAGAAAACTGTGACATGGTAACATTAATAAAATTACTCAAGATTACATTTGTCATAAGCAAATAATGGAGCCAACAGACCAGTTAAGCTGGTCCTAGAGCCCAGGCCTTTAACCACTGCCTTGCTTGCTTCTATTTAATAGACTAGTGGACTCTTAGTGTTTTCAATGTATAATACTAAAGATGAGCCCAGGTGGTTTTTACAAATCCTGATGTTATTTCTAAGACTATTATGCATTTATAAGCCAGATAAATATCACTAGCCTTGTGATTACTTTTAAAAAAAATGGAGAGCAAATATGTAAAATTTGTGTAAAGTCTAGATTTGAAAACAGACATACTTAAAGAAAATATTTTTTGAATGTTGGAAGGAATGATAAATATATCTTAGAAAGATGCAAAGGAACATTTATCTGGAATTGTAGGGTAATTTCTGTATGGCACACAGAATGGAGTTAGTTTCATGGGCTCCCTGTGGATTGGCTGATTCAAATAATGTTGGTGGGTGTGAGCATAGGGGCTTTTCTAGTTATCTGGTGCTAGAGCTCAGGGTAGCTAGAGTAGGTGCCTAGTGGACTTGGTGTATAAGAACATGGTAAGAGAAGTGATTAGTTAGGTGTGTGAACATAATTTGGCTGCTCAAGAAAGGGCCAACTGCTAAGGCCTCAAAATCAGGTCAAGATACCACAAACTAAAAACTGTTGCTATTGCAAGTCATATTGAGTCACACATTCAACAGATATTTGTTTAGCTCCCTTAAATATACACTCAGCTAGGTATTTTAGAGAAATGAGTAAACCCAGCATCTTGCCAACTTTTGTAAAGTGTAGACAGTTGATAATTACGTAAATATGTTTGCATATCAGAATGATCACTCAGGCAGCAGAATGAAACTCAAATAAAGACCCTCAAACTCTAGAGCCATTAATAATATAAGATTACTTTTTCCTCACAGTACAATCTATAGTTAATTTGTCCAGGGCTGCTGGGGGAACTCCTTTCCATGTGGTCACCAGGCATCTGATTTCCTTCTATTTTGCTTTGTTGTAGCATTTTGGCTTCTTCATAAAGGTGAAACTAGTTGACCAGTAACAAATCCTCATTTTATGAGGAAATATCAAACAAATTCAAGTTGAGAAACATTTTACAAAATAAATGACTATACTCCAAAATATCAAGATCGAGGACACTAAAGAAATGCTGAGAAGGTATTCTAGATTAAAGGAGACTACAATGTATGACAAATAACTTCAGCATAGGTTTAAGAATGGTATCCAAGACCAAAAGAAAATAGCAATAATTTATGTATTGGGACAAGTGATAAAATTTGAATTACAACTGAACATTAGATAATAGTACTATATTAGTATATAATTTCTATAGTTTATGGTTACATAATATGTTCTTAGGAAATACATTCAGAAGTATTTGGAGTGAAAAGATGTGATTTTTTAATTAACTCTCAAATGGTTAAGAAAAATATTTATGTATACATATAATATATAGTATGTAGTCATATATATAAACCTAATGTATATGATATATAATTTAATATATAAATATTTATATATGTGTGAATATATACATGTTGGTATGTCTACATGTGTGTGTACATGCACACATATATATACACTTATAGTGTATGTATACACACACATATATAATTAGTCTGATATGTTTACTGTTAATTTTGTTTTTTAAATATAATACTTTACAGAATTTTTTTTTTAAAAAAGAGGTCTGAATGTGAGAAAATAGGGGATTCAAGGGTGAAGAATCAAACAATGCCAGTAATCTAGGGTAGGGAATTTTTTTTCAAAGAGGAATTCTTACAACTGTACAGTTGTATAATAGTTTATAATGAGAGCTTTTATAACAGGAATATCTAATCAATTTTGTGTTATCTTATTGCTATAGTTCTAATCCCCATTGTCATTTCTCCCCAGTTTAGCAATCTCAGCTACGTTTAAGAGACTTTTCTTTTTTTTTCTTTAATTATGAGAAGACTTAACATGTGTCGGTTAAATAAGAGCAGAAAAAAAAAATAAAGTCTCATTAAATGAGGCGCAAATGAAATTGAATTTCAGCAGCATTTTAGATTTATTTGGGACAAAAAGTAAAGCCCCAAGATTTTGCAGACATATTAAAGATATTATTTGATTCCCTATTTCATCTGTGGAGAAATAACTATTGATAATTTTATATAATTGTCAAGATTCTGCTGATATATGAATCTTAAAAATATTTAAGAAAAAGACCACAAAAAGGTAATCTAAAATGTGGACTGGGGAATACAGTCTAAAAGTAAAAGGAAAACCAGAGCAAATATTTTTCTAAATTAGAAGTGAGAAGAGTAAAGATAAAGTCTGAGGAGGTCTTTTATTTATCTACTGTATTTATCCACTTAGCAACTTCTTTTAGAGCAATTTCAGTATGCAAAATGGCAGGAATACTTTTTCTGGGGTTGACAAATAAATAGAAGTTATATTTATGAATCTGAGATATGATGGGTAAATTTTTAAGGAACTCTTATTGTATGAGTTTATCACTCATATCTAACAATCAAACAGAACTCTCTAGTTGAATGTACATAACTGTTTCTATGCACCTCAGCTAGTTTTCCTCCTTTTCTTCTCACTAGAACACTTTTCAGATCCCCCAGATGACTTTACTCATTCCCGTTTATTTCCAATACCTGTTTTGCTAAAGTCTCTGTTTCTGCAGTTCTGCCCACTTTATCTTTATTTTCTTTTTTCCTACCAGAGACCTTTATTTTCTTCTTTAATAAGAAATCAATCCCATTGACAATTGCATCAAAAACATTAAAACCTAGAAGTCAAGTTAACCAAGGAGTAAAAAGTCTGTTATCAGAAAATTATGGATCACTGAAAAAAGAAATTAAGAAGTACAAATAAATGGAAGCATATACCATGCTCGTAGATAGAAAGAATTAACATCATTAAAATGTCTATAATACCCAATGCAATCTATAGATTCAGTACAATCCCTATCAAAATACCAATGACATTTTTTCACAGAACTAGGATAAATAATCCTAAAATTATGGAACCATAAAAGACCTTGAACAGCCATGACAATCTTGAGAAAGAAGGACAAAGAGGATCTTTTACATTAGATGAGGTTTCCTAGCTCTGTGCTCTGCTGTGGGTCCATTCTGTACTTTAACTTGTTATCAGACTTGCAAATTTACATCATAACTGCCCACTTACTTACCTGAGTTCCCTTCTTGAACACGGTGAGTAGTTTTTGGATACTATTTTTCTCAATTGCCCTTGCTTAATATCAAGCACATAGCGGTCCACCTATAAATACCTGTTCAGGAAATAATATAATCTCTATCACACATTTTATTCTGAAACATACATTCACACACATAAATAGATGATGATAGCTGAGAGCTGATAGGTGATAGATAAATAGATAATAGATAGATTAACAGATGATAGATAGATAGATAGATAGATAGATAGATAGATAGATAGATAGGAAGTAACAAAGGTTAATGGCTATAGGTTTTAAAACAGAATCAAAATGTTTATTGTTGATTTTTTTTAAACAAACTGGAATGATCAACCTCACTGATACTAGTATCTATATATCTGATATCATTATCCCTGACATATGTTAATTCATTGTTTGTGTGATTTATGATTGCTCCCCATTACTATTTCCCACCTTGGTGAGCTTTATTGATCTATTTACTCACCAAAATCAAAAGTAATTTCCTCAAAGCAACTCTATTTTGAAATTGTATAAGATGGTTTTCCCCAGACATTAACTTCAAATGTCATTGAACTTATTTAAAGATAGCTTTATTTCACAAAACTTATGTTCAAGTCTTAGTGTACAACTAAGTGGACCTAATGAGGCAAAGAGAATCTGACTTTCAAAGATAATCATAATCCTAGATTATCTTCTAAAGTAGGGTTTCAGTTCACTTATTCTAAACAGATAGGTTTTTATAATAGGTGTAGTATTCTGTCATTTTTCTGGTTTGAACTTGTTTTGGTTTTCACCTTTGTTCAGGTAGGTGCCTCTGGATGTGATAAAGCAAAGCTGCCTGGCTATATCTCCTTCCCTGTGGTGGAATGTATCACATCCTTACTGTAGCATTTTCTTTTCACTCAGATTATTCAGGTATTCCTATTTGTATATGAATGCCCTATGATAATTTTCTCTTTTCCCTGTAAGGCTAAGATGTGGTGCTTCTTTCTACCTAGTTTTATACATTTAGGAGGTAGCACAGATTTTCCTTCCAAGGAAAAGATAATAAAGTTCCCATATATTTTCTAGGCATGTACTGGTGGTATTTATTGTTTTCTAAAATACAAAATATGATTGCTGCAGTACTTCTTCTAAGCCCAACTTTCTTCTTTAAAATAAATAACAAACAACTGCAAATTAAAGTGTGTAGGGAGTCTCAAGTAAGTAACAATTAAAAAAAAGTGGTGTATTGCCTTGACATCTGTGGTTTGAGTTCTAGTCTCTAAATCCTTTAGCTTGTAACGTTTGTGAGGTATTGCATGTAATGAGTTCACATCTAATTCATATCAGTTCCATCATGTATCATAGCATACTCTGTTGAACAACAGTAAGGGTACATTGTCTGTATGAAAATGCACATATAGATTGATAGATAGATAGATAGATAACAGATGATAGACAGACAGACAGACAGATACTTTACAGAGCAGATTTTACAACTCAGCTCTTCTATCACAATATACTCCTTTAGCTATACAGCTCCTTCAGGAAGTGAATTGTTATTTTAAATGTTATTTTCTACAGTTGCATGTACAGGGTGGATGCAAGAGAATGCAGTCGTTCCTCAGAAATAGTACTTGCAAACAAATTTTTTAAATTAGACAAACCAAAATTAGTACACTATGGAATAATGTGATTTTGTTTTGCTTTTAATTTTTATTAGTGAGCATAGATCACCAGCTCATTCAGTCAGTGAGTTTTTCAGAAGAGTGTTAATATCAAAATTATTACAGAATTTTATTTTCAAAGCCCAATTCCTACAAAAATCAATGGTCAAATCCTCACAATTCTGAGGAAATCTTAGTATCAAATGTACATACCATTCTTCCTTTGCACAAGACATGATTTGTAGAAAAGAAAAATGTAAAATATTTTAAATCAAATGTGCTTCATAATCATTTCTATAAGAGAAAAGTCCTCTTGTGACTTTTAGGAATAAATGCCACAAATAACTAAATAACTGGCAGGCCAAGAGAAATCTATATGCTCTTTTTCTTTTTTATGCTAGGGAGGAAAATAGTTAAGAACTAGAATAATTGAATGGCAGAATACTCTTTGAAATAATATTTTATAAAAGAAAATATTGGCTTAAAATAAAACAAACAAATGAATGTACTTTTCAGATGTATATGTCTAAAAGATGGACACTGTGGATGCCTGAGGGCTTCCTTAAATAAGCCACAGCTGATGGGCCTGACAAGTGTAGTATATGTAATTCTAAAATGTAAGTGGTTGAGACTCATTCCTGATCTCATGTTATTGATGGGTTTCATTTCACATTTGGAGACACCCTGTTAGGGGTACTGGAGATCAGATATGTGTGAAGTGCATACCTAGCTTATGTCACTTTGTGTGAACTATCACATGCAAATAATGTAGACATTAAGCAAACTGGCATTCTGTCTATTGCTGACTGGCAGGAAGTGTCTAGGAAGTGGTCAGAGTGAATATGAATACCTGCTAAGTAGCCTGATTCTCCCATAGTCAAGCAAGTATTGCTGAATTTGTATCACTTCTGAGAAATAAAGCATCATTTTAGTCACCTAATCCAATGGCAATCAATTCTCTTCTTTGAGTGCTTGAAGCAATTTACATAAATCAACATATAATAGAGTTAGGTCCTTTATTATTGTACTTTATAAATAAAAAAACTAAAACCTAGGTTATTTAAGTAACTAAATTCACAGTCAATGATTCTGTCTGACCCAAGAACTGTGCTCTTCAAATAATGATATTTTTGCATAGTTTTAATTTGAAGCAATAGTCTACAGTAAATTCTTTGCTGACCTCAGAAGCTTGCATGAAACAAAAAATTTAGCTGTGGTTTTATTTTTACCAGTCTACTTTAGTAGGGAGGTGTTTCTGGAAGGTCCTTAAGAAAGGTCTTTAAGAAAGTTTCTACAGTTACAGAGCTGGGCCTTGGCTCCTGTTGCTCATGCCTGACTAACTACCTAACATTCCCCTCTCAAGTAGTAGGGACCCAAATCTTTGGGGTTTGGGAGCAATGACCACTCTGGCTGCTTCAGGCTAAGGGATGAGGGTGGAGAACTGGGTCCCTTATACTTGCTCTCTGTCGACAGGGGGCAACAGCTGTTGATGCCCATCTAAGGGACTGCAGTATGCTACAGAATCTGTTGACCAGAATGGGTAATAGTTTCCTTGAAGGATTATCTGCAGATGAATTGCCTGGACTCTGAAAGAATAAAATTAAGCAAGGCAGTGTATAAGTGGTAGTCTACAAATAGTCAGGGTTTGGGGTAATGCACGCTATCCTCTGAGTAAAAAGACAGAGCCCACAGGGCTAAGAAAACTTAAGGAGGTCAGTTTGGTTGGCTAATTGATAAGGAGTAAGTAGAATAGGAATACCTATAGTAAAAATTAGCAAAGATGAGAAAGTCAGAGAAATTATAAAACTCATTCTGGTTTGTCCTTCTTGAAGAGAAATCTCACGTCTTCTCTTGGTTCACAGGTGTAAGTATAGTCTTCTGTAGGGAGAAGACTGGAATTTCAAAATAAGATTTGACTCAAAGTGGTGTAGATGGCTAGAAATTCTGAGGACTGTTACTGTAGTTGGGGAAGATAAAAGAACAGGGTATGGTTCTTTCCAAATTGGCTATAACTGAAAGACTGGAGAATTATCCTTGTACGCCTTGATTAATAATTGTTTGAGTGACTTAAAAATCTTAGGGCATAGAGTCAGCATGGTAAGAGAACAGAGAAGGAGATTATGTATTTACTATAAAATGGGTCCCCTCTCAAGTTGTAAATCTTGTAATTCATGAGCTAATGATTGACCAAGAAGGTGAGGACTGTCCTTTAATCCCTGAGGAAATACTGTCCAAGTCAGTTGCTGATAGATTCCATTAGGGGAGTCCCATGCAAAGACAAATAGAAAATGTAACTGTGGACTAAGAGGGATGAAAAAGAATGTGAAATTGTCTTACTGTTGACTCCCTAAATGGTGTAGGTTCGAGAGGAGAAAGGTTCAAAGAAGGAAAAACAAAGTAGGTGGCCCCAGTATCCAAAAAGGAAAGGAATTGTCCTAACTGCCATGTCCATTGGTACCCTTGGCTACAATCCAGTGATGTAGACAGATATAGATATTCTGCCAATTAGAGGGGGCCTCTTCAATCCCATGCAACTATTTGGCTGGTTCTGACCCCGGAGTCCTTTGACTCTTGGGGCAGAGGGCAGCCCAGTGACCCAACTGCTGACACTTGAAGCAAGCAGATTTAGAAGAGTTGTCCTCGTGGGGACTTTTTTTTTGGCCTGGAGGTCAGGTTGGTGGCAGATGATGTACTTCAATGAGTTCTTGCCATTGGGAGCTGGGTACCCATGGATCTGGGATGTGATTAGCCTTTAAAGGCTGTTAGCTTCTGTCCTTTCCCTTTCAGCAATCCTATCTTCTGTCTTTTCCCTTTTGTGATCCTGGCCTCTAATGCCTGGTCTGATAAGGTATGTAGTATGGATTGGTATAGAAGAGAGGATTGAAATGGTAGATGATGAGACTAATTAGGGAGGGGAGCAGAGTGTCTGTAAGGTAATAGTGATGTTAGACAGTGAAAATTTCCAGGATAGGGGAAAAACTCAAGCCCTTTACTGAGAAAAAGGGATTCTTGGTAAAGTATAAGAAAGAATTCAAAGGTACAAAAGAGACTAAGAGTGCCTCCGAGGGACAGAGACAATAAAGAGAGAGAGAGAGAGAGAGAGAGAGAGAGAGAGTAAAGGCCCTGAGAAGGACCAAACACATATATTTTCCTTTCCATTATAATTAGAATTCTTAACCACCACATTACACATAACATCGACAAATATAAACCAGAGGTCATGCACATAGTCTAATTTTGTATTAGTTTATATTTGATATTCAAGTTTCAGCTCGACCATATACAAAATTTCCTTTTTTAGGCTAATTGCAGTCAAAAACTAAGCAAAGAAATAATTTGCTTGCTCTTGACAGTTTTAGAGAAGCTGAGGAATGTTGGGAGTAAGGTGTAGCTTGTAAGTCCAGCTGCTTATGTTTTAAAATCGCCCTTTTTTTTCTCTTCAGTTGCCTCAGTCTGAAGTAGTAGTAAGGGCTGCATTACATTTCTGGCTATCTGTAAGAACTTGAAAGTTACTGAAAGTTAGAAAAACCTTATATGGCCTTTAATTTCTAGTGATAAGTAAAAGTAAGCAATCATAAATTGGTAAACTTAGGCAGTAACATTGCAATACTTTACTCATAGGATGTCCATGAAGGTTTGGTATAAATCTAAAAAGCATGGTACAATAATAGCTATATAATAAGAAAAATCAAAGTTTTCCTCAGATTTATAGGGCAACTTTCTTCCATAAAAGATCCAATAGTCTGCATCAAAACATTTTGCTATTTGAAATTAAAAAATGAAATTAGTTGATTACATATAAAAAGCTAGGTTTGGACTTTTAAGGATATAATATTTAACTATTTAGCAATTTACTCCAATTAAATGGATTAATTAGATTAATGAATTACACTTCCTATTAGCCCTAGACTATAAGTCAAAAATCAAGCATTTTATTTTCAGATCACTCATTCATTCTGAGTTTTGAGAGAATTCATTTATTCTCTTCTTTCTTCCTAGGTAATTTAGCATTTCTTTCCTAGATGTGATCTAACTTAAATGTACTATTTGGAGCTTCTATTCTTAAAGGGTTTTATTCTCAAATCAGTGGAAAGAATTTTAAAGAGAAAAAAGAAACCACTCAGTCAAAAGGAATCTATTGCCATCTCAATAGAGCAATAGTAGAAAACTGCAATGCACATTGGATATAAGAAATTAAAAAGAGGAAAGCACCTATATGTGAAAAACAATATCTGATGCAAGACAATAAATGACAAATGTCCACCATAATCAGAGAAAACACTCTGCCTAATTGTGGCAGCAGCTATTAAGTCTCATGAAGAATGTAAAATGTTCTGGTTTTTCAAAATACTAGAAATTAAGATGTTCATATGAAGTATTAATTTTTACATTTTGGTAATTAATTTTGTTGTTTTAAAATGTAGTGATGTTTTTTAGTCAAACAAATATACTGTCAGCCTAAAGACCAGTTTATCATGAAGGGCAGCAAAGTTTTGCCACCCCAAAATGTGCTTTTCAGATACTGATTTTAAACCAGCTATAAAGAAACAAAAGATTCAGAAAGAAACTTTGACCTTCCTTCCTTACCTGCCTAAAAAAATTCAGGTAGAAAAACATGTTTAAAGGAAGGGAATATCAACTTAGCAGTATAATATAAATTGAATGTGGCAGAGAGGGAGAAATCTAGCAAAGCCTGTTAGTTGGACTTCCTTTAGTATCCCACTGTTTCTGGATGGCACAGCAAGAATTTGTTTACCACGTTTGCTCTTTTCCATCTACCTACAAATTGCCTACTTCTCCTTAATAATCCCAGATTCCTGACCCCTTCTCTTTTGTCCAAAATGACATGTAAACCTCAATTGCTCGATGAGTCTCATATCTTTTGGCACCCTCAAATGTACAACTGTAGTAAATTTTGAACATTTTCTTCTTTTAATTTATCTTATATTAATTTCATTATTAGCCCAGCTTAGAACTTAGAAGGTGGAAAGAAAATTAATTTTTGCATTTCCAACAATCTGCCAAAGTTCAACTTTCTATTCGATACTTAAATTTTCTTGATAACACAACAAAAGTAATTGCTTATGCTTACAAAATGTATAGATGGAATTATTATTATTAACTTCTTTGGAAAATGCTTTCACAGTTGTAAAATTTTTATCGTCAAAATTTATTTTATATATTTTTATAGAATGACAGTTCCTACCATTATTATATATATTTATTAGTTCCATCTCTTAGAGTAACATTGAAGAAACAATATTTTTTTTTGCTTTTCTGTATTGAAGTGTTACATTTCTGTCTTCCCCAAATACCCAACTTTTATTTATTTATTTAATATGTATTGTTTGATTTTCTTCACCATATTGATAGATCTCCTCTAATGTGATAGAATTTTTCTATGCTCTTAGAATTATAGAGCCAGAGCATAGTGCAGAATGGCTATTAATTTACCACAATGAGTATTAATTTACTACATGCTACAACCACCTTGGTATGTAAATAAACATTTATGTTTCCCCAAATATCTGATTATTCAGATTAAATCTTGCATGTTATGTTAAAATTTTTCTTAAGTTTTCTGAAAACTTTATTAAAAACTAAATAAAACACACCACATAAATATACCATTAGCATTTTTAAAGCATCCTTTATTTTTCTCCTTATGTTTCATAAGCATTGTAAGCCACAGTTATACTCTTCTCTCCTGAATAGACTAAATATATTTTAAAGTGATGATAATTATTTCTTATGTCTGCCAGTCCATCCAAAATAAGCAATTTTTCCCACAATTATCTGAACAAATTAAATGTCCTTTATATCAGCTCACTACACTCTTGCAAGAATGTTGGTGCTTCATATCATTTTTCTGAGGTTACATTCTAGTCTTCTTTTCTATTGTCCATTCTAAATGCACTTGCTGAAACCTGTAACCTTAGATTTGATCCTGTTGCCTGTTATTTGACTTCTATTTCTTTCCCAAGCTATTTAGATACATATTTTCTATTAGACTGTCTGCTTTAGCTTTTAACAGATGGATGATGTAAATAAAATTTTGCTTGATAGATACCATTTCTCTTAGGATATTTCCATCTCAAGACTGTCAAGCCCAGTATATTTCTGAGCAGTGCTAACAGCTTCTCTTCTAGGGGCATAGGTAATTGGGTTTATAGTCCATGTTAATTTAAACAAGTTATTTAACCTTCTTAAGTTAGCTTTCCTACTTTATAAAGTAGCAATAATAAGACCATCTACATTCAAAGTTGCTAAGAAGTTTTTAAAGAAATATTGTACCTAGGATGCTCAGTCTAGTGTTTGACATATAATAAATATTGCCTACATTTTGGCCCTTGCTGCCATTGTTATTTTCATCATCAGCTTTCTACATTACCTTTGCACACTGTCTCAGACCTTTTGGAATGCCACCTCTCTGACAAAATTAGCATCTGATATATTTACCCTTGCATGTTTTCTATTCTCTAGATTTCACAAATACAGAAAAAAAATTGTAGTATTGTTCAGAAGATCTGGAATAAAATTGCCATTCTTTTACTTTGTGGTTTAGAGCTTGATAGAATATGGAATTGTATTCCCTTAAAATATCAACATGCATTCTCTCAAAATTTATATTACTCAGTTAAAAGATAGGGAATGGAGAGAGCAAAATATTACTTCAGTAGAGATTCTTGTTACCTTTTGCAGTTAGTTCACTGACTCTTTGTCACCCTTGATTGTGTTGCTCAGTAATATAGGTATGAAACCACATGATCTGTGGTCTTCCCTTCTATTTTTAGAAAGAAATAAAAGTCATCAATAAAACCTGCTGAAAACCATCTTTTTCCTCATTTTTTACATCAGAGCAGCTGTCAGCCACATCTGAGTGCTCAACAGACCACCTTTTGGGCTATCTGATGTACTGTATTGATGACTTATTATTTTTACTTGTAACAACTGTTGTTACCATGCTCCAAACAGCAAGTGTTGAATCTAGAGACAGGCCTTCAATAGCCTCATCAGTCACACTTGGTGCTTGACAGTCTTTAGACAAAAATTCTTAAAAAGAAAATAGGTATCTCTCATGCAATATTTATTTTACACTCTCAGTAACTTACTTCTTGGTTGGTAATTTAAGAGATGTGCTGAGCTTAAGCTAATAGATTTTTAAAATTTCAAACCATTCAGTTGTGTTTTTTTCCTCTGTATTAAGTACTGAGCAGGTGGTGTTCTCTAATCATTTGTGTTCAGTTTTTCTTCTTTAATGAGGGAGAGAGGGGAGATGTGCACAATGACATTTGTAGTGAAATGACAATGAATAAAAGGTTGTTGTTTATACTTTGATTAGGAAAACATTTTAATTTGGTACCATGGCAACAGAAGTATGTGAGGGGGGCTGAATAAATCAAAAGTCATTCAACATCATCTAGTGGTGCTTTTTCTTGGTTCTTGTCACTAGTTAAGAAATGATGAATTGGAACAAGCAGTTAGTAGAAGCATTAATGATACTATCTTTAATAGAATCAAGGAGCAATTGGTAAACATTTTGAGAGAGAACTCTGAGGAAGGTGCAAAAATGATTGCAGCATCCATAATACAAGTTACAGGGTATCTACCTATAGTAAAGGATCTATGCATAATCAAGGATACCAGCTTTCTCATTCAATGATATCATTTAAAGGCATTTCTTATACTTCTTCTATTTCATTCTCATTATAAACAAAAATAATAAAAAATAAAAAAGATAACACACTCAATAAGAAGGATTCTGTGTACCAGCTCACTAGCTCATATAGGCCATTTTTTTCTTTCAATCTTTTCTCTTTTTCTTTTTTTTTTTCTAAGTGTAAATACAAGCATCATTTTGAATTTGCCTTCTACCTGTAAATGTCAATATACAAGGAAGAATCGGAAAGTGACTATAAGTGGATCCAAGAAAGAGTGAACAAATGTGTAAAATAGTGAGATGACTGCCTGTCCTTTGGATTTCTTTATTTTCTTTTTCTCACACCCTCTCAACCTAAGTAGACTATTTCAAATTTTTTTGGATGGAGTTTTGCCTAGAAGAACCTCTGACAAGTAACATGGTCCAGAAGTATATGCAAAGCAAGTAAAAGATTTTGAAGGCAGTGTAGTCAATGGAAGGGTCCAATAAATGGCTTGGAAAAGAAGATATGATTCAGAGCTTGAACATAAGAAAATCCTTAAAGGATTAGTTTAGCCTAAAATCAGGAAGATGATTTATGAGGGTAATCACAGTAAAGAATAAGAACAGATGACAACAAATGATATATAATGGCCTAGGTCAGTTGTTTTAGGACTAAAGCCATTAAGAACTGTAGTAAGCTGGGGTTTTATTTAGTGTTTTTTGTTTGTTTGTTTGTTTAATGAATTATTGACTATGTGTTTAGAGAATGAGGCAGCGGAGTAAAAGAAATAAGCATGATTGTACAGTGCTGGAAAAGAAAAGAATAGAATTTTGTTCAGTTATTCATGGATTTATTCATTCTTAAAATGACTGTTTATGTGTGTTGATGTTTCAGAATTCTAAAACTACATGGGATTAATTATAACCACATAGAAGGTTGATATTAAAATGGAATCTGAATGCATTTTGATGACGGATGAAGTTTTTTAAATAAAAATAATCTCTTGTTTTTTTTTTCCTGTGTTTATTAAGAATACATATGAAGCCCTATATCTTCCCTAAAGGTTGACAGCCTTATTTACATAATCACCCTCCTCAATTTTTCTAGTTAAATATTTATATGTTGGTAGAATACTTTCTTTCACACTCCATAATTCCAATATCTTAAGTAAAAAGATTTCACTTTTTTTCCCCGTCTTGGGATTGTTAAAAGCCTTTCTAAGGGAAAAGTAAAAAGTAATAATTATATGAATCCTGTTATATGAATTTTAGCTAACTTAGGACTTTGAATGAGGGGCCATGTAGCCAAGTATTTAAGACCTTAAACTCAAGTGAGTAAAAGGTTTTGATTTTGATCATAAGCTACACATGAGCAAGTTTCCAATTTTTCTTTTTTTTTAAATTTCTAACACTGACCTAGTAATACTATATGCTTCATATTTTTGTTATAATGATTAACTGAGGTCCTAATAGAGTTTATTGTACATTATTTGGACCTTAGGGAGTACTCAATTAGAATTAAATATAATTCCTACTATTAAAATAATAGCTACATAATGAAAGGGAATTTAAATGATTATCATTAACATTAGTGTGAAATGGTTTGAAGAGTCAGGAATTTTATTTTCTAAACAGTATTTTTTATTCATATAGGTAATGTAATTTTGATCAAAGAATATATAAGCATATTAATTTATTCTTAAATTTATACATATATAACTATACTGATATATTTTGTACCTCAAAATATACAAATATGGAAAATTTTTAAATGGATAAAATAGAAGATATATAAGGTACAATCCACTCTAAGTGATCACCTTTCAGGGAAATAGAAGTGTACCAAATACCCGTTGGAAGCCATAATAAGTAAGATTCCCCAAAGGCTTATTATCTTATTCCTGTATTCCTGTCTCTTTTATAAATAATTTTAGATGCACATTGTGTATTCAAATGACAGTGGAAGGTGATAGAATTAGAGAAAATGGAAAAACCATTGTCATTATGGGAAAGAATTTATTAAAATGACTGGTTCCATTGAATAGTCAGTGCCACATCAAAAGTTTTAATTAGGTAAAATGACTACACTCTTAAGGCAGAAATCACCTTAAGATTTGTTCATTTTACTGAATGTAAATTTAGTCTTAGTAATGCGCTACTAAAATCTTTTATTAAGACCATAAGTTATTTTATATTTATATTTATTAAAATAAGAGTGATATATTACCTTATATTTGCATATTTTTCTAAGAGATGACCTCGTTATTTAATATTAAGTATTCCATTTAATATTTATTATATATTTATAATTGAGTAACTGATTTATAATTGAATAATAACATTATATGTAAGACTTTATCATAATCTATAATTTAAGTGGTATTGACTTCCTTTGAAATTAAAATAGTACAGTGATTTTACATAACTTGCCTAAAGCCACACAATTATTAAGTAGTATAATTGAGACTCCAATCCAGGTCTGCTCCTAAGTAATATGTTCATTTTTCTTCAACTTGATAACTTTAAAACATTTGAAATAGTTATTTAATTAATTGGTTAATATGCCCTCTTAATATATTGAAATGGTTTGGATCATATAACACTAGATAAGTAGAAGTTGTATTTCTGTCTTTTAATATTCATCTCAACTTGACTACTCAGCTTCTTCTTGACAAAAGGGAATGATAGATAACACGTCATTTCTCAAGGCTATTGTGTGGTTTGAATGAAATTAACTATGCTAAAAGATTCTTTCAGAACCCAGAAAACACAGAAGATTCTCAATTTGCAAAAGTCTCTGAATTTTTCCTTTGCCTTCTCATTCTTATTGTTGCCTCTCTGTCCTCATGGTACTGCTTCCCATATAGCCTTCTAAGTGGTAGATTATCTCTCACCCTCAGCTCCCTACCCACTGCATCAAGAAGTGGATAAATGTCCTCCCTAGCACTTTGTCACTTCCAGAACTTTTTTACTTCCTTCTCCTCAAACCTCTCCACTTTGGAATCTCACACTATTAGACTCTATTAACAGCTCTCTTCCATTTTTGTAAGCATGTTCCCTCATTCTTTGAAGTTTGTCTCCTGGTTTACTCTCATTATTTCATTAATTCTGTCACTGTCAAAAATTGGTGTTTCATAAAATTTTTTATCTCCTTAGATATCTGACCTCATTTTCAGTACTCTTTCCATTTTCAATACCTTAACCACTCAATTCCATAAGCTAGCTCAAAGCATGTCATTACTCATAATTTAAAATTTTACAGTCTAACTTTCAAGCCCTTTACTCTCTGGACATTAAATGCTCTTTACTACTACAGCTCCAAAAATCTCTTGATCCATTCTGGATCTACAATATCATACAATTTGCAGTACTCAATCCAATTTTCACCTTGTTTCTTGGCAATTCTACTTTCAAAATATCTAAATAATTCTCATTATTGTTATTATCCACTCAGTCCAAGGCAACATTATATCTCCTATGAATTTTTAAATGTTTCCCTCCCCCTTCCACATCTGCCTTCACCTTCAGACTACCCTCTGTACTCAAGCAAGAACATAATAGAACATAATTGGAATCATATCACTCATTTGCCCAATCACCTTCAATAACTCTCATCTCATGGAATAAAAGTCAGAGTCATTCTTGTACTAGTTTACAAGGCCCTGCCCATGCTCCCTGCCAGGTGCAACTTTCTGACCACATTTTCTATTGCTCTCTCCTTTAGTCTGGTCCACCCTCACCATTGGCCTGGCCTCTCAATGCTCTTTACACATGGAGGGGATTTTTCTCACATCAGATTATTTGTATGTGTTTCCTCTGACTGGAAATACCCACGTGCAGATTCCCACCTGTGTTATTTTCTTATCTCTTTCAAATCTTTCATTTAAATGCCACCTTCTCTATCATACCTTTTTGATTTTCCTAGTTAAAATTAAATATTCCTTCTGATATTCCATTTTGCTTCTCCTGATTTACTTTTCTTCATAGCATTTATCACTACTTACCATATTAAGTAAACTTCATTTTACTGGAGACTAGGAAATGGAGAAAAGGGAATGGAGAGTTATTGATTAAAGGGTATGGAGTTTCTTTTTGGAATTATGATAAACTTTTGGAAATAGTGATGATAGTCATACAACATCATGAATATATTCAATGTCACTGAATTGTACAGTTAAAAAATGGTTAAATGGTAATTTTTATGTTATGTTTATTTTACCACAGTAAGGAAAGTGGATTTAAGTATAGTCATGTGCCATGTAATGGCATTTCAGTCAACAAAGAACTAGATATATAACAGTGGTCCAATAAGATTATAATGAAAATGAAATTTCCTATTGCCTAGAGCTGTCATAGCCTCTTTAAATTCATAATGCAATGTATTACTCAAGTGTTTGTGGTAATGCTGGTGTAAATAAACCTGCTGTTCTGCCAGTCACAATGCAAGTATAGCATATACAATTATAAACATTACATAATACTTGATAATCATATCTATGTTACTGGTTTAGATATTTACTATACTGTTTTTATAGCATTTTAGAGTATACCCTTTCCACTTATGAAAAAAATTTTCTGGAGAACTGTATGCTGTGTCACATTAGCAGCAGCCTCATATACCTTCTGTTTAATATGTAGCTTGCTTATGTTATTTTCCATTGTACTTGATTAATATCATATTGTTTTATTTATAATGACCCCTAAGCACACAAAAACCACTGCTAATGTTGGGAGTAAAAGGACAAGTCAAGGAACTGACCTGGAAACAAAATTGAAAGTGATTAAGACTTCCAAGGTGAGGAATCAGTGATGGTTATTGCTAGCTTGTTAGGCATGTCCCATTCCACCATAGCTCTGATCTTAAAGGACAAGAACAAAGTGATGGAAGCTATTAAATGATCTGCCTCATTGAAGGCAACCAGACTAACAAAAGTTTCAGAAGGGCCTATATCAGACATGGAGAAATTTCTGTTGACACAGTTCGAAAACTAGACACAGAAGCATATGCCTATCATCATGATAATAGTCACAAACAAAGCAAAAGCTTGTTTACTATATTGAAAGAAAAGCCTGAACCCATGTCTAGTGCTGAATTTCCTGCTAGCTCTGGGTGGTTCAATGATTCAAGAATCATTATTTATTATATAATGTGTAAGTGAGTGGGGAATATTCTAGTGCTTAAGTGAAGGCAGCTGAAGATTTTTTTGGAAACTAGGTAACCTGATTATGGAGGGATATTACTTGCCAGAGCAAATATTCAGTATGAATGAAACCTCCCTATTCTGGAAATGGATGCCTGCTAGGACTTTTCATCTATAAAGAGGCCAAGTCAATGCCATATTTCAACGGTTTTAAGGACAGGATAACAGTCTTGCTTGGGGACAATGCTGAAGCTACAATTCAAACTCTTTGTGATCTAGCTCAGTGAGAACACAGGAGCCTGCAAGCATGGCAGGAAGCATATAGTGCCAGTGTGCTCGGGCAATAAGTCATGGATGACCCAGCTCTTCTAAGATGCTCCCCTGAATTCCTGTGCCAGCAAAATGGAGAAGTACTATTTGGAGAATAATATACATTTAAAGATTTTGCTTAAAGATAATGCTCCAGGACATTCTCCTTTTATTGGTGATTTTCATCCCAATATAAGAGTGGTGTTTCTCTCCCTAATGCCATCTGTTGATTCAACCAATGAATCAAGATATAATAGCAGCTTTTAAGGCCTGCTACTTAGGAGGACCTTTTGCCCAGGCTATTGCTGCAACTGAGGAAGACACTGAAAAGACACTGATAAAGTTCTGGAAGGAATACAATACCTATGAGTTGTAATCCTAATATCAAGAACCTTGCTTGGGCTTGGGGCAATGTCAACAAGATGTATATAAATGATATCTGGAAGAAGACACTCAAGAGGTTCATACATGACTTCTTCCAGATGCTTTTCAAAGGATTTGTTAAAGATGATGAGGTTGCAAAAATCAACTAGGCTGTGGTCGAGATGGTAAATAACTTTAACCTGTGTGTGGATGAAACAAGATTGAGGAGCTCCTAGAAGTGGTTTCTGAGGAAATGACTAATGAGGACTTGTTGAAATTAGAACAGGAATGCTTAGCTAAAGACGAGGCAAGAGAAAAAGAAACTGCAGGAGAAGAGAAAGGAAAAGGAAAGAAAATTCACAGTGAAGGGTTTAGCAGAAACTTTTTTAGACCTAAACAAGCTTTTTTAGACCTAAAAAGTTGGAAAACTGGGATGCCAACCCTGGAAGATTTTTATTGATAGGGAAGAATGTTTATAGTACATTATCTGCTTACAAGCAAATCTCTGATGAAAAAAAAAAAAAGCAAAACACCATGGATATATTTCTGAAAAGAGTGGCACCTCAAGAAGAATCTCAGCCAAGTCTTTTAGGAGTTATTCTAGAAGAAGACATTATTATCATAGGAGATGACAGCCCCATGCATATTATTATCCTTGAAGACCTTCTAGTGGGATAAGAGATGGAGGTGAAGACAGTGATACTGATGATCCTAACCCTGTGTAGGCCTAGGCTAATGTGTGTATTTGTCTTAATGTTCAGCAAAAAAGTTTTAAAAGTTTTTTTAAAATTAATTTTTTAAATAAAAAGCTTATAGAATAAGGATACAAAGAAAATATTTTTGTATGGCTATATAATGTGTTTATGTTTTAAGCTAATTATCATTACAAAAGAGTCTAAAAGTTTAAAAATTTTTTTACGTTTTTAAAGAAAAAAATTACATCAAGCTAATGTTAATTTGTTATTGAAGAAATAAAAAAAAATTAGTGTAGCTTTAATATGAAGTGTTCATAAAGACAACAGTAGTGCACAGTAGTGTCCTAGGCCTTCGTATTCACTCACCACTCACTCACTGACTCACTCAGAGCAACTTCCAGTCCCACTGGCTCCATTCATGGCAAGTGCCCTTTACAACTTACCACTTTTTATCTTTTATACCATATTTTTACTATACTTTTTTATCTTTAGATACACAAATACCACTGTGTTACAATTGCATAGATTTTCAGTATAATAACATGCTATATAGACATGTAGCCTAAGAGAAAGAAATAAGCTCTATAGGATCAGAGAGGATAATATTCAATGGTGGCACATCCAAGCAAGATTTGTATAGAGTAAAACATGACTAAATAAATATAATAATTTGCTTGCCATAATCAATATCAATAACCGTTGTTTTAAAGTGTATAATAGCAGTCTTTTTTAACCAAATTTAACCACTAAATTATTGGCTTAAACAATAAATATTTTTTTTTCTCTCACTGTTGTAGAAGCCAGAAGACTAGCACCAGTGTGTTTGTAGGTCCACACTTTCTGAGAAGTCTCTAGGTGTGTAATCAGCTATACAGTCTTGGTTTGTGTAAGTGCACTGGAAAAAGCTGAGCAGGATAGAACTCACAGCAAAGTTTTACTGCATGTTAGACTAATGATCAGTTCTATTCTCAAGACTGAGATGCTTTACAAGATTAAATCCCAGCCTTGACAAAGCTATATCTCTGAGATTCATATGGTTTGCCCTTAGTTCTGTAAGTGACACTTCACATGGAAGATGATTCATCAATATCAAATCTTTCCTACAATGTAATACAGGATGAAAATTAATCTGGCATGTATAATTAACATTCATGAGTTATTAATTACTTCTATAAGAAGAGTATGCTCATTTTAAAGGGTTTGATTAAAACACAAGTTTTCTTATTTTGGTAGTGTAAAAGGTGGTAATATTTAAATGATTTTTTGCATCAAATTCTTACAACTTAAAATGATTTTCCACAACTTGATATCATACCAATCTCTCCACTTCATTCAGCTGAGGCTCTTATACAAAATGCCATATATTGAGTGGCCTAAATGACATATATTTACTTATCACAGTTCTAGAGCCTGGGAAGTTGAAGATTAAGATACCTGCAGATTCTCATCCTGGTGAGAGACCTACTTACAGATAGATGCCCTCTTGCTATGTCCTCATGTAGCAAAGAGAGTGCTAACTCTGGTCTCTCTCTCTCTCTCTCTTTTAATAAGAATGCTAATCATATCACAGGGGCCTCACCGTCACGATCTCTTCCAAAACAAATAACCTCACAAAGATACCACCCCCAAAAACAAGTTAATTTGCAGGCTACGACTTCAATGTATGGATATTCGGGAGTCACAAATCTTCAATCCATACCAAAGTCCCATAAATTCTAAAAGGCCTAGGATCAGAGAGGATGATATTCAATGGTGGCACATCAAAGCAAGATTTGTATAGAGTATAGAGTAAAACATGACTAAATAAATATAATAATTTGCTTGCCATAATCAATATCAATAACCGTTGTTTTAAAGTGTATAATAGCAGTCTTTTTTAACCAAATTTAACCACTGAATTATTGGCTTAAACAATAAATATATATATTTTTTCTCTCACGGTTGTATAAGCCAGAAGACTAACATCAATGTGTTTGTAGGTCCACACTCCCTCAGAAGTCTCTAGGGAAAAATATTTTCTTGCCTCTTTTAGCTTTTGGAATCTCCTGACATTTCTTGGCTTGTGTCAGCATAACTCTAATCTCTGCCTCTGTTTCCACATAACTTCTTTCATGTGTCTCTGTGTGTATCCAATCTTATTTTCTCTTACAAGGACACCAGTCATTGGATTTAGGAACCACCCTAAATCCAGAATGATCTCATCCTGAGGTCCCTACCTTAATTATATCCGTAAAGATAGTGTTTCCAAATAATGTCACATTAATAGGTAGTGTTGTATGAGTGTTGAGGGGGGAGTTGGACACCTAAATTTTGGGCATACCTTTTGAGGGATACTATTCAACCATTACAGTGCATAAAATAATTACCATAGTCTAATTTCAATTTAAAATATATTTATGTTTTCCTGTAAGAGAAGAATTTGTTCATAACTCAGTTTACCTTGACGTGTATAATAGGATTCGAGACATATGGGTGTGGAGTACCAGATCCTGTCACACTTTAAAAGAAAAAAAGCAAGCATACTAAATAAACAACAACAACAATAAAAAACAGAGTCTAGTCTGAGAGTTAGTTTAAAATGCTGGTACCAAACAGTTTATGCACTTTTTAATGGCCTTAGCCATGCTTCTAGTAATTTTTCCCATTATTACATGCTAAAAAATAAAATCAGCTAAAGAAAAAAATTAGAATGAAAAAATGTCTACCTTTGAGTCAACTATCTAAAACTATCTAAAATAAACTATCTAAAGCTTATTTATCAATAACAGAAATATATGTATTATCCAGAACAGATATTCTGATACTTTCAAGGAACAAAACACTGAATCAAATCACCTGTAACTAAAGTGTTCATTCATTTTAGTTATGAAGTTCAATGCACATACTTAAAATTTGTTTTAGCTCTTTATTTTATAGTTTATTCTAAAATTTTAATATGTAGTTTTTATTTTTAATGTACTCTTTTCTTTTGTCATTTTTTGTTTGCCTAGCAATATTTTTATCCAGGGAGAAAAACCACCTAAAAAATGCTTTTTCTTTAACAAATAATTAATGTATTTAAATTATAAATAAGGGCTTCTGTTCAAGATGTTGGATTGTACAATATAGCAAATGGCATTTGTAGTTCAGTAAATGCGGAATAGAAGCTGAAAAATAAATAATATATAAAAGCAACAAAACAGATGATAACAGTTTCTTGCCAAATGGCCTTCTCAAAATTGGTACTTTAGGCTCTTGTGCTGATATTGGATTTACGTTTTTGACAAAGCATTTACATCTGACCTTTCACTGTCCTTTTCCATGCCCTAGAATCAAATTCTCCTATAAAAGAACATTTGCAGCAAGTATTCTTGTGGTGGGTGGCGAGAAGGCAGATCAATAAGAATGTGAAAACAAACCTTTGAGGTAATTTTATGTGATTTGTAAGTGTTTAGAAAACATTTTTGCTATCTAAAAAATGTCTTAATTTGATCAGTTAAAAACAAAATATGTACTTTTGTGTCACTAGACATCAAGCACTAAATACGGAAATGTTAAGGTAGGCCAAACACTCATGTGGAATTGATATTTTGTTATTAAGGCCAAGAAAACCTATTAAATCTCCCTGATAATGTGAAATTAATTTTTCTAAAGAAACAAGTCCATAGAGAGTTAGACTCAGTTCCTTGACTACAGTAGCTCTTTCATAAATTCCTCCCACAAGCCACAGTGAGGCCAAAACATGTGAATCAGTAAGCCCATACCATGAGTCAATATTGCAGAAATCTTTATCAAAGATTCGAAGATGTTCTATTTGAATCTATTGAGAATTGCCCTGATTCCCAGGACAAACAGTATATAACTTAACATTGTTATTAATGTTTATATTCTTATGTGATGCCCCTCAGGGAATTCTAAGTAATCTATCAATATATAGCTGTCATCCTTAAAAGTAAAATAGCCAGGTGTTTACCAGTAAAATGAGTTTATTTGGGAATAGCATAGAATTGTAATTCAGGACAACCAAACTATGGCTAACCATAGTCAAGTCCAGAAAATAAAGAAGAGGGGCATTCTTTTACAGAGGAAAGACGGGGGTTGGGAGGAGTGGTCCTGAACAAAGATTGCTGGAGGAGAGTAGGAGAACATCAGGTTGTCAAGACTAGGTTGCTGCTGAGCAAGGAGAAAACTTTCTTTCTCCTGCTGGAGCCGTAAAAATGCAAGCCTCTTCTTGCTGAGGTCTGTGAATGGCAACAAGTGGTAGTGCATGAGAGCTACCCCTTCAGGACTTCCCAGTTCTCTTTTAAATGAGATTATTTTATTTATTTCCTACAGGTTAATACTTATTCTAGAAATTTTCACAAATATTTTAGTTTCTTTATATATTATATTTTTAAATTAATTCTCAAAAACTTTACCCAAAGAAATAATGGCTGCCCATGAAGTAATAATAGCAAGCAATAGAAGAAAAGTTAAAACGTTGTAACTTTTTAAAGGAAAATTAAAGAAATGATTCATATGTTATCATTTACACTAAAATAATATGACTTGTACTATTTCCTATGAAAATATCATGCCAAGTACTTATCTTAAACTTTAATTAATTAATTTAATTTATTATAGTAATATTGGTTAATAAAATTATATAGATTTCAAGTGTACAGTTCGGTATTACATCATATGTATATTGCATTGTGTGTTCACCATCCAAAGTTAAATTTTCTTTCATCACCATATATTTGACTCCCTTTACTCTTATTTACTTACCCCTTTTTTCTCTCTCATAACTACTAATCTGTTTTCTGCCTATAATTTTTTGTTTACCTTGTTCATTTGTTGCTTTCAGTTTTATACCCCACATATAAGTGAAATCATATGGTTCTCAACTTTTTCTGAATAGCTTATGTCTTTTAGCATGATAATCTCAAGATTCATCCATGTGGTTGCAAATGGCAGTATTTCATCTTTTCTTAAAGCTGAGTAATATTCCACTGTATATGTACCATATCTTTTTTATCAAATCATCTATCAAAGGGCACTTTGGTTGTTTCCATGTCTTGGCCATCGTGAATATTGCAATGAACATTAGGGTGCATATACAGTCACAGATAAATGTTTTAAAATTTGGGGAGTAGTGTTTTAGCCGCCAGCCCCTGAAAGACACATGGACCACCAGAACTCAGTGAGTTATAGGAGACATGCTCTTTTTTCAGCCAGCTGGGTCTCCCAGGGTTATGCAGACCCCAAATTAAACAGCCCCTAAATGTAGAGGTACAGGGTTTTTAAGCCCCAAATTCCATTCTTCATTCTGTCTGAACACAAAGGTCTTATTTTTCTTCTATTCACTATCTGTTGACCCACAGGTTGGGTGTGCAAGTGGGGGCACAGAAGCAGAAAGTTTATTGTTAGAATGTTATGTTCCTATGGGAGACAGACTATGTTCCCATGGGCAACAGGCAAACAATAATTTTCCAGCCAGAACAGTAGATACCCAGAAGAAGGATTGCTGGGTCATATGGTAATTGTTATTTTTTTGAGGATACTCCATACTATTTTCCATAGGGTTGGTACCAGTTTGCATTCCCACCAGCAGTGTAGGAAGGTTCCTTTTTCCCCATAACCTCTCCAATACTTGTTCTTTCTTGTCATTTTGATAATAGCCATTCTAACAGCTAAAAGCTAGTGAAGTAGAGCATCTTTTTATATGTCTGTTGGCCATTCATGTCTTCTTGGAAGAAGTGTCTGTTCAGGTCCTCTGCCCATTTTTAATTGGATTGTTTGCCTTAAGCTGTAATTTAAAATGTTATGTTGGAGTTGTACCTATCAATCTTAGTAAAATTATAACAATAAAAATTCTTCTGTATTTTTTGATATTGTGATTTATAAACAAAAATATATATTTAGTTTTTATCTTCTTTTCTGATACAGAGTTCCTAAAACCCTTGAGATTTTCTAAGTGAAGAGAGTGATAAAGGTGTCTTTTGTTATGTTAAGAAAGTGACATTTAGAAAATCCTCAGGTTGTCAGGGGAACCTTCCTTATAATTACAGGATTGGAACTTTCAGTTCCACCTTTCAACTTCAAGAAGGGGAGAAGGGCTGGAGGATTAATTAGTTGTCTTAATCAGTCATTCATATGTAATCAACCTTCACGAAAACTTAAAATGAATGAGTTTAGAGAGATTTCTAATTGATAAATACCAGAAACTCCATGCCCTTTCCCCATATCTTGGCCAAGACATCTCTTCCATCTGGCTGTGCCTGAGTTATTAGTAGTATTATTATTTTTATAATAAACTGGTAATCTAGTTTAAGTAATAAGTAAAATGTTTCTTTGAGTCTAAAATTTCTATGGCAAATTAATCAAACACAAGGAGGAAGTCCTGGGAATTTCTAATTTATAGCCAGTCTATCAGAAGTACAGGGAACCTGAACTCGCTAATGGCATCTTGAGGTGTAGGGGGCCATTGTGTTACCTCCGGGGTGAGGGTGATTTGAACTCCAGCGTCGCCCCAGCAGTGTGGGAGAGGAGGACGGTAGTGTTGTGTACTGTCCCTCGGTTTTTCCCCACTGACGCAGCAAAGAATTACAGGTTGGTGAGATTTAGAAAAAGTAAAATTTATTGAAAATACATTTTAGAAGGAGACCACCATGGTAAGGAAGGCTGCAGCACTGTAGAATTTAGAAGATAAATAGATAAGACAGTAGGCCCCAAAGGGTGGAGCAGGTTTTTATCAGGGAGAACTGTAACAAATCAGAAATGAGAAGGTCTATTTATATTTGGGACATGATGGGTGGTTCCAAAGGCATTCCTAGGTGATTGGCTCTTGAGGTCATTTTAATTGACACTTGGCTGCTATGTAATCCTTTGCCTACTGTATATGTGCTTACCCAGAATTCAGTCTGTTATTAGATTCATGAAGTAACAGGCATAAACATAGTATTACAATGATGGTATAATGAGCATTAGATTGTGGGATGATTAGGGTAGTGCCTTCTGTGCCTGTGTTTGTAGCTGGTTTAGCCAGCAGCTTTTAAGGCCTTTGTTCTCTAGGATTTAGAGTAACCTATAATCTTAAAATGGAAATATTTCTAGAAGGTCCTTAAAGGAGATCTTCAAGGGAAATTTCTGTCCTTACAGAGCTCCTGTCACTCATGCCTGACTATTTAACAGTTGGAACCTCCAGTTTGCAGCTGGTAGGTCAAAAGCACAGGTAGTAATCTGGAGTGGGAGTGGGGCTGCAGTCTTGTCAGACTGAACCCTTAACCTGTGGAACATGATATGATCTCAGGTTCCATAGTGTAGGAATTGAATTAAATTGTAGGATACCCCACTAGTGTCAGAAATGTTTGTTTATGTGGGGGTAGCCCACACACACACTGAAATTGGTGACTAGAAACTAAAATAATTCCATACATGTGTGATTAAAAAGAATTACGTTTTAGTTTCACTTCTTTGTCTATTCTGATTACTTAGAAATTAGATTCATTATTTATCTACCTAGGTTATAAATATTCTCTATTCTTAGTTTCTGTTATCATCAGAGAGAATTGATTAATAATATAGAGCTTGAATGACAGTGTCCTGTATTGTTTCAATTTAATTAAAGTTAATTTCTAGCTTTAAGAGAGACTCATTTTGGATTTTATATTTTTTCTTGAATAAAAAGGGAGATAAGATATTTGTTTTTCCAAATTTCCCTTAAGATAAGAAAGGCATTTTTTTTTTCTTAATTTCATAGCCCTTGCTAGCTCCTGACCTTGGGCAAAATTCTTAACCTATCTGTGTCTTATTTTCAATAACTCTGAATTCAGGATAATAATTATAGTATTTCCCCATGAGGCTGGTGTGTGCATTAAATAAAATAATCTTCAAAAGAAAATGCTCAGCACAGTTGGAATATAATTAGCAGTAAATATTAATAACTCATTATTTTCATTTATTATATAACATAATGGACTTCTTCTTATGATCTTTAGGAAAATTTCTACTGATCTTAGAATCATATATAGATATTGATCTGCAGAGAGCTATGTGTCTTTTATCTTACAATCTGTGGATTAGATAAATGATCAGTTCTACGGGCAGCTAAAAATCTTAGTGTCAAGTTTAGGAACTTTTCATAAACATTTGTATTATTCAAGACATACTAGTTTATTTAGCAGTAATAAAGAAATCCAAAATTCAGTGGTTTAAAAAAGAATGTTTATTGTTATTCCCACAATCAATGGAGATTCAAAAAACCCTGTAGGGGAGATATAACTCATGTGTTGAGCCCAGTATTCTAGGTGGCTTTGATTTTGTGTTACTTTGAATGTACAACTCTGATTATTTTGGCAAAGTAAAAAGAAAATGGAGAATCATGAATCAGCTTTTAAATTCTTCCACCTCTAAGAAAAACACATCTTATATACTCAAGCTACATTGGTCAAACCAATTCCTTGGCCTCATCTCTCTTTTTTCTGGCAAGTAAAAGCTATCCTCACAGGTGAATGGCAGCAGCTCAGAACTGACTCTTGGAAATTAATGTCAATCACAATGCTGGAAATTTCATGTTTCATACTTTGTTTTCTATCTCTACCCTTGCTCTTCTTTCTTAGTCATCATACTTAATTTATAATATCCTGTTTTGTCTAGGATTTATAAGTCATTCTAAATTATTATAGAATAAGGTGGGGTAAAATTAAAATGTCTTTAAAATACTTTGATTTTTTTAACACTATGTCCACAGTGCCTGCAAGACAGCTCTCAATAAATACGTTAAATTTATTAATGGATAAATGTTAAATACATTATAGCTCCAAGCATATAACAATAATTCTACTGACATAATCATGGAATGAGAATTAAATTGGTTTTATGATCTATTCTATATTTTTATTAATTTCCAACACTGTGACCAACACTGTATTTTATGAAACTGCCAATGTTTAAAGGTTTTGTTCATTGTTAGGGATCTTTTTTTTCAAGTCATTTCTTTGACCTACACAAAGATGAAATAAAACCTTGGTCATCTTAATGTACTGAGTAAATTACTCTCATATTAAGAAAACAGAAGAAATAACTCATAGTGTTAAAAAAATGAAAACTAGTGAGTGAATATTTAATACATTTAATTCTACCTCTTTATTGATTATATTGCTTTGAACTAACTAGAGAGAACCCATAACATGCATACAAATCACAACCAGTCGAAGAGATTTGGTATTTGAGTCTATTTGATTAACTTGCTGATTGACTGAACAGAATGTTAAAACAAAAATTAAGATATTATAGCTAATGTCAATTGAAACCACTCTAAACGCTGATGAAATTTGATTTTTATGTTTGTGCTATGACCAGGAAGGGAGACATTATCTATTAGGACTAAACATTTCTGGTGTCTAAAGAAGTCAAAGCAGAAAATAGTTAGATTTTGTTGTAAATGTGTATATTTGAATAATTAAAAATTACATAATTGCAAATGCTTGCTTTCATTAAGTTACTTTTATGTTCTGAGAATACTTGCAGATGAAATGCTTATCAAAGAGTAGATCTAAACTGATTGTAAGAAAATATTAAATGAAATCACACTCACCATATCAAGCCCCATAGCACAACTTATATGTCATAAATCACACTCTGTTAAGCAGCTGCAGGAGGGGCAGGGAGTAGTTAGACAAAATGATGGATTTGATCTTTCTTGCCTTTGATTTATGAATAGCTTTGGAATATGGAATGACTTAAAAGACTTAAGTCAAGGTTGGGGAACTCATTTGCAGAAACCTTTGTTTTCTTGTTAATATTAGTGTCAGTAACATTTGACATTCCCATCAGAAAGAAAATTGAACTACTTTTTGATCTCTTATGCCAACTATTAAAGATCACCCTGTTATCTAAAAAAAAAAAAAACACTTTTAATCTTTCTGTAAATTGACATTGTCAATGTTACTTTATTTCTGCTAATTTCTAAGATTACCTTTTATTTTCAGCAAAGGATTCATGTATCGCTGTGATCGATTTTTCTTCATTCAAATCTTATAAACATCAATTGAATTATTGAAAGGCTCTTATATTCTGTTAGGTTATTTTAAAAACAGTAGCATCAGCACATATATTAAATTGATTTTTCTTTACAGTTTTTTTTTACTACATTTTAACTGTACTTAACTGCCTTAACAGTCATAGATAATATTCAAAGCATTTACTATTTTATTTGATTTATTAATTAATTCAACAAATATATATTGAGAATCTACTCTGTACTAGGCACTGAGCTAGGCAATGATGACATAATGGTGAGCAGTCAGGTTCTCCCTGTTTTCTTAAAGTTTATAGTCTGGCTAAGGGCTCTCAGGGAAAGGTAATGGAGCATTAGAGTATTAGAAGGATATTAAGAAAAAGGTTCAATTCTATGTAGCTATCCTTATGGAAGATGTCTTTAGGAGATGATACTTGGCATTCAATCAGAAGTACAGGAGGGGTTAACTAGGTAACTGAGGGGATAAGGTGCTTTTTGGCAGGGAGGACACATGCACATTATGCAAGGTTTTAGGGGCTGGGAAAGAATAGGTGTTTTCTCAAAAACAAAAGGAAGACGGAGTAGTCAGACAGAAGAGAATCAGAAGAGACTGGCCTGAGAAGCTTCATTTTCATCCAGGAAGTAGGAATTTTCCCTAAGAAAATGAAAAAGAAATAAAAAAATCATTGAAAGGATTTATGAAGGAAACTGATAAAAGCTTTATATTTTGAAATGGTCTTAATTTCTGCAGCAATTAGTCTTAGTGGAGGAGGCAAAAGAAAATGTGGAGAAACTAGTTCGGAGGTTTCTGAAGTGATTTAGGTGAGATAATAATAGTTTGCATCAGATTGATACTGATCCTGTCTTCAAATAAAATGTTAATATTTTCTTCAAATGGATTATTGCATTAATTTTAATTTTAAAAATAATACTTTTTAAAACCTGATTAGTGATTTTTGGACCCTCTTAAATTCTGTGCCCAAAGTGAGTACCTACTAACCTCATCTAAGTCCCAGCCAACCTTGTGTGGCTTTCAGAACAGGAGTATACTCTCTAGGTTCTACTTCTCATAATTTTCCTTCATCCAGCAAACTGCTGTAATTTATGTTAATTTTCAGGCCCCAGTTTTCATCTCAGTTTGCAGTCCATGTTTTAGACATAGCAAAAATGTATTTCTACTTTATAATTTAAGTAAAATCATAAGAAAGGAAAATTATTTTTTCGCAACAAAGACATAATGGCAACATACTGATACCTACATTTCTTACTTTAACATAGACAAAAATAGAGCTGCAACTTGTGAAATTATTTTTGACTCTATAACACCTTTATTTATGTTCTTTTATTTTTTTGCATAACTTTATTGTTAAGGAAGTAGCCAGTTAGTACTCATCAATTCATTTAAGATTGCACTATAGTAGTTTATATTCTCAGCTTTTTCCCTCCAATAATAATTTATATAATAAAATACACACTAAAGGATATTTATTTTGCACTGATCAATGCTCTTTAAAATTTTTAGTTTTATTCAAGCGGTTGCAAATGTTCTAAAATATATCCAATGGATAAAATATGATAAAATGAATATTTGAAGAAGAAATTTATTATTTTTTCTGAATGCCAAATAAGTTCTGATGATTGCATCTCAATTCAAAATATTCATATTCAAAGAAATATTTAAACAGATATCCAATCCTATATTCTTCTATTAGCCTTCTATTTTTTTTATTTATGACCTATCTTGTGCTCAAAACCTTCAATTTCTCTGTTACTTTGAAACTGGCCATCATCCTTTATTCCACTATATTGTGGGATATTACCTTCCCCTAACACTTGCAGTTCTGATGGGACCACAAACCATAACATTTCTCTGCAATGCAAGGGTAGGTGCATAATCCAAAATATGCCAACCATTTGACCCAACATGTAAGAAGGATAAAAGTCATCACCCCCACCTCACAACAAGAAAAAAGCTGTACAAGCTATCAACAACTTTTCTTAGATCCATCATAGAATTGAGGTCACATAGCAAACTGCTGCTTCCCAAATTAAAGAGATGGGAAAATGCAAAGAATCAGAGCAGAAAGGAGCCCAGAAACAAACTGTTGTGGTAGTCAGTACCAGGGCTGAAAATTTTAAACTGCAATTGATGAGTTGCCAGATGCTCATTGTGGACAAACTTGAAATTTAGCTTATAGAAAGATATAGCATGATCATGCTAGTCAAAGGAAAGCTAGAGTAAGTGTATTAATTTCAGACAAGGCCAACTTCAGAGCAAGAAAAATTATAAGAGATAAAAAGTATTACATAATAATAAAAGGTTCAATTCTCTAAGATGTAACAATCAATGTTCATGAACCTAACAACAGATTGTCAAAATACATAAGGTGAAAATGATAGAACCTCGAGAATAAATAGATAAATCTACCATTATAGTTGAAGGCTTTAACACCCCTCTATTAGTAATGGACAGCTCTAGCAAGCAGAAAATCAGAGAAAGGATATAGTTAGATTAAACAGAACCAAAAGGTCAGAGAGAGTTCACTAATTCAGTGTTCTATATAATTTTTTAAGTAGTATTGTGATGACGTACTACTGAAAAGGTCACAAAGATGTAGTAATGGGTTAAGGTTAAGAGCCTACGTTCTAATCACCACATCTCGCTTCTGGACACCTGCCTGCTTGAAAAGTTATTGTTTGACTATTACCTCTGGGAACCTAACAGTTACCCATGGGAACCTAACATTTTAACAGTATGTTTTCTGCTTCTGTACCCCTCGCTTGCACAACCCACCTTTAGGTTGACAGGTAGTAAATAGAAGAAATATAAACCTTTGTGATTAAGACAAAATGATTTATAGGATTTAGGGCTTAAAACCCTTGTACCTTTATGTTTCGGGGCTGCTCCTTTGGAAGGACAGCTGCCGGCTAATAAACTAACTGCCTCTAATATCAGAGCACTCAGGTTGAGTCTGGTTATTCTGGTCACAACATTTGGAGGCCCCAGCGAGATTTTTCTCATGGTTGGGACAATTGATCTGTGCATCAGGGTGATAAGCCATTCACAGTTGGGGAGGCCTCTAGGGCATTTGCCCTAGCCCACCTCCGTGGTTTCCCGCTTTGTGGAGCAAGATCCTGGGAGTGCTGAGGCAGTCCTGGTTAAGCGCCCAAGGGACCGTGCGGACGTCGGATGCGACAAGTAAGTCGGCGGTCGTCTGAGACTGTGACAACAGTTTTCTCAGTCCTGTTCCTGGTTTGTTAGTCTGTGTCTGTTGTGCTTTGTGTGCTTTATTGTGGAACTATGGGACAATCACAAGGTAAGCTTACGCCGTTTCAGTGCATGCTCAATCATTTTAAAGATTTTCGCCACAGGGCAAAGGCTTATGGCGCTTCCATAACCTCTTGATTTGCAGCGGTTTTGTCAACTAGATTGGCCGACCTTCGGAGTAGGATGGCCCTCCGAGGAATCATTTGATATGCAGACTGCATTCTGGTTTCAAAGTGTTGTTTATGGGAACCCTGACCAAATTCCTTATATTGATGTGTGGATTAATATTGTTTCTGATACCCCTAAGTACTTACAGAATTGCAGTTGAGCCCCTGTTACTGTGATGGCAGCTATACCACAAGGCCTCAAGAAGCCCCCACCGGTGTTACAGGGGCCTCCCTCAGAAGATGATTGGTATCCACCACCCTATATTGGTGACAGGGGTAGACGTCCTCCTCCGGAAGGACCGGAACCTCCTGTAACCTGGTCTAGGGGTCATAGACCACCTTCCCCTGATTCAATCTTCCTAAAGGAACCGGCTTCTGTTCAGGCCCCATTAAAGGTGTACCAGGGGGAGGTGGGGGTGAACCTACTGTCATATATTCGCCATTCAGTACTAGTGATTTATATAATTGGAAATTGCAAACGCCATCCTTCTCAGAAAAACCACAAGGATTAACCTCCCTTCTATAATCTATTTTCTTTACCCATCAGCCCACTTGGGATGATTGTCAGCAGCTTTTACAGGTTTTATTCACTACTGAAGAAAAGGAAAGAATTTTACGGGAGGCGGCTAACGGAGTAACAGACCCAGATGGGCAGCCCACAGCAGACTTAACTAGGTTACATGCTGTGTTCCCGACTCAACGTCCCCAGCGGGATCCAAATACAGATCAGGGTACGGAGGCTCTCCTAAGATATCGCAAGTTTCTGCTACAGCGACTCCGGGCTGCTGCACGTAGACCAATAAATCTGTCCAAGGTAAGTGAAGTAATTCAGACTAAGGACAAGTCACCTGCAGCATTCTTGGAAAGACTATTAGAGTCTTACCGCTTATATACACCTATTGACCCGGAGGACCCCAACAATAGAATAACCATTAATTTGGCCTTTGTAAGCCAGTCAGCCCCTGACATTAGAAAGAAGTTATAGAGGTTGGAAGGTTTTGAGGGAGAAAATTTATCCAAATTATTAGAAAGAGCTCAGAAAGTTTTTAATAATAGGGATGATTTGCAGAAGGTAATGTTTGTGGGGAAAGGATATCCTTCTAGAAAAAGATGTGGCTGAGGAAGGAGACCAGGATTCATGGGGCTGCCCAGACCAGGAAATAAGAAAGTAGTCCTTGAAAGAGACCAATGTGCATATTGTAAAAAGAAAGGACATTGGAAGAATGAGTGCCCGGAAAAGGAACAACCAGGAGGTGAAAAGAAAAAGCCAGGCCCCCTAATTCTTTTGGAAGATAAATAGGGTTGTCAGGGCTCTGAAGGCCCCCAAGAGCCTTGGATAACCTTAAATGTAGGGAGCCAACCTGTGAATTTTCTGGTAGACACTGGAGCAACGTACTCTGTTTTAAATAAGCCTGTGGGGCCTGTGAGTAAAGAAAAAAAACTACCATTCTGGGGACAACTGGACAAGGAAAAGCATATTCTTGGACTCAGGCTCATTTAACTGATTTGGGACAAGAAACTATCACCCATTTCTTTCTGGTTATGCCTGAATGCCCCTATCCTCTGTTGGGAAGAGACTTGTTACAAAAATTACAAGCCACAATTACGTTTGGACCAGATACTAACACTCTTACTCTAGGGGATGGGCCCTCTTACATCTTATATGCAGTCCCGTTGTCTGAAGAGTATATCCTGATAGACCAAGGGCCTTTAGAAACCTCCTCGCCCTTGTTGAAAAGGTGAAAGAAGAAGATTCCCATCGTATGGACTGAAGATAATCCCCCTAGGTTGGCCATTCATCAGCCCCCAATAGTGGTGACTCTCAAGAGTGATGCTATGCCGGTGTGGGTGAAGCAATATCCTATTAATCAAAAGGCTTGCATAGGAATTGCTGCACATATCAGATGACTTCGCAAGGCTGGCATATTAATACCTTGCCACTCTCCCTGGAACACTCCCCTGTTGCCAGTACAGAAACAAGGGACCGAGGACTACAGACCGGTTCAGGACTTGAGGGAAGTCAATAAGAGAGTGGAAACTATACATCCCACTGTGCCTAATCCTTATACCTTGCTAAGCCAGTTGCCACCGAGCCATCAGGTATATACTGTTTTGGATCTAAAGGATGCCTTCTTTACTCTGCCCTTAGCTAAAGTTAGTCAGCCGATTTTTGCCTTTGAGTGGGAAGATCCTGAGATGGGACAACAAGGACAGTTAACTTGGACTCGGCTCCCACAGGGTTTAAGAATTCTCCCACCTTATTCGATGAAGCTCTAAACCGAGATTTGGCAGGATTTCGGCAGCATTATCCTGAAACTGTGCTGTTGCAATATGTAGATGACCTTTTACTGGCTGCCGAAACAGCAGAGATATGCACTAGGGCCACTGAAGATCTGTCAAATGAACTGGGAGAAAAGGGCTATTGGGTGTCTGCTAAGAAAGCCCAGCTGTGTACTCCCTCGGCTACTTGTTTAGGCTATAAGCTAAATAAAGGAGAAAGGCAATTATCTGAAAGTAGGATTGAGGCAATCCTACGCATTCCTCCACCAAAAACTAAAAGGCAAGTACGAGAATTTCTAGGAGCTGTTGGGTATTGCCATCTGTGGATTCTGGGGTTTGCTGAAATTGCTAAGCCACTGTATGACTGCACAGCGGGAAAAGGAGAAAACATAGAATGGGCAATGGAACAGCAGCAAGCCTTTGAGACACTGAAGAAAGCCTTAATTATGGCTCCAGCATTGGCCCTGTCAAACTTAGAAAAACCATTTCAACTATTTGTAACTGAGGTAAGGGGAATTGCTAAAGGGGTGCTGACTCAGACATTGGGCCCATGGAAGAGACCGGTTGCCTACCTATCTAAAAGATTAGATTTTGTAGCTGCAGGGTGGCCCAATTGTCTGCGAGCTGTTGCAGCTATGGCAGTTCTAGTGAAAGAAGCCCATAAATTGACACTTGGGCAGCCTGTGACTGTTATCAGACCTCACTTCGTGGAGCGGCTCCTGAAGGGATCACCCGAGCAATGGATATCAAATGCTTGGATCACCCAGTATCAGGTACTCTTATTAAACCCTCCACAGGTTCAATTTGCAAAGCCAACGGTGTTAAACCCAGCAACTTTGCTCCCGGATGATGATCCTCAAGAAGCATTACATGAATGCAGTGACCTGCTGGGAAGTTTAACTGGGGTAAGACCTGACTTGCGGGATGAGCCCTGGCCTAGCCCCGATGCCACTCTATATACGGATGGAAGAGTTTTGTCACTGAAGGCATCAGGTATGCAGGAACAGCAGTGGTTGCTGATGACACTGTTGTTTGGGCTCAGGCTCTTGGGCATGGGACATCAGCCCAAAAGGCTGAACTCATTGCCCTGACTGAAGCTCTTAGATGGGCTCAAGGAAAGACTGTTAACATCTATACTGATAGCCAGTATGCCTTTGCAATGGCACATGTACATGGGGCCTTATATAAGGAAAGGCCTGTTGACATCAGGAGGGAAAGAAATTAAGAACAAAGAAGAAATTCTAGCTCTCTTAGAAGCTATCTGGCTACCTAAGAAAGTAGCTATTATCCATTGCCCTGGCCATCAGAAAGGAGATAGCGCGGTAGAAAGAGGAAACCGCCTGGCAGATAAAGTAGCCAAAGAAGTAGCCAGAAAACCAGTGGGGAAGGACGTCATAATTGGCCCCCTGCTCGTACCTCCCTTAGTCCAGGCTCCAGAATACAGTCTCCAGGATTTAGAACTAGGGAAGCAACTCCATGGAAAATTTGAACATGGATGGCTCTGGATTCCAGACCGGTCCTCCCTGCTGCTCTTGGCAGCTCTCTGATCAGCCAAATGCATAATGCTACTCATCTCAGGGGAACTAAGCTGATTGAATTATTAAAAAGAGACTATTATATTCCTGGACTAAATTCCAAAGTTCGGGATGTGAGTACAAGATGCCAAATATATGCACAGGTCAATCCTTGCCCTGTACCAATGGAAAGTATTGGGACTCGACTGAGAGGACAGGCTCCTGGAGAACATTTACAGAAGTTGCCCCTGGTACTTTTGGATTTAAGTATCTTCTGGTTTTTATTGATACCTATTCTGGTTGGATTGAAGCCTTCCCCACCAAGAAAGAAACTGCACAAGTAGTAACCAAGAAATTAGTATCAGACATAATACCCCGATTTGGCCTGCCCTTATCATTAGGGTCCGACAATGGCCCCACATTTATTGCCCAAACTAGCCAAATGTTAGCTAAAATACTAGGGATTAATTGGAAATTACATTGTAGTTACAGGCCCCAAAGCTCAGGGCAGGTAGAAAGGATGAACCGGACATTAAAGGAAACCTTAACTAAATTTAAGTTGGAAACTGGGGAGAATTGGGTGAGCCTTCTTCCTTTTGCTCTTTTGTGAGCCTGTTGTACTCCATACATCTCAGGAATAACCCCTTATGAAATAATGTTTGGGAGACCTCCCCCTTTACTCCCTAAAATTGGAGTCAAAAAAGTTGAAATGAGTAATAATATAAGTCTCCTTAAGTCCTTACAGGCCTTACAACAAGTCCGGCAACAGGTGAAGGGCTTGATTAAGGCTACCAGACCAGACCCGAAGGTACCAGAACCTCACCCGCACAATTCTGGAGATTGGGTGTGGGTGAAGAAAATTCAACCTGCAAACCTAGAGCCCTGGTGGGATGGTTCGTTTCCGGTAATTCTATCCACACCAACAGCTGTCAAGGTTTCAGGGAAGAGACATTGGATTCACCATACCCCTATCAAAACAGCTCGACCACCACCAGAGATGGAGAGATGGAAGGCAACACCCACCAGAGATCCACTCAAAAAAAGACTCTCCCGAGTTTAATAATTATTGGACTTATTATTAATAGTGTGGGAGGGAACCCTCACCAACCTCAGCAAGCCAATTGGGAGTTAATTAAATCAGAAACGGGTACCCCCATATCAGTAAATCAAACTATGTACCAACCTACATTTCATATAGATTTATGTAATATATTAGGGAACAGATTCGTCGATTGGGGCACAGACAGATGGGTTGGGTATGGAAATAGTAAGGGTGAGCAAGGCATGAAACAAGTACAGTTATACGTGTGCCCCAGATAAGACAAAAGCACCTGCCATAAGCCAAACCAATATTATTGTGGCCATTGGGGTTGTGAGACCATAGCCCCTTGGAAGAACACTGACCCCTTTCTGACTCTTGTTCAACCTAGTTAGTCTTTCTGTACCACAATAGGAAAATGCAATCCTGTCATTCTTACTGTCAAAACATGGGATAATCTATCCTGGTTGACTGGAAAGACATGGGGTCTAAGGTTGTATGTTTCTGAAACTGATCCTGAAGTGTTAATAGAAATACAGAAAAAGCCTGTAAAGATACCGCCATTAGTTATAAGTCCTGTTGGGCCTGGTGACTGAGGGTTAAATGTCTTAACTCCTACACAATCAACAATTTCTAGGGGTACCAATAATGCCA
Source organism: Macroglossus sobrinus (assembly GCA_004027375.1). Lineage (NCBI taxonomy): Eukaryota > Metazoa > Chordata > Mammalia > Chiroptera > Pteropodidae > Macroglossus > Macroglossus sobrinus. Next base: position 480,783 of record PVKZ01000187.1, read on the forward strand.
ACAAAGGACATAGACCTAGACAGCCTTATAGACCCTCCAGGGATACTCCTGAATCTGTCTTAACCATGTTAAATAATGTTTATAAATTTGCTAATGAGAGTAACTCTAATGTTACAGAGGACTGTTGGTTTTGTCTGAATCCTGCTACACCTTATTATGTAGGGCTCGGTGTAACTGCCAGTCTTGGTGCAAATGAAACTACTATCAGGAATGTAAGCTCCCCTAATACGACCATCTGTCCATGGGGAATCAAGAGCCCATCTGTGGCCCTAGGAGACTTACAGGGTCAGGGAACTTGTGTATATACTAGTAACTATGATATTAGTAATTCTAGATATAAGGAAAATTGTAATCAGATTATTCTAATAAATAGCTCTTCTCCTACTTACTTAGCAGCACCCAGAGACACCTGGTTTGCTTGTAATACTGGTTTAACACCCTGTATTATCTCAATTATTGAGAAGAGAATGCTGGATTTTGTGTATTAGTACATGTCATACCACAAGTATATTTAATGAATGGACCAGAAGGAAGACAAGCAATAGATTTGTGGGAAGGATATGAATATTCTCGACAAAAGAGAGCAGTCCCATCAGTGACTGGAGTTTCGAATAAAGCAGTTGATGTGAAAAAAAAATTTTTAAGTTAGGGTTAGGGTAGGGTTAGGGTTAGGGTTAGGGCCATGTTCATTAAAATGGCTTAGAGGTTTAATACAGTCTCACATGACCGGGGCAAAAATTTTAATATTAGGAGCATCAGCCCCAGCCCACTGGCCAAATATTCCATCAGACTCAAAGATTGAGTCACTGTAAAGAAAACCAGTGGGGAATGTGATGACATACTACTAAAAAGGTCACAAAGATGTAATAATGGGTTAAGGTTAAGAGCCTACCTGCTAATCACCACGTCTCGCTTCTGGACACCTGCCTGCTTGAAAAGTTATTGTTTGACTATTACCTCTGGGAACCTAACAGTTACCCATGGGAACCTAACATTTTAACAGTATGTTTTCTGCTTCTGTACCCCTCGCTTGCACAACCCACCTTTAGGTTGACAGGTAGTGAATAGAAGAAATATAAACCTTTGTGATTAAGACAAAATGATTTATAGGATTTAGGGCTTAAAACCCTTGTACCTTTATGTTTCGGGGCTGCTCCTTTGGAAGGACAGCTGCCGGATAATAAACTGCCTCTAATATCAGAGCACTCAGGTTGAGTCTGGTTATTCCAGTCACAACAGTATCTGGACAATATATAAAAAAGAAGGACGTATGTTTATAAACTTTGTCATATTCATTTGGGCTACTTTTTGAATAATGTGATGAGAATGAAAAATCTAGGAAAATGCTGCAAAATTTGACAAGCAGTACATTTTGTGTGCACTGTATTTAAGATGATTTCCTACAGTGACCTTCGTGGTAAAGGAAAGAGATTGAAACCATTAAGCATGGCGTCTCAGTGGTTCTGAGAGCATTCAATCAGGAAACTTGACTATTTTAGAAATATCCCTAGAAAAAATATGAAGAATGATTTATCCTGCTAAAGAATTCATTAATGCTTTAAGTTGCATTTTGATTTTGACAGGTATGCTTTTCTTGCATTCCTTTTCTCAAGGAATGTCATATTGTAGTTTCCTTTAAATATCGTTTTCAAGATATTCTCAAATATCCATTCCACTTATCTGAGTTTTGTTATTTATGAGATACTTACTAAACCTGGTGTATGGTTACATTTTCTGTTAGTCTAATAATAGGCATAGTATTAACTACTCATTATGATAGGTAAATGATAGATTAATTATAGATAGCAATTGTGTGAGATTCAAAAGATTTTTCAAAAAGAAGTTTCCAAACATAATTGATTTATTTTAAATTTTAATGTATAGTTTTTTCCTTTTAACCATTTCATTTTTAAAATTAAGTGTTGCTTTGATAACTACTTATTTATTAAAAAATTATTACCTTAAACATTAATTTACAGTTGTTATAATAAAAAAATCACATTTTGTTGAACAAAATATCTAATTATAACCCTACAAATGTTTTAACAGTAAATTATTTTTGTCACCATATAATTTATTTCCATGGTCATAAAAAGGTTTATACAGTAATTTCATTTTACTTTTATGTGAATATATAGGAAATTAATAATTAATTTTAATTTCTGTAATTCCACTGTCACTAAATTTATCAAAAACTGCAATATGACAATTTCCATTCTACTTTGCCTTACATATCTTTTTTAATGAAGTGACCTTCTGAGAGCAAGTTGAACTCCTGAGACAGATATATAAATTGTCTAGAAGGAAGCCTGAAGATGCTTTAACTAAGTCATTGAAGAATATTGAGCTAAAATATGAAAGAAGTAAGCTTGATGACTACAGTAAAATTCTAAGCATGTTTCCCCATCAAAAAGAAACTTTCAAAACAAACTTTCAAATTGAATACTAGTCAAATAGCAGTCATTTAACTGTACAACATGGTGAACTCTAATGGAATAGACTGTTAGAAATTCTCAATCAGTTTAAAAATTTGAGTGCTTAATTTTTAAAGCTGCAGAGCTATTAGTAAAAGTTTTTATCTCATATTATGTATCTCAGAACCTACTCTGAAAAGCTCTTAACAGTCTTTATTTTTCTCAGAATATTTCATAAATGACATGCCACTAGCACTTTTGCTTTTACTCTAGTAAAAGTTCTTTGGTTAATAAACTTTACTAAAGGTAATTATGTAAATATATTGTGTGTTGCTTGTAAATAGATGATGTAGACTCTGAGGACAGGTAAAAAAAAAAAAAAAAAACTGGGCAAAGATCTGAGAAGCTATCCAGGATGGAGGCAGGGGCTTTTTATTAATTTGTTTTACTCCAGAGCAGCAGTTTTTTCTCTCCTTTTTGATTCTTTGTGTCTATAGTTTTTCATTCAGCAACCACTGCTCACATGTGGCCCAAATTTAGTGACAGTGGTATTATCCTCCCTGAAGCTGTATGACTTTGCTGGTTCAGTATGTGTTGTATCTATATTCTCCATTCCCATTGGTATTCTCAGGTGAAAGAGGCTTATTGATATCTGATCAGCGAATTGAAAACTTCCAATGGAGTCAGTTGTCCATCCATAGTACAATTCATGAGGCAACATGGGCTTGAGTGACACATAAAAGCAAATTTCCAAATATGGTGTATGGATTAGATCTCAGAGAAGACATCTTTGAGTGGGCAGGCTAAAAAGCATAATACTCTAAAATAGTGGTGTTCAAATAGCTCCACAGATCTTCCAGGGCAGATTGTTGTGGAGATGAATAGAGAGGTGATATGGATTATCAGATGTTGTGGAGCTATGGGCCACTTAATTTTATATTGGCTACCTACCGTCCATTTCCATTTGTTTGCATATCAATCTTTATTTATTACATGAAAGAGTTAGGTTTGGAAAAACAAGTTTAAAATTCCCTAAGGAATTGGTAGTTCTCCTAAACCCTCTAGCTTAGCTTGAATCCCCTCTGTGAAATATATAAATTCTTTTCATAGATTGACAAACACCTGAACAATGGTTTAACTTATTAAGTAGAATTCTCTAATATGGAGGTTATAAGTAAAGCCTTAATTACTCAGGGTTGTTCAGTTCAATATGCCTGTCATTTTAGTTTGCCCAGGGAGATAAATACATTTCCTATTACAGATGGCCAACAAAACACTGACTTATTTTATTTTTATTGTAAATAAAACACATTCTAATATGTTTTTAGATAAATAGAACAATGTATATACTCTACTACCTACAATTAGAGAAAAATTTTAAAAATGTGTTATTTCTTTAGGCCATAGATTTATTTCTCTCATATATAACAGAAAATATAAAACATACTTAAAGTGAAATAGGTCTTTTTTAAAGGTAATAAAAGTCCATAGAATTTTAATAAAATATAATATGAAGGCAAATTTTAGATATCCTCAGAAAGAATTAAGACAAGAAAGAATAAAGCAGATAAAGTTATAACCACAGTTAACCTAGAGAACATTTTTATATACCATCCCAACTTCCTAGAGTTATAAAAGATGTTGAAACATTTAAACATTACAGAAAAAAACCTTGAGACAAATACAATATGTATATTTTAGAAATATTATGATACACTTATTCTATTTCCATTAACACCCAGCATAGTGCTATATACGTGAAAGTCACAAAAAAGGAGGTGTTGAAAAATAAAAATAAATTTTTAATTAATATGGAACATATTTGGATTACTTTTAAAGAAACTAAATACTATAATTATTCAGTATGTTTTTAATTACAATTTAGTGAGAATTAGTGATTCTCATCTTATGATTTTGCTTTACATAGTACACTTAAATATATTTTAATACTTTTGAATATATGCTTCAAGCAATGAACATGTTTTAATAAGAAAAATAAATCAATATAAAGCAACTTGTTATATTTTGTGTGATTATACATTGTTGAAATTTCATATACGAGAAATAATCCAATATTAAATATTTAATTTTTTATGCAGTTTTCAACATTAATGCCTAGAGACACAGAGTAAAAATAGAAGATTGAAAATTCAGTGTAAACTATATTTTGCATTTGAATATGAATATTTTAGTTACCATGTTTATATCTATACTATACCAAAAAGTATATATTGCAGATATAGAACATTTATCTTTCCCTTTAAAAATAAAAGCAAAAGCAATTATTAAAATTTTTTTTATCAAAGTATAATTGACATAAACTTAATCTCTACCATCTATTTCTGACACTATAGAATAGTTTACTTTTGGTAGCTTATTATGGAAATGACCACAGAGTATATGGTCATTATTGCCACTTTTTCATTCAACGTAATTACGTTGATATTAATCCATGAAGGTACATGAAACTATAATTCATTAGTGTTTTTTTAATAAATTAATAGACTTATTTTTAGAACAGTTTTAGTTTTACAATACAATTAAACAAGTACAAAGAGTTCCTATACACCTCTTTCTCCCCCTACCAACATTTTTTTTTCATTATGAACATCTTGCTTTAGTTTGTTACATTTGTTACAATTGTTGGATCATTGTACATAATGTCGACACATTGTCAATAATATTATTAATATACATTGTTAATAATAATGATATTAATAATATAATATACTACTATTATATTTAATGATATTAATAATATAATATACTCCTATTATTGTTGGATGCACTATTATTAACTGAAGTTCATAGTTCACATTAAGGTTTTCTCTTGGTGTTATTCAATCTATGGGTTTGGATAAATGCATAATGTTGTGTATTTGCTGTTAGAGTATCATACAGAATAGGTTCACGTCTCTAAAATATTTCACTTATTCATTCTCCCCCATTCCCAACTCCACTACCCCTGGTAACTGCTCATTTTTTTACAGTCTTTATAGTTCTGGGTTCCCCAGAATGTTGTATTCCTTGAATCATACAGTATATAGTTTTTTTCAGACTGGCTTCTTTCACTTAGAAATATGCATTTCAAATTCTTCCATGTTTTTTTTATGGCTTGATAGTACTATTCTTTTTATTGCTGAAAAATATTGCATTTTACAAATGTACCACACTTTGTTTACCCATTCACCTATGGAAGGGCATCTTGGTAGCTTCTGAGTTTTGGAAATAATGAATATAGCTTCTATAAACATTCACATGCAGATTTGTATGCAGACGTATTTTAAACTCATTTCACTCAATATTTGGGAGCATGGTTACTGATTCCTATGATAAGATCTTTAGCCTTACAAGAAACTACCACACTGTCTTCTAAAGTGACTGTATCATTGTGTATTCCCAAAAGTAATAAATAAGAGTTCCCATTGCTCCATGTCCTTGCAGACATTTGGTGGTATCAGTGTTTTGAATTTTAGCCATTTTAATAAGCATGAAGTGTTATCTTGTTCCAATTTGCAATTCTCTAATATCATATGATGCTGAACAAATTTTCACTTATTTATTTACCACTTGTATATCTTCCTTGGTAAGGTATTCATTTAGATTGTTTCCTCACTTTTTAATTGGGTTGTTTGTTTTCTTGTTTTAGAGTTTTAAGGATTCTTTATATACTGTGCATACAAATCCTTTATTTGATATATATTTTGCAAATACTTCCTCTGAGTCTTTCATTTGTCTTTTAAGTCTTTTAGCAGTATTTTTCTTAGAACAGAAGTTTTTAATTTTAGTGAAATCCAACTTACCAAATTTTTTAATGTGTCATGCTTTTGGTGTTATATTTATAACGTAATCCTGAAACCTAAGTTCATTTAGATTTTTTTCTTTATTTTCTGCTAAAATTTTTATAGTTTTGCATTTTATATTTAGGTCTGATTTGTTTCTGTGAATGACATAAGGTCAGTGTCTAGATTTACTTTTTGCATGTGGGTGTCCAGTTGTTCCACTACCATTTGTTGAAAAGACATTGCTTTTTTTGTTATTGAGTTATATTTTGCTTTTTAGCTATGCCATATTTGTTTTTTTTCATTTAACTGTTGAGTTTGAGACAATTACAAATCAGGTTGTCATGACCATTTATATACACATTTTTGTAAGGATATATGCTATAATTTCTTCCGAGTAAATACCTAGGTGTAGACCAGGTGAGTTCAATGGTCGGTGCTTATTTAAATTTGTATACTGCTATATTTTTTCAAAGTGACTATACCATTTTACATTTCCACCACCAGTATATGAGAGTTTCATTTTTTTCCCACCTTATTGCCACCACACAGTATGACCAATCTTTTTAATTGCATGTATTCTAATAAGTGTGAAATAGTATTGAATATCTTTGGATGTGTTTGTTTGCCATCTGTGTATCTTCTCTGGCAAAGCGTTTGTTCAGACTTTTTTTTTTTGCTTTTTGTTTTTTATTAGGTTTTATTTTTCCTTATTCTTGAGGATATATATTATATATACATATCTTATTAGATATATGATTTGAAATGTTTTCTCCCAGTGTAGTCTGTAGAGTAGAAGTATAATATCTTTTATGACATCCAATGTATCATTTTTTCTTTTATGGGTTGTGCTTTTAAAGCATATCTAAGAAATATTTATCTAGTGAAAAGCCACAAATAATATATATTTTATTTAATTCTGAAAAGTTTATAGTTTAAGTTTTACATTTAGGATTCTGATCTAATTTGATTAAATTGTTCTCCATGATATAACAGATTGAAGGAAAATCAGTATTAACAGGTTCTTAATTGTCTTAAGTAGCCAAATCCTACAATTCATATGTAATAATGAAAACTAGAAAATTCCCCGTATTCATTTTCTTCTTATTTCACATCAATACAATTTGTTTTTAGGAACAAACATTGCGTTCCCCCAATCCCTAGCTACATTTGGGTATGTGACTACATGATGAATACTGAGATGTGAGTAAAAGTGATACATTCATATTCTTGTTAGTGTCATTAACAGAATGGATATTACCACCTCCCCTCCTCTATTTACTTTATTACACAGAATATTAACATGTTCTTCTTTAATTTTGGGGTTATGTAATCAGATGACACAATTCTTAGATTGGCAATCTAAAAATATACAGATTATCTGAGTTTGTCAACAGTCCCCTGGATTAGAACTTCCATACCAGATTTAGATTATCTAATTTTTGTGGTAAAAATAAAGCTTTTATGTCATTTAAAATTTCTTTTTATTACATGATGCTTAAAATTTCCTAGAACTAATAATTCATACCAGAAGTGGTTTACTTTTATGTAAAATAGTATTCTACTGTATGTGGCATTACTTTGCAATAGCATAGCTGATTGAGGTTATTGACATTTGTTATACCATAGCAAAATATTTGTTGAATTACCACTCTTAATGTCTTTATATCAACCCATTGTTACAATACTAAGATCAATAAAAAATACTTCAGTGTGTTTGAGTATTGCCTTGTTCTTACTATTTTTCCAAACTTTATAAGAGAAAAAATTTCTTCATATCCAGAAAAATATTTTCCAAGTGTCTACTATATGTGTCCAACTAACTAGATGCTTGATGAACAAAAATCACAAAATAATTATATAATTCCTAATGGTTTTTAAAAATCTATTGATCATAAAACATTTAGAATAGTTATACCCTAATACTAAAGTCACATAAAAATGGACTTGTTTGAAATAAGAAAATCTCTTAACTCTTAATATTAAAAACATTACAGATCAGAAAAAAAATGCATTATGCAGTTATGGTTTTGGGTGTTTTGGTTTGCAATACATGATTAGCAGATAATGGAAATAAAATTCAAACAGTGTATTTAATTGGACTCAGTTGCCTTATTACATGCCAAATGTTTCAAACCATTTATTCACACATTATGCTCATTTAATTTAAGTGAAACGGGCTATTATAAAAACTATAGGAATTTACTTTATTGTTAGGGCCACTTCTTTTAAAATTATTATTTTTTCACCAGATACTTTACCTCCTTTGATTTAATTATCTTATAGTAGTATGTATTAAATCTTATCACTCCTTTTCAAAATGTAAATAACACAAAATATATTGGACCAAAAATCAGGAAAGATCTGGATTCAAAGACAAGGTTCATTTTCCTTAAAGTACTTGTTCCCATTTCTACACAAAACTGCATGGCATGGAAAGAATTTTATTAAAATACTGGCTTATTGTATTTGTAGGACAAAATGGAGGATATTAATGGAATCACTTAGCATATTTTATCAATTTATGCTTATGATACAGGAGATATATGAGCTTTTGAATGATATAAGTTAAATTCAATAATTTTATTTCAAGCCAAATGATAACAAGATCTTGTTATTTTAAGCCAGTATTCTGCTTATCAGACTCTACTAATAGAAAAAAAAATGGTATTTTCTATGCATACTTTTGAAGTAAATGTGTTGATAGAATTTTGTGTGACATGGTAGTCTGTCTGTTATAGAGCTTGTATCATTCCAAAGATAGCATTTATCATAGTAGAAATATCACAGAATATGAACTTACTTCTCTCTCTAAACTCTCATATTTTTTAGAGAATGGATTAAGTGGAGAAATTAGGATGAGTGTGGAAACATTTCATAACCAGGGAAACATTCCTTCTATGCCTTTAGGATCATGGTTGTCTAATACCAGATTCTCATATGAATTGTTTGTACATAAGATTTTTAGAGAGAAGGATAACATGCTTACTATAGATAATTTTAAGCACATTTACTTGAAGATTGAGTTATATATTTGCTTTCTATAAGTTTGATTATCTATAAAATTTTATTTGTGAAAGGAAATAGAATATGTGGGAGAAATAAAAATCAAATTGTAAAATTGGAATATACTTGATCTTTGATAGCAAAGATATAAAATATCAGTAATAATATGGGAATTCAGAGCTATTAATTAACTTGACTTAAATGAAATGTACTGCACAATGGCAAAATACATAATAAAATAGTGCACATGGTTAAAAATTGGCATCAACAAATATCAAAGGATTGAAATCTTTTGTTATAAGGTTTTGTACAGCATTGGTATTAAGCTAGAAATTAGTAGCAAATGACTTTTAAAATGATTAAAGATGATGGAATGTTTGGAAAATAAGCATCACACTTTTAATGACTCATAAATCAAAGAAAAATTACAATTAGAATATATTTTGAATTCAGTAAAAATGAAAATAAAAATACAGATGTCAGAAACATGGTGGAGTAAGAGACATCCCCAGATTTCTCCCCTTGAAACAACAATAAGCTGAACATCTATCTAAAAGTCAACAAAAAAATACCCAAACTGCACACCAGCATGTCTGAGTGTGGAATCTGCGTGTAAGAACTACCACAGGTGAGAAACTCAGGTGTCAGGCGGTGGACTGGGAGAAGTAAAGAAGCTGCCTCTCACAGCACCTGGAGCTCCCTGTGGGAGAAAGGGGCAGGGGGAAGGTAAGGGGACTGCCCTGAATAGCCCTGCCTGGGAGTGCTATGAGCTTAACTCGCCCTGGGGGCAGGGCCCAGTCAACAGGGCAGAAGGCAGAGAAAGCAGGTGGCAGAAAAGTGAGGATGGCAGATAAACAACGGTTGATTTTTTCCAGCTGTGATTGCAAAACCAAGGCTGAGCCGCAGCTCCCATCCCCCAACCAAAGAGCCCTTCTTCAGATACCCTCCGAGTCAGAATGCTGCAGAGCCCGAGGAAAATCTGAGCAAACTACCCAAACTATCATTAACATGGACAGGAACTGAGACTGAGGGCAGTGAGCATGATTAAACATCTATAAGACACCAAATTAGAAAATAATCAAGTCAGCAGAGAGAACTGAAGGAATTTGTGGACTTTATATAAAAGTCCTGGAAATATATATAAAAAGACTGGAATTAAAATCAAAACATCAAAGTATTAAAAATGTCAAAACATTAAAAAGCTCCATGATCATTATAAAGTTAAATTGTTAAAAATTGTATATATCTGATGATAAAGTCTCATCATTAAAATACGTTTAAAAAACCAAATTTTATGTTCATTGTTAATTTATTCTAAGCCTCATTTGTAATGAGTATAATATATATATAGTCTGATTTTGGCTTTATCTCTAAATACCTCAGATAAGCACCTAGATTTCACGTATATAAAATTTGTATGTCTTTTAAATACTTTAAAAATATTATTTTAATATTATCAATATTTCATTAATATTAATAAACAATACAATATTAAAAGCTTTTAAATGCTATTTTAGTTTCTGAGCCTTGACTCACATGATTTAAGGTTTCTGTAATGACTTCCATTGCTTGGACAACTCCTATTCATTTTTGTAATGACTTCCATTGCATGGACAACTCCTATTCATTTTTGAAACTCAACTCCAGAATGTTCACATTTTTAAAGTTTCTGTAACATTTTCAAACAACCTTGTGTTTTTTGTTGCTTTTTTCATATGGTAAAGCCTTGGTTCTTTAACTTTAGTGTTTTATAAAAAATATATCGTTATCATTTTTCAAATATAAACATTCTCTAGCCCCGGTGCCAAGCTTGTTCAGAACAATATTCATTTTTTTCCTCAGCTATGTTGAGATGATATATTTGCAATATAGCATTGCAGAAGTTGATAATACACAACCTGATGATTTGATACACATATATATTAAGAAATGATTACCACAGTAAGATAAGTTAGCACATCCCTCACCTCACATAATTATAATTTTTTTTGTGTAGTGAGGAAATTTAAGATCTACTGCCTTAGCAACGTTCATGTATATAATACAATATTTTTAACTATAGTCGCCAGGACCATTTATTGAAGAGGCTTTCCTTTCTCCACTGTATGGTTTTTGGCTTTTTTGTCAAAAATTATTTGTCCATATAAATATGGGTTTTCTTCTGGAGTCTTGATTCTGTTCCACTGGTCAGTGTGTCTGTTTTGTTAATAATATCATGCCGTTTTGATTACTGTCGCTTTGTAGTATAATTTTAAGTTGGGCAGAATGATGCCTCCAACCTCGTTCTTTTTTCTCAGGATGGCTTTGGCAATTTGGGGTCTTTTGTGCTTCCATATAAATCTGATGATTTTTTGTTCTATTCCTTTAAAAAAATGCCCATGGGATTTTGATGGGGATTGCATTAAATCTGTATCATGCTTTAGGTAATATGGTCATTTTAACTATGTTGATTTTCCAACCCAAGAACACAGAATATCTTTCCATTTCTTTATATCATTCCTGATTTCTTTTAGTAGGGTCTTGTAGTTTTCATTATTTAGGTCATTCATTTGTTTTGTTAAATTTAATCCTAGGTATTTTTTTTTTCATTGCAATTGCAAAAGGAATTATTTTTCCCTTTATTTCTGACACTTCATTATTAGAGTATAGGAAAGCTATGGATTTTGGAATGTTGATTTTGTATCCAGAACCTTTACTATATTTGCTTATTATTTCTAGTAGTGTTCTTGTGGAGTCTTTAGGGTTTTCTATATAGAGAATCATATCATCTGCAAATAGTGACAGTTTAACTTCTTTGTTTCCTATTTAGATGCCTTTTATACCTTTCTCTTGTCTGATTGCACTTGCTAGGACCTCCAATGTTATATTGAATAATAATGGCAATAGTGGACATCCTTGCCATGTTCCTGATCTTAGAGGAAAGTTTTTTAGTTTTTCACCATTAAGTATAATGTTGGCTGAGGGTTTGTCATAGATGTCCTTTATTATATTAAGGTACTTTCCTTCTATACTGATTTTGTTAAGTGTTTTGATCATAAATGGATGCTGTGTCATGTCAAAGACTTTTTCTCCATCTATTGATATGATCATATGATTCTTATTTTTTAATTTGTTTATGTGGTATATCACATTAATTGATTTGCATATGTTAACCATCCTGTGCCTCTGGGATGAAGCCCACTTGATTGTGGTGTACAATCTTTTTAATATGTTGCTGTATTTGGTTCGTTAGTATCTTATTTAGGATTATTTATGCATCTATGTTCATGCGAGATATGGGTCTGTAATTTATTTTGTGTGTGTGTGTGTTATCCTTACCAGGTTTGATATCAGAGTACCATTGGTCTCTTAAAATGAGTTGGGAAGTATAGCCTCCTCTTTAAATTTTTTGGAAGGGTTTGAGGAGAATAGGTATGAAATCTTTGAATGTTTGGTAGAATTCACTGGTGAAGCCATCTGGTCCTGGACTTTTACTTTTTGATAGATTTTTGATGATTGTTTCAATTTCCATACTGCTGATTGTCTATTTAGATTTTCTATTTCTTGACTCAGTCTAGAAAGAATGTATTTTTCTAAGTACTGCTCCATTTCTTCTACGTTATCAAATTTGTTATATACTTTTTCATAGTATTCTTTCATGGTATTCTTTGTATTTCTGCAATGTCAGTTGTAATTTTTCCTCTTTTATCCCTAATTTTGTTCATTTATGTTTTTTCAATTTGCTTTAGTGAGTTTAGCCAGAGGTTTGTCAATTTTATTAACTTTCTCAAAAAAGCAGCCCTTCTTTGCATTTATTTTCCTATTGTTTTTGTCTTGTTTTGTTTTCAATTTTATTTATTTCTGTTCTCATTTTTTATTCTTTTTTTTCCTTCTGCTGACTTTAGAATTCATTTGTTCTTCCTTTTCTAGTCTCTTAAGAAGAAGTGTTATGTTGTTTATTTGGACTCATTCTTGTTTTTGGAGATTGGCCTATAATAATATGAACTTTCCTCTTATGACCGCTTTTGCCATGTCCCCAAAATTTTGATATGTTGTACTGTCATTATCATTTGTTTCTATGTATCTCTTGATCTCTCTTTTTATTTCTTCTCTGACCCAGTTATTCTTCAGTAGTTTGTTGTTTAATCTCCATGTATTTGTGGTTCTTCCTGATTTACTTTTGCACTCGATCTCTAGTTTCAAAACATTATAATCAGAGAATATGGTTGATATAATTTCAATCCTCATATATTTTATTAGGCTATTTCTGTGTCCCAGTATGTGGTTGATCCTTGAGAATGTTCCATGTGCACTAGAGAAGAATGTGTAAGCAGCTTTTGGGGGATGGAAGGCTCTGTAAATGTCAATTGTGTTCAGTTGATCTAATGTGTCATTTAAGGATGTTATTTCCTTATTGATTTTCTGTTTAAATCATCTGTCCATTTCTGACCGTGGGGTATTTAGGTCCCCTACTATGACAGAGTTTTCATCTGTTTCTCCCTTTAGTTCTGTTAGTAATTGCTTTACATATTTCAGGGCTCCCTGATTGAGAACATAGATATTAATAAGTGTTATGTCTTCTTGGTACATGATTTCCTTTATCATGCTGAAGTGCCCTTCAGTATCTTTCTTTACCTTTTCTATTTTGAAGTCTAATTCATCCAATATTAGTACCGCTACTCCTGCTTTTCTCTGAAGGCCATTTGCTTGAAATATCATTTCCCGCCCTTTCACTTAGAGTCCGTATTTGTCTTTGGAGCTGAGATGTGTCTCCTAAAGACAGCATATGTTTGGGTTTTGTTTTTTGATCCATTCTGCAACTCTGTAAATTTTTATTGGTGATTTCAGTTTATTTACATTTAGGATGATTGTTGAAATATGAGGTGTTCTTATAGCCATTTTATCTTTTGCTTTCTGGTATTTTTATTGCTTTCTTGTCCTTGTGTTTTTATTTTCTTTATTTTGGTTGGTTTTGGTGAGTTTTCCCTCTGGTCCTTCTTGTTTTATGTTATATATTTCAGTTCTGAATCTTCTGTGTGTGGTTACTATTATGAATATGTAAAGGATAGTTATATATATACAGTCATCCCTTTTCATCTGTCGGGCTTTATATCCATTCCCCTTTGTGAATTTGGATTTTTGAATCCTCACCTTTTCGGTCATTATCTCAATTTATCCCTATGTTGAACGTTCATTACTATCTTGCTATAGCAATTCTCTTCTTATTTTTAAGCTTATAATGCCCTGTTCTTAGTAAGGGTTGCACTCCTTTGCTTCTATCAGCATGCTAATCCTAATTATGTATTTTTTTTTGGTCATTTTGTTTTAGGTGAGCTGACCTCTTCCAGTATTTCCTGTAGTGCAGGTGTTGTAGTGAAGAATTTCCTCAATTTTTGTATGTCTGGAAAGGTCTTAATTCTCCTTCACATATAAAGGAGAGCTTTGTGGGGTATATTATTTTAGGCTGGTAGTTCCTTTCACTTAGTAGTTTAAATATTTCATTCTATTCTTTTCTGGCTTGTAAGGTTTGCACTGATAAGTCTGAAGATACTCTAATGAGTTTTCTTTTATAAGTTACCATTTTCTTCTCCCTGGCTGCCTTGAAAATTCTATCTTTGTTGATTTTTGATAACTATAATACAATATGTTTTAGTGAAGGCCTTTTTGCCATAGAATAATTGGGTGTTCTAGTGACTTCTTGAATTCCAAGCTCTAGCTCATTCCTTTGATTTGGAAAATTCTCATTAACTATTTGTCTGAAAATGCTTTCCCTGCTCCTTTTCATTGCTTTTGATAATGCTCATTAATCTTACATTTCCTCTCCTGATGGTATCAGCTATTTTTTGAATTTCTCTTTCATTATTTTTTACTCTTCAGTTACTCTCTTCTTTCTTCTGATTTAATACTAGATTTCTGTCTTCAATATCATGGATCCTTACCTCCATTCAGTCAACTTTATTTCTAAAGCTTGCTATTTTATTTTTCAACTTTTGAAGTGTATGTGTGTGTGTGTGTGTTTGTGTGTGTGTGTGTTTATCTGCAGAACTATTCTGTTCTTTTTTGAGGGCTGTCTCCTTGCTCTGCTCATCTAGTTGTTTTTTTTTTAATTCCTAAAATTGTTGATATGACTAATTTCAGATTTCACTGAGCTTTTTCAGAAGTACCATCTGAATTCTCTGTCATTTAATTCACATATTTCTATGCCTATAAGCTTATTTTCTGGAGATTTTTCTTTTTCTTTCTGAGATGCCTTGTCACTTTGGTTGTTCATGGTGTTTAATGGACTATTTCTCTGGGCTTTAATAGAAATGTATTCTGCTTTTTTTTTTTTTTTCCCAGAAAGAAGAATTATTATATAAAGATCTCTCTTCAGCCTGTTGCAAAGAAGGTGCTATTCTTTTGTGTTCCAGTAAGTGGCATCTAAGCCTATTGGATCTCTGCTTTATATAAAGCCTTAATAATACCAGATATTTAATCATACTCGCTACCCTCATTTTTAGTCCCTGTCAGTGTAATTAATAGTTTCGGTAGCTTTTGTTCAGATTCCCCTGGGTCTCCATGGTGTGTAGTTTCGGAAGGTATGGGAGAATGGGCCCTCTGCGTTTAGGGTTGGGGCCTGCAGCTTAGCCTCAGTTTTGCAACCATGGCTGGTAAAAATCAACTGTTGTTTCTCTAGTTTATTGTTTGAAAGAGTAAACACAATGGTGTTGTTTTATGCATATATTATTTTAATTTACATAAAAATTCAAGGTTAATAAAGGGCTAATAATGAAACTCAGTAAGGTAGCTAAATACAAAATCAGTATATTAAAATCATTGCTCTTTTCTATAATTAAGAAATAATAATAATAAATTTAAAAATGAGCATTCTTTAAGGCAACAAAATATAAACTACATATAATTCAACTTAACTGTATGTGGAAATATATTTATAAAAACTTTTAAAAATATTAAATTGTGTAAAATAATCTCATTAAATGAAAAAAATGATTTATTCATGGTTTGTGAGCCTTAGTATTATTAAAATATCAACTCTTCTCAAACAATTCTATAATCAATCATGATTTATTATCAGTAGGACTTTTCAGGAAAAATATTATTTTATACTGTACATGGAAAAATGAATATTCACATAGAGCAAATTAATTATGAAAAGGAAACAGAGAATATGATATGCTTTAGCAGATATTAGGACGTATTTTAAAGCTTCAGTGATTAAAACCTTTGACCCTAGCACACACATAAAAATGTGACTAAGAAAATAGACTCATACATAACCATAATTATGATATGTAATACAGATGGTATCACACTTCATAAAAAAATGTTTATTTTATTTAAATTGTTTTAGAAAAAATGATTACATATATTAATAAAAATTAAATAAGAACATCTATTTAACACTATTTAAAAATAAATCTTTTTTGGATTTACGACCTAAATGAAAAAGTAGAATTGATTTTTACATTAATGGTTTACATAAATGTCATAAATGTTATAAGATGTTGATACCATGTTATTTTATAACATTTAATATAGATTTTCTTAAATAAGTTTTCTTAGGTAAAAGGCAAAAAGAAAACACCATGTGAATTTGGCTACATGAAAATAAAATATTTTTTATTAATAAAGGATACCAACTGAAAAAACTAGAAGTTAAGTAAATGAAAAATCAAGAGAAGATGTTTTCAATTTATATAACCATGTAATAATAAAGAGGTTAATTCATCAAGAGGACAAAACAATTGTAAATATTTATGCACTCCAACATTGGAGCACCTAAATTTTAAAGCAAATATTAACAGATCTGAAGAAAGAAATAGACAGCAATACAATAATGATAGGAGACATTAATACTGCATTTTCAACAATGAATATATCACCCAGACAGAATGTCAATAAGGAAACACTGGACTTAAACTATGTATTAGGTTAAATGAACATATACAGAATATGTCATCCAACATCAGCATAATACACAGTATTCTCAAGTGCACATCAAACATTCTTCAGATTAATTATGGTAGACCACTACATGGTATGAAAGTAGAACTCAATTATAAGAGGAAAACTGGAAAATTCATAAATATGTATAAACAACAGGCTTCTGAAATGCCAATAAGTCAAAGAAGAAATCAAAATAGTATTATAAAATATTTTGAGACAAATTAAAATGGAAATACAACATACCAAAACTTGTGGGTACAATATAAAGCAGTTCTAAGAGGAAAGTTTGTAGATATTTATGCTTGCATTAATAAAAAAGAAAGGTCTCAAACAATCTAACTTTACATCTCAAGGAAGTAGAAAAAGAACTAAGTCCAAAATTAGTAGAAGGAAGACAATTATGAAGATCAGAGCAGAAGTAGATATTATAAAGACAGCAGAAAAGATCAATGAAGTCAAGAGGTGGTTTTTTGAAAAGAAAAATATGACAAACTTTTAGCTACACTAAAAAAATAAAGGAAGACTCCAATGAATAAAATCAGAAATAAGAGAGGAGACATTACAACTACTAACACAGAAATAATATGGATCTAGGAAACTACTATGAACAATTATTTACCAACAAATTGGATAACCTAAAAGAACTGGATAAAGGATGAAGTATACACTGAACTCCTGAAATATTATTAAGGAAAAGATCTAATCCAGTAGATTATGTGGGGAAAATAAGGATAAAATGAGGGCTAAAACTAATTAATAGTCTGAAAAATTCAAATAAAACAATAACAAGATATCAATATCCACTGGATTGGTAGACATTTTAACATTAAGTAGTATCAAATGGTGGCAAGAATGTGGATGGTGAAAGTAGTAATATTTGCTTGAATAGGTACATGCAAATATACATATAGAGGTCAATGGTGATGATGTGCCAAAAAGTGACAAAGATCGGTCATAATGTTTCAATTTCAGTCATACTGGTTGTAGTTTGTAACTGAAGAAGAAAGAAAAAGCTGGTTATAGGCAACAAGTTAGTGGGAATTAGTTTTATAACTTGGAGATGCAAACTGTCCACTTGAGGCAAGAGAATAACTATTATTACCCTTAATTATTTCTGAGTGGCTTCTTGAATGTAATACTTCAGGACAGGAAAGCTCATCATTCAAGAATAAAAACAAAATGGATAGAAGCTCAACTGATATTTCAGTGACTGTGTTGACATGGAGGGAAGTTTTGTACTGACCACCATCCAGTAGTTTACTATATATTATTTTATTAATTATTTCATCAAATTCACCATATTTATCTTATAAAGGAAAGGCAGCTGAGATTCTTAACATTAGTTGAAACTATGAAAACTATCTCTCTTGGGTAATATCAAGACAGGGGAAGATATAAAAGGCATAGAACTGAATGACTACTTCGTAGTCTGAACACCTTGTTCAGCAAATGGGGCAAGAGATGATGTAGAGTTGGACTAAGATTGATATTTGCACTGAAGTGCAACACCAATAAAGCACAAGTGACAAATATTAACACATCTGAAGAAAGGCAGCAATACAATAATGATAAGAGACATTAATACTCCAAATTAGCAGTGATTATTTTATCACAGGGATATATCAATACACATTTGATTGACAAAGTATAGAAAATTCATCATAATGGTTCTCTAATAGGGAGAAAAAACCAAGTTAGGAGCATGCACCACTACCCAAGTTCAGAGAGGGATGCAAACCTTAAAAGGTAGCACTGTGATGATAGACGTTCACTAAAAATGAACTTTTTCTATTGCCTAGGTGAGTGATATTAAACATTCACTAGAAAAAAAAAATATTCTCCAAGATGTCTGAGAACACCTTGAGATTCTATTAGTTCCTGTAGCAATAGTCAAAACAATAAGCATCTGAAAAGGATGTTAGCCAGAGAGCTCTCCTTTCTCATTCTGATTTTCTTCTGCTGACCTATCTTCTTACTATACTATGGAAAAAAAATGTACACTCCTTCTTTCGTTTTCATACATTCTTCTTACCTGATCCTATAAATGAATAATATTTCCCCCTCTCTAAATCCAACTTCTTCATTAGTGCCTTAGATCTCATTCTCTTTCATCTACTTAGGATATTGCTCTCTTAGTTTTTTTCTTCTCTCTCATTCATGACCAATTATTCTCTACCCTACTTTCTTGAAACATCTTTCCCAGTCAGTTACTAACCAATGTCTCTGCTTTCCCTTCTAGCAAAATTCCTTGACTTAATTGTCAATTGTCACTATCTTTAATTCTTACCTCTCATTATCTTTTAAGTTTACAGTAATTAGACCTTCATTTGAAGGACCCCAAATTATTTTTGTTAAAGTTACCATATCTTTCAGGTTGCTAAACACATGAATCAATTCTCAGTACTTAGAAGGCCTAACCTATTGTGCACATTTAACATATTTCCTCCATCTTGACCCATTTTCCTTTACTGCTTACACCCAAACTCAAAGAGTTATTTACCTTAGAGCTATGGTGTATTAAAGTAGTTTTTACAGCATTTTTGCAGCAAATGGCAGGTCTGTGCCATTGGGAAAAAACACACTTTATCCTGAGCTGGATATTAAACACTTTTGATTTTAATTCTGCTTTACTGGTCACTCCTTCTCAGTATCCTTTGGTAGTTTATGTTGGAATACTCCTTGTATAAGTCCTTGACATCTCTTATGTAACTATGCTACTTCTTTTAATGATCTCATTAATTATTGTGACTTTAAGTACCTTTTAAAGGCCAGTAACTCACACATTCATATCTCTGTTTCAGACCACTTTTTTGAATTCTAACTCCTATTTGCATTTTCATTTGAATGTTCAATGTATAGTTCAAAAGTAAAAGTTCCAAAACCTGAAATGCCAGCTTCCCTCTACCTACATACATCTAAATCTCCTATAGTTTTGCCCATCCCAGTTGATGACAAGTCAACCTTGCTCATACCGAAATGTAAACTTGATCTGAATTTCTTTCTTTATGCCCATATTTAACCCATTTGGGAGTAATATTGGCTCTACCTTCCAGTTATAGCCACAATCCCACCACTCTCACCAGGTCCACTTGTACTGCTCTAGTTTAAGCTATGTCTCTCACTTGAGTTATTTCACCAATGTTCTGTTTCATCTTACTTCTTTTCTACCTTCTGTCTTATTCCCTTCAGTCTATTTTCAACATAAGGGTCAGAATGAACAATTCAAAATGTAAGCCAGTTATGCCATTTCTTTGTTTAGAGGCCTCCATGACTCTACCTGTAGTTCAGAGAAAATACAAAGTACCAGTTACAGTCTACTAAGCCCTATTTGACCTGACCTCAACCCCATTCCTTTGCTTACCCTCCCCATTGCCCATCCCAGCTTGTTGTATCATGTGATACACATATCAGGCTTGTTCTTCCTTTAAGATCATTGTGTTGGTAATTTCTTCTGCCTTCAAAGCTTTTTCCCAATTATTAATATGATATATTTCTATTTTAGGAGTTGTAGGAATTAGAAATGCTCTATACTTGCTTTTCAACCTTTCTTGAAACTATGACACAAACATAAGACCTAAGCTCTCCAGCCAGATACACTCAAACTTAATTTTCGAGCATTAACTCTGAAAGCAGTCAGTCATATAATATACAAGGGATGAGTAGCTATGTTTCCCCCTGCCCCAGCAGCTTTCTTACCAGTTAGAATTCTATGAAATGATTTAGGGCATTTTTTCCTCACTGCTTACCCTCCCAATGTCTGGCTGAGTTATCTAGTGTCCTCTAATAAATTCAGTTTTTCCCCTAACTCAGCCTGAACCAGCTTGTATTGCTTATACTAAGAATTTCAAAATATAAAATAAACATTATAAGCAAAGTACTCCTACCAATTTATAGGAAATAATCAAACAGCCCAGTAGAAAAAAAATCTGAGAAATTTATTAGTATTTAAAATGCATCTATCATGATAGCAAATTGCTTTTCTGAGAAGGCACTAGAGGAGATGTTTTCAACTATAAGAATATAATAACAGGATATTTATTTGATCACTGCTTGTCAGGAAGAGCCACCATATTCACAAGTTGCAAAGGCTCAATATCTTTAACATAACAACACTGCAAACTATTATGCACATCTTAAGAATAAATTTGAATTCATAACTCCTTTCCCAGAGATAGCTGTAACCCTAAAAATAACTTGAATAAAAATATTAATAGTATGAAAACATTTTATTAAACATATCTGTATGTATATTTACTTATAAATGTGTGTTAAAAGATCAATTTATAATTTAAAATATTCATTGATAATATAAATTAATAAAAATAATTATTGTTTATGAGAAAAGAAATTTATGAAAAAGATTGCAAACATGACTTAAAACCATCAATAGATAAAAAACTCATTACTGAAGATTTATTAGTCAACAAAAACTATTAGTAACTCATAGCATCAGAAAGAGAGTTTGCCATTGCTTCTGCCAGACTTTGTAAAATTTTTCTTTCACATCTGCAGCATACATTGTTAATTAAATAATTACTGAACAAAGATGTAGACAAATGTCCTAGGTCTGTGAACTCAATGAGGTTTTAGTAACACCCAGTCCTTCTTCAAAATGTTCTTCTTTCTAAGGCTTCCAGTGATTTGGCCATGTTGCCAAGGCAAATTACATATTACTCACAAACTGTGTGTGTGCACATGTGTGTTTGTGTATGTGTGTGTGTGCATGTGTGTGTACATGTGCATGCGTGTGTGTGGTTTTACCCAGTGGCTTCAATCTTTTCTTATTTTCCTCTGCTTCATTTCATCCTTGTCACATCTCTGTATGTGTCAAGCTGCTTGAATGAGTCATACAGCAATCATTGTGACAGTACTTCAAGTCTGAATGTCAATGTGTATGCCTCCTGATGCTTGCACAACTCCCAGCCCTCCATGAAGTTGCCAGACCTGTAAGTGATGGCCCTCTCTCAAAATTACACCTTACACTTTCCCACCTGGCCACTAAAGTGGTACTACTTGTATTTGAGTCATATGAAGGCTCTAAATTAATCAACTCCTTGCTTTTTTCTTAAATCAAAAATAGCCCATAGAGTATTGGCAATTTTGATTCCTTTATAACCATCAGTTGTTCAAGTAAAAATGTATGAAAATGTTTTTTTTTTTAGAAAACAAAAACAAAAACAAAAACAAGAACATTGCTTCTTCTTTCAGTGTTAATTATAAAAAAAATTTCTCACAAAAACATTAGGCATCCAACTCTGAGTGTTTACTTGAGCTCTCTCAGAACAACCTATTGTCCAATAGAGACAAATTAACAAATTCATAAAAGATAATTTATATATCCATTGTCATTTGGTTACTTTAAATCAAGTGTTTTTCTTTTTTCCCCCAAGTTATTTAAAAATAAATAAAATATATAAAAATATATAAAATATATAAAAATAAATAAAATATATAAAAATAAATTTTTATGCTACATATTATTTTAAGATTTTTACCTAAATTAATATAGTCAATCATTCAAGTAAACTCTTTATGGAAGGCATTATTATTGTGCCCATTTCATAAATAAGCATGCTGAAACTCAGAAAGATTCCCAACATGTGGAGTCATGGTCTTTATACATTCAGTCTGGATGAAAGTCTGTGTTCTCAAATAATACATTACAGTTTCAAGCCTTCCAAGACTCTCCAATTTTTTTATTTTATTACATAAAAAGAAGAAACACATAAAAATAGATAATTTTTATTCTTCCCTGCCAGATAAGAAAGCACCCCACTGTTATAAGGCAGGAATGTTTAAGAAAGGTAAGAAATATTTATAATTTGCAATCTAATTAAAAGTAATCTTACTTTTAATCATAAATGCAGAAAAAAGAAAAAGCTTTAAATCCTTATTCAAAAATTAAACTATAGTTTATATCACTTTTGAGGATCATTTTCATTTAATCATAAGAAAAATAATGAGATTCTTTGATTTATTATAGACAAGTGATGCAAAAGGGAAACTTCTCTGTCCTCACAGAGAATTGGCTACAATATAACATTTACCTTAAACCCAAAGGTTTAGACATTGAGCTAAAAATATGTTAAGGGTTTAACCTCGTCACATTTTTGGCATCACCTTGGGTATCTTATTTAATGTGATCTATGGATACTGACAGTTGAGCATTATGATTCTTATTTTTAAAAGAGTATTATCTGGTCCAAGGTCAAACAGAAGTCAAAAATAAAGCACTGAAGATATTCTTGATGATTCCATTCCTTTCCTCTGACTACAGAATCTCACAGATTTTAGGTAAACTGAGAAGTAATGAGTGCCTAATTAAGACAAACATTTCAGCATAACTGAGACAAAAGTATCCAAACGAGTAAAGTTTAACAGCAAACACATCATTTTGTAGAAATATCCTTAGAATTTTCAATCAATTATGGAGCATACCCCATAAAGGTGAAAACTTAAAAATTATGTTCATTTTTAAAGTTCCGTAGGCATAGAAACTATGACCAAAGAATAGTACTTTGTCACACAGGATATATTAATGGCATTCTTTATTTCTCCAGATCTCTTCAATGCTTTTAGTAAAGTTCATTGGATTAAAGGGAAACTTTCATTAAACACAAAAGCACAGAGAAAAGCCAGCACAGTGTCTGTGCATTCTATACCAGAAACCACTAGAGTTTTCACTCACTGAAATGGAAATTGTCTTTCTGATATAAGCTTCTTTTATGATCAAGATGCTGTATAGTAATGAGAAGTCTGGTGAGCATTATATAATTGCCACGTCTTCACCGGGTTATGCAGAGATTTTAGTCATCTTGATATAAGATGATCAATAGGTAATTTTCCTATAAGTAAAGGTGGAATATACTTTGTTTTTCTCTTACAGGTGATGTGGTGTCTCATTTCAACTTTCTGTTATGTTTTCTGCTACCATTACTATCTATAGGCAAAAGGTTTAAATCAACAAGAACTGTGCTTTTAAAAGGCATGAATATGTGGGTCAATTGATTTTTCTTTAAAATATCTACGTGTTTAGGGTATCCATCTAATTGGAAGACAATGTATATAAGAAGATAATTTTAGTGATGAAAAAAGGATGTCCTGGTAAAAAATGAACAAGGAATTTAGAAATTATACAATATATCTAATTTAATTATCTGGACTCAATGTAAAGAAGTCTTGACAATTATTTTATGAACTGAGATGCTAGATACATATGTTCAGAGGAAAACAAAATATCTATTTTTTTATGTAACATAAACCAAAGTTTATGTTGAAAAGTCAATTTGGCACACTAATTTTATTTTTCTTACTGTTTTCTGATATGTGAGCTGATTGCTTCACTCTCAATACACATAAGAGGTTAGCTCAATTGTTATTTATAATTGGGTTTATTCCTAGTAATATTTTGATGGCTCTAATGCCTACTTGCAATTTATAACCACTTACTTTATAGTACCTCAGCTGTCAATAGCTGTACCAAGAAATCCAGAGGATATAACCATTGATTTTCTTTAAGCTTTAGGAAACAGCACTTATAAGCTTAGTCTCATTTGACAGTGATGTGAAGTACTATTTCTCAACTAAGAATTGTCAAAAACATAGTGTTTTAGTTATGAACCAACTTAAAATTTCATAAAATATTTCATTCTGAGAACACTAATGTGTGAGGGAAAAAATGGTATAAATAGAACCAAAAAAGGCAAAAGTTGTCACTTGATGAATTAGATATGCATAATTTATCTCAGTGCTGATTTTATAACTGTAGGCTTGAATAATTTCTAAAAGTATTCAGTCCAAAAACAAAGTCAACATCAAGTCTCTTTGGCAAGATTGACATTGACAACAATGACTTCGAGGAAGACAACAAACAAAAGGAGGTTATAGAGGAAGAAAGTCATTGCAAACTAGAAGGAAAAGGCAACATCAAATATGCAGGCCTCTACCTGATGCTAAATCATGGCAAAGAGGCTCTGAGGTTCCTCTTGAGTCAATGTTGAGATAAAATTATTGCTATTTTAGCTTCAGTTTTCTTTATTTTTGGAATTTTAGTTTTACCATCTCTTCCAGTTTAGGCTGTTTCTTTACAGACTAAACATGCTGGAAAGTTAGATTTCCAAGTAGTTAGTTTCATATGATTAGTCTATGAATTCATTATCTAAAAATACCTCTACCATGCTGTCTTGATTATCTTAGCCTTGTAGTATAGTTTGATATCAGGTAGTGTGATACTTTTAACTTTGTTCTTCTTTCTCAAGATTGCCATGGCTATTTGGGATCTTTTATGGTTCCATATAAATTTTAAAATTATTTGTTCTATCTCTCTGAAAAAATATCATAAAAACAGATAGCTAATCAATGGAACAGAATAGATAGCTAAGAAGTAAATCCACACCTATACACTCATTTAATATATGACAAAGGAAGTAAGAATATACAGTGGGGTAAAGACAGTCACGTCAATAAATGGTATTGGGAAAATTGGACAAATACAAGCAACAAAGAAGAAGCTGGACCACCTCTTACACCATATACAAGAATATATTTAAAAAGGGTTAAAGACTTAAATGTAAGACTCAAAACCATAAAACTTCTAGAAGAAAATATAGACAATAAACTCTCTAACATTACTAACAGTAATTTCTTTTCTGATAAAACTCCCTGGAAAAGGAAGACAAAAGAAAAAATAAACAAATGGGATACATCAAACTAAAATAGTTTTGTACAGCAAAGGGGACCATCATCAAAACAAAAAGACAACTGACTGGGAAAAGATATTCGCTAATGATACATCTGATAAGGGGCTAATATCCAAAATATATAAAGAACTCATATAACTCAACAACAAAAAAAAACAAACAATTCATTTAAAAATTGGCAGAAGACCCGAACATATGCTTCTCCAAAGAAGAAATACAAATGGCTAATAGACATATGAAAAGATACTCAAGGTTAGTAAATATCAGAGAAATGAAAATTAAAACCACAATGAGATATCACCTCACTCCTGTCAGAATGACTATCATCAATAAATCAAAAAACAACAAGTGTTGGCTAGGAAGCAGAGAAAAGCGAACCCTCATACATTATTGGTGGGATTGCAAATTGGTACAGCCACTATGGGAAACAGTCTGGAAGTTTCCCAAAAAATTTTTAAAAGATATACCTTTTGACCCAGCAACTGCACTTCTAGGCATTTATCCAAAGGAAACCAGAACAATGATTCATAAATATCTAGGCACTCTAATATTCATGGCAGCACAATTTACAATAGCCAAGATATGGAAGCAACCTAAATGCCCATCAACAGATAATTAAATAAAGATAATTGAAGATATGAATTATGGTTCATATATACAATAGAATATTATTCAGCCATTAAAAAAATGAAATTCTACCATTTGCAATGACATGGATGGACCTAGAGGTTATTATGTTGATGAAATTGACAGAGAAAGATAAATACCATGTGATTTCACTTATATGTGGAATCTAAGGAATAAAAAGAAGAAATTAATCAAAAACAGAATCACAAATATAGTGGACAATCTGGTGACAGCCAGAAGGGAGGAAGTTTGGGGGGCTGGGAGAATGGGGTGAAGGGTTAAAAATGTACAAATTAGTAGTTGATGAATGGTCATGGGGATGGGGAGCACAGCAGAGGGAATGCAGTTAGCATTAACATGTTGGCTAGGTGGAGGGCCAATGGAGGGAGGGAGCAATTGGGGGGATTGTTTTATGATCTATATAGATGTCTAACCAATATACTGTATATTTTAAACTAATTAAAAAATACCTCTGATGCTATATGAACCTAGACGTTGTGATTAACTATATCAATTATCCATTTCACATTCTTCATCCAGTCATTCCCTTTCTTGTTCTTACCAGAAAAAAAAATGTAAAATAGAAATCAGCTATGCAGTGCCTCTGATCATTTTTCAGGTTGTTTTGCTGAGAACAGTTTTAACAAATTCTTATCTTTTTTTATTATTTTAAAATTATCGTGTAGACTTTTGGGGATATATTTTAGTTCTCTCGTACAAAGTTGATTATTATTTAAAATAATTTGGTCTAAGAATAAATTCGCTCCCTCATATATGTCTTGCTTGCTTCCCCCAATATATCTCTTTTTCTAATATACTGTCTTACAAGCTATCATTTTTTCTTCATAGCATATACCATAATAACTAGCAATACATGTTTATGTATTAAGTAGAAATCTTTAGTTATTAAAAGCCAGAAACACAACTCAAAACAATTAGGTAAAAATAAGAACTTTACTACTTCATATCACTTTCAAGTCCATGGACAACATTAGTTTGAATGGTTACATCCAGGTACTCAAATGCTCAAATAAAACACAAACACTGTCTTTGGAAATTACGGTCTTTCTCATTTCCTCCTAGATTTCTTTACGGAAGAAATGAAAGGACTTTCTCTAAATTTCTGGAATCTGACAATTGAATTCCAGATGCTTTTCATCACTATGTGACTTGGATCAAGATCAAAACTGCTCAGCTGAATAGCCTAGTTTGGGTTATGTACATGTAATTACAACACATGGTCTCTGAAAGAGGTGATTTCCCAAAGAGGGCAGAGATAAGTGAAGAAAATCAAGAGCAGAGGTGAAAGAAATGGTGTTTATGAGAAAGAGAGAGAGAGAGAGAGAGAGAGAGAGAGAGAGAGAGAGAGATGTTTATAATAGAGTAGTCTAAGCACCAGGAAGCTAATTCTGTATCTGATTCTGTAGCATAGCACTGGACAGAGTAGATGCTCAATAAATACCTATGAATGATTATTGATGCACCCTAGATATACCTCTGCAATACCATAAGTGAATGCTAATTGCTTTCCTCACATTCCTTTGGTAACTTTTATTAACTTCTATTTTGGTGCTATTTTACATTCATATCTCACAACCAGAAGGAATATGTATGTTATCACGGCAGAATATCAATATCAGGTTTCATTCTTTTTTTTTTTCCCCACCATTTTAGTTACCAAGTTATAAACAATGACAAAAATCTGAAATGAAATATAGACACTTAATTTATCAAGAAAAGTCTTCTTTTTAATTTTCAAGTTATATTTATTTAGTTAGTTTATTTTTGGTGATATTGGTTAACGAAATCCAGTAAGTTTCAGGTATACAATTTAACAGTAAGGCTATATATATATATATATATATATATATATATATATATATATATATAGTCATATATAGTCATTGTGTGTTTCCCTCCCATAGTTAGATTCTTTCCTGGGGGCAGCAAGGGGGAAGAGAGAGGTAAATACGTGGTGATAGAAGAAAATGGTCTTAATCTATTCCTTTGTATTTATATTAGGGTCCTTGGTTCCACAGACTATCTTTTTTAATGCCCAGACCCAGAACACTCTTCCCATACTCTCTCTTCTTTCTCTATTTTACTCATCTTTGGAGATCCAGCTGAAAACTCATCAATCTTTGAAGCATCCCCTAGATCTTTACTTCTCTATTTTCTTTACAATGTACTCTCTTTATGGTCTGATTCACTGTACTCTGCTGTTTATAATTGCATCAAAGATCTTCATATTTATGTATTATCTTGAAAAATAGTGTTCCTTTTTCTTATTTAATGTAGGCAATTTGCAAGGTAAAGGGAATTCAGAGGTGAATGTTGCATGATCTCCAACCAGGTGAATCCCAGACATTTCAAGGGACTGAAATAGCAATATCTTATTGTTAGCTTACGATTTGGAGCATGGTATTTAAAAAATTTAAAATTACTAGAGCTTCCTAAATATAATATCTTATTATTTACATTTAATATTTATTCCATGAATATCCACTTACAAGTAAAATTCTTGAACTCCTAGATACAGTAATCTCAGATCACATATGTACTTAAAAAATCATCATTTTGAAAAGTAAATATATTTTCATACTTCTATTATTTCACACTAGTGTTATTATTACTATTTATCTCAACCAAATCTATATCTTCTGGTTTTCCTTTTCAAAATGCCTTGCCTAATTATTATCAGATCAATATTAGCATTCAGCAATTGACATACAATCCATCCGCATGAAAAACTCAAGTAGAATTGCTCCTACTTTATGCAATTCTGTCTCTTTCTGTTCCTTTTTTCAAAGTTTATTTCATATGACCTTCTCTGTGTCCATCCCCTACAACTCTCACCCACATGGCTATTTCTTTTGTGAGTTAAACTCATGAAGCAGGCAATAATTTTGATTATTTTCTATGTCCCACAATGTCTAGTATGATATCTTTCACAAATTACATAATCAGAGAAAATTTGCATGAACATTAGTGGTAATTTATTACAGAAATAAAGCAAAGTTAAGATACTATGTGATCTCAGTAT
This sequence comes from Macroglossus sobrinus, assembly GCA_004027375.1. Classification (NCBI taxonomy): domain Eukaryota; kingdom Metazoa; phylum Chordata; class Mammalia; order Chiroptera; family Pteropodidae; genus Macroglossus; species Macroglossus sobrinus. Next base: position 510,280 of record PVKZ01000187.1, read on the forward strand.
ATTTTATTAAAATTCATATGTGTTATGTGTATATGACTTGCAAGGTGATAGCGAATAAAACATATGAGTTATTGTACTTTGCTAAAAATTCCACCATGTGAATTTAATCATTGAGAGAGATACAGTTGTTTAAATATATTTCAATGAGTGGTACAAAGATAACAGAATAAAAATAAATTGTGACACTGGAGTATCAAACTAGAGATATGACTTTCTTCTAAAATAATCTAAGTGAACATATCATATTAAAAAATAAGCCTATGAGTTACCTTTATTTTTACTTTATAATGTATAAAATTAGAGAAACAACTCACAAAAAATACACGTTACTAGGTTTACCAATAAAGCACAAAAATTAAGAGATTTGAATGCCTTATCGGTGTAATTACCTTAGGTAAAATGACAAAGTTGGCTCTTAATGAGACATCTTACATGGTAACAGAATAGTATAATAGTCAAGAGGTTTAGACGTTGACAATTCTGATTTTTAAATTCTGATTCTACAACCTATTAAATAAGTGTACCCTTATTTAATTTCATTTAAAACCTCTCCAGTAGTCTGAATTTCAGTTCCTTTATAGGTAATATTGGTGCAATGCTATCTTAACTCATAGGGTTATAATGAGAAGAAACAAAGTAGTATACATGAAGTATTAATCACAGTACCTCATATGTTTAAAGCAATCAGAAAATGGTAGCTACTATTATTTTAGATAATTTTATATTCTGAGTATTCTTCCAAATTATTTGTCTCTAACAAGAGAATATCAGTTTCACTGTCTAATTCATCGTAATGATAACCTTATTAGATGATCATATTAGCTGAGTCTAAAAGGAAATTGAATGACATAAACATTTCAGAAGAATTTCACTGGCAGAAGTGATAATCATCACTTGACTAATAGTTTTCATGACAAAAAGAAGGCTAATACAATCACTGGCACACATAAAATTCACCTATTCAATAGTTTATTTATAAAAGTTGATAACAGTTCTTCATTGATTAATATTATTAATTTATGAATTCTCAATATTTTACTATTTTATTTAATCATTATTTGTACAATATAGTAATTTATTCATATTTGATTGTACATTTTAATATCAACAATAACTCTTTTAACAATAACAGAAGACATTTTCTAATATTTTTGGATTTACATTCCCTGTAGAAAAATTATATTTCAATGCACGCACATAATTTTGTCACAGAGTAATGATAGGCTAATCAATAAAATATTTTCAAGCAATTAAATAGATTACATAATGATATAATTCCGTAAAGAAAGGGAAAAGAATATATGAATACAGCAAGAAAATAAAACAGCACAAATTTCTGAACACTGAAAAAATTATTTATATTTTTAATTTGATGATGATAAGTCTTGAATTGTTATAGCAAAGAAACATTATTCTTTGCAAATATCTAAAATATACATTTAAATAAAATTCAATTTAAAATCAACCAAGGAAGTACATATAAAATAATTTTCAGGATTAAAAAGAAAAAACAATGAATTTGTACTTTTACAACAGCCAGTGCAGTATCATTGTAAAGTAGGAGGCCTGAAATTTGTTAATGTAGTGACCAAATGAAACATGATTAGTGAACTGATAGAGACAAATTTCATTAAATAATTAGAGAAGTGACTATGTTTTAATGGTTGAGAAGTAAAGATATATATAGAGAGAGGAGAAATAAGGACTCCAAATTTAGATTACTCATTTTATACATAAAACGTTAGAAAGCATAGAAAATGATATTTTTAAAAGAAAAAAACTAATCTAAGTAGACTTTAATAGCTTTAATTAGTGAAAAACATTTAATAGGAAAGAGACATGTATATAAACTCTTTTTAAAAAAACAGAATTAATAAAATTCTGAAAGTTAATTAGACTTCTATGAAGTTGATGATTTGATGACTTTTGTTTAAAAACTTAATGATACAAAAAAACAGCGTGATATAAATGAACTAGGTTTATTTTAATTGAAAAACTTTTTGCATAGTAAAAGAAAAAAAAATTCTCGATTAAACCTAGTGATAGACTAAAAGCTATTTTGTGACTGGGGCAGTTTATATATTAGTACCAAGATTGAACTCATTCATGGAAACCAAAAAAACAGATATAGTAACAAAGTTACTATATATATATATAGTATATATATAATATACTATATAATATATACTTTGTTATATATATAATAAAGTCATGGTGTGTTGGCTTTTTCTTTCACTTCCACCATTCCTCTTAGAGATGCTTGACTCCCACAGCCCTGAAAACATTCTTGACACCCCATTAACTTCTGGCCCCATGGAACTAACCTGAGTAAAACTAGAGAGATTTAAATTCTGTCTAGACCAACATAGTAAAACTTCAAAATATTATAAAAAGAATATTCTGATAAATGTTAGCAAGAAAAAAATAAAATTAATTATATACTAAGATGTAATAGTCTGATTTTCCAACAGCAACATTGATGAAAGATAACATAAGATAATATTTTCCCTAGTTTCTTTTCACAAGATTGGTTATTTCAGTATCTCAGCAACATGAAGACCTAGGTTCCATGCAGTGCTCAGCATCCCCATCTTTGGCATACGGGTGTTCTCTTTTAGGCCAGTTGCTCTCATGGTGCCAAAATTGCTGCAGTTTCAGGAATCTTCTGCACTTTGAAATCTCAAAAACAAATATATACGTGTGTATAAAAAAAAATATATATATATATATATATATATACACACACATATATATATGTGTGTATATATATATGAATAAAATTTTATTATATTGAATATAGAGTACTTAGAACATAGAATCTTGAATTCAGATAATTTCTCATTCAATTACAAGACCTAATAAAAATACTCTCTGAAATATATGTTCTCAGAATGTTTGTCACCCAAAAACTGGAAATTGTTTTTGAAGAGGAGAGACAGATCAAGGGAATCCCCAAGAGGTATAAAAAATAATATTATCAAATATTTGGTTATAAATTTTGAGAAAGAAAATATAATACTTAAGAGTATAGAAATTATGAAAGGAGTCTCTAGAGAAAATTATATTCAAATTCCCTATATTCTATGAATGATTTATGACTGGACAATATTGTGTAAAAATGGGTTTGCACATAAGTCTGGATTGTGTATCCATTAAAAGCTAATCAAGAAATAGTTTAATATGTACTGTACCACTCCTTTTTCTTATCATTGTGTAGTTCAAGGATTGCTTATTGAATATGCCAAGCTGCTTATTTTACTCATACTGACCCCTTCTGACAATTGAGAAAAAAATTAAGTTACTGTATTACTTGTCATTATAAACTTTCCTATGCATAGTGAAACATCTGGCTATTAGTGTCTAATATTGTTTTAACTTCATTGTGATAACTAAAAAAATAGGCAAGTCCCTCACCTCCCCTTTCTCCTCTTTTTCTATTCCTTTCTTTCTTTCTTTCTTTCTTTCTTTCTTTCTTTCTTTCTTTCTTTCTTTCTTTCTTTCTTTCTTTCTTTCTTTCTTTCTTTCTTTCTTTCTTTCTTTCTCTCTCTCTCTCTCTCTCTCTCTCTCTCTCTCTCTCTCTCTCTCTCTCTCTCTCTTTCTCCTACTATTTGAAATGTTTCTTTGAGATATTATGTGATCTTTACCTAAGCAAAATAAATAAATAATAAATAAAATGTATCTCAAAAATTTTATGGGGTGGAAAAAACATTAACACAAAGATTCTTGTGATATTGGAATTATTCGGCATCTTGATTGTGGTGGTAGAACCTATGTGGATGAAAACAGTAGATAGAACATCACACACACACACACACACACACACACACACACACACATGCACGCACGCACGCACACACACACAGATGAATAAAAGTAAAACTGAGGAAATTTGTTGTATTGATGTCAGCATTCTCATTGTGATATTATAGTATAGTTTTGTAAAAGGTTAACCCTAGAAGAAACTGGTTAAAGTTTAGTAGGATTCTGTCTGAATTATTTCTTAGAACTGCATGTGAATCAACAGTTATTTCCACTACAGAAAAAAAAGAAATCGATGTGACATCTTTGAATGGATCTGTCAAAATCACATTTTATTTGCCAATTGCATGTTTTTCTCTATACTGTTTTTTAACTGTTCTTTCTTTGTAGTTGATTAACAACTATCATCAAGCATATAGATAATGTTTTAAGTGAAAGAGGATTTACTGTGGTGTTTGGCATTATGAGATGTAGGTACCCACTTTTTACCCCTGTAGACAGCCCTCCTTTTGTATGAATTTATTTTTAATTTTTATCATTCATAATTTATTTATATACATACATACTAATGAGTTGTACACAACCTAAAGAAGATAAATGAATGAATAAAAAATATATTGTGGTTTCCAGTTCCTTATCTAAGTAGCTTAGAAGCTGCCACTCTGTTCTAACAATTAAAAGCCAAAAACTGCAATATCAACAACTTTTCTTGGATCTGTAAGACAGAACGACATAGCAAACTCCTGCCCAAAAATAGAGAGACAGACAGGCAAATACAAAGAATGGCAGCTTACCAGAGTAGAGACTCAAGAGCAAAAACCTTTGTGGGAACCAGTGCTGGGGAGGAAAACCTGAACTGTCCTGAAGAAATGCTGGAGGTACAGTGGGCAACTCTGAGAGTTAAAAATTGAGGGACCCCACAATATTGTGAGATTTATATCCAGAAGCTTTACCAGGTTCCCACAGTAAATAGCAGAGAAAATCTACTTGAGCAGCCAACAGGGGAGGGAAAAAGAGCTATTTTTAAAATGCCAGAGCAGTCTGTCTTCTTAAAAATGTTTGTCCTCTGGAGAAACCATTAACTAGAGCTTAACCTACCAGAGTATTAACATGAAGGGAAGTACACAACTCCAGTCAGGTATATCCAACTTTCTCCACCTAAAGGGTAAGAAAAAGATAGGGAGGGAGGGAGGGAGGGAGGAAGGGACACACACATACGAGAGAGAGAGAGAGAGAGAGAGAGAGAGAGAGAGAGAGAGAGATTTGTGAAGTCCAAAACCAAGAGGCATAGACTCACTAAATATTATGACATAATCATAGAGAATGTAGAACAGTTTCCCCTTCTACCACATCTCACCACCACATTACTAAAGACTATTTCTATCACGTTCTTTTACCTAGTACATCATGTCTAGCTCTCAAGAAAAAAAATTATTAGGCATACTAAAAGGCAGAAGACACAATTTGAAGAGACCTAGAGCAAACATCAGAACGAGATATTGCAGAATGTTGGAATTTTCAGAAATTTAATTTAGATTAAAATTTCAGAAATTTAAAAACAACTACAACCAAGGGAACTAATGGATAATGTAGACAGCATGCAAGAATAGATGGGCAATGTAAGCAAAGAGATGGAAATCCTATAAAGAAACAAAAAGAAATGCTAAAGAAAAAAAACTGAAACAGAAATGGAGATTTTTGATGGGCTTATCGATAGACTTAACCCAACTAAGGGGAGAATCTCTGAGTTGGAGGATATATCAACAGAATCCTCAAAAGCAAAAAGGACAAAGACTAAAAAAACAAACAAAAAAACAATGTCCAAGAACTGTGGGACAACTACAGAAATTGTAACATATGCATAATGGGAATACCAGAAGGTGAAGGGAGAAAGGAATAAAAGAAATATTTGAAACAATAATGAGAATGTCCCTGAGTTAATGTCAGGAACCAAATCATATATCCAGGAGACTCACAGCACACCAAGCAGGATAAATGCAAAAAAAGAAGAAAAAAAACCTGGATGGATCTAGAGGCTATTATGCTGAGTGAAATAAGTCAGACAAAGATAAATACCATATGATTTCACATACATGCAGAATCTAAGGAACAAAAAGAACAAACTAATCAAAAACACTCACAAATATAGAGGACAATCCGGTAATGGCCAAGGGGAGAGGTGTTGGGGGGCTGGAAGAATGGGGTGAAAGGTTAAAGAAGTACAAATTAGTAGTTGATAAATGGTCTCAGGGATGGGAAGCATAGCATAGGGAATGCAATTAGCATTAATATATTGGCTAGGTGGAAAACCAGAGGAGAGAGAGCTCCCACAGCTCTTGGACATTCTATTTTTGTTTTTGTTTTTAGTCTTTATCCCTTTTGCTTTTCAGTTTTTGAGAATTCTGTTAATATATCTCCAGCTCAGAGATTCTCTCCTTAGCAATCAAGGGGATTGTTTTATAAACTATGTAAATGTCTAACCAATGTACTATATACTTGAAACTAATTCAAATAAATAAAAAATTTTATAAAAAAGACAAAATGAAACAAACACTACACTTAGCATATCATCATTGAACTAGAGAAAATTAATGATAAAGAAAAAATTCTTAAATAAACCAGGTGGGGAGAACTTACCTTACCTATAAAAAAAATTATGTTTAACTTATCCTCAGAAACTATGCAAGCAAGAAGAATAGAGTAAAATATTTAAAGTGTTAAAAAACAAACCAAAAAACACCAAAATAGAATTCTGTATTCTGTGAAATTATCCTTCATAAGTGAAGGAGAAATAAAGACTTTCTTTGACAAACAAAAATTGAGGGAATTTGTTCCCAGTACACCTGCCTTTCAAGAAATGTTAAGAGAAGCTCTTTAGAGAGCAGGAAACTAATAGGTCAGAAACTTGGATCTACATAAAGAAAAGAAGAGCATCAAAGAAGGAATAAAGGTGAAATAAAATTTTTATTTTTTTCTTATTGATTTAAAAGAGAACAGTTAGTTCAAAATAATATCAATAATCTATGCTTGATAATATATGTTTATATATATATTATATCTACATGTATAATTACATATATTTTATCAATGACATTTTAATTACATCAGAATGTATATAATCATTTGTGTGTGCGTGATTGTGTTGGTGAAAGTTCCCTAGGGAAACAGAACCAGTACAATAGTTTATTTTAGCTTCATCTTATAAATATCTAACTTTTAAGAATTTTTATTCAGTTGTATATATTTTTCAGTTTTCCCTTTTGATTTTCTCTTTGGCCCAGTTTTATTTAGACATATGTTTTAAATGTCTCAATTTTTTTTTTTAGTAGTGTTGTTTATCTTTCTGCAATTGGATTTGTTTTATGTTTTAATAAGTATCTTTTTTGTGGTTTCAAGTTTTTCAACTTTATTTTATCAATACCAAGAATAGGGTCTACCTTGGTAATGGTATATTTGCACTGAATTGTTTACTCTTTTAGTTGTATAAAAATTATGTAGATATTGAGTTGATCAAATTGACTAATAAAATTGCTTATTTCCTTTTTATCATTGCTAGTATTCTCTCTATTCAATCTGTTGATTCTACACAAAACTGCAATATAAGTCTTGATGTCTCCAGCTATATCTGCGAACTTTTCTATTTCTTCTTTTAATTCTATCAGTTTTGCTTCAGATATTTGAGCCTCTTGTTTTAGATGCGTGGATATTTAACATTGTTATGCTTTCCTGGTGAATTGACCTTTTTATTATTATATAATGTGACTGTCTTAAGGCAGTATTCTTTGCCACCTTCTTATGAAGGTTAAGGAATATTTTTTTTTCTGTAGGCAATATAATCTATGGGGGTCTTTGGGTCTTTCTTACAGAAATTTATGGTCTTTTCCCCCCAGGCATGCACCATAGGTTATGTATCGCTTTCTTGGATTTCTCACCTGGCCTTTAATCTTTCTCATAAGTGCCAGCGGTTCTGCACCCCACATGGAAGCTGAAAGTCTACTTCACTTAGTTGATTTTGAAATTTTATTCATGAAATATTTACTCTACAACCCTGATATTATCTGATTTTATACATGGAAAATATGAAGCTTAAAGAGTTGGTAGTTGGCCAAAGTCAAACAACTAGTAGTGAAAGAGTTATATGGCTTCTTCAATTTTACTTCATTTGTTTATTCACTAAATAGAAAAAAAAAGCAATGTTATATTCAGACATTAGACATACTTAAAACTGTTTAAATATTTTTTAACATCAGTAGATCAATAAAGGTCATTTATGTTTAGTTTTTTTCTTCTGCATATGTTTATATGTGTGTAAAGGGCTTAAAAATTAACAAATTAAAAAAAAGTGTATTTCTAGGGAAATGACAGTTAAGTGGCAGTGCCTAGATTTTACTTTATTTTCTTGCATAATGAAATTCAACTATATTATTTTTTAAAAAAACACTCATATTGTTATATAATTGTAATATTAGGAAAGCACATTTTATAAGATGGGCTATAATACCATTAACATTATTCAAATGTCCACAGGCAAAAGAAAAGCTTATGTTTAGGAAATTGAAAGCATTTCAACAAGGATAAACAATTATAAGAATTAGGAATTGTATGAGTTGAAACTGGAAATGGAAGCAGACTCAATATATAAGAAAAACAGCATAGAATTCTAAGTCATGATGATAAACAGGAACAACTGAAGGATTTTAAGAAGGAAAGGAATGTGATTAGTTTTCACTGAATATATAATTTCAAACTATTTGTGACAAATTTTAATTTCAATTAGTTAAGTAAAATATTTGCTAGTCCACTGTTACTCAGAACTTATTTAAAACCAAAGCTTTTCATTGACATCAAAGGCATGAACCATACGAAACATTTTAAGGTAACACTTTTAAAATATATCAACAATTCTCATAGAAAGTGAAATAGAGGAGAATTTAAGGTAAGGAAGATAAACAACCTTCTGTATTGAGTGCTTCAAAACATGGCTTCACTATTAGACACATCTATACCTAAATACGCTTTGAATGCATATTATGTAGTCTTAGTTACCATTCAATAAACTGAGTACTATAGAAAGTTATTGAATATATAGTCATGTTGGTTATCATGATGTGCTAGTAAAAAGTCTTAAGCTTACTGTAGATTTCTGGGTCTAATATCTACTTTTTATGGTGCAAAGAATATAACTAGGAAGTTTAATTATGAGATGGTATGAAAGTGAAGAGAAAAGATATTTAGTAATCACTGGGGCCTTCAGATTATTTAAAATGACAACTCTTAAGAATGTATATTTCTTCTCATGATTTTTTTCCCAGAGTAGAATGAGATAGGGTAAGGGAAAGTTTGTGTCTATAGTGTACATTAGTAAAATAAAAATTTAGTAAAATATATAATTGGTAAAATTTTCAAACTTATGCCTTTTTGTGAGTAGTAGAATTCTAAGAGGTTTGATATTATCCTTAGCTACTTCCTAATTCATATGCCCTCATAATAGTAGAAAATTTCAGGATTCACCTAGTTTAAAATTTGGAAAGGAATGTCAAGTTAGAACAAAGTGTTATTTAAGACAAGAGGTGGTATAAGAGATTAGTCCTGCTATACTAAGGCTTATCCCCAATCTCCTCTAGCCCAAGAAGAAGGTATGTCTGTCAGTGTGCTTGTCATTATTTTTTATTGAACTATAACATATATAACTGTAAGTGCACAAACTGTGTGGTCTTAAATGTACAGCTTAAGTACATTTTATATATGTATACACTCCTGTAAACATGATCTACATTAACATGTAGAAAATTTCTAGGTCCCCAGAATGTGGCTCATGCTCCTTCCAATCAATACCTGACTCAGAGGAAACCATCCATTAGGACATGTATTACCACTTTATTCTATTTATCAAGAGTTAAACTTATTTTGAATTTTCTGTAAATCATCAGAATTTGCTCTTTCCTGTTTGGCTTCATTCACTTAGGATAATGATTTTTAGATTCACAACTATTGTTCATATCAGCAGTTTGCTCTTTTTAATTGTGTTTTATTATTTCATTGTATAATTAGACCACAATTTATAATTCCATTTACCTCTCGATGTTCATTTAATTTATTTCCAGTTTGGCACTGTTATTAATAAAACTGTGAAAAGCATTGTTCTACTTCCCTTTGAGTAGATCTGTCTATCTATCTGTCTGTCTATATCTATCATCTATCTATCTATCTATCTATCTATCTATCTATCTATCTATCTATCTATCATTATCATCTATCTAATCTAGATGGATTGTGATAGATACATAGATATAGATACAGATAAAGATATATATTTATTTTTTCTTGGCCCTATGGCTAGGGCCAATACTAGGGCTAGTATTGCGGGTTATAGAGTGAGTATGTTTATCCAAAGTTTATACATATATGTCCAAATATAGTTTGATATAATGTAGTTTGATTTATACATTCATCAGCCATGTAAGACAATTTCAGTTATTCAATACACTTACAAACCTTGGTATTTTCAGTTTTTTTGTTGTTGTCAACTTTTCTTGTGAGTACATATAGTATTTCATTGTGATTTTTAATTTACATTCATCTGATAGCTAATAGTATCATACAATTTTTAATGCTTCTACTGGCAATTTGTATATGTCTTTTATATTTTCTTCCAGTGTCTCTTTTGATTAACATGATATGTGAATTTAATAATGTTCATTGCACTGTCTTTTTTGATGGATTGTGCTTTTCATGTTCTGATTAAGAAGTTTTGACTATCATAAGGCCATGAGTATATTCTTTTATGTTTTCTTATAAAAATTTTATTTCCTTTTTTATATTTTTTATATTTAGGTTTTATCTTAAATATTTCTTCTGTATGGTATATGACAAGTGTCATGGTCCATTTTTTTATTTTTTGTTATTTTTTTCTTATGATGTTATACACACATATGCACTCATTTACATAGTTTAAAATCAGGAATAACTCTCTGTGGTCTTAGAAGTTAGGACTGTGGTTGCCCTTGAATAGAGACAGTGGTTGGCAGAGTTTAAATTCATAAAACTGTATGCTTTAAATTTCTGTAATTTTCTATAATTTATATTTTACTAAAAATCTACATAAAGTCAAAAAGAATACACTTAAGAGAATACCAATCAAATGCAGTGTAACTTGTTTGTTTCCCAATTCATACAAACCCACTAGTAAAATCACATTTTTAGGGGCATTGGGCAAATCTGAACACTGACCTACTAGATAATATTAAAAAATTATTATTTATATTATGATAATGTTATTGTGGTTATTGTTAAGACATATACATCTTTTTGATTTGTACACCATAAAGGGTTTATGGATTTAAATTAGTCAGTGTTTTAAATTTTCTTTTAAATAATGTAGTAGAGAAAATTGTGTGAGGATACTAGAGATGAAATAAAATAGGTCATATCAACATTTAAATGTTGATCATTTTTAAAAATAGATGATGAGTAAGTACGTATTACTTCATTATTCTATTTTTTACACTTTTCTGGTGTTTGAAAACTTTAATAATAAAATGTGAATATGTGCTTGCCAAGCCTTCCAGACGAGGAAATAACCGGGCTGACAACTTGATTGCAGCCTTGTGAGTCCTTAATCAGAGCACTTGGTTAAGCCAAACCTAAACTCTTGATCCACAGTGATTCTGAGATAAATGTTTGCTATTTTAGAAGATTATATGCAGTAATTAAGTAGCGGTACAGAACTAATACAGTTACTATTGAATTACTGAGTATAAACCAGTCATTCTACTCAACTATGTTTAATTGGCAGCAATCTAAGTCAGATAATATTCTTTCTATAGAGTAGAATTTTGAGGCTCAAAATTGTTATATAGTTTCCCAGAGTTCAAACCAATTAACACATAATCGAGCCAAATTCATTTTTCAGTTCTGTCAAATTGCAAAGCCTGTGGCATTGCTTCTACACTATACACCCTCCATGCAGAGACAGACCTGGGCAACTCTTCAGTAGCATCAAAGAACAAACTGTTATGTTCAAATGTTGGTCATAATGTTGACTGCAATTGGATGGAGTGTGAGATCTCCAAAAGTTGGGAAGTAATCGTTAGCCAACAAATGGATACTCACTGTAATTTCCCTGTCAAAACTTTGTTTATTCACTTCAGCTGGTGAAACTGTTCTCATGGAAGGTGAACACTACACAGGTAGGGTAGGAAACCATTGGAGATCCTAAAAAAATTTCAAGAAGAGAAACTGTTGAAAAACACAGCTGTCTATAAACAAATTAATTACTATTCCAGCATATTTTTCTTTCTTTTGAACTACAGTTCAATATTTCAGTCAAAAATATTTATGAATTCTCTTTGAAGAACACAAACTCATGCTATGTAATGACTAAAAGAAGGCTTGGGTTTTTAAATGGTAGTCTAAAGTCATTAAATAGCACAGATACAAAAGCTGATAATCAAAATGGAATACATTTCTGTTGCTTTCTGAAGGTTGATAAACCTTATTATTTTGATGTCATAACCAAGATATTAAATAGATCTTGTAATGACTCCAGTAATTATGAAAAACCAAAAGAGGAATATAATCTTTTAATAAACAAATAAAATGTTCATAGGAGTGCCTATCAGCAGTCAAATTAAGTTATGAATCTAATTAATAGTCCTAAGAATTATTAGTAGACAGCTATCTGGTACTTTTAGTAAGAAAACATGTTTTATCTTAAGAATAACAGAAAGTTTCCATTTTTATTTTAGGGAGAAAAGCTGCAGTGGTAAAATTTTAGAAAATCATTTAACTTTGAGTATCAGGAAACACTGAAGACCAACTGGTTTAATAATCAGCTAAACTGAGGAAAAAATTTTTGGGATATAGGAAAGTCATAAGTTTTGGAAATACTTAAGTCCATTTGTGTAGAGCAAATGAAGAAGTGGCTCTAGGTCTGATTATTGGTTGGGTGGAAGGATTCCTGAGGACATGGCTCATTACTTCTAAATATTTTAAATAAAAATATTTGCCTCTAACAATACTACAAAACAATTGTGACAATGCAGCCTTCTTTCAGTTGATTTCCTTGGGACAAGTCCCACACAAATTGATGAGCTCTGGCCCTGCTCCTTTTAGATTCAGGCCCTGGATGTGAGTATGAGGGTAGCAAGCATAATAGGAGTGACTAAGTTACAATAAATCATCATAACTCAGGGCCCAAAAGAAAACATTAGAGCTATCCTTGAAATGAAATCTAAGAAGTGGAAACCAAAAGAATCAGAAACCCATCAGATCTAGCCATAATGCTAACCGAATTTTTGCAGAGCTAATTCTGAGTAATTTTATGTTAATCTACTCCTGATGCAGTTGGAAGCCAATATATATGAGTCAAGCACATCAGGGAGTTCAGATTTAAAAGACTGGTGACATATTTTTAAGTTTGTATTTGTTCATCTTTTGTTAACTTCTTAATGTTATTTTTGTTCACTCTGCTGTCTTTCCACACAAAGTTTCAGAAATACATTTTAAAGATCTATTTTTATTTCTGTGAAATAAAGAAAGAAGTGAAGTTGAGAAACTTGATCTTATCTGACAGTGGACCTGTGAGGAGAGACTCATGCAGCAGATGCAGCTCTTGCCCCACCTTTTACTGGGCAAGGTTATGGCAGGTCATGCTCCCTTATGTGGGTTCTAGCAGAGAGTCCATTGCTAATTTATATTATTGTCATCCTTCAGCTCCTTGTGGTTGTAGAAATTGGTATCCATTTTCTTGTTGACTGTAATCAAGGAGCTCTTTCCAGCTTTAAAGTTAAAATTTCTTGGCTAAGAGGGCAAGTCATATCTATCTAAAGCACCCTTCTGCCTTTTCTTTTTCCACTTGTAAGGACTCCTATGGTTAGATTGGAACCAATAAGATAATAGTATCATCCTCTTATCTTAAAACTAGTCTAGCAATCTTGATTCCATTTGCAACCTTAATTTTCTTTTGTTGTATAATATAACATATTTAAAGGTTCCAGAGATTAGTACATGGACATCTTTGAGGATAGAGGAAGGGAGCATTATTCTCTCAACCATGGTACAGAAGATCTAAAAGAAGGGTGTGATGGTTGGGGCAGAGAATGAAAACAAAAGCTTGGTATGAGATGATTTTGGAGAGTTTGTTATAGCTAGGTCATGTAGACTTCATTGTACTTTAAAAATTTCTGACTTTATCCTAAATGCAAATGAAAAGCTACTGAGGGAAAATGTTTAAGAGGGAAGTATGGAGAAAAGGATCAGGTGATAATATGATTCAATTTGTGCTTTAAAATGTTAACTACATCTGTATTATGAGGAATAGATTCAAATGAAGAATAAATAAGGTAGGAAGCTACGTGAGTTAGGAAGCTCCACCTTTGTTTATTGAAAACATAAGTATAACTTAGACAAAGGTGTTGGTACTCAAAATGAAGAGGTGTAACTGGGTTTGGAAGTATGCAAAATTGATAGGAATTTGTATGTTCAAAGTTCTTTGAAGTATACCATGGATAAGGATAGGTAGGATCAGATGAAACTATAAGCAGGAAGATTTCCATAGAAAAGGCTTATATGATAGTACAAGCATGAATAAAGGTGAATATACATTCAGGTAGAGCAGGGAGGATGGAATATAAGGGGCTGATATAAAATCTTTCTAACTTGTAAATATTTGAAGGTAGAGAATATCCCCTACTTTTCTTTGTAATACTTCAATAAATCATTCCCAGACCAACTGATTCTGACTTTTGAGTAGGGGAATTAAGAAATTTGTATATGAATAAATTCTAGAGATGCATCTCAGAGAGCCAGACTTCTACTTATCTACCATCAAAACTTCAGAACACAGCCTACATGGCCTATGAAGATAAGAAATATTAAGTAAATATTATATTGAAACATACTTTCTAAAGAAAATATTTAAAATATAAAATATAAATAAAATACAGTAATAGAAGTCAATGTCTAATATTTATACTTAATATTTGGGCCTTTAAATTTTAATGTTTATGCATATTAAACCATTTTCTTTGTATTCTGATAATGCTTAAATTCAAAGTAATGAAAAAAATTGCTCAAAATTGTAATATGATCTTACTCCAGCAGAGCTTCCCCTAAGAAAACATCTGCATTTATCACCCTGTGGCGTATTCCCCTTGACATAGTATCCAAAATACTATTCACAGAGGAAGCCATTTCACACTAATTTGAGCACCTGGAGCATAATGAGAACTATAAGTACAATTCAAAGGATTCTTCTTAGTGCCTATGAAATTGGTTTAGAAGGAATGCTTAATTTGTACACACTTTGGACATATCCTATCAGCAAGCAAATCACTTCCTGGAAGCCTGCTGTTGAGGATGGGGATTTTAAAGAAGAGGAGGAATCATTTGAAGACAGTTCTTTCTACAATCAAAGTCATCTTTCTAAAATGTAAATCTGATCACATTTCTTTTGCAAAATTTCTTAAACTCCTCATTGCCTAAAGAATAAATTCTAAGATGTTTACAAGTCACTAGACAGAGACTAAATTTACTGGTTACTATATTAGACTAGTTACTAGTTATAGACAGGGAGAATCAGAAAGAGCAAATATGCAGAGAAGCACCCGTTAGATCCAGTTTCTCTCAAAGCACAACTCCATTTTCTGAGTAATCTTTAATTGTATTAGATCCTTCTGTATTCTTATAATCAAGTACCCTTATTGATCAAATATCAAGAACGAGTTTACATTTTTTATACCAATGTTAATATAACCATAGAAAATGGTTTGCTTATGAGAATCCCAGTTAGAGCTATAGTCCTGCATCCCATTCAAATCAGCATCAGCATCTGCAGGATTTCAATATTTTTTTTTAAGAATATGTAATTGTTTTAAAAAAAATGTATGAAAATAACACGTGATGAATTCCCCAGGATTCCATTCCGTTCTTTCAGCTTCTTAATTTAGCATCGTCAGTAAACATGGTTGTCATTTAATATACTTAAACATGAAAGATGGCGAATAGCACAACTCTCTTTCCCTCATCTGTACTAGATGCAGCATAACTAACTCCTAACTCCTTCCTCACAAAAATTGTCATGCAGAGTGGGCTCAAAAGAACAACTGAAGAACTATTCAATGCTATGAAGCCTAATGGATATTTTCTGGATGTTTGGCAATGTTGTCATAACTTATCCTGCTGTTTTTAAAATACCCTACTATTCTAGGGCACTAGTAGGTAGGGTCAAGAAGAAATACGTGAAATTGTACTTTAGATATATATGAAATATACTCACAAAATGGCTGAACAGTTCTACTATATATCTTATAAAAATTAGTATGAACATTTTTGTTAGTAAGGTTTGATTTTAGTTTTTAGGAACGTATTTTTATTTTGCAAGAACTCTTTCTGAAATAAGTTAAAAATATGATTTTAGTTATACATTTAAGTAAAAAGTTAGTTATTAAAGCATAATTTACATAAAATATTAACTGATGTTTAACGCCTACACTTGGGGCTATAATGATATCACAGAAAACATAAAAATCAGAAGACATAAATATATTAAAAGAAGTATTAACACACACTCCAAAAGTCAGTAATAATTTAGAAGACTGGACTTGACATCAACGGAAACAGATGCAGCTGCAAAATTTGAGTTTACCTATCATTCTGAGAAGCCTGCCTTTTCACTGAGAAAAAAATGACAGTTCTAGAGCACAAATATAAATGTATGATAGATTTTAAAGTGTTAAGATTGTTAACAGAACTATCTAAATATTTAAGTTTTACTTGATTTATTGACAGCAGCATCAACAGAGGTTTCAAATTAGGTTATCTCCAATTAAGGGTTCCATTTTTTAATACAAATCATGGCAGCAGATAAACTTGTAGAAGTTGATTCCACAAAGGGGAAACACCATACATAATAATACTATTGTAATTTATTTAAAAATTTAAAATTTGGGAAAAATAGTTTTGTGACAAAATATTTAGTTTTAAGTAGAGCACAATATTGGGGTTAAAATTATTTATAGGAAATTGAGACATGAACACCAATGTACTTGGAATTGGTTATAAAGACACAAAATTATATCAAATAAGATATGATATTTTACAAATAAAAATAAAAGTCATAGCCTAAGTTACAGATGTTTTCAGTATACAAAGATTAATTTTACTACAACCTAAGAATAATTCTTATGTTAAAATAAAAACATATGGAATGAAAGTATACATACATTGACTCTTGATCATCCACCATTATTTGAACCTCAAAATTCTTCGCACCTTTGTAGAGATACTTTGTAAATCAACATAATTGTCCTACAGTGATAAACATTTTTTTTGTAAACAAATGCTCTTTTAGTTACATTTCGTTCAAATAGTTAGCTAAAATATCAATCAAATATTCAATAAATACAGTCTTTTTTAAAATCCAAAATCTGGTCTCTCTCAAAGACAATTTTTGTTGCCTTTAT
The DNA here is from genome assembly GCA_004027375.1 of Macroglossus sobrinus. Lineage (NCBI taxonomy): Eukaryota > Metazoa > Chordata > Mammalia > Chiroptera > Pteropodidae > Macroglossus > Macroglossus sobrinus. Next base: position 527,502 of record PVKZ01000187.1, read on the forward strand.
TATTCATTTGTTTGACTGTTTCCTTTCTAACCATATCCAGCTGTTAAACTCAACTATGTAATAGCTATATTGTTTTCAGCAATGCCTTCCATAAATTACTGTACAAACTGATCCAGTTATATTCTAGTCTCTTTAAAGGGGTTGTTTTTGAGGTCAGTATTTGAAGTTTGTTCTAATGCCAGAGTTAGAGGTTTGTTCTCAGCTGTCTCTTTTTTGTTTCTCTGTGGAGAACTTGCTGCCCTGTGGTTTCACTTACATCTCTAAGGAAGCCTCAAACCCCCTCTTAACTGCTTTCTATCAAAAACATTGTTTTTAGTGTGTCCTTAGACTTGAACTTTGTTTCAAACTGAGGAGAGCTACAGAACTCTTTTATGACCCATCTCTCCCCATGGACAAACTCTCTGGGCTACTCTCTGGAGGTAATGCTAAGAATAGTGGCTTGTTTCTGAGTGACATCGCTGCTTTGGAAACAGAGCTCTGGGTGGAGGTTGCAACCTCTGGTGTTTTGGTTTCCTTTTACCTATAAAAGGAAAGAAGAATGTAAATGCATAAAGAAGAATGTAGTTTCCACTGTAAGAATGAGCTCCAGCAAAGGCAATTGGCAACCAATATTTTTAGCATGCTGCACCTGTGGGAGAGCCTACAACTCTGAGTGGGATCTGGGTGAAGAATGGAGCCTCCGACCTCTTGGCCAAACTCACCTGCAATTTGTATTAGATAACTGGGTAAGGGGGGTGAGAAATATTGATTTCTCACAGCTCCCCATAAGATGTCATAGCCTTCAATAGGGAGGTAAGAGGGCATGTCCTGCGTTTTGTGTGCATCCACCTAGAGTTGAGTTTCAACCTTACTGGGCTCAAGCGGGTGTATAGTTTGGAGAGAGTAGTTCATGGTTCCGATGCCATAGCCTCTCACTGCCTTACTGACTACTAGTAGGTTCTCTTGAATAAATGTTTCTTCATTTACAGTCTGCTCTTAACACAATTTTATGAGACTTTAAACATGATTTTTTACTATTTTTCACCAGTTGGTATTGTTACTAGAGAGTGGGGATTCTCTCCTGGTGTGTTGTCCAGGTTCTTGATGTATTGAACAAAGAACTGAGCAAGACACTGAAATACAGCAGATAAGAAAAGCTTTTTTAGAAGGGAAAGTATACTTCCAGACATGGAAGTGGGCCTGAGCAAGAGAGGCATGGCTCAAAAGGCCTGTTTGTGAAGCCTTTGGGGTTTTTATCCCTATTTGCTGTAGCTGGTCACTTTTCGTAGAAGGGTGGGCTTCCTTGATTGACAGCTAAGATTGAAAGGGCTCAGTGATTCATCATTTGCTTTCTTCACATGTTCGTTCCCAGAATTCAGTCTGTTATATGATAGTAATGAACTTCTGGGCATATGCATCAATTATAACAATGGTATAATGAGGCTCAGGTGAGTTGAGAGTTGTTGGGGACCTTGTTACACAGGTGTGAGTGACTGGCTTAAACTAGTACTTTGTTTCTTGTTTCTATGTTTAAACTGCTTACTTGTTTATTTGTATGAGTTTAAAAAATGCCTTCTGGCTTGCTTAATTGTGGGCAGATTAGGGCAGATCCCTTCTAGGATAAGATGACTTTAATGTCTTTGCAGACATACCTGAAACCCCCTAACTTTCCTCTTTTCTCAGAGCCATGAACTCCCTTATTATTAGTATGGATGTTGAAGGATGAGAGGTCTCCTGTATCTGCTTACTGCTGAGAAGGGCATTGTTCCTGTCTATTGGAGTTTCATGGAGCTCTTTTCCTTTCTTCCTTAGTCAGAGTGAGGTCTTAGGTTTCCTGTTGAAGTGCTGCCTCTGTCCCTAGACAAGGAAAAAAGATGCAAGCTTGTTATTTAAATCATATATCTATTAATGTCTATTATTAGTTTGCCTATTAAGAGAGTAAAGGGAAACAGGCTTGGTTAATATTTCTTAAAGAATAAAAAAAGACCTTTGGTCTAAAGTATTCTTCCTCCTCAGACTCTCAGGGCCCCGTTTGGCCTAACACCGTTTCTACTAACAATGGGCCCATGACCCTTATCAGAAACCATAGGATCTGAGTTACCAGTTTCCGGACAATTATCAGAATTTGAGGGAGAGAGCCTTTTTTCCCAAAGAAAGGAGGGAAGAAAACTTAACTAGGTTTACTAAAAAGAATAAGAACTCTGCAAGAGATATCCTATATCATTTTCTGCTAAAAGATTAAGAATTTTACAAGTGATGTCCCATATCAATATTATCTGAATGTCTATGACCTTCCCACACCCCAAATTCATATGTTGAAATCCTAATGCCTTGTGTGATGATATTATTGACACCAGTGGGGTGAATACGAAATCTAGCATCACCCCAGTGGCATGAGGGAGGAGGAGGAAGTGGACAGTGGAGGACAGTGGATGGTGGCATTGTGTGTTGTTCCTTGGTTCTTCCCCACAAATGCAGTAAAGAATTATAGTCAGCGAGATTTAGAAAAAGTAAGATTTATTGGAAGTACATTTTAGAAGGACATGGGATGCACTAAGGAAGGCTGCAGCCCCGTGGAATTCATAAAGAGATACAATAGTACACTGCAGAGAGAGGAGGCGAGTTTCCAGCCAGGAAAGCTGTAACAATGCAGAGATGGGAAGATCTGTTTATATTTGGGCTGTGATGGGAGGGCCTAGATGATCTATGCTGGGTCACCTTGACTGACAGTATGCTGATGTAACTTTTGCTTACTGTGCCTGTGCTTACCTAGAATTTAGTCTACGCTAGTTAGATTCATGAACTTCCAGGCATAGTCATGGTATTATAATGATGGTATAATGAGACTGATGTTAGGGGCAGTACTTTCTTCTGCGCATGCGTTTATAGCTGGTTTAGCCAGCAGCTTGTATGGCCGTTGAGCTCTAGGATTTGGGTTAATTTATGACCCTAAAATAGAAGTGTTTCTGTGAGATCTTTAAGAAAGATCCTCAAAGGAGTTTCTTTGGTTACAGAGCTGGGCCTTGGCTCCTGTTGCCTATGCCTGACTAACTACCTAACATTAAGATGTGAGGCCTTTGGGAGATGCATAGGTCATGAAGATGGAGCCCTCAGGGATGGGATTAGTGCTCTTACAAAAGAGATCTTCCAGAGTTTTCTTTCTACTTCCACCATGGGAGGACACAAGAAAAATCACCAGCTGTGAACCAAAAAGAGGGGTCTGCACCAGAGCACAATCATGTTAGTGCCTTGATCTTGTACTTTCAATATCCAGAGCTATGAATAATACATTTCTGTCTTTTATAAGCTACCCAGTCTGTGCTATTTTGTTATAGTGACCTAAACTTACTAAGACACTAGTTATATCTGTTTAATGGGGAAAACAGACCAAAAATGCTCATTTTACAAATAAGGGAGTCATTGGGTTATCAAAGTTGTCCAGTAAAGAAGATACTAAAGATGTCTTAAAATTATGTCTTTTAAAATATTTTGTGAAAAATTATGAAAATAGAGCTATTTTAGTGAATCTAACAAAACCTTTCATCAAAATTTAACAAATTTTAACATTTGCCTTATTTACTTTAATTCTTAATTTACTGAAGTACTTGAATCCAGTAGTACAATCATGAAATGATATACATTTCTTTTTTAAAAAACAGTTGTTTTTATATAACAATTAAAAATGTCTTCTTAATTTCATCTAATACCCAATCTACCTTCAAATTTTTTTGATGGTTAAAGCAAAACTAATACTTTTATCATTGGCACAATTGAATAAATATATAAACAGTGTTTTTTAGAATATACCTGCCATTTATCAATCATTTTTAATCCAACACCTTGGCTTGTTGGAGAGAGAACATCAGTTTTCCTATACAATGTCTAGAATTCTTGTGAATTGAAAATTAGGTGCAAAGCCCTCAATAAAATTTATTTAGCAGTTTTGTAATAATGTAAAACAGGTGGTTCTATCTATTTCATTTTACCTTAGGTTATGAAGTACAGGATGCTGGAAGTTCTACCTTTAGTGACTACTTAGCTGATTCAGATGCTAACAGTCGGATCCTTCTAATTTAATTTATCTTTGTCCACTTATAATAAGAAAATAATTAGGCTAGTAACATTTTGGTGTCTTGTGAATGTCCAGTCCCCAAACGAATTTTCAAGTAATGGTTTTAATATCTGTTGATAATTTTTTATTATATCAATTATATCTTAAAGGGGTATAAAAATTTAATTTTCTGATGTATTTTTTGGCTACTTTTTTTTTTAGCAGAATTATCATGAAGTGAAGCATATTTACTCAATCATGACATTCTAGTTATCCTTAAAGACAATTTGATCAGGCAAATCAGAATAAATGCTTAATTCTTTTTCTTTATCAATTTTAGAAATAGATAGTTGATGAAGTATCTTTTTTTAATAGTGCCAATTTTTTGGTGTTCATTTTTAGAAAATCATGAAATAATGGACTTTCAGATAACCTATATGTCTCAATTGGATGCAGACATCATTGTTTTTGTTGATGAAACTATCACATCTTTCTCTCGTAAGATCATTTTCAGACCTGCAACTATGCTTTTCTTATTGTAACCCATTAGTTTTTGATGTTTTCTTTGTTTTGTCCCCAAAAATCATGTTACAGGCCCATCTTATAAGTTGCTTGTCTACACCTAAATTCAGCCATTTTTCCAAGATGCCCTAGTTTTTTTCATTTAAAAATGAAACTTAAGGACAAAAATATATGTGATTATAGCACACACCATTACTGGTAATTTCTTCCCTGTAATTATTTTTGGTGGCCAAATTATGAAATATGCAATTAAAAATACAAGAAAAAAATAAAAATAAAATAAAATAACTAACCATACCATGAGTTTATATGGCTGGTCTCAAATCCTATTTGACATTGTAATATTGTACTAATTTCTTTTAAGTTTTTACTTGTATATATATATATTTTTTTTTCTTATACCAAAGTATTTTCCTAACATTTCCATAATTTTTAAATTAATACATTTTCTTATAAAATACCTACAATTATTTAAAAATTACTTTTATAGTTTTTTTTTTAAATCTGAAACATTAAAATGTCTGTACCCTAGAAAACAAGTGGGAGTTTTAACAGGGTGCACAAGTCAGGGGAGGGAATGTTTGTAGTGTTCAAAAAATTGATGTTTAGTAAGTAAATCACAGCATAAACAATCTAAACATAGAAATAAATTTACATTAAATCAGAATTTTTTTCCTTGAGTAGTTGTTAGAAACTTCACATTCAATAGAAATAATGTATAATGTGTTTAGAATAAACATTTCCTTGTTTTTACCCATAGTTTTTGTATCAGCAGTTCTAGAGCAGGTTCTAGAAAACTGAAGTTATAAGACGTTTCTTAAGTAATTTTGAGGTAAGGTACATAATGTACTAGACCAAGCTTTGACTTTTCTGAAAATCATACTTCTCTGAAAGTATTTTGATGCTTCTTTTTTTACAAAAATTAATTGCTCATTATAGCTAGCAATAGGTAACTCTCATGTGAGCTCCAAATTGTTTCTTAGAGAGTTGCAAGTATGCTTGATCCAAGAACAGAGCCAGTAAAAGGAAAATGAGAACCAAAGAAAGAGACTTATACTGAACTCCTAAATGAAGCAAGGCATTCTAATTCTACAAAACATTATGTGTTTTCAGTAGGCTCTCTCTCTCTCTCTCTCTTTTTTTTTTTTAGTTTGGTTAAATAAATTAGGATGTGTTATAGTACACTGAATCTTGCAAACCATGGCAAAATTTAAATCAAACCTGTTTGTTGAAAATAAAAGTTTATACATCTTTAAATAAGTAAAAGTAAAATTCTTATCATCTTGTGACAGTGGGAACCAAAATTCACTTACATAAAATGCAAGGATACATTAATTATAATGAAATGACCAGGAGAATCACAGCTATCTGGCCTAGAGTTTGAGGATCCAACTGCATATTCAAATCCATCCAGGAACACTGCTATTTGGCCTCACCTGCTCATATATATCCCACTTAAATACCAGTAAAGACAATTCTAAGTCTTATGGCTGGCTGGGACTTCCAAGAATCTCCCAGCTAGTTGGTTCATATTGCACACTTTTGTTCAGAAGAGACTGGGCTTGAAAGAATGGTGGAAAGTGGGCATAGCATTTGACTCATGCCCTTGCTCTCCCTCCTCCAACAACCCATGCCCCCTAATAGAACAAACCTCTATTTGACAACAGCAGCTGGGCAGAAGCTGAAAGTCAATCCCAATCACATTTCTGTAATGCAATTCAAAGAGGTTATATTATTATAATCATCTGACTTATTGAAAATAAGGGGAGTCAGAAACTGGAAAGAGATTGTTTTTAATTCCAGTCATCTTTCTGAGAATATTTGTCTTCTTAAAATCTTGAACATTTTTCTTTTTTTGCTGCACTGTGAAAAACTTTGGAATTCATTCACTCCAACTTCCTGTTTACAAATTAAACATGTATATTTTATTAATTGCTAGATTGATTAAGCAACTTACCCCAAACTAATTAATAACAGGTAGAACTGTAACCCAAATATTTGTACTTGTAATTCAGGGTAAACATTAAGGAAGTGCACTTTCATATAACTGCTTTGTAATGTAAGTCAATAGGTCAGCTCAGTTTATAAACATAAATTTCCATCTCCTTAATAGCAAGTAAGTTTTTTCTTATTTGTTTAGGTAGGATTTTAGTTCATACATTTTGCACTGCTGCTTTAGCGTATTAAAGGCAAACAAACAACGAAACAATAAAACTTATGATAAATCACATAGCAGAATTTCAGATATAACAAATGTTGTTTGACTCCTTCTGCAAAGATCTTTTATCTCCTCTAGGTAGCGTGGGTGGAAAGGAGAGAAATGATTAGAAGGTAATTGGGGATCAAATGAGACTTTCTTAGTTCAGTAGTAAACATTACATTGTCTTAATTTTATTCTTTTTTTTGTGACATTACCAACTGATTAAAATATTGTGAAATTGTTTTATTAATATTGTGATTATTGATTATGTGTAATTAAATTTTTAAACTCAGATTTTACATAAAAACTTCAGGTAGACCAGGACACCGAACAGAACTAATGCCACTTTGCTGATGATCAGTCAAGCTAGTGGGGCACAGAACATGTGAAAGTGGACAAGAACTGAACAATTAGAAGTATTAGTACTGAGGAGCCAGGTGTCTGGAGTAGTGTGCATCATGGCAGTAAAACATTTATGACCAAGAGTCAAACATGGGGTTAGCTTATTAGGGATAGAGGGCAGTATGGGGATGACTGAAGGACAGAAGTTTTGGTTAAATTGTTTATTTTTAAAACCCCCAGTTTGGAAGGTACTAAAATACAGGTATAGTTTCCTGAACTGAAGAAAGTCATTGGAAATGGAACACAAAATGACCTCAAGTCTACTATATTTTTACAGTACTGAGGTACTTTGCTTTAATGTTGTTATTTTGTTTCTTTCTCTTTCACCTGATCTTAATTAAAACAAATTTTTAAATGATCTCTAGAATAATGACAGTATAAACCTTCATCATTCTCTTTAGTCAAGCAGAAAATTTTACTTTTGCTTGACTTTTATTTAGCAATTTATTTAGCATTTAAGTTATGCGAAAGTAGGCAGACACACCATTAATAAGCCCACTGTCTCCAAAAGTCAAACTGACCTCAGTTAATGAAATCTGAAAGCTGGTTTTGTATTACCCTTTTTAAAGCAATTTGTTATTGCCCCTCAAAAAAGCATGCATATCGCACTGCCAAAGAAATAGTGGCTACCAACCAGTCTGTCCATTATTGTCCAAATCTCTATAGGGTAAAAGGAAGCAGTGCATACAACTATAGTCCATTTAGGGTACTGACAAATGCTTTACAGATAAAACTTCTGAAATATGAACAGCTTTAAATTACTTAATTGAAAGTATATTGTACAGAATTGTTTGGTAGTTTTGGCACCCCTGTAGCCCAAATAGATGCATGTCAAAATACTTATATCTATTTTATTCTTGATCTATGACAGGGTAGCTAGGGCATAATGCACTTCCTTTAGTATTTTTATCATGGTTTAAAAGGAGAGTTTCAGTCTTTTTGATAGTTATTACAGTAAGTAATTAAAGTTTGAAAACTTAAATCAATTTCTCTCTCCTGGCAGGATCAACCAGGTATTGAATTCTCTTTTTTAATATTGGCCAGTTGTTTATGAATGAAGTAGCTCCCTATCTTTAGCAGTACCCAAACATCTAGTGTTAGAAAGATGAATTATCTTTGTAAAATTTTAAAAAAAGGATAGATTAAATAATAATCCCTCATAGTATACATGATTATGGTCTTCAAAATGCTTTCACACATTTTATTCATGTGAACTCCATAGAATAGAAAGTGTGAGTATAATTGTTTTGCAACAGATACACAGTGAGTCTAACTTGTTTTTAAATCAAAATGTCAGTATATCCAGATGTGTATACTGCACTAGTAAAGCAGGCTCATTAGGAATCTATTTATCTGAACGGTCAAAGAATTACTTGGGAAAGATGTCTTTGGAGAGAAAAAGACGAAAACTGCCGAGTTTATTTCAAGGACAATGGATCAGGATCAGTGGGGTAGTATGTTTACAAGGATAGAATTGCATCTATATCTTAAATTTTCCTGTGAATAAGAACCTATGAAAATATCATAGGGAAAAGAGTGTTTCCAAATCATAGGGAAAGAGTGTTTACAACTACAATTCTTCTTTATTAAAAATCTCCATGAGTTGTTGACATCATTGCAGGATATGACAAACATCAGTTGTATTCGTAGTGGAGTGAACCAACAACATCAGTGATGACAATAATGCCAGGTGCTATTAACTAGATTTTGCAAAGCTGACCCTTGCTTGTAGTAGATTGCATCATTTCCTTCTTAATTTGTTTTTTAAGTCTACGGCCATGCTACCCTGAACAAGCTCAATCCTGTTGATCTCTGAAGCTCAGCAGTGTTGGGCCTGGTTAGTACTTGGATGGGAGACCGCCTAGGAAGACCAGGTGCTGTAGGCATAAAAAATTAAAAAGTAAGGAATGGTAAACTGACAAGGTTCTTGCAGTCAGTGAGGTCAGCCAAGGGTTGCCTCACCTAAAAAAAATAGTTAATTTGTTTTTTAATCTGAACTTCTCTAAAAACACTTCCTTCTTTGTGTAAGACTTTCATGTACACATGGCCTTCTTAGAGGGTTTATTTCCATACCAGCAAAGCTTTCTTTTTGCTTTTGTGCAGTGCACTGGGATATCACGAGACCAGATAATATTTAAATTATTTTCTGTTTGTATATTTCTAAATTATAAGAATTTTTTTTTAAATGAAGCTCAAATTCACTGTAAGTCCAGCTCTTAATTTTTCATCTTCTGGGCTTTTATTCTCCTTTTGTTTAACCTGGGGTCTCCAGAACATATGCTTTGTCATCTTTCTGGTTCAAGAGGTGAAAATTTTCTAATGTCTTTTTACATTGATGGTATTGGCTCTTATAAGGTCAATTCATACATAATACCCTATAATATCCTCCTTTATATGTAATATATAATACATATTATATTTAATTTTATATATATATATATATATATATATATATATATATATATATATATATTATTTACATATATATAATCTCCTTCACTTTGGCTGGGACTGACAAAGAATTACCAATCTAACCCTTAGAAAAAATCCAGTGTCTTTTTCAAAGTACTTTTTTAGAGCCCACTTCATTAATGGAATCTGAGCACTCTCTTTTATTTGACAAATACAGATATGTATTGCATTTTTGTTATTGCTGTAGATATATGTTATGCAAAGTATATTACACAGTGTTTATAACCAGAGGCTTGCTTTGCTATCCAGCTGTCCTCCACTTTTGGAAAATAGAACTTTCTATTTGTATTTGCCTTCTCCCATCCATTTCCTACTCTTCAGCCAGTAGCTATTTTAAGATATCACACCCTAAACTACAATATTTCTCATTTCATTTTTGGTTAAAGACCTGTTTTGCAAAACAGTTTCTGGTGTTTGACATGACCAACACCATTTTAAGAAGTAATTTATTTTCAGTGACTACCTAATTTGTCCCAGGAGGGGTGGGACTATATCACTTGAAAAGAATGTTCTTAAATTGTTTACTGTTTTGGAATATACAGCTTTTAGCAAGTACATGTAACGTGGTTACAAGCAAGCTGTGTTCCCGTAGCCTATATATATGAAGCCCATGGCACCTAAGCCCCTTTCTGGTGTGCAGAGCTACTATCTAGCTGCAGCCTAAGAATCTGCTTCTGTCCATAAATCCTGTTAATCCTGGAATTGTAAGCCTCTTATTTCAGTCTCTTGGCCTCATCTTTCTCTGGAGGTTGGTTCCGATATACCTTGGGAAATTTTCTCAACAGACCAAAATCCTTTACATGAATTACAAATTTTAGTCATATTTTGTCCTCTTTCTGCTTCTTCAGATTAATCTTGTATTACACCCTACTCTTTGTACTTCTGCGCTACTGGCCATCTTTTAGTCGTTCTAACACACCATGTTCTCTCTAACTATAAAACTGTACACCTGTAATTTCTGTTGTCAGAGGCTCTACCCCTCCTTCTTAGCCTACTTAATGCTCTACAATCGTTCAGTTTTAGAAATGAAATACTTCTCAAAGAACCTTTCTTCATTTCTCTTCAATGCCAAGTTTCACAATCCTATGCTATTCTCATAACTATTACTATTATCATTTTATATTTATTTTGGTTATTTGTTATATGTAAGCATTATCCTCCCTCAGCACCAGGATGAAAGTTCCAAAATGATATGGGGTTTTGCTCTCAATTTTACCCCCAGCACCTAGCATACAGCTTAGCATATGGTAGGCATTTTTTAGTAAATATTTTTGGTAAATATTTTTGAATCAGTTAAATTATATATTTGTTTATCCTTCTCTCGGTTTCACTCTTTTGTCAACATAATCTACATAATAAAAAAAATTGAAGGTTGAGATATTTGCCTCTCAGTGTCTTGACATTTGTTTATAATGTCACCCAAATTTCCTGACTTTGCAATTCTTTTATATCTAAGTCTGACATAGTACTTCAAGATTCCTAGTCACAGAATCCTTGCAGGTAAGAGGAGGTGCTAGGGAAGCCCTGAATGTGAAAGAGATGCTAATGTATTAGAAGAATCTTAGAATAATACACTGAAAGTAAAAATGAAAATAGGGTAAATTTATGCAACTACAGAACCTTCGTGTGTTGTGAAAAATTCAGGCTCAGGAGATAAATAAAGAGGAAAAAAATTTTTAAAAATCTTCTATGCTTTGATAGGGGAAACTTGGTTCTGACTGAGCATTTCTTGAATTGCCTCTTCTAATATGTTTTATCCCTCCAACTCTTTTATCAAATCTTTAACAAGTTATGCCAATTCTTCCTCCACAATATCTCATATATGTGTCTGAAGTTTTATTTTCACGGTCAGTAAACCTCATCGGCATGTATTTTCTCACACTTAGGTCCCTGCAATAGTTCTAACTCAAATGCTTTCACTTGCTTCTTGTTACAATCTATTCTGCTTCCTCTGTCAAATTAATCTTGTTTTCATAGCATCACTATTCTCTTTCAAACACAGTAGCCAGACAAACAGAAACAAAACTTGATTAATTAAGAGATAAAGTAAAAAGACCAACATCATTGCAACACAAATTTCCTCTCTAATTGCCCAGGTTTCCCAGAAACAGTCACTGTACCTCAGCAAGACAGTCCATCAATTCAGTGTCCCATGAACTCAATATCAGTTGCTTTTGTCTCTCAGTAAATCCTTTTCATCTTCTGGTAAATCAACCCTCTTTTTAATAAAGAACTTTTCCATGTGATTCATGTAGATTGCTCACCACACATGACTTGAAGAATAAACTCATAATCTGATTTATGCCAGACTATTTTATCTTTTAGATCACAATGACTATTTCAGTGATTGTGTTAAGCAGTCTCTAAAATAATCCTCAGTGATTCCCAGCATTCACACCCTGTGTCATCCTCTGCCCTGGATTTACTGACTATTTTTCAATGACTAGAATAGGGTAGAAGTGATGATCTATTACTTCCAAAATTAAGTTACAAAAGAAGTATGATTTCCGTCTTGCTCTCTCCTCACTTCTCACTCTGGAGAAAGCAAGCTACCTTGTTGTGAGTAACCTTATGAAGAGACCCATGTTGCTAGGGACTAACGTCTCAGGCCAAGATTGTAAGTAAGTACCTATGGCATGTGAAAAGCCTGTGAGTGCGCTTGGATGTATATTCCCCATAACTGAAACCTTGAGACTTTAGTCCTTGCTGACACTATGATTGCAGCCTTGTGAGAGAACTGAACCAAAGGTGCTTATCTAAGATGTGCTCTCAAATTCCTGATCCATAGAAACTGTGAATATTTTTGTCTTACACCACTAAATCTTTATGCAGAATATGATTAATTCATTTGTTTTCAGGAAAAGTAAATTGTTGTTTTCTAAAGTTTTATATACTGGAGAAGATCAATAGGGAAAATCCAGACCTGGGACTGACAACAGTCGTATTTTCTGCTGTTTAGACAGAATCTATCTGAGAATTAAGTCAGAAAGAATCAGAGTCCAGAAATGGAAATACAGACAGGACCCTGAGCATATTTGATTCTTGGATTCAGCAGTGCTTCAGAATTTTTAATTATGTGAAGCAATTGTTTGTTTTGCTTCCATTAATTTAAGTTTATTGTTTGTCATTTTTAACCAAAGCAATCGGAATAATATATCTTCTAAATTTATTCTTCACAGAGCTGCCTTTTTACTCAAATTTTACTTCTCATCTAAGAAACACACATCTGTTCACTCTGCTAAACCAATCACTAGTTGGAATACTTAATGTTTTGACTGACTATCAGGTGCCCAGATTAAACATTATTTCTGAGTGTGTCTGTGAAAGTGTTTCGAAATGAGATTAGCATTTGAATCTGTGAGCTCGGTAAAGCAGATAGCCCTCTCTCCCCAAGTGGGTGGGCATCATCCAAACCATTGAGAGCCTAAATAAAACAAAAGGAAGAAGAAAGAAGAATTTGCCCTTCTCTGACTGATTACTTGAGATGAGATATCAATCTTCACCTGTTGTGACCGGAATAACCAGACTCAACCTGAGTGCTATGATATTAGAGGCAGTTTATTAGCCGGCGGCTGTCCTTCCAAAGGAGCAGCCCTGAAATATAAAGATACAAGGGTTTTAAGCCCAAATCTCATTCTTCATTCTGTCTAAATCACAAAGGTTTAATATTTCTTCTATTCTCTACCTGTCAACCTAAAGGTGGGTTGTGCAAGCGGGGGTACAGAAGCAGAAAGTGTACTGTTAAAATGTTAGATTCCCATGGGTAACTGTTAGGTTCCCATGGGCAACTGTTAGGTTTCCAGGAGTATTAGTCAAACAATAACTTTTCAAGCAAGCAGGTGTCCAGAAGCAAGACATGGTGATTAGCATGTAGGCTCTTAACCTTAACCCATTACTACATCTTTGTGACCCTTTCAGTAGCACATCATCACACACCTGACCTTGGTGTTCCCGATTTTCAGGCCTTCAAATTTAGAAAGAATAACACCGCCTGCTATCGAGTCTCTAGCTTGCAGACAGTAGATTATGGGACGTCTCAGCCTCCATAATTGCATGAGTCAGTTCCTTATAATAAATCTCTTTCAATATATAAATCCTGTCAGTTCTGTTCCTATAGAGAACCATGACTAATATCCTACTTATCCTTTGAGACTTAGTTAAGATTTTATTATTATCTAAAGGCTTTGATTATTCCAAATTGACTAATGTATTACCATTCTTTGGACAAACCATTTAATAAATTTGGTTTTTAGAATACCTCATCAGTTTAACTGTGTTATTTTTGTTTGTTTGTCTTCTAGTGTATATGACATATATTTATAACTATATTCAAGATATTTCAGGAAATAAATGATTTTACATGTTTCCCTGTATTTGCCCTGGTGTCTAAAATAGTGTCTTGGAATACTGCCATTCATTCATTTGTTACATACTAATTTCTAACTATATTCAAAAGAATGAAGCTCATATTTGATCTTTTTTTTTGTTCAGTGAAATAACTAGTTGATATATCAATATACCCTTTGTCACTATTAGCCAGTCACTGTAACCTTAAAGTCCTTAATGCCTATAAAATAGAGATAATATGTTTGATTCATGGGATATTTGATATATATATATATACAACTATTAAATGTCTTTTCCAATGTTTAGGATATCATCATAATTAGTCATTCTTTTTTTTTTTTAACCAGGCATCTTTCTGAAAGGCATTCAAAATAATGGTTAGTTGGGTGTTATCTTTTTATGAGCACATTATACACACACACACACACACACACACACACACACACACACACACATACTCATAATCTGGAAATATATATATATATATATATGTATATATATATATAACTTAAGACTTAAAGAGAACAGTCACAATAGAAATTTTTAAATTACACAGACCCTTATTGAATAAAAATTAAATCACACCTCTCTTCTATGAATCATTTTTCAATGTTCTTAGTTATATTAACAATCTCTTTTCTCCAGAACCATCTAAAACTGATCTAAGAATAGACTGTACTAGCATAATATAGAAAACAATCACTTATGTAAGCCTTAAATCATAGTAAATTAGTAAAACTCATTATTCACACAGTTTTCTTAGTTCTTCAGTATAGAAATCATATAGAAGAGCCTCTTGAAACTGTAGAGCTAACTCAAGCAAGCAGAACCTTTTCTGCCATCAGCAATTGTGTGTTTACTTCCAAAGTTGAAAGTATGCAATAAGAGCTGAACCCTATTATAGTTATTTTAGGAAATAGATACATCATTATTTATCTGTTATTAAGTAGTTTAAGAATTTCATATTTATATCTTACAGACCTGTAACAGAGGCTTCTGTGAGACAAGTAAATGCATCTTATTTTGGGGTTTATACTAATTTTTCAAAATGGAAAAATAGATGATGAAAGTGAGGGCTGTTTAAAATACCCCATTCATCCATAAATATTTATTAAGAACCTCCTCTATGGCAAGCATTGTTCTAGCACTAATGATTGGTGAAATAGCAGTGAATAAAACAAATGTTCAGGAACTGATATTCAGATGGTAAGTTTAACTTCTGAGATGGCAAGTACTTATGGGGTTAAGTCAACCATGAAAGCCTAGATTTTCATGTGATTTTCAGTTTATATTGCAAAAATTATCACAGTTTCTCTCAATGGACCAACTTGATATTCCAATCATTCTATTCTATTATAAGTGCTAGGATGAAACACTAGACATTTAAATTAGGCTAGATATGTTTTCTGCATATAAATTTGAATTTATTTATTTATTTATTTATTTGTAAACTCTAGTCTCTGACAAAACGTGGCTTGGAAGCTGGTTTGGTTAATGGAACAGGCAGGCAAGCATACCTGAGAGAAATATTTAGATGAAAGTATCCAGCTTGTTAAGAATATCAGCCAGTATATTAGGCAAAAGGGATTGAAAATATTGGTGGATTATTAAGTGAGGTTTGAAATCCCTACCTTTTATTTATTTATTTTTTGAGCTATGGCAAAGACAAATATGGTACACTAGCTATAGCAATGGTCTTTGAATCAGAAGAAATTAAAACCAATCCAACAGAAATGTTCTGTGTGATCCTCAGACTTCTAAATCTTCATAGCCTCAACTGTAAACAGTGTTTTAAAATTCTTTGGTAACATGAATTACAGCTCACTTTGTCCAGTATTATTTCATACGAATAATTGCCTTTTTGCAGTCAATGTAATAGGATTGTTAAGCACAGGGCAGAGGTGAATTTCATTCTTGGCTCTTTCTCCTACTAATTGCATCATTGTAAACAAGGGATTTAACTCTTCAACATCTGTTTCCTCATCAGTGAAACAATTATAATATTGTTACTTTCACCATAAGTTTCATGACTATAAATGGACTAAACGTGTATGACTAAAACATTTAGCTGCTTAAGAAATGTAGATTACTGTGATTGTTCATTACTTTGAATCATGAAAAGCCAATTAAGAGTATTTGAATAAAACTACTTTAAAACCTGTAAATACTTTATAAATGCCAGGTAAAATCATTTGGTTTGGTTCGAGAAAACCAGGGCACAACATAATTAAAACAAATGTGAAAAAAACATGCTTTAGTGTACTATTTAAAGGGCTTCTGAAGTAGTGGAAATTTCATCTTATTCTCCAGTTTCTAAGCCATAATGTTTCCTTTGAGCATTTGATTTTTAGTATTTATACAGTATTTATCAAGTATGACTTGAAATATTTATTCTTTTCTTTGTATGTGCATGTGGCATTGGAGTCTATTGACTATAAGTTTGCTTATTAAAGAAAGGGATGAGTGTTTCAGTTTGCTACAAGTGAATCTTAAAAGCTTCAATGATTACACATTTTCAATTATAATTGCTTTTATTTCAGAGACTAAGATAGAAGATTATTGAAGATTAAATTTGCTGAAACTCCCTGTGAATTCATAATGACATATATTTGAGTGTGAGAGCAAATATTTAATACCAAAATACTATTGAATTTAGATATCCTTAAAATTATAGAAGTTTAGTTCTGAAGGAAGCTATAAGAAGTGTCATAGATTTTGTCCCTAAGTTTAACTAGAATGTTGAGGTAATGGAAGGGAGTAGATTTGGATCAGGACCTGATCTGGGAACTAAGTTCAGTTCTATTTCCAACTAAACTACATGACCTCTCTTATACCAAATATTCTTTTAAATCATAATATGAGGGAAAATTTTGTTTAAGTAGAGCAAAGAGGAATTTATTTATATAAATATATAAAATTCTAAGTATAATAAAGAAATATAATGTGATTAGGCAAATAATCAATAATTAATCTGGTTTTATTGACACAAATATTATTTTCTCTGCATTAAATTGTATTAATCAATTCCTCTTTGAATTACTTCCCAAATACCATTATACTAAAATGAATTTTAAGATGAAAGCTAGCATAATTCTCCAGTACTAAAAATATGTTATTAAGATTGTTTAAAAAACATATTTCAGACTCTTTTATGAGTGACTAATTACTACTCATAGAATTAATAAAAAAAAAAATGCCCTTCTACCTACTAGAGTTTTTGGAATATGGTAGATAATAAATGATTGTTGAAATAAAAGAGTAAATGAATTAATGGATGACCTAAAGTAGTCATCTGTTGAATAATGCTTTCTTAATTTGATGTCTTTAATGCACTTTCAAAATTAATAGAAAATCTTCAAGGAATCACTAAGTGCTCAGCATATTAGTTTTTCTTGCATCTAACCAATAAGATTATCTTACAATTTAGAAAAATTAATATGAGTGAAAAAGTAAAGAGAAATAGAAATAGTAAGAGAGAGAGAGCTAAAGCTATCCTGTCAATCTGTTTTTGAGGATCTCATTTCATTTGATGGCAACATGTAAAAACTTACACACTAGGTAGAATTGTGAACACTAGAATAACTGGAGAGATAGATAAGTTCTCTCAATATTATGGATAGAGTCTTTGCCCAAGGAGAAGATAATAGCTACTAGAAATTATATAATAGTTATATGATAATAGCTACATAAATTTCTCATGACAGTTGTCGTGTAATAAATTTACAGAAATTCCATGTAATAAATTAATAGAGTAAATTATGTAAACATGTTGAATACCTTAATTCATTGTTTCTTTCCAATTTAAATTCTTAAATTTAATGTTTGAATTCTCTCCTTCACATGTGCATATGAAATTTTATTTTACTTCATTTACTAACCCAGTTAATCATTCAAGCTATAATTGCCAGACTGCTACCTTCTTTATATCCCATTTACCTCTCTGCTCTAGCAATTTATTAATTTCACAGAGATTTAGATTCTGCTGAACTGAGCTTGTGAAAGTTTGAACAATTGAAATATTTCTTAGCATTTCATATAGAATATAGGACTCAAAAAAATCGACTTTAATCCTCACTTTCTGTTGTACCTTTGGGAGAAGTTGTTTCTGTGTTTTATACACATTTGTGCAAAATGTGCAGTCTTGAGATGAGTTTGACAGGTCAAATTACTCTCCTGTGTGAAGTCTCCTGATTTCAAGAATATAAAAGAATTCCCCCAGTGCCTGTACACCTGTTTTGTCTTTACTTTTTATTTTCTAGGTTACTCTCGGACAATTGGAGCTCTGGCTAAAGGGTCTCGGACTGTGTTGGTAAGTGATCAGCCATTCTGGCCTCTACCTTCTCATTGCAGAGTTTAAGCCAACTCAAATTTAACTTTTGAAATGGCAAAGGTAGATGTTGTGTCTGCCTAAGATGTCTGTGACTTTTAAAACTGCATGGACTTTGCTGCCAATTAAATTGCTGACCGGTTTATTTCGGAAACATCCCAAAGATCCCCTAGCACAACTGAGCTCAGTTCCTACTATATGTTAGTCATTCTATAATTGACAGTACCTTGTTAGATTCATGAAAATGGAAGAAGTTAAAATTAAAAAATAGCAATACATTAAATAATTGATATTCTGCATTATTTTATATTGATGTTTTCATCTTTAAACAATCATCCTACTTATAGTGTTTTTCATTATTTTTGTACTATAAACGTGGTTTTTTAGGGTGGTTTGTATAAGAATTTGATTTTTGACTCTCTTTAATGATTATGGGATCCATGAGAGTAGAGACTGTATTTATTATAGTTACTGCCATTTTCTTGGTGCTGGATAAATGTCTGACACATAATAAAGTCTCAATAAATATCTATAGAATGAATACATTGCAACAAAATTGGAAACATTTATTCCACATGTTTGAGGATAAAACTATTAAATTGTACTTGCTTAGAGAAAGTTGTAGATATAAATATATTTAAGGCCTAGTTTTTAATCTGACGGTTTTCACATGTAATAGGGGAGACTGATGTAAACAAGACTTTCAATAGTACAAGGCAGCCAGTACTCAATAAAATGTAGCTAAAATTATTAGAAACATGACGTGAATGAGAAAGATCTACGTGGCCATATTGTTGAGTGATGCAAGATGAGGTGGTACAGTTAGACGTATTCACGCAGAATGTTTGATAATTTTTGTCTCTGTCTCAAAAAAAAGTAAGTAACCATAAAATAGTTTTAAGTAAGATTGGGAAGATGTGCATGGTATATGCCATGATAAATATTTAGTTTTAAATTTTTATTTGAGGATTCTGATACCAGCTCCAACATGGAAAGGACTTGGAAGTCATCAATCCGATTAGTACAGTAAGAAAAAAGCTGAAAAATTTGAAAATCAGTGCTTTTTCTTGGACTCATTAAAGCTTTAAGGTTCCAGGGTAAACAACTACACTGAAATCTGGCAAGTCAGGTAATTACAGAGAATCAGAGCTGACCCTAGGATAGAGATTTCTCAGAAAATTAAGAATAGAATTATCATGTGACCCAGCAATCCCTCTTATGGGTATCTACCCCCAAAATTTGAAAACATCTATTTGTAAAGATATAGGTGCCCCAATGTTCATTGCATCATTATTCATGGTGGCCAAGACATGTAAACAACCAAAGTGCCCTTTGATAGATAATTAGATAAAGAAGGTGTGGCATATTATGCAACCATAAGACAAGATGAAATCCTGCCAGTTGCAACTATGTGGATGGATCTTGAGGTTATCATGCTAAGTGAAATAAATCTGACAGAAAAAGTTGAAAACAATATGATTTCACTCATATAAAACTAAAACCAAAAAATGATTAAAACAAAGAAACAAACAAAAACCCATAGACACAGACAATAGTTTAGTGGATACCAGAGGGAAACAGGGGTAGAGGAAATACATAAGGGTAAAGGGGGTCAAATATATGGTGACAGAGGATTTGACTTTGGGTGGTGTATCATTGAATTGTACACTCTTAACCTATGGAATTTTATTAACCAATGTCACTGCAATAAATTTAGTAATAATAACAATAAATAAAAAACTGTCAAGGTCACCCAAAACAAGAAAAGTCTGAAAAACCTCACAGCCACGAGGCTCCTCAGGAGTCATGATAACTTTATGCAGTGATGTCCTGGATGGGATTCTGGAATAGGAAAAGGACATTAGGCAAATATTAAGGAAATCAAATAAAGGGTCAACTTTAATTCATAATAATGCATAAATATTGGGTTATTGTTTTAACAAATACAAAACTAATATGAGATTTTAAGAATAGGGCAAATGGTTAAGGAGTTAAATGGTACTACTTTCATATTACGTTCTCAGTTTTTCTGTAAATCTAAAACCGTTCTAACACATAGTCTATTCACGTGATATCTCCTCAGACTTCTTAGGTCATCTTGACTCTCCTTACACTTTGACTTCTGTGTTGCCCATAAACCTCAAATAGGAATGTCCATTATTTGCAAATGCTTCTGTATTATATGCTTCCCTGACGCTTTCACTGGGGGGAACCACCTTCTCTGATCATAATTTTTCCTCTACTCTTTGTTACTTTTGCTTCTAACAAACCTTGAAATGTTTTAGTTTCAGGGTTTGTAAAATTATTTCTGTCATTTTAATAGCTATGTTTGTTCAGCATTCTGGATACAAGAGGCAATGACAAAAAAAATTAATAGCTTAGAAAATAAGGGAAAATGCCAATAATGATTCTAATTCTGAATTGCATGCGTTCTTGCCTGCAAATGTAAAGCTCACAGGCCATGTGGGATTCTTGACCTGAGAAACTGACATCAGCTACACTCAATAAGCTGCAAGGCAGCATATATAAAGCAAATGAGACACAGGATTTGAGGAGTCAAGAGGCTTAAACTCTCATCCAATCTCTGCCACAAACTGAGAGTGAACATTTTTAATCTTTTGGGCCTATTATTTCTATCTTTATAATTTGGGGGTGGGTAAGTTGAGATATACGTTATGTTTTTCTTCCATTTCTAGTATTCTATGAATTTTATAGGTCAATGAATGATAGTAATGATTTTTAAAAAGTAAAAGAATAGAGAAAGAAATGGAGAGAGATTAACAAAATTTCTCATTTTTTGTTTTTTACTGCTTATATTCTTTACCCACTCCCAATTATTCTTCTCACAGAAAACAAAACAATCCTTTATTTCAAACCATTTAATGATTTAACACTGAGTTTATAATGTAAGGTCGTGTCATTGAAGTCTCTTAAAGTCCTGCATGATCTGGCTCTAGCATCATTTTACTCTACTAAGGCCACTACTCACCAGTCCCCCATGCACTCCTGCCACATTGGCCTTCCCCCAATATGCTTAGCTCTTTCCTGTTTCAGATTTTACATACATTTCTGGAAAACTCTTTTTCCAACATTTTGCTTTTTAAATTCCCATTTATAATTCTGAACTGTTTTAGATCACCTTCTGTGAAAAGAATTTCTTGACCCTGAGTCTACACTAGGTCTCACTGTTATACCAGTTCCTTGTACCTTTGCATTTCCTCTAGAGCACTTATCACATTTTTAATTAATCTGTATGGGGTGGTTTTAAAAATGAGTTTCCAAAATCTTTAACACTCTTCCCATTGAGAAGTGGGTTCTCTGCTCCTTTCCCTTGAATCTGGGTCGACCTTAGTCATTCACTTGTAACCAATAGAAAGGATCTGAAGTGATGCAAGATAACTTTGAGGTCAGAAAAGCTCATAAAAGGTAATTCATATTCTATTTGATTCTCCTTGGATACTAGCTGTTTAGAAAGTCAAGTACCACATAAGAAGTCTGACTGTCCTGAGAAAATCATGCTGCAGAGGTGACCTATAGGGTACTCCAGTCAAGAGCTAAGCTCAGTTCCCAGCTGTTAGCCATATGGATAAGTCATCTTGGAGGCCCGGATCAGAAGAACCATCAGATGACTGCAACCCAGCCAACATTTGACTATAACTGAATAAGAGACCATAAGAAGAACTGCTCATGTAAACCAATTCTAAACTATGACCCACAAAATAAAATGGTTTTGCTAAGTTAGGAATTTTGTGTTATATAGTAATAGTAATCAAAATAATAAGATAAGTATGTGATTATGTGCTGGATATTTTGTTATCCTCTATGTTGCAAAGGATATATATGGAGGGAGACTGTGTCATTTGTTCACTGCTATATACTCAGTACATATGATGGTGCCCATGATATATTAATATTGAAAATGATGTGAATGCTTCACATAACATTTAAAATGCTTATTATAAAATGTTCATATAATGCATTCGATATGAATTTGTTAATGAATATGCTAGAAACACAGAGAGTTTTAATATAGAGTACTATTTAGAAACACACATGTTCAATTTTTAGAATATATTTAAACTACATCACTGTGGATTTTATTTTGTCAAATAACTTCAACTACATTTCAGTTTCATACATTGATGATTGGATTGTACAGAGGAGCATCCACTTTGGAAAACAGTTTAGACTTTTTTAAAAACATAATTTAATTTTTAAATCTACCCTATGATCCAGCAGTTTTATTCCAAGATATCCAGTGAAATGAAAACAAATGTCTATATGAAGACTTGTATGTAAATGTTCATAGCAGCATTATTCATAATAGCAAAAATTAGAAACAAAACAAATTTTCAGCAACTGATTAATAGATAAATAAAAATGTGGTATATTCATACAATGGAATACTATTTGGAAGAAAAGAAAAAGGAAATGGAGTGGCAATGTATACTACAGCATGGGTGAATTTCAAAATATAATTCTAAGTGGAGGGACCCAGAGACAAAAGACCACACATTGTTTGCTTTCATTTATAATGTAATGCCCATAAAAAGCAAATCTATTCAGGCAGAAAGTAGATTCATGGTTGTCTATAACTTGAAGAAAAAAGAGTGACTACAAATGGGCAAGGGTATTATTTTTAGAGTCTTAGAAATGTTTTACAATTTGATTGCAAGAATGCTTGTACAACTCTATATTATTACAAAAAAAATCATTAAATTACAAACATATCCTCCTTTTCTCCTCTGTGTCTTCCCATGACACAGCAGCCTCACTCTTTTTCCAGATGCCCCATTCCATTTTTCTTCTTTTCTCAGCTTCCAAGTCCACTCCCATGGCTCTTCCACCCTCTTCAGCCTCCAGGCAGCCCATTCTCTTCCTCCTCCAAGTTTTCATACTTCCTTACTGCCAATTCTACCACCCCTCCTCCTCCCATTTGACCATCTTTCTTACCCCCTCTACTGCCAGAGCCCGCCGGCTAATATAGAACAGTTCCCGAGAGGGGGAGTGAGGATTAAGAAAAGAAAGAAAAAGAGAGAGAGAGAGAGACAGACAGACAGACAGACAGACAGACAGAGACAAAAGATAGAGTTGGGAGGGCTAACAGTAAATACTGCACTCTGAGTTTATTAAGCACAGCATATTTATACCCTTGGAAATGCATGAAAAGCAAAGCCCACAGATATTCTAACAATTGCTGACATTTACATAAGTTCTCTCAAAACCTCTTTGATCCTGTTTTCTGTCTCTTATTCCTTGGGGCAAGGAACATTCAACTCTTTACATTAAGCCAAACTTCCTCCTTCAGTACAGAGCCCACCTGCTCTGCAAACTTCTAGCTTGCAGGCAACTTTAACTCTGTTTGTAGGGCGTTCAGCAAGAATGGCTCCCAACACTTTACATAGCCATGATCCTCAGCTACCTATTCCAGCACAGGTGGTCCATTCTCCCCTCCCCCACCCTTGCCCTATACAGTGTTTGTCTACAGCAGGGCTTTGGACCATCAGCAAGGAAAAAAAAAAAGAAAGAAAGAAAGAAAAAAATAACAAACATAAAAGGCGTTAATTTTATGATATATAAATTATCCCTGAGAGCAAAGAAAATGTACCACTCTAGAGCACCAAACCATTGTTTCAATTTTGAACACTGTATTACAGAGGTCAGATGCCACCAGTTATGAAAGAAAGAAGCCTTTCTAGAATTACTTAGAATTCTTAGAAACATATTTCTTAATGTGATTTACCTCATAAACAGATTTTGGGGGGTGGGAGTGAAGACGTAGAATAATATAAAACAGCAAGCTAAAAAAAAAGTAGGAACTAAAGCAAAGGGAGAAAGACAAAATGCAATGAGTTAACTGAGAAAACTAGAAGCAATGTGTAGCAAATGGAGAGAAAACTTAGAAAAATCAACAATATGTCAAATGGTGCACACACTGTAGGAGAAGCCTGAGTTTATTGCCTTATAACTATCTTACAACACACTTTCAAAAGCCCTGTGGTGAAAAACACACTAAGAAAATGTGATCCACCAGAGTAGAAAAACAGATACCTGAGTACATCTTGAAACAAGTGAAAATAAGAAAATTGATCAAGAGAATGAAGCCTTGTCTATGTAATAAATCAGAGATACTGATAATACTTTCTAATAACAACTAAAAATAAAAATAAACAAGAATGGTCACATTAAAAAAAATCTTTTTGCCTGAAATAATGAAAGAACAATTATTTGGGAGGGAACATCATTGATCAGTAATCTTTTATGAATAGTGATCTTTCCATATGTGGTGAGATGTTTAAAACTTGAAATTCCTTTGTATGGAAATAGGACCCCTTCTTCATTAAACTTTATCTTGGTCTGAATTTAAAGCTTTTTGATTTCTCTGGATCACCATTCAATTATATATAATTTTTCACACCAGGGATATATAAGAATATATTCATTGATAATTTGGAGTTTTTGAGTTATGCTAAATGAACTATCATTTAATTTTCCAGAAATTACTGAATAATTCTTCCTTCAGTGTTAGTTTTTATTTCTTGTTTTTGTCATGTGACTTATTTAAATATAATCACTCACTTTCTGCTTCTAAATATGAGTTAGAGCTAAACAGAATACCAGAACAATAGAAAGAGAAATAAGCTTATTTAATAATTAAATGTAACAACATATGGCATGAAATCAAGGGAGTCTGGAGCAAATATTTTAGAGTAGCCACCCCCCTTGCAAATGAATAATATGCATAAGATTTAACCCTGTATTCAGAAATTTTATGTTGATTTGCTTTTATAATTAATCTATATTTTTATAGGTTGAATTCAATTGAGTCTGAATACTTGATGAATAAAATGTTACTTTATCAATTTTCTAAAGTTTTCAAAGTTGTAACCAGTCTTTCATTCACTAACTCAAATATATTCTTCTCAAATCAGATTCAATATGCGAAAATATACTATAATTCCAATTTTTAAGTGTTTACTCAGTTTCTATATTATTTATTATATTTCTAATCCTTTAATTTGCATTATAATCTGTAATTTCTCTGTTTATGTTGCTTTTTTTCTTCTTAAACAGAGTTTTCTGATGTTTAACAGTGATTAAATAAGGACCTGAATGTCAAATTATTAGAAGGATTATTCCCTTCCCTCTACTCGTGTAGCTCATGTTGACTGTCACTGAGTGACCAGATTTATCTCCATAGATTTTTAGTGTTTGTATGCTTGAACCTGAATTCTTTCTAGCAGTTGGGAAGTTTTTTTTCTTTCTTCATAAGAACTGGAAAAAAAATAATTCAAATAATACAGATGTTGATGTTAGAGCATGGTGAAACCTTCAACCAGGGTCCCTGGCTGAGAATTAGCCACTGTGGGCATTTCAGGACCAGTAACACTCAATAATGTTGACAATAGAGAAAAGATGCTTATCTCTATTAATTTGTGTAAAAGAACTATTGTAAAAATATACATCAATGAATCAATTAATTTTTTTATACAGTTCCTTCATGCACCAACCTATTTCCTCATGTGTCTTCTTAAAAATCAAGGATTAGACTATTTTAAACCATCTTATCTAAACAAAGAAAATAACTTTGAAATATAAGATTAAAATAACAGTGCATAAGTAAGATCATAAAGAAAACTATCAAATAAACTTATTTAGGACTCTCTAATTTTTAAATGTGTATTATATTAGCCATCCTTCACCTTGATTTAGAAAAAAAATTAAGAGTATCTTATTTCTTGTGTTGTGAGGAACTAGTCTAAAAAACTGCCTTCTGAAACATTAATTTTATATGCCAATTTAGAAAACAAATCCACATTTTCAAAATAGCAAGAGCTACCATCAAGCAGCACTTTTGTTTCCTCTTTTCACAAATGATTCTAAAGTTATTATAAAAAATAGAAGAGCTTACACAGTTTGCGCTCAAATTTTTGCCATCCAGATTGTCAGAGAGGCTCTTACTTAACAATGGGAATGAAGAAATCAACCTTAACCCAGGAATTGGAAATTAGGTGAATTTAAGTCATGTTCCCAAAATCATAGAAAAAATAACCGTCATTATAGAAATACAAGCAAAATTAGCTTCTTTCTTTCTCTCTCTCTCTTCTCAAAATCTGTACAAAATGTTAATGTCTATGAATAAATGCTCTAAACTAGCTGGTTGATATTAAGAGAACATTTTAAATGAGAACTTACATGCAAATTGAAGCACAACAGTTGTTCTCTCTAATTTTTATGAGTCACATAACAAATGACAGTTCTTTAATTGAGGTTATAAAGAACAAAATGACAGTTCAGAAAAGAAATATCATAGAAATTGTTTCCCCTAGGTTTATTTCTTTCTATTCATTTGCTACAGTGGATTTGGAAAGCTGTGACAACATATCAGTATAAAAAAAAAATTAAATGCTTGAAGTTCCTTGGCAGAGACTGTGATATGTTCACCCAAACTTATTTAATTTTCCTATCACATAACCTGTTAGACCATATTTTACAATTTCTCTTGCACTTAAGTGAAGTAATTTTCTGAGTCCTGGCCAATAAAATATAAGAATGTTTATCTATGTCTATTTCAAGCCAAGTGGTCAATATTAGGAGTGTTCTTTCCCCCACAGCCTTTCTCCCTATCTTCTGGGAGAGTAGAGAGGACAGAAGATACAGAGAATGGTGGCATCACAAGGAGGGTGCTGAGTCACTGAGTGGTCAGATGTAAGGCTGCTCAACTAGAGTATCAGCATTGCTCTGTGATATGAATAAATATTAAGCTCTTATTTTCTTAAATCATTGGTAAATCAAGATGTATTTATAGCTGCAAGTAATAACTAAACCAACAGAAAAATTAATTCTTTAGAGTGGGGTGCTATAATAAAAAAAAACATAAAATGTTTGACTTCAGCTTAGCAATTGGACTCAGAAATGAGGCAGCAGACTAGGAAGCTAGAGATCCATATTATCAAATGCAAAATATTTAGTAAAAATGTCATCTACAGTTTCCTGGAAGGCAGAACATGTAATGAGAAGCAGGTGGTCCAGGAAAGTGGTATGAAAGAGTAAGCATGTTTGCATGTTTTTTGACACTATTGACTACCTGTCACAAAGTACTACAACAAAGTGAGCTCATGAAGAAATTGGCTGGATTTTAAAACAAGATTAAAAAGAACATAGGCTCGAAAGTAAGAACTTCTAACAAATAGAAAATTGTTTTAACACTCACCTCATACTAACACTCTCCCTCTATTCCACAGTTAAATAAATGCTTTATTTACACAAGGCCCCTTTTTCTGGCACATAGTAGCTCCTTAAATAAAGAGTGAGAATACTATTATTTTTTCAAATTGTTGCCAAGCACAAATAAGAGTGTTCACTGTATAACAGGCACTGAGAAATATATGTGTTGAATGTGTTTACATGTTTAAAGTATTAATTAACACAAGTTAATTAAGGAGAAATTAAAGTTTCAGTTTCCATTCTGATAGTCTTATGTACACATACATTTTAAAAAAAGGTAATTTATACAAATACAATAATGGAAATGCAAAAGAGTCATACATGTTTATAGAGTGTCATATATATGCAGTTTCATACATGTACAAAATTACTACCATGCAAGTTATGCTACTACCCTTTAGTTAAATATTATAGCTCATGTGTGTTGGCAAATGAGGTTGAGGTTATTGACAACCTGCAACAAGGAAGAAAGCTTACCATGGAGAAATAAGAGGCATCTTAGTGAGAATAGAAGAAGAATAAGTTGTTACATGATTTTGGCTTCCATTAGGTGATTTTAGAGAGGGTTCAGGAAGAAAGTGTTTTGTTGTGCATTGAGTGCTTGTTGGAAAGCAAAGGTGATTCTATAATTGGGCCTCCTATAATATTTGATGCAGTTGGTGGGAGAAATGGAACAGATCTAAAGCTGTAATTGATTTAAAAAGAAAGTATCAGTAACTCATGTTATAATGAAAAAGAGAGTGCTTGGTAATTATTGTGATTTAGACAGACTTCTTACATTTATCTATGCTTAGACGATTAAAAAGTTGCATTGTGCTGGCCCATCTCTATCACAATTTGAGTGATTGTATCTGATGATGAACTCTGAAATAGTTTACATTCAACAGGAGAACAAGCTCTATCTCTTAGAGCCATAGCTTGGTTGTCAGGAATTGCTATTTCCTTTCTTAGTCACATGCTTGCAGATGAAAATGATGATTGGTTAGGTAAACTGAAAACATAAAAAAAAAATCATAAAAACATTGTCATTTTCAAATAAGGTGGACAAACATCTATTTGTTTTGCTCAGAAGAGGAGACAGGAATTCTAATACTATACTAAGTCTAATACTATAAATTTAAAATCTCCAGCTCAT
The DNA here is from genome assembly GCA_004027375.1 of Macroglossus sobrinus. Taxonomy (NCBI): domain Eukaryota; kingdom Metazoa; phylum Chordata; class Mammalia; order Chiroptera; family Pteropodidae; genus Macroglossus; species Macroglossus sobrinus. Next base: position 556,165 of record PVKZ01000187.1, read on the forward strand.
CTTTTTTCTAAGAGTATCTTCCTGTCAAAAACAAGCAAGAAAATAGTAAAGTTATAAAATAGGCTTTGGCTACTGTGTGTTCAGAGTATTTTTTTTTTTTTCTACAAGTTAACAAAGCCAATGGAAATTCACAGAAGAAGAATACATTTCTTCTCTCTAACTTTTCGACTCAAAATTTCATTCTAATCAACATAATTGGCTTCCCTTTCCTTACAATTTAAAATAATGCTTCAAACCTAAAAAAAAAAAAAAAAAAAAAAAAAAAAAAAAAAAAAAAAAAAAAAAAAAAAAAAAAAAAAAAAAAAAAAAAAAAAAAAAAGACTACCAAAAGTGGACTCCTATGCATAAAGAAAGATATATTAAATAAGCAAGCAAAATTTCATTAGAAACCTAATACATATAAAGCAGAGTTTTCAAATCAATAGTTCATTTTATGTTGAATTTGTGTCAAAAATGAGGGATAATACCTTAGTGACTTTTTGAAGAAGTAGACGATTTCTCCTGTGAGTTCTCTATAGACATGCACTAAGGGAACACTGTTATAACATAATACAAATTTGTCCCATGGAGGCCAAGAATGAGATTCAAAATTAGATCAAGATATATGATCTAAAATTTCCCTGTGTCTCCTAAAACCTCAAAAGTAATTTGGCCTTTGTGAAATCATGTATATATAGAAAAGATAAAAGCTTCCCTACGATTTATACTTTGATAACAGATACCACACATTATTGGATCTAGGTTTTGTAATTCCCTCTCACAGAGGAGTCCTATTGCCTTAGTAGCAATTTAGATAGAAAGTTAGGATCAGTTTCGGTGATAATCATTATGAAAAACTGAATTCTGAGACCTGAGTAGTAAAACATGTTACAGAGTGCAGTAATCCTTGGCCTTCTTTCATCCAAATGAGAAGCAAAAATAAAAGATAAAGTTTCCCCCATGTTTTTCTTTTGTATAAAAAGGAGAGTCTCTCTTTTTCTTTAGCAAATATTAATCTAGTAAAATTTTTATTTTTCTCATAGCTTTTTTAAAAACAGAATTGATAGAGACTTTTAACTATGTACAAAGAGTATCTTTTTAATTTCTATATTTGAAATTTAGTAATTTCTTTTCCTGAATTACTGAGAGGAAAATTATAGCTTTGATAACTTTCTTGTATATTTAAATTTGAGACTTTTGTGCCTATTATTGAGTTTTTAAAAGGCTTGTAGATAGCGTCACTAGGTAATTGTTACAATTTAAGGCAAATAATATATTTATTTTAAAAATATTTTGTTGATGTATGAGGCGTCATAGGTTTATGTTTAACATGTTGGGAGTCATGTAAAGTAAATGAGTAGAAGTGGAAGTTTTATATCTAAAACTTTAGTTTACAACAGCTTTATTTGTAGAAAAGCAAAATCTTGATTATTAAGATCTGCATTTATTAGAAATCCTGTTTAATTTTCTCCCCTGGTGAGAGTGAGGTCATATTAATTATGACATTGCAGAAAATTTTAGCTTCTATGAGTTTTTTAAGGTGCTACAGAAGAACTAAGAGCAGGTAAAATTTGACTGAAAATTAAATTTTCTAATGAATAGCTATTATCAACAAGACAGATAATAACAAGTGTTGGACAGGTTGTGGGGACAAAGGGACCCTCATATACTGGTGATGGGAACTTAAACTGGTATAGCCACTATGGAAAACAGTGTGGAGATTCTTCAAAAAATTAAGAACTAGAAATACCATATAAACCAGGAATCCCTCTTCTGGGTATCTACCTTTCAAATTTGAAAACATTTATCTACAGATATGCTTATCTCAATGTTCACCACAGCATTATTACAGTGGTCAAGGAGTGAAAACAACTGAAGTGTTTTTTTTTAATAGATAATTGGATGAAGAAGAGGTGGTATATATATACAATGGAATATTAGCCATAAGAAAGGATAAAATTCTGCCATTTGTGATGATATGAGATAATCATGCTAAGTGAAATGAGCCACATAGAAAAAGTTAAGAACCATATGATTTCACTCATATGTGAGATATAAAACTGAAAACAACAAATGAACAAGACAAACAAACAAAAACTTGTAGACAACAGTTTAGTGGTTACCAAAGGGAAAAGGGGAAGGTTATAGGGGGTCAAATATTTGGTGACAGAATTATATTTGACTTTGGATGGTGAACACACAATGCAGTACTCTTGTGGCATATTATTAAATTCTACACTTGAAACCTATAAATTTTATTAACCAATGTCACCCCAATAAATTTTTTAAAATAAAAATTAAATAATGCAATTTTAAAAAGAAATAGCTGCTATGTTTTAAGAGCTATGAGTTTATATGAATTTTTTGATTATCTGAGAAACAAAAACTATCACAGTCTTCCTATGAAAAGGGTAATGTGGGCATTTTAACCCCTATCGCATTGGAAAACAAAAGTAAACAAGTAATTAATTACTTGAGGTTCTGCTTTAAAAGTGGCCAGAGATTTTAAATGATTTTTTTTTTATACTACAATTTTGTTTCCATACACAGTTCCATGGGATATGAGGTTATGGTCATATAGTATATATTACTTTTCTCTCTTTTCCTACTTTAACATCTAATGGCTCAATTTTAATACTAAATTATTTTTAGTCTTCTCTATCACTAGTGATCTTAGATTTATCACTTGAAAATATTTTTTTCCAAGATTTACCTACCTTTCCCTTTTTCCAAGGGAAAATCATGACAATACTTTTTTTCTTTTTGCTTTTTTTTAAGTTTCTTTGGTCTGCATGTTACTACACCTGTTATTTGAGTATTAAAAATAATTATTCTATTATGGTAATCCATCTTCTTAGGATTCCAGCAGTGGGTTAAAAATTTATATTAAATGTTTCTTATTTTGACACATCAGCTGTTATTAAAATATAAAATAACTATTTTGAATTTACGGAGATGAATGACATAGAAAGAGTAATGCATATTTTACTACATTTATTGTGCAAACTAAAAAGAAGACTATTTTAAGTAGTCAACATTAATTGCACATTTTTTGGATGAACAATAAATATGTGTTCAGATAACAATAGTGACAAAACAGAGTAATGAACAGAAATCAAAAAAGGAAATTTCCAATAAGGTAATTTACCTCTAAGACAGTATGTTACCTCTGAATCACAGTGATGTTTTCTTTCAAGTATTTGTCAAGTATTCATCATTTGCCTATATTTCTTTTATGTCGCATTTTTGAGACATGTTTACTCCTTTATTTCTACAACAAAAACATACTATTAAGTGTATTTTAAACTGAAGACCAAAATGGTTATATTTTAGCATTGTAATATGTTGTCAGACTTTTCTGCAAGGCTGTGAAAAGTAAACTTATTGAACTGTGTAGTCAAAGACCATTCATTTTGGTTATAAGGAGGATCAGGAAAACAAAGGACTAAAATAGTTGGGATAAAAAATAAAATATTGATGCAAATAAATAAGATATTAAAAGTAATATCTTAAAATTAGAATATTTAAAGTTTACAGTCTTATAAATATTGATATTTAGTTTCTTAGTGATTGCTTTTATTCAGCAATATTGTATTGAATATCAAGGCCTTATAGAAGATATATGATGCTAAATAGGAAGAAATATGGGAATTTGCTCAAGCCAAAAATGACTAGGGAGAGGACAGAATTAATAAAGATGGTGATAATAAATCCAATATGATGCAGTATTGTCATGAGCCACATAATGACATTTTGGTCAATGATGGACCATATATATGATGGTGGTCCTGTAAAATTATAATAGAGCTGAAAATTTTCTATTGCTTAGTGATGTCATAACAGCTATAATATCATAATGAAATACATTACTCACATATTTGTGGTGATGACACTGTGTAAACAAACCTATTATGCTGCCAGTCCTATAAAAGTATAGTAAATATAATTATGTAGAGTACATAATACTTGAAAATGATAATAAATGACTGCTACTGGTTTTCATATTTACTGTACTACACATTTTATCATTATTTTAGAGTGTATTTTTTCTACTTATATATAAAAAAAAAGTTTGCTGTAAAACACTATACCATGTTACCCCAGCAGGAGCCTCATACATCTCATGTTCGCCATGTCTCCTGACTTCATCATTTTATAGTTGATTTAATCTTGTGTTGTTATATATAGTAACAGGCTGTTCAGGTTCATAGCTCAGGAGCAATAAGATATGCCATATAGCTTAGGTGTGTAATAGGCTAAACCATCTGTATTTGTGTAAGTACACTGTATAATGTGAACACAGTGAGAAAATCACTTAACAAAATGTTTCTCAGAATGTATCCTCCTCCTTAAGTGACTCATGGCTGTAAATAGATGAAAGATATTCAGATATTCATGGGGATTTGAGGAGTGATTGCTTTAAACAAAAACAATTTCAGGATAAAATAAACCACTTGAGCTGGATCTTTAAGGACATATAGAATTTCTTTATACCATGGTGAAATGGGAAATAATGAAAAGGAGTTGAGATGTATGAACAAAGTCACAGAAACTAAAAACTATGGAATAGATATTTAAAAACTAAAAATAATCTAGATTTATTATAATTTACTATTTGAAGATGAATAATGACAATTATATTTAGGGGAAAAAATCCTCTTCCATAGTATGGAGGGTATAGTATACTGGGAAAATTAGATGTACTTTATTTGTTGCAGAGAGCATTAAAATTCAGAATGACTAGTATGTGAGCTGCAATTACCTATTGTTTGTTTTGAAGAGCAATTCTGGTCTAAGGAAATCTAGAATAAAATAATATTATGGTATTGTAGAAAGTGAATGAGAGTCTGAAACGTGGTGATTGCAATTAGATTCAAAAGAAGAGTGAAAAGATGGATAGAGCTGTAAAAAATTAAATACCAGTCCTATATAAGAGATGACAGGAAAAGCTAAAATTAATTCATATCTATATATTTTTTTACATGCTGTGAGACTCTTAAAAGAAATAGGAAAGTTGGGAATATTGGATTAGAAGAGACATTTGGTTTGGAAAGTTTTGGGCAACATTTACATTTGGGTAAAACTGTCCATGAGGTACTTTGTAATGTGCCTCTGAACTTCAGTATGAAAGCAAGAGAATGATTATTAGAATTTGGAGTAAAATTATAAGGAGGTAATTTTAAGCTGTGTGGATATATGGGAGTGCCACGGGCTCTACATGGACTGCATTGCTAGAGATACTGATACTAGAAGGCTCTGGGATAAGTTTCAGGAATAGAATTAACAATTTAAGTTCTAGAAGAATGTTTACAAAAATTTTGATAATGAGAGATAAGTGTACGCTACCACCACCACCAAAAACAAAACAAAACAAAACAAAAAAAAGTCAGAGAGCTCTAATAAAAAGAAGTATGTAATTTTAGAAAATGCAATGTCAATAAGATGAACATGGTAAAATTCCATTTTTAGGAAGTTTTGAAGTATATTGAAGAACAAGTCTGGGATATGGAAAAAAGGTCTGTAGCATTGTTTAACTGACATTCTTTAAAGGGGAGATTGTTTGTAACAAACATGATTATTTACTCCTATTTAAAAGTAGTATTTTCAATGGATTGTGTTTCCTTTCATGGCTTGAATAAAATCTGGCATGCTTTACTGTTATTGCATAGGAAGACTGGTACTATAACCTAACACCTCTTACTCTTGTTTTAAAGAGAGAAAAATGTAGCATAATGAACGGGATCAGAAAAACTTTGGTTAAAATCTCATTTTCCATCACATTAGCTCCAATGCACTGTTTTCTGCTGGTCAAGCAAATTTTAGATGATGAAATCAGATTCCAAGCTTTACTGAATCTTGTCCTAGATAGTTGAATTATAGACTAATGTTTCAAATTTGCATAATTCAATTGTAAAGTGCAAACTATTTTTTTAATATATGAAACCATTCTACTGTGAGTTAATGAGCATGAATCTATTCCCAGAATGGAACCATAGTTGAAATATTTATAAATTTGAGATCTCCACACTGTAGAGTGGAAGGTATGTAATCACTCTTTGAGGTTCTATCTGAAACACCCAGGATTTTTTTCTTTCTTATTCATTTTCCTCCGTCATTTGTACAGTATTACCTCATGGATTGGTTATAAACCAAGAGGCCTATGGCAACAGAAAAATAATGAAAATGGTTAAGGAGTATGTGCTTCATAATGTAATAATGATCACTCACTCCTATTGGTAATAAGGCATGACCTGGAAATCATTTAAGTGATAAGACTATGCCTTTCTTCCATAAGGCAGCATCAGCTATGTGCAACAATAAACCTAACCATCAATCTAGTCAGTTCAGAAGGAAAAATAAAGAAAAAAAGTCAGGCAAAACAGATTTTACTAATTTTTATGAAAAATATTTTAAAAATTAAGCAAAAAAAAATTATTTGTGTGGCACAGTGACCCAAACAGAAAAGAATTAGTCAAATATTTTCAATGATTAATAAATATAGGAATGTTACATTAATAAAAAGACTTTAGCCCAAATAATGTCTTCCTTTGTGGTAAAAGTAAGATGTAAAAGAAATGTATCTTTTTAAAAAAGATTCATCTACATTCCATTTCAATTCTAATCTAAAAACGTGTAAGTGCCATTTTTTTCACTATGTATTTGTAAGATAGCTTTAATTAAGTGAAGTGTTTAAAGATATCTTAAAGATAGCATTAACTAAGTGAAGTGTTAGACAAACTTATTACTAGTAACACTTAATGGTTTCATTTTAGATAAAAACATAAATCTTCACATGATATATAAAATTAAGAAAGTCATTTGAATGATATAGATAATTTGGAATTAATCCTACTCTTTGAGTTAGGCAGTTATGATGCAAATACTTATAACACTTAACTTAAAATTGGTTAAAACAGGATGAAATGTCCACTGCATATCATTGAGCAACACCTTATCTGGAAGTTTGATTTTTTTTTCCTTTTCCAAATGTTTTCATTAAGCAAAATGCATGTTGTCATGACAACTTGATGATAAATTTAGAAATTAATAAATTTTTGACATCAGGATATAACTTTTTTATTAGTATCCATGGTATTTAAACCAGGGCCTTTTTTCCTATTCATGGTTTCTTACAATATCGTATACTTCTCATCTACCTCTAAATTAAGTACCTAAAACATATTTGCTTCTCTGGCATTCAGATGTATACTTTTATATGTTTAAATTAATTATATATTTGCAATTATCAAAATATATAAGTAAGATGTTTGAAAAAAGATTAAACATTTTCAGAGGCATAAACTTTTTCTAGATGCTATTTTACAAAAATATTACTACCAGGTTAGAGTATGAAATTACTATACTGTGCAAATCTAAAAATTTGCAGACAATACACTGAAATATTTTATGGATGCATTTAATGTATAGTCAGTGGCCGATTATAACATTTGCACAATGAAATAATAGAGAAACAAAAGTCTGTACTAAAATAATACAACCTTCTCTTTATTTACTATAAAGTCTCTAAAATTAGGATGTAAGTACTTTAATGTATTATAGTAAAAGAAGCTACCTGAAAAATAATATTGTAAAATGCATACTCATTTGAGGAAGCATTTTTTATTTAAATGTGAAAACGTTACATAATAAAACACTGATATTATTAAAGAAATGCTTTAGTACTTCTCAGTTAACCTCAATTTTTAAAATGTGATTAGGATAATAAGACTGAGAACTTGATATGAATAGATTGGCTCAGTTAATGTCCACTAACGCTACATGGGATCAGCAATTCTCCCAATGCCATATAACTGGAATTACAATACCAGGATACAGACCTGGATCTTTTTTACTCCAGACAGCACTTAGCATCACCTCAAACTGCCTTTGTTACTACAAATAAATTAATAATGAAAATGAAAATATTACAATTAATCTTCAGCTATGCTGAAGGGATATTTTTTTAACCTGAATCAAAGAATAGGAACAAAATTAAAACTATCCCCTGAATAACTAGTTTCTTTTATGATTGATTACATGCAAAGATAATTTTAGCTCTTGAAACAAAATTAAAGTGTCATTGTTGCCACTAGGAGACACACTACTACTTTCACAGAAGATTCCTTCAGAATCCCTAGGTTAAGCTTATAGACAGACATATAGAGTAAAACTGAAGAATCTAGAAAAACATGAAACAAACTAAAATTCACCTGCATTTCACCATGTAGAGGAATCATTTAAAAAATGTAAATATATTTTCTTCCCCTTAAAAAATTTTTAATGAGCATGCATGTGTGTGTTTTCATGTGTGTGAGTCAGCTTAATATTGACAAAATTAATTGACTTTTTAGAATTTAATATTACATCATAATGATTTTTCCATTCCATTAAATATCAATTAAAAAGATGGTTTAATGGACTCATGATAATCTTGCTATTTTATTGAGAGCATCTTTGAGAGTTAATCATTTATATAAGAAAGCCTCAGATATATTAAAATAATAAAGTGTTTTTTGTTAAATACTATTTAGTTCTATATCTAGTAGAGTATATAAATTATTTTTCTGGTATGCATTTTTTTCTGGAATATTTAGGAAAAGGAAAAGGTAATGTTTTATTGGTCCCTAAAATTCATCAGCACAAAAAAGTGAAACATGAATAATTTCTAAAGTTTCTCCCTAATATTATTAGCTGCTTTTCATGTTTAACTGGAGACTGTAGATTTATTACTATTAGTAGAAAAGACTATCTTTTCTCCACTGAATTACCTAAGCTCTTTGTCAAAGGTAAGTTTACTATATTCATGTGGTCTGTTTCTGGATGATTTGCTGTGTTCTATTGACCTAGTTGTCTGTTCTTTCACAAATACCACCCTGTTTTGATTTGGTAGCTTTATAATAAGTCTTAAATTTGAGTGGTGTCAGTCTCCAACTTTGTTCTTCAATATTATGTTGGTTATTTTGGGTCTTTTGCCTTTCCATATAAAATTTAGAATCAGTATATCACTGTCCACAAAGATATCTAATGCAGAAAAATGAATCTAGACACATATATTATACCTTTTTACTTTGAAATCTTTTCTACTCAATTGCCAAATAAGGAATTATCCTAGATTCATCATTTCTCACAATCCCCATATTTAATATATCAGCAAATAAGTTTTGTCATCCATCACCCAAAATAATTCTTCACATAACAGCAAGGGTGACTTTTTTAAAAATATAAATGAAATTACATTGCTCTCTAGCTTGAAATGCTTCAAAGACTCCAAATTGTATTTAGAGTAAAATTCATATTCCAGGCTTTTGAGTTTCTATATGATCTCATTGTTTCTTCAACCTGAAGAGCTCTCTGTACGTCACTATTTATAGACCACTAGTTTGTTTGAACAGATCATAAACTTTTCTAACTCAGAGACTTTGCACAAGGTATAGATATATACAATTTTTTTTACTTGCTAAAATGATTACTTCATAAAGTTATTCACTGGCCAATTTACTTATAATAGCCACCCTAAATTAGTCATTTCTATTCCTTGTTTATTTCACACATGATATCTATGAGTATCAAAGTTTTTGTATTTGTTTGTTAACCTGTAGTCTCACTATCTCCACACTGAGATGTACATTATGTGAGAGCAAAGAAGCTGTCAGTATTCCTCACTCTGGAATCCCAGGAGCTTAGCACAGCTTCTAGCACATTTTAGGTGCTCAGTAACTAATTTTGGATGGATGAATTAAACTAGAGACCTCTGTATGGTTTCTTGTTATGTATATATTACATATGCAATTATAACAGTGAATGCAAGGCAACAATTGTTTGGTCTACTTATTACTCCCTCTTCTGAGAATAACAGCGCCTTCCATAAACCTTGCCCTACTACAGTTTTGCCTATCACATAACTTCTTTATCCTTCCATTATCTAACTAAACCTAAGTCATGTGTAGGAACCAAACCAAAGCTGAGCTAACCAGAAACTTTACCTAGGATTGTAAAATTTGAAATCAGAAATAGCTTAAGATAGAGCCCTTGAAATTGATGTTAGCCATGTAAGAAAAAAATGTGAAAAAAATAATAAAACAAACACAAATAGAAAAAAGTATATTAGATAAAACAGTCAGTGTTTGAAATCAAAACTTTTTCAGTGTAGCTTCCTTCCTGCCTTTTGGTTCAATTTCTTGAATATATTTAGCCAATAAATTCTACCCCCAACCTTAGCCCCATATTACTTGGAATAGGATCTCTGACATATTAAACTGAAAAAGTACTAAATAATGAAATGTACATTTGAGTTCTTCATTATCAATGCAGCAAATATAGATCACATATGACTTGAGGATTTAAATATAACTATATACCCTGCTCATCACATGGAAATAGATGTGCACAAAGGCATGTTTTTCACCTGTTGGGCCAATAGCCAAAACTTGCATAATTTTCTAAATGTCAGTACCAGATGATACAACTTACAGGTTGAATTTAATTTGTCCTTCATGATCAAATTTCAAACCATTCAAATTTTCTGCATTTCTCAGTTTGTTGTCTCTGTTGAATTTTATTGATTGAGCATTAAGTTTCTTTCAAATGGGATTTCAATGTTTTATTAATTACAATAAGAGCCTTAAAAGTAGAATTCAAATGTAGACACAAGATTAATACCTTTGAGTATCTGATTCTTGATAGATAGCAATGTATGTTTTATATCTCTAGTATAATTCTTATTAAGATTACTGTCACCAAGCTACAGTGCATCATATCGAATGGCAATGTAATGTGCTGTAATTTCTATTTCTAATTCTAAACTGTTTTTTAGAGCCCTATCATTTTTACTTTATTGCACTTGTTAAGCAGGACAAGAGTATGGCATGCAATCAAATGTTTTACTAGGATATTTCACAGTGCACATTTAATTATAATAATAATTCATTGAAGGCCATTTCTCAGAATGACAGTTTTGTTAGTATATAAAATAAAATTATGCTTTAGTTTAAATTGTGAAGAAATAAAAAATTTGATTATCAACCACATTATTTGCATATGCATCTTAAGAGAAGCTAGTTATACAATTGCATATTTATAATGTGATTGCTTAAGATATTTGGTAACAAACATTAAAATATGAAGATATGATACCCTTTCTAAAAATCTTGTTAAAATTTTAGCAAATATACTATTTATATTTTATAGTATTGGGATAATTTATAGTGTTGGGTCTACTTTTTTTATCATTGGATTACTTTATTAATGAAAAGGGATAGATTTCTATTCTGTAAGAAGTAAGGTTAAAGTATGTGAGAATAACATTTTTTCAGTTCTTTTCATAGAAAATGATTTTAAAAATACATTCAGAATTCAGACTTAATTCTCATAAAATTAATTTACATGTAATTAATGGAATTCCAATATACTTGACCTTGATTCAAAACAGTATTGGAGCTAATACTTTAGGATCACTTTTTTAGCAAATAGATGAATTCATAAATATAAGATCCAAGAATAATGAGGCTTTATTTGTTTATGCAACTGTTAAAAACTGAAAGCCAATACTTTATCAGGAGTAGAAATTATCACCAAATTTAAATGTTAAAAACTTTATAACACTTTAATAAATAATATTTCAAGGTCTAATAACTAATTTAGAATTGCTATAAGTGAAAAACTAAAAAAGATTATGAGATTTGAAACTTGATTTGACTTCTAGTTCTTGTACAAGACAGAAAATTAGTGAATGCAATTCAAATCATTTGAAAGAGTGAATGAGGAAACCTGAACTGCAATACACCACTGATAATTTTCTCCATCTCATCAGTATTTCCTAGATAAATAAACTGTTAATAATTCAAGACAACTTTTGAAATCATTTAAGATATTTTGCTTAGTACATTTTATTATTAAGAATATTTACGGTGCAAATAAGTGAAAAATCAAGTTTAAAAAAATAAAATAATGTAATTTCCTTATACTATCTAGATGTTGGGAGGTAGATCCTTACTAGTCTAAATTAACTAAATTAAAAACATAAAAATATCAGGGGCTTATATTTTGTATATTGTTATTTTTCTATGTGTCAGCATAGTCCTTAAGGCAGTAACTCTCCTGGTTGGAAGAGATTCAGACCATTAAGGCATTAATTCAGATTTTTAAAAATCACCAGAGAACGAAGAAACTTTGTCTTCATATAGTCTCATCTTAACCTCCCAGCAGACTTCCTCTAATGTTTTGTTATTTAGATTTGAGCCAATATTAATACCATCTAGTACCTGACCCTTAAAAATGTCAGGTACAAACTTCCAATAATAACCTTTGAGGCCCTATGTTCCAATAGAAAAAGTTACAAGATAAATGAGAACTATGTAACCTACATCAAAGTTTGAGAGAATGAGAAAAAATTATTTTTTATGCTGACACTTATTAATATACTTTAGAAGTAGGATAATATAAATATTCAGCTCCTACTTCATTTGTTACTAAATTGCATGCTGTAACAAATAAATACACAACCTAGGTGGCTTTGTTTCACTAACCAGTGTATTTTTCATTTAACGTTTCTCTGGACATTTGTAGATAAAGTCCCAACATGTAATATATCTATTATTGACTGAATTGTGTTCCTCCTTCCCATATTCATATTTTAAAGCCATAAACCCCAATGATACTGTATTTGGAGATGAGTTTTTTAAAGGAATATTTAGGTTAAATGTGTTCATAAGGGTGGAACCCTCAACTAATATGACTGGTGTCTTTATAAGTAAAGGAAGAAACACTAGGGGTACATAGGCATAGAAAAAAATGTCATGTGAGTAGACAAACAAGAAGTCAGCAATCTGCAAAGCATGGACAGAGCTCTGGAGAAACCAAATCTGCTGAAACCTTGATCATGAACTTCTAACCTCCAGAACTGTGAGAAAATGAATTTCTGTTGTTTAAGCCACTCAATCTATGGCACTTTGTTTTGGCACCCCTAGAAAACTAATATAACATCTAAAACTGATTTTTTCCTTTTGTATATGTTCAATTCTATATTATTTTAATATCTCTGTCTTTGAAACATCCAGTTTTACTCTGCACAAAATTCTCTAGATACTACCTCTAACATTATTTATTACTTTTGAATATTTCTGTTCTCTGCATTTCAGCACCATTTTTGTTCAGTCCCTAGTCTTCTATTGTCTGAACTTGTACAACAGCCTTATAAATACTGTCCTTGTTCCCAGTCTCTCCCTGTGTAAATCTGTCATCTGTAACTGAGATTAGAGCAATTATTATGGAATGCAAATCTACTTATATCACCCACTTGTTTCAAAGATTTATTTAACCCCCAATATTTTATAGTATGGCAAAAAAGACCTTCACTATCTATTCTCAATCTTTTGTTGTGTCTTTATCACAAGACTAAGTTTAAATATTGCTGTTTCTTTGAAGTCTATCTTCATTAACCAAAAAATTATTTTTTTACCTTCAAACTGCATAGAGACTACAGTTTTACCGTAGTTTTTTATTGTTGTAATTATTTTCCTGTCTGCCTTTTCACTAAATGGAAGCAACAGTCTTTTATTTATTATTTTACTGGCTACCATGTGGACATTTGCTCAAGCATGATATATACTTGAAAATTGTATGCTCACTTAATAGATTCTTTATTCATTTTTAGAGGTTCTTTATTTCTTTTGTAATAAATGGAAGGACATCCTAGGCATTTACCAATAGCTCCATTATTAATATATTTTGTATTACAATAAATGTTATAATATTAACCTGTTTGACTAAATTAATGGTATAGAATACTTATTAATTGAATAAAATTTAATCTACATTTTTAACTGTGGCATGTAAGATTATTCAGCATTTATGAATTGCCTTAAGACTTACATTATTAAAAACAAAAAAAAACTAAACTGTACCTTCTTGACTAATAAAAATCGTTTAAAATACACTTACATGCATAATCTAAGTATTTTTATTTGAAAAATTAGAATTTTAAATATTCTAAAAGCAGTGAAACAAGTTTGATTCATTCTTACTTGCCATGTCCTCCCCTCAAAATTTACTAATGAGCCATTCACATCATTTGCTCCCCTGTTATTTTCCTACTTGACAAGGTAATAATAACAGTAATAAAGATTAAGGTCTCGTCCTTCACAGTATGTTAACTACTTTTTTCCATGTTGTGGAATGTCATGATAAAGGTCTTTTTGAGCAATTATGGCCTGACCACTTCATGTTGATGTTTGGCCTGTAGGTGCTAATGAAGAGTCAGTTTTAAAACTCAGAGACGATGCTCAGTATTGAAACTATCTTTTTTTCAGGGTCACAATGAATCATACATGTCACTCACTTTCAGATTTCAGAATAAATCTGTTGCTTTAAAAACAAATAGAACAAGTTTATTATATATTATGTAGGTATTTGTTTAGCTGTATAATTAGCATAGTTGTTTTAATACTTTCCCTTGAAAACATCTTATTGCTTTGATTTGCTATTTGGGTCTATCATATTTTAACATAGGCGTCTTCTAACTTCATTGCATTCTAAAGACTAAGGCCACAAATAAATAATTTATGAGGAAATTTTTTTAATTATGTAAAATGATAAATCTAGTTATCTTTTTTTAAAAAAATATGTGTTGGAAAAAAAGAAAAAAATGTGAAAGTGGCTATAGAAGATAAAAACAATTGTCATATTTTCTGTAGTCAGAAAAAAAACAAGCTTGAAAAATCCAAGCTTGAAAAAAACTGTCATAGCAGTTAATTTAGAAAAAAAGAAAAGATGAGTTTAGTCAATAAATAGCTATTTTGCCTAAAGTAATTCTTTTTACTAAGGACAATATTTATCTATTTCACTAATATATTTCACTAATATACATGATAAAATTTGAAATTCTGATAATTGAAAATAATTAAATATAAGATACATATATTTGTCATTCTGAATATTAGGATATTATTTTTCATCTTTTTATTTAAGATAATTGTAATAAAATTGTCTATTATGTATAACTTCATGAAATCAAAACTGACACCAGATTTTCTTTTTCTGCTGTAGCTGAAAATTTCTGGAAAACACCTTCATTCCACAAATCCATTCAGGTTGCCCAAAGCCTCATTAGAAGGATATATAATTCTTTTTTTCTGTAGCTCATCTGTTACATTATTAGGGCATTTTCCATCATGTTTCAGGTATCTACTTGTTTGAGAGGTGCAGTTTTTTTACTAGTATCAGTAGCTGATTATTCCACTACGGCCTTGGCAGTGGAACATTCACTGACTTTCATTTGCTATTATTCTCAAAGTATAGGATAGGCTTGATAATAGTTATTAAAAATAGTTATTCTTGAAAACTGTATATCAAATATACCCTCAGAATTCTTTCCCAGTCTTCCTGCCTGGCTTCACATATACTTCTACATGGCAGGCAGCAACTTGCTGGCTCTACCTCCTGCCCTCTGCCCCTTCCCAGTAATCTCCAGGGAATCCATGCCTCACGTCCTCGGATATCTACTTGGACCTTTGACTTTAAATTAGAAATTTATTTTTATTTCCCAAGATTAGTGAGTACAACAAACAGATGTGATCATTTTGTTGTAAAGGGTCTGGGACTAGAGACCAGAGGATAGACTGTGAAACAGTAAGAAAAATATGTATCTGTGCCCCAGTTTCTGCTAATATTTGGTTTTTGATTCTAGTTTCTGACACAGAGTATCTAAAACACAGAGTACCCTTGTAATTTTCTGATTGATAGGAGCATCTGACACTGAGTTTCCAAATCCCTTGGAATTTCCTGGGTGATAGGAGCAGTTTTTGTTCTAATGAAGTAACTTTTTGTGAGCTCATGGATGAGGCCTGGTCATTAGAAAGACCAAGCCATTATTAGAAGCTTGGAATGTTCAGCCCAAGCCCCCATCCTCTGAAGAGAGAGGGGCTAGGAATGAGTTAGTAAATAAGAAACAAAAATTGAGTATGAGATTCAGGTAGCTTCCAGGTTAGTGAATACATACACTTGCTGGGAGGGTGCCATGCCCCTCCTCCAAGCAGAAAAAGGCTGTGTGCTCGGAACCCTTCATGACCTTGCCCTATGTATTTCTTTATCTGTAAGTTTTTTGTTTGTATACTTTAAAATATATTTAGTAATAAATCAACAATAATAAGTAAAACTGTTGTCCCATGCTTACAAATTAAGGAATCTCAGGAGGAGGTCATGGGAACCCTGATTTATAGATGGTCAGTCAGAAATGGCTGCCTGGACTTTCTAGAAACCTGGGCTTTGGCCTGGTGTCTGATGTGGGCTGCAATCTTGTAGGACTGAGTCCTGAACCCATAGGGTCTGTGTTAACTTCAAATAAATAATGTTAGAACTGAATGTAATTGCGGGACCCCCAGATGTTGTAGAATTGGTCGATATCGGAAAACACACACCCACACACAAAATCTGGTGTTAAAAGTATTATGACTGTTAAAGAAAAAATGTAGTAAGTTTTTCCTATACAATAAGGGAAGTTTAAATATCAATGAGGACATTTTTACTAGAACTCTGAAGAGAAACTTGTACTAAATTTTGGTTGAACTATTTAGTGAGACCATTTCTAGAGGTAACTTAAAAAATATGATATAAGCCAAATAAACTTGTGGTTCTGGTTAAAGAAATTTTCATACAGAATGTCAAAAGTGTCAATTAGCTTATTTTTGCTACATTTGATATGTTATTTCAAGAAAGTGATTATTTACTATAGTTTTTAAGTAGAAATTAAAAAATGTTGTCCACACTAGAACTTTTCTGAGTTAAAAAATAAAACTGTTTCTTATCTCAATATCTCTAGCTGGTAACATATATTCTCCAAGTAAGAAATAGCCTTATGAAAAATGTCAAATCCAGATCGCTTTTAGTAAAATGCGGTCTTAGGGCCAAGATCGAAATATGTAGAGGGTATGGGACACTTTGTTAAGACTCATGGATGATTTAAGATAGTGCCTCAAACACATGAAAAAGGACATCTGATAAGTGTAAGTGGATTATTTCACAGCATTCTGATTCCCAGCCAAGACAGAGAGGTAACCTTTTGTCTTGCACCACTCTGTCCTCTGAAGGGAATATTGTCATACGAGTGACTTCAACTACACCTTGTAGAACAGAAGAACCACCCACTGATCCTAGTCAATTAAATTTAATAGACAGTTACTAAGGGTTCAGGTGGTATGTTTCACAGCATTAAATAAAGGATACATAATAAAAAACAATATGAAAATATAAGAAATTAATAAAAGCGTGTATTAAGTATGAGTTTCATAATTTTTAATTTTAGCAGATATGGACTATCTCATTACAAACTATTTTGAAAGAAAGCAGTAATATAACCAAACATTAAGTTTAAGTTTTAATAACTGCCACATGGATGATTTTCTAATTATCAGGTTATTCTTATAATTATAGAAATGAGTTTTTGAATCTAGCAGTCATAATAAAAGAATTCTGTATTCCTGTAGCATTGACATTGATATTACAATAATGATCTACAACTGTAACAAAAAATCCATTTATGTAAAAAACATTCAGCCAGTGTATATAAGTTAAACTTTATCCTTTAATGTCATTACCTATTCAAAGCAGACAGTTGCAAATAACTAAATGAAAAATTGTTAACACTCAGAGATAATGCACAGAGACTGTGTCAAGGTGATATGTATGAGAGCCCTCTCTTCCCCGTCTTTAGAAGACATTTGTTTACAACATTAGGTCAATGATAACAATTAACTCTATATTTTGACATTTGAAAATACAGTATTGTATTACTATGTTTAAACACTGAAGTAATTTTTATTCAAAGTCTAGATATATATCTATTGTCGACATTTGTTTTTAAACATGTTTTTTTAAATTTTTTTCTAATGGCAATTTTAATTTTCCATATTATTTGAACAACTCCTCTGAAACCCATCTAATATTAATTATACTATTTCCATTGTTCCTTGGCAGTTATTTTTTTAAAATTTCGTTTTTTTATGTTAACAAAAACATAGTTGCAGGATACAAAATGAACATTAAAAAATCCATGGCATTTCTATACCCTAACAATAAACTATCCAGAAGGAAATTAATAAAACAATCTCATTTACAATAGCAACAAAAATAATAAAATGCTTAGGAATAAAATTCACTATAGAGATGACAGACTTGTACACTGAAAACTATAAAACACTAGTGAAGGAAATTAAGACACAGATAAAAATATATTTTAATAAAGTTAAAAAAATAAATCTCTACAAAAAGATACACTAAAAACATTATAGATAAATAAAAATATTACACATATTAAAGTAATTTTTGGAAGGCAAGACAAAGGAAAAAAGAGATATGAGACAAAGATATAAACAACTAGAAAACAAAAATAAAATGACAAACTTAATCTCTACCATATAATTACACGTGTAGATGCAATTGTTCTAAATGCACAAATTAAACAGAGATTAACAGAGTGAGAGAAAACTAATTCAACCATGTGCTTTCTAAAATAAATTCACTTCTAACATAATGAAGAAGAAAAATTAACATTTAAAGGATGGGAAAAGGTACATCATACATTCATGAAAAGAAAGCAAGACTGGTTATGTTAACATCAGATAAAATAGATTTAGGATCAAAGAAAGTTACCAAAGACAGCAAGGGATACTATATGATGCAAAAGAGTCCATCCAACAAAGGATACATATGCAAGTTCATATCTCATCAGTGCTATCAAGTTATACTGTAAAGCACTCCCCAGTATAAAACTTCATGAATCACCTCTTTCTTTGTCTAAATGATACATTTCCTGATTTTTTTTCAATAGGTATATTTGGGTAACATTGGTCAGTAACATTAAATAAATTTCAGGTGTACAATTTTATAAGATAACATCTTTATACTTTACTATCTACTTACCACCTGAAGCCTAGTCTCCTTCTATCAGCATATATTTGACCCTCTTTTCTCTCCTCATCCTCTCCCCACCCTTCTTCCCTTCTGATAACCACAATTCTGTTGTCTGTATCTATATGTTTGTTTTGTTTATTTGTTGCTTTTTGTTTTATATTACACATACGAGTGAAATCATATGGTTCTTTCCCTTTTCTGTTTGACTTATTTCACTTAGCATAATACTCTCAAGACAGATACATGTAGTCACAAATGGCACTATTTCATCTTTATTTATGGTTGAGTAGCATTCCATCATACACCTGTACTATATCTTCTTTATCCAATCATCCATTGAAGGATACTTAGGTTATTTCCATGTCTTGGCTATTTTAAATAATGCTGCGGTGAACTTATGGGTGCATATATCTTTATGAATAACTGTTCTTTTAGAACTCTCTTTTGAAAAAATAAAGCTTAGCATTAAATAAATGTGAGTTGTTTAAGTGAATACATGAAAGCAGAGCAGTATTTCTACTTCTAAATATTCAACTTGTGACTTCAAACCAGTGCTAAAGAAATTTCTAAAACAGTGATAAATGCATGTTGAAGTAACTGGGTAAACTTTCAAGAAGGTATTGAACTGGGCACACTAAAAAGATAAATTATTTGAATATAGAAGGATTTGACCTACATCCCTATTCCCAGAAGAGACTTTATTCTATATGTAACCATGGAATGTGCACTATAAAAAATCTTAGGTGGACCAGAGAAAGAGGCAGAAATCACTAATATCCTAGACTTTAATCCATGCCTGACCATGTTGGAGTCTTCTATTTATTTGGTGATTACTCCTAGTTCTTTATCTTGCAAAGCATTCACACCTATAAGAAAACTAGGTTGATAGAAATTGATGGTTGTTTTTTTTAAAATTTTCCTTTAATAACTCTGGAAAACAACAGAAATTCTTAAAGTTATTTTTAAAGTTTTCTAATCACAATTCTTGAACTAAATTTGAAATAATAATAAATAAGCTATATCTCCAGAATACTCTGCTTTTAAAGGTCAAATATTCTCAAAGAAAAGTGAAGTCCAGTTTTGCTAAAATACTAAAGCATTATAGTGACTTACAAGAAACTTCATATTATAGAATGCTAGCATAGATATTGGTTTTTGAAATTGAACATGTCAAATATATGGAAATTTAAAAACAATAGTTATTAAGTAAATCAAAATTATGTAATTAGTAATTGAAAATTGGTGATAAAATAATTTAAAATTTTTTGAGAGGATTTTTGATTTACTATTTTACATAGTAATATTCTAGAGCTAATCTTTCCATCTATTAATTTTTTAAAGGAATATTTAATGTTATAATATTTGATTTATCATAATTTTAATAGGTATTATCTTTTTCTAGGCACATAATCATAAGTGCTTTATTTTGTCAAAATTATGTTTTACAAACTTATCAATTAGAAAAACATTTTATCCACATTTAAATTTTACATAAATTATAAAATTAATTGCTCCTTAAAATATGGTATTACACAACTTAAACCTTGAATAAATTGAAAATGCTCTTACATTGGAAAGTTCTAATAATTCATAGTAAAGTACTCCAGATAGTCAAGGTTTGAAATACCATTTAAGAATGCTAAATGAGGCTTCAAGTCTTAAATATATGACTTTATTCACAAAATAGTAATTGCTGTTTATTATATTTGTTTTCAAATGTGTTCTTGATAGAAAAATAAATCACCAGTTACCTCATTTAGTCAGATTACCATTGACTAATCTAATTACTATATAATATTTGTAATCTCTGTGCTTCATTAATTACTTACAAAACCAGAATTTAATTCTTTTGAGAGTTTAATTTGCACTTAAATCACAATACTTCAGTTTATCTTATTCATTTTAAGTTGTAGGTCTTTAAATATTGAATATGTTATAATATTCCAGAATGGCTCACTATGCTAAGAAAATTACATTCTTTGACTCTTCCTCTTCAAAGTCTTGGTACCTGCACTAGTTGCAGTAAGACTGAGAAATTAAGGAGGACAAAGATTCAATGATATTAATAAAAAATTTAAGAGTAAATGAGAATGAAAAACAAATTAGTATTGTTTAAGTGAGGAGCATAACCATCAAATATGTTGAACATTGACACTCAGAATTATAAAATCAAGAACCACCAAAATAAGACAATAAGCCTGTAGATGAGATATCATTTTAATTAGTTTACCACACATCAAGACTTGACCTTCCACTTGGAAGACTTGGTCACTAGTTCTTGTCAGGTTGTTAATAGTTGATATATGCTTTGAAGTGCACATAGAAAGACGTGAAATTGGCAAGATGTCCAAATAAGATGTTCTTTGATTGTATCCTCCTCTCAACCACAATAATCTGGCATCCATCCATAAACAAAAGTGCCTGTTTGGGAGGTTTGGGAACCAGGAGATTGTGAAACCTTATTGCGGTCCAAGATCGAGAAGAGCTGGTGGCTGGCTTTTCCACTGCATACCTCAAGAACTTGGCTACAGCCTCATTTGGCTTTAGTTTTGTCACCAAGATCATATACCAGGAGTCTGACAGGAGTCATGCCCATCAAAGCATTGGTTAACAAGTTTACCAACCTCAGTCCTAGCTGTGGGCTCTAAAGTGGCCTATGAACTTTCTCCAGCCAATTGCAGCACAGTCTGGAAGCCCCTCAAGTTAAGCCCACCAAACTCATCAGGCTACAGATGTGGAAAAGACCCATAATTGGGCTACAGCCATCCAGAAGCAGTCCATTAACAGTATTGCTAACACTTCTAGAAGTTCCAAAAGGACCCCAATACATAGTTCCAGCTTCTTCACAGCCACAGTCTGCCAGCAATCCTGAAGGTGTAGAGCCCCAGCAGAAGACACTCCCATTTGTTCACCTGGAGATACTGAAATAGTCTTATACTTGATTTCAGGGACCTCCAAGCTGTAGTCCATGAACACTCCTGCTGGCCAGAAACATAACAGAAGTCATTCCCAGCTATACCCCATGAGATCCTGAAATGGCTCTATACTCAGCTCCAGCCCTTCTTATCACAGTCAGGAACTGGTCTGGTCCAGCCAGGACCCTGGTGGGAGACATGCTCATCCACACCTCCAGAGCCAGGTCTGCAGACCTAAGCCTTGGCTGAGGAACCTGAACAGCCTGGGAGCTCAGTCCTAGCCCCTCTTAGTCATAACTCAGGGCTACACTTGCCCAGCCAAAGACCTATCCAATGACCAAACAGTAGCCCTCTCAGGGACCTGGCAGGAGCCACATCTGTTCAGGAACCCAGTAATAGGTCCACTGTCTAAAGACCTAACTGTGGACCCCAAAGTTGATCCTAGTCCCAGAGCCACCATACTAAACAAGGAACTGAAGGAAGTCCCATCCACCCAGGGACCAGATAGGACCTTTGCTTAACTCAGTCTTTGGTAACAAGCCTGCTAAGCTCAGACACCACTGCAAACACAGCAACAGCCTTATAACCCGCTTCAACCAAGCATGGCTGATTCCGGAGGTAATCTGATCAGCCCAAGAAGCACAGTAAATTTCAGAGCTGTGAAAATACACTCTGTGATACCATAATGATGGATAACATGCCATTATATATTTGTCTAAACCCCTAGGATGGACAACACCAAGAGTAACATCAACTGTGGACTGTGTGTGATTATGATGTGTTAATGCAACTTCATCAGTTATAACATAGGTACCATTCTGGTGGGGGATGTCTAAAACGGGGGAAGCTATGCATGGGGGCATAACAGGGTATAAAGAGTATCCCTGTACCTTCTCCTAAGTTTTTCTGTGAATCTTACATTACTCTAAAAATAATAAAGCATTGATGATGATAATTTTAAAAACTTATGGCAGTAAAATTCTATTTACTCCTGCCTGTATTTCTTCTATTTCACATCTTTCTATTTTATAAATTCACAACACATTTTTGTTAATTTCTCATTAAATACTTTATATATTTTAAGGAAATGGAAAGCAAATCTGTAATAAAATGCTCTCATATTCACTTACATATTTACTCTCTCTAGTAGTTTTTAATTTTTCCTACGTTATTAGGTATCCATTGATATCATTTATCACCAATAATTTGGTATTTCTTCTGGCGAAAAGTCTGTTTCATTCAGCTCCCTGCAACTTGTCCTTGTCTGAAATGTCTTTGTTTATATTGAATATTTTTAAAAATATAAAATTCTGTTGGACTTTTTTTAATCAGCATTTTAAATATATAATTTTGTTGTTTTCTGTCTTCTGTTTTTTCCAATGAAAAGTCAGCTGTAATTTTTATTGTTATTCACATGGATGCAACGTATCTTTTCAATTTTCCTTAGGTTCTTTTAAACTGTTATGTTGATGTTAGTCTTAATTTTGTTATTGTTGTTGTTTTTATCTGTCTTTGTCAGCAATTTGACTCTGTATCTCAAATGGTTTTCTTCGTATTTATACTACTTGGAGATTGCCAAGCTTCATCGGCCTCTAGGAAATTCTCACTTATTATCTTGAATAACCTGTCTTCTGCCTATTGATTATCTCTGCTCCTTCTGAAATATTAGAATTATGTTTTTCATTTTGATATTTTCCCATAGTCTCAGACATCATTTTCATTTTTTTTGTCTCAGTGCTTTTGTTTTATTAATTTTTATGGACCAGTATTCAAAGTAACTGATAATTTCTGCAGCTAAGTTCAGTCCATACCTAAACTCACTGAACAATATATCCATTTCTTTATATTTTAACTCTAGAATGTCCAGTTAGTATTTTTTAGAATTTCCATCATTCTAGGAAATTCTCCAGATATTCACACATTTTGTCCCCCTTTTATACTAATGCCTTCTACATTTTTATAATAATTATTGTTAAGCTCTTGCATAGTAATTCTAATATCTGTGTATTTTGTAGGTCTGCTTTTATTGATTACTTTTTTCTCTAGATTATATGTTCTATTTTCTTTTTTTTCCTAATATATCATATTTTGTGATTATATCCTCGATATGTATAAAAAGACAGTAGAAAGTACAGTAAATAATATTTATAGGCTGAATGGGCTGTCTATTTACTCCTAAGGTTACTAGGATTAGGGGTGAGTCCATCTAATGCATTGCTGAGCTAGAAGTAGGCTTTGTTGCAGCTTTCATTCACCACTACTTTCAAATATTTTAAGGGCAGATTTAACTCTACCTTCAGTAATGTTTGGAATCTAAAGATCAGTGAGATGCCAAAGTTCTGTCTCTACTTTTTAGTTTAGATTTTAGGCAGCTAGGAGGGATTCTCTTTTTTCTCTATTGGGGCCCCCTTCTTTTTGTACCTAGGAAAAAATTTCTCTCCAATCTGATGACTTGTCCCAGACTTTTGTGTGCTGCTGCTATAACCTAGTGAAGGTCCCTAGCTTTCAGTATACCAACACAACTCATTGAAGGTCTTGAGCTCTTCTTTGGTATTGCTTACACTGTCCTGTTCTAAACGCAGCCTTCAGGATGCCATTATACTAAACTCATTAAGACCCTTGCTCTAGTCTGAATGCTTGTGTCTCCCCAAAATTCACATGTCAAAAACCCAATGCTCCAAATGATTGTATTAGGATATGAGGTCTTCAGTTTGTGCTTAGGTCATGAAGGCTGAACCCTTATTGATGGGGTTAGTATCATTATAAAAGAGACCCCAGAGAGATCCACCCTTTCCCCTTCCACCATGTGAAGTAACAATAAAAATTATTTGACCTAAAAGAGAGCCTTCACTCAACCATGCTTGTATCTTGATCTTGACCTTACAGTCTCTATAACTGTGAGAAATACATTTCTGTTATTTACAAGCCACCAAGTCTATGGTGTTTTGTTACAGCAGCACAAAAGGACTAAGACAATCCTATATCTTGTGGGTTATTTTTTTCAGGTCTTTCACTATTCCTCCAGACTTTATCACACTGTTTTTGTGCCTTCAGTAAACGGCATATGGGAAGGAATTAACAAGTGCATTCAAATCAGATCTGTGAGGCTCCTCTGAATTCTCATCCAACAGGCTCACTCGTGTCACATTACAAATGTGATAAAATTTAAGACATTTCTTCTTACTCCCTCTATGGTATATTTGCCTTTCCTAATCTCATTCCATTAGGTTTGGAACAAACGGTGAAACTCATTTCTCTCAAGAAATGCTTATCCCTTTTTGAAATTTAGATTTTTTTTTCAGATATATTTGCATCATCAGATTTCTGATGGGCTACCCAAAACAATGAGTTTTCAGCCTATCTAGCTTTTTTCTCTTTGCTAGGTATGATTTAATGGTCTCTTGAGATTTTCTACATCCTGATATGAGAATAAATCATTTATTTATTTTTAACCTTTTATGGTCCTTATATAGTAGGTGTGATTTTTTGCAATAAACATAGAGCATCATGTCCTTTTTAAATCTGTGATGATTTTTTCTTTTTAATGATTTATGTACTTTATATACTAACTTCACCCCAGATTCCTTAATTGAATTATCTTCCCTTGCCCTTTTTTAATTTAAATTTTGTTTTGCTTGCTAAGTTGTCTGCTTAATTTAAAAAAAGAGGCAATATAATAACTAACTAGATAAATAAACATATAACCCATTTGATTTTATGTTATGTGTTTTTTGTTTTGTTTTGTTTTTTTTGGTAAAGTGATCACAAAGTGCATATGTGTGCTTTTGACCTATATCCTCTATAAGATGTATATGCATTCATTAGTGTAGGAGAAGAATCAGTATTAAACAACCACTGGATTCTTTTCTTTTGTCTCCAAAAAGCTTCTTATTTGGTACTTCGAGGTAATTCTCTTCTCATCCAAAAGGTGGTCATTGATGGAAAAATGCAGATGTTCAGGGTGTAGGTTCTGATTCAAAGACACCTGAATTGGTATAATACTTTCCAACTGCTGCTATGACGAATTACCACAAACTTAGTGGCTTAACACAACACACATTTTTTTTTTTAATGTTACATTCTGTAGATCAGAAATCTGACATGAATATCATTCAACTAAAATTAAGTTTGTCACAGTGCATTCATTTCTGGAGGCTTTTAGGGAGAATCTGTTTCCTTTCCTTTTCCAACTTCTAGTGGCCACTCCGTTCTTGGGCCCATTCCTCATCCTCAAGCCAACAATGATAGGTTGAG
The DNA here is from genome assembly GCA_004027375.1 of Macroglossus sobrinus. Classification (NCBI taxonomy): domain Eukaryota; kingdom Metazoa; phylum Chordata; class Mammalia; order Chiroptera; family Pteropodidae; genus Macroglossus; species Macroglossus sobrinus. The sequence continues at coordinate 582,216 of PVKZ01000187.1, forward strand.
TCCATCACACATAGCATCACTCTGACCTCCTCTTCTGCCTTTGTCTTCCACTTATCAGACAATCCCAATAATCCAGGATAATCAGTGAAGGTCATCTGATTGGCAACCTTAATTCCCTTTGCCATGTAACCTTATATAGTCATAGTTTCCAGGGATTAGAATATAGACATCTCTGAAGGAAGACTATTTCACCTACCACAATCAGCATCCCGGCTCCAGCTCTTAGAATTTCTCTCCAGGATTTATACCTTTAAAACCTTCAATATCCTTATTTGTACAATGGGAATAATCATCCTAGCTTTGCTTGTTTGTTGTTAGGAAATAATTTAATAATTTATATAAAGAATTTAGTGTAGAACTCAACAAATAGTAAATAGTCAATAAATGCTAGTAATACTGTTATCGGTAATAAGTACAACTAGAGGATGGAAACACAGAAAAATATCCTTAAGATTATATTTTTATCTATTCTTCATGCATTTTTATAATTTGCTGATTAGCTATATATAGGTAGTGTAAAGTTACTTGAGAAATGCTTTAAAATAATTGGGAGAAGTATATCATTAACATTATTTTTATGGTTTAGTACTATAGACAAAATAGATTACTGTGAAAACATTAGATTGTTTAGCAATATTTCTCTAACTACAGAGCTTAACAGCATAGCGGTGCCCACAGAATGCTAATCACTGTCCAGACAGACCTTGTGGATGTTTCAAGGATGCCAACACTATCCTGGCATCTGCCATGGAAGCAGATGCTATTTACATCTGTTTTCTATGACAGTCACTGAAGATGGCAGGAAAAAAAATCTACATTTCAACACAAGCTGCTCAAATATTCAAGAACATATTTGGCTTGTCAAGACACTTTTTAAAAATTATTAGTAAGAGATGTGACTTATAGAAAATGCAAATTTTAACCAATCAAGTAATATATTTTCTGAATTACCTGTGAATAAATATATTGGGTATGATTTCCAATCAATTGCTCTCATTGAATTCTGACAGACTATTTTTAAGCAAAAGGAAGAAAGGAAATAATTGTTTTTTTCATTTTAAAACTTACACTAGAATTATTCGCCAAATTTATCATATATTACGTATTTGAAACAGAGTTTCTGTAAGATATATTTACATAGATTAATATAGTTCCTTCTGATTTTAAGGGTTTTTCCCCCCACCCTCAAAGACATTATTGCTTCTCAAACACACTGAGAAAATCCTAAGTCTAATTTTCCAAGGTGTCTTTCCTAAAGTAATAGTATTCACTATGGACAGTGGAAGCTAGACTGAAACAGTAATTTTTAAAATGTTCATCAAGTCCAGATATTCTCTATGTAATAATAACTGGAAGAAACTTTTAATATTGGGACATTAGGACAGTAACAAATAGAAGAATGACTGTACATATGGATCAAGTATTTTCTAATTGACTTAAACATACTTTTAGACAGGTATAAAGAGGATATAGTAAATGTTATGAGATATTTATTGATAAAAAAAAAATATTTCCCCTTTAATTTGATAGAGCTCATTCCTATTGAACCAGACCTCCTAAGTATGCAAGATGTGCCAGAATGAAACTTTCTTGTAATATTCTATCTGCACATTATAAACACAGAAGTCAATCTCTGCACCTAGTGTTTTATTCAATATCATTTTAAAATTTTTTTTGTCTAGGATGGTTATTGCTGTTAAAATGATTTCAATAATAATTCCTCTTGATAGCTTTAGTAGTAACACCTATATTGATTTGTATGGACAGAGAACATTTTAATCTCTTTCAGCAAAATATTCTGGGCTTTGTTGGAGATAGTAAATCCATGACTGCCATCCAAACAGAAAATAGTTACATCTCCAGGTAGAGAAAAGAAAGATAACATGAAAATTCCTACAGAAAACTTTTAAAAGTGCCATTGAAAAAAACCTGTGGTTGCTTACATATTTTCCTGTTTAACTTCTCACCAGAGGAGTAAGACTATACTGTTCATTATGAGGGGGATCTTGCTAACATTAATTGGGAGACTGATGTTAAACACGCAGACAAAGCTCTCTGCATTTTTTAAATTGGGAATACAAAGCCTTCTTAAACAAAATATAATCCCAACTTGATTATTTTAAACATATAAACCCATTACAGTTTAATACCTCAATCAAAACTTACCTGGATCTCTTAAATAGAAAATAGTAAACTAAATAGTTCCATACTTAATGTGAATTGATGTGTGTGTGTGTGTGTGTATATATATATATATATATATATATATATATATATATATATATATTATATAATACATATATAATGTATATAATATATATATTCTTCTACTTACCTCCTCCTAGAATTATAAACATATTTAACACAACTGAACTTTATTATAAGAGATACATAAGCATATTAAAATGTATTAACTAAGGCCCTAAAATTTTATCTAATCATTCATATATTCAGATTATCTTCTAATTTTGAAACAAAATATAAAACCATTGATTAAAATAATTACTTTAGAGGGAGTCCAAGGTTGTCCAGTCAAGAACATCTTAATTCTACTCTGATTTGAAAGTTAAGATATGAATCTCATATATGAATGCAGTGCAATTAAGAATGCAAAAGCATGTTCTACTGGATGTTTAATTAGGCCTATAATTCAATAAGCCTGCATTTTAATTGTTTTTCTTTATTGAACAAATCATTTATTTAAGTTGGATTGGTTGAAGTTTTCATTACAGTTAAAATATAAATATTTCACTTTATATGCAGAATATTTTATATTTAAATAAAGCATCAAATGCCCATTTTACAATTATATTACTTTTCCCTAATATGTGAAATATATTAAACTTTCAAAATTAAAATTATATGAGATCACCATTAACAGTTGAATGATAAGTTAAATTGGCCACAACCAAATAATATTTTGAAATACAAAGCAAGTTAATCAGAAGGATAATTTTTACCATACTATGAAGCAGGAATACCTCATGACTTATCAGCAAAATTCATAAATTAAAGAGTCTCAATGGTTATATGTGAATTTTCAAAATATGAAGGCTATCATTGATACAAAATAATAGTTCACTGTAAAAGCATGCACGTGCGGCACACACACACACACACACACACACACACACACACACACACACACCAAACTTAGAAACTATTGTGCATCAAAGGACCATCAACGGACAGAAAAGGAAACTTACAGAATAGGAGGAAATATTTGTAAATCATCTATCTAATAAGGGATTAGTCCAGAAAATATAGAGAACTCGTACAACTCAACACCAAAAAATCAGATTAGAAAATGTCAAAAGGCTGGAACAAATATTTCTCCAAAGATGACACACAAATGGCCCATAAGCATATAAAAGGTTCTCAGTATCATTAATCATTAGAGAAAAGCAAATAAAAACTACAATGAGCTATCATCTCACACCTTCTAAAATGGATATTATCAATAAAAATAGAAATTAACAAGTGTGGATAAGGATGTGGAGAAACTGGAACCCTGTGTGCATTCTTGGTAGAAATTTAAAATGGTATAAATCACTATGAAAACCAAGTATGGTGATTCCTCAAAATGTTAAAAATAGAATTAGCATATGTTTTAGTCTGCTCAGGCTGCCATAGCAAAATATTACAGAAAAGGTGGCAGAGACAACAGAAATCTATTTCTCACAAATCTGGAGATTGAGAAGTGCAAGATCAAGGTGCCAGCTGGTTCGGTTCATGTTGTAAGCTCTCTTCCCAGATTGGAAATGGTTACCTTCTTGCTGCATCTTTACATAGCTTTTCTTCTGTGCTGGGACAAAGAAAAGAAAAAGAGAAAAAATTGTTTAATGGGTATAGAGTTTCAATTTTGCAAGATGAAAAGTTCTGAAGATCTGTTGCACAAAAATGTACATTAACTTAGCATCAACTGTACACTTAAAATGGTTCAAATGGTATATTTTATGTAATGTGTTTTAACAGTAATAAAAAATTTTTAATGTTAATTATATTAAATATTGACTCTTTAAAATATATAGAAATAATCAAGTAAATCAAGTAAATATTCAGTTATAAAATGTTTCCCTAAATTATCCCTTTAAATTCCCCACTATTTCCCTAATAATCTTTTTGAGATTTATTTTTAGTGTTTTTGATCTAGATCATCAGATGTTATATTAGTACTCATAAAATGTATTTTTAAATAAATAATATTTTTAAAGTAATATTTTATTTTAATATTATAGGTTAACTTTTTCTAGAGCTAAGGAAATTATTTGTCTTACAATATCTTTCATAGCAAAAGCAGGCTATAATAAGTGAAAATTCAATACTATTTACTATCATACCAATTTAATCTAATTAATTAATATTAATATGTAACTCTCTCACTAGTGGATATTTGATCATGTCCAAAACATCCAGAGAGACAATTGGTTCACACTAAAAGATCCATGATATTTCGTTCTGTCCAAAAGGTCCAGGGAGACATTTAGCCCATATTTCATATAAATCCCACGCTTCTACAAGATTAGAACCCGGACCCGTGCACCTAAACTCTTGTGCCATTACCAGGAAGGCTACCAAGGAAAGAAATGTTATTCTTGGAAGTTCAGCCATAACACAGTTACTGGAGTAAGAAAACATGATGGTATTTTTTATGTATTCATCCTATAAACTCAAACTAGAAATAAACATTATAGTCTATTTGAACCAAGGGATATCTTAACTGTGGACAATTGGGGTAGGACCAAATATCAAGGTTTTTTGGCATGGGCCACACATCTCCAGAGAGTTTTGGACAGAACTAAATGTCCTGGAAGGAACTCTTCTACTATATGTATCACACGAAGATATTCTCACTATTTAAGTACAGAAAGTAAATAAAATGTATGAATGAGCTTGTAGAAGCAAAAGCTAATGTTAATCTATTCAATAGTACAAATTGTTTCTTTGACTTTCGTTTCACTGGTCTTACTGTAATGAGAAACAAAGTGGGGCAGGAAGGACATTCTTGCATTTGTGAAGGCAGCTTTGCTCTGATTGTTAACTAGCACAATCAGAGAAACTTGATCCTGTTGGGCATACAATTCCAGAGTCAGTTTTTTTTTTTTCTTTTGGCTTTGGAAACCTGATCCTAAGAACCTTGAGTTGACAGAGCCAGTTCTCAAGTCGCTCTAGTCAGTGCCTGCTCTGCTGAGCCACCCTCAGGTTGCCTGTTACTGTGGGCCGGGATGCAGATGAATATGGGTCAGATTCAAAGGAAGAACCAGGAGTCGGGTAGCTCGTTGAGTTGCAGTATTTCTCCCAGGAAGGCAATGGATAAGGGGACACCGCAAAGCACTCTCATCAGGCGCTCTTTCTCAGCGCTAGCGGCTCTAGCCTGGAAAACCGCGCGCTGGGAGGGGGAAGGTGCTGGGTCTGCAGTTCCCAGCGCGCCCGGCAACGCAGGGGTCGCCCTCGTCTCGCACTTGGTCTCCCCTCCCGCCTCCTTCCTTGGGCTCGCTCCCCTGGGGAAGACTGGGGTCGCCCAGCGCCAGCTCTCTCAGTCCACTACAGAAGCTGTGGGCTTTTCTTCTGAACGCAGGAGCACAGCTCTGGTCCCCATCGGCTGCTGGCTCCGGCTGCGCGTTCGTCCGCCCGGAAAATGTGACCAGGCCCGCAGCGGGTACTGGGCTGGAGGCGCCGGGGCTCCCCAGGGCGGCTGCAGACAAAGCTCTTTCTGCGTCGTCTTAAATGAAACCACCGTAATGGGATGAGAGTAGGTGTCAACATTGAGGAATAGAAAATCTCTCACGAGCAATTAGGCCTTTTGCAAGTGTCATCCTTCCTTTGTAAAAGCGGCTCAAAGGCTCAGCGGGTACACGGGAACCCAGAGGCCGGATATGCGGTGGGTACGGGCTGACACGGCAGAGAAGGGGAGCATCCGCTCTGCCTGGGGGTGGGGAGACCTTCTCCGCCCACTTTGTAAAGGGAACCACTGGGGTTAGGCCTTGGGTCCTGTAAGGATACGGTCACCAAAGGATAGAGATGCCCCCTTCCTCCCAATGCTCAAAAGATCCTGGTGAACCACCCACCCACCGGTCTCCTGTGACCACCTGGCACCTTGAGGCTCCAGTCAGGAAGCGGGTTCCCGCTGCATGCTTTCCCGAGTTGCCGCTGCCCCGCCGGAGGCGCTGGTGCATCTGTCTCCACTTCAGTTCTTTTCTCCCCTTGCTCCGCGTCTTGACTCAGGAATAAAACGGGAGATTCTCGGGCTATCCTCGCCTGCGCTGATTATCCCTTAAGTGACTGGCCGCCCAGAAAGCCACAAAAAATTGTGGAGATGGGGGATGGTTAAGCAGAGTCAGGTTCCAAGGAATTTCAGCAGGCAAGCATAGCCTTTATTTCTCTTATTGTGCGTGACGAAAGCCCCCATCCCGTCATTTTGAGGGAGCGCTGAAGTGGAACAAACACACTGAACCGAGTGGAAGTACAGGGTGTAGGCGTCGACATAACAAATTATTTGTTTCCCTGACTTCTTAGGAAGTTTCATTGGAAATCGGTTTATTTGAAGAAAAATTACTTGATTAACGTTAATAATGCTTTTCTAAAGCCCTGCAATGTTCCGCTCCTCTCCCTACTTCTCTCTGATCTTCCTGGGTATATTCACTCCAGAGAACAAAAATGCTGTCACTGTTGCCAGTTTCCAAAGTTTCCAACGTCTTTACAGTAATTCCTGTCCATAAAGTTTGATCAGACTCTCCAACATCGAAGGAAGAACACAGAGCTCTGGAAGTAACACTTAAGATGCAGTGTCCAGGTGAATGGCCCTAGCTAGGAGGAAGAGCGAACTGTGAAGGGCCGACAGAAATTTTGGGTTCTCTCAGGGATCAACTCTTCCACACACAAACGCACGCGCGCGCGCGCGCGCGCACACACACACACACACACACACACACACACACACACACACAGAATGTTTCCCCTGGACCGCCGCTAGAGGGAGGACTTTGGGCGGTCTTGAAAGATGCAACAAATATGGAGCCTGCTCTCTGATGGAGTTTGTCACTTTAAAGGCTTCCAGTGATTGTGATCAAGAGGAATCTACTTTGGTTATGTTGGAACTGCACAACTACAGATTCCTTTATTCTTGGGACTCTCTATTCTATTACCCCTTTACTACATTGGACAATGCAAGTCTCGAAGTGCCCAGAACAGTGCCAGGACACTTAATAAGTATGCTCAGATGATTTTCTTTTACTGTAGGAAAATTTAATAAAGATACGCATGAATTCTGTTTTCTGGATTATGTTTCTATCCCCTTTAACCTTATTTTAAGCCTTTAACAATATAGCTGATATTGTCATTGTTCTGGCATAAAAGTATAAAGCAATTGGAAACAGAAATGTTCATTTTTACACATGACAAAGAAACAAAATACCCTTTTCATTATATTTCTGAGTTTGAATTTAATTCCTCACAGCTAACCTGGAAATAGTTACAAAACTTTAGAAAATGCCACCTATATCAACGTATTACTTCAGAAAATATTACTACTTGTGGAAAGACTTTAAAATGCAAATCACCTAAAAAGAGTAAGGGTCATTTAAACAACTCTAATAGTTTTATCTATTGTGACCAAATTGGGAAGTAGGCATGTAGGAGTTAAGAGAAGATTTAAATACTATCTATATTGAATTTTCAAGATTGAAAAAATCTAATCTCATTCACGTAAAAGACGTCAGGTGGATCTCAAGTAACTTGCAAAATGAATCAGAATGATGACTCAAACCAGAGCGAAAGAGGAAAGTAAATTCCCTGAAAATCAGGTGTTGAGCGCCTTGGTGACATAATACTGGGTGCGTAAGCAGAATGACCAGACCCTTTCCACGAAGCTCTGGCTCTGTTCAATTCAGCAAACATCCACGGTAGAAATGCCATCAGTATATCGCTTGCAATGATGGCCTAGGAGTATGGACACTTCGCAGTATCACCGCCCCCGTTTACTCCCCGAAGTCTGCCACTCTCACCACACGCCTTGTCGCCAGCAGCGGATCGCCCTCTACGCGCTACAAACTGCGGGGCGGGAGCGCTGGCGCTCACCCCGCGAGCTCAGCTGGTGCTGACGTCGGTTCAGGCCCTTTAATGTGTCTGTCCCTACGCAGGAGGGAACAGACTTTGTAGCAGTCACTTTGCCCGAAGGTAGTTGCGTCTCTGCTCTTGCAGGAAGCAGCTCTGGCACCCCTCGCTCTTCCTGGATCTGCATTTCTCCGTCCACTTTGCACTGAGTCCCCGCCAGCCTTCCCAGTGGGAGGTACATTTGGTATTTGCACCCCACGCTGAACCAACAGGGCTTCCTAAGCCCATTGCTTTTCCTGTGGACTCGAAAACCAGAGATTACGAGGTGCTCTCGGGGATCGCTCAAGGAGCAAGGAGCGTCCTCTTGCTGATTTGGGGAGGAAGATTTTTCTCAGAGCTGGTGAAATCGTCCTCCCTGCCGCGTCACCCGCAACTTGTTTTGGTTTCTTCTCAGTACTGTTAGTGCGGTTCCAACATCAAAGTTTTTCTCCCTTACCCGAAAAATTTATCCATTTAACCCACCCTCCTCCCTCCGCGCTGTCTCCGCCAGGCCTCCTGTCTGTGCGGTGAGTGGATAGCAGGGCGCGCAGTGTAGCGGCGGTGGTGGAGATTGGAGAGATCAGGCGGAGCGGAAGGGAAGGAGCAGCTGCTGGGATTCTCCGTGGGTAACCTTTTGCCAAGCGAAAGAGCAAGAAAGGCAGAAGAGGAGCAGGAACGTTCCGGGACCCTGGTTCCTGAAAACTGGATTTTAATCACCATCCTGGTTGTGCGTCTCTGTCCCATTTTCTCATTTGGTAACTAGTCGAGAGAAGCGCTTGGCACAAGCGCTCTGCAGGACCCAAGCTCGGAGCTGCTCCGGGTCCGTGTGTCCGCTGCTGCAGAAGGAGCAGACGGGAGGACGCCGACGAACTCTTACTGGAGCCTGGAGGTAGGCAAAGGGGTGGGATCCTGATTCTAGCGCTCAGCCCAGATTCCAAAAGGGTGTCTTGTTTCATAGAGCAGAGGCATTCTTCTCCCCCTCATTGCACCCTCCCCTTTTTGGATTCAGGCTCTGGAATAACAAGATTCACAGCACTCTCAAGGTGGACTTCCTCTGCTCATCGCCTGAATGCCTCGTCCTTACATTTGATCGTGTTAGGATATGTGAGCTTCGCTGGGAAGTTGATAGCTTACAGATTTTAAGAAGGTCCAACTCTATTTTATGCAGTTTCTTAAAGGATGTGTTTCCCATGGGCAAGAATTATGGGAAATAAATGTCAGTGTCATATACAACTGTAATAGCAGCTGGGAAATCACCTTCATTTCCCCCTGAAAGTTTTCTTCATGCAAGTTATCATAACGTTTAGTTGTACTGCATGGAGACTTGGTTTCTTTCATTATATATAAACTGGGGAGGGTGCTCTCCTATTTTTAAAGTGCAAGATATCAAGGACAATGTAGTTTTTTTTTTTTTTCTTCCCTTATGCCAACCATGTAACAAAGCACTTGTGACTGTGGAGAGAATGGAACATTTTTACAATCTACAGGAATGATAAAAGACTTTGGTGTTTCCAGTTTTGCCTGAAGTTTTTATTAAAATACCTGATCTTTTTTTTAGTTAAGAGATGTCATTTGGGGTAAAACGGAACTAATATCTTGAGTACACTTCAGCCTGATAAAATTTTGTATACAGTGTATGTAATTGATCACTACAGTTGAACTAATAACAGGAATTGCATTGTAGAAACAGCCCCTGATTTTTTTGGCATATGATATTTGGGACAGTGGGGAATTTTAAAAATTAATATTAAAATTTAGGTGGCAAGAATATGGATGCATAGGTTAAAATAAAAAGGCAAGTTAACTTTGTTACTGGTTTATTGAAAATCAGTGCCTGGGATTGCATATCTACCTATGGTAATAAGTGAAATAAATGAACCAGTTAGTATTTCCAGCTTGGCTCTGTACAAAGACGTCTGTTACATTTCATGTCTGATCTCTTTTATAGGAATAGAATAATGTTGGACAGATTTATTCACTTCCTTACACTTGTGTGCTGTAGATTCCAAGATGTCCTGTAGAGCAGAGAGAGACAAGGTTTGAGATCTTCTCTCATTACACATTGCCATCTCTCCACTACAATGTATCCTTCGCATAAACTGCAACTAGTGGAATTTGGAGCTTCTTCCTCTCCTCCTTCAACTACTCCTTCTTTCTCCTTTTTCTTCTCTTGCTCCTGAACACTGGCACCTTCCTGTCTAGACCTATATGTTCCTCAGTGCAGAAGGGCCTGTCACATGTGTTCTTCCTCACAGGATAGCTCTGAGTTGGGGTTGCCCTGAATTTCAATAAATTAGTACCCCATCAGTAAATTCTGTGCAGTTTTTTTTTTTTTTTTTTTTTTTTTTGTAGAAACTGAGTGTACCATATGCCTCCTGCACAACCAGGGAGGGGTATAATGGGGTTAGGGGAGGAGACTAGAGTACAAATGAACTGATGAGACAGGAAACTAGGAACATGGATTGTACTTAAGGAGAATTGGGGTAGTGTAGAAAAGAAGGAATAAAGCTAAAATCTGAGTTGTGTGTGTATATGTATGTGTAGAGAATGGATTATCTTCGGTAGAATCAGCCTTATGTTAGATTTGCACGAATGCGTTAATTTCAAAGGTCAGTTCCTTGCTTAATAAATGATTTAAAAAGAATTGAGAAGCCCAAGAAAGTAAACAGCTCTGATTTGTAGTTATTGACTTTCAAATAAACTCTTCAATTTTAGGGTCAATCTTAAACAGTTTTTCTCAAATTTTAGTGCATAAGAATGAGTAACAACTGAGATTTATGACCACTAACCAATCAAAAATTGGTTCAAAAGGATCCAGTTAACTGTACGTTTAAAACAATAGGTAATTCCAATTCTCCTAGTTCAAGAATTATTCTTGAAAAATGCAGGCTTACTGTTAATGAACTTGCTTTTGTTAGGGAGGGTATCATATAAGCATGTTAATCTGAAAACTTTTTCTAGTATTTGTTATCTTCTTGAAGTTTCCTTCTTTTCCATTATCAGTGCCTTTATTATCATCATTTCTGTCCTGTTAGGAGATAGTCATTCTCAAAGACCAAAATTCTATTGCTTGTATATGTGACATGCTGGATAGTGGACACTTAAGTTTAAAAGCAGGAGAAACTAATACTGAGGTGATGGAAGTGCTTCATGATTATACGAGATTTTACGTTAAAAAAAAATCAAAGCGCTAATGGGTTTGATTAGAGGATAGTTAGTTTTCAGTAAACATTATGATTATCTCTTCCCCAACTGGAGGGAGAACATTTTTCTAAATGCTAATCTTTTTATTTTATATATTTACATTTTTCCTAATAATTCAAAGTAATTTAAGTAGTTTACATGAAATTTTAAAAAAGAGAAAGTAAACTTGAAAATTCTTATAATCCATTTTTTCTACTACCGTTCTTCATTTCCACTTATAAAATGTCACAAAAGTGATATAAAAGTGAAGGAAATAATTAATAAATTCTGAAACCAATGGTAAGATTGCTCATTTCTTTGGGGTCTTTTTTTGCAAGTGACATTTCCATGAAATTCTTAATTTTCCCCATTTTTTTTTTCAGTCAAAGAGAGTTGATCATTCACTGCTGTGGTCTTCTACATGTTTGGTGTTCATCAACATTCTGGTATCAGAGTTCTAATTTCTTTGTTTTACAGTATTATTTTTGAAATCCTACTTGTATAGAACATTCTCTTTATTATTATTTTTTTGGCAATAGTAGGCATTTAGAACTTTGTACTACTTAAAACATTTGCATTGCATGTTGGTAGAGGAAGAGGATTTTGTACTTATTTTCTCTGGAAAAAAACAAAAACACTTTTTTTAACTGTATATATGTCAATTAACTACTATCTTAAACTATATGCATGTTGAAACATTTTTTAAACTGCACCTTTCATGCTTTAATAAAATATGACCTCTCATAAAATACATGTCACAGATTACTGTGAATTACATGCTAATTTTTGAATTGAGTTTTGGTTTTTTGTTGAAACTTCAACAACCTGTATAGATATTTGGTTGATGACAGCCTAAGAAGTGAGAAACCTGAGAAGGACATCACAAAACTAGTTTAATCTAGCAAGGTAAACTTAACCTAAGAAAGGTACGTTTTTGCTTATATTAACTCCAAATCACAGATGTTATGATTGATATATTGAGATTGAAACATAATCCCACATGATCCAGAATTCCTGCCACATTTTAAAGACTTTTGTAAAATAATGACATCACTGATAGATAGCAAAGACAATTCATTTCTATGTATAAAAATATATAGAATTTTGCTTAGAAGTTCTACAAACTTCTTCTTGTATTATATAGCCCCTTTCCCCTTGGGGTGAGAGAGTAGCCCACATGGTGGTGCTATTGCGATGAATAATATTTTGCATAATTCTACCCTCGAACCATCTTTAGCTACATCTATACTAATGGAAATATTGGACTTTAATAATAAATTTCCTGACAGTTTTCTTTTTAAACTAATATTCTATCTATTAGAAAGTCTGAGTGCCCTTATGGCCAAGGATGGCCTTCTTAAAAATGATTCCCCAATCTCTGTCCAAGTAAATATAAGCCATGATCTGTCTTTTCTCCACTCTCCTCCTCCTCTGTACTCTGATATAAATCACATCACATCTATAGAAGATATCTCTTACAGTGATTTTACATACATATACAAATACTTTTTTCATCAGCTACAAGGTTATATATATTCTCATCTCTGTTCTGTTCTTTAAATTAGAATGACTTCTCCCACATATACTATTTTTGTTCACATTAAATTCATTCATGCTACCTGAAAAAATTCATTTATACTAAGTCAATGATTTAGTGGTCCTTAACATTACTTTGCATTTTAATAGAAAACCATTAGAAGAAGAGAAATCCTAACACATGTTTTCTTTGAGTGTTCTCAGGTCCTTTGACAACCCCTCCCCTGCCAAGTTAAAAGTCTTACATACCACAGCCACATGTATATAAGGCTAATTCTACAACCTGGTTGAGGTCTGCCAGTCTCTGCTATTTGATATCTCATGTCTGGAGTGCCAGAGCCTATCTAAAAACTTCAGGTACAAATAAGAAACAAGAGCTTGAGTATGTAGCTTAGATTTTGACAGAATAGGACATTTTCTTAATAAACCTAGGGAACAGAAGAGGGAATTCAGGGACTAGAGACATGTCAGAAAGGTGGACCACATGTTAGATCATCTGTCTTTCTTGGTTTACCATTGGTAAAGTTTATGAATGGTATCCGACTAGAAGTCAGAACTGTGGTACAGAGAATAAATCTAAGAGGCAGGAGAAATCATGGTGCTGAGTCTAGTCCATATTGTCGTTGGGAGTGGAGGGAGGCCATTTGCATGCCTGTTTCTTGCAGTTCTTTTGCTCAACAACCTGAGAAATTGATCCATAAGATGCCATGTAAAAGTTTGATTCCTGGTAAAAATAAATTTATTTTTTTTTAATTCTTAAAGTTATAACATAATTGTCTTATAAGAATTACCTTTTCCTGGTTCCTTATAGAGCAAAATGACAACCACATAATTTAAATAAAATGTCTTAATTCTGTAAAAATACTGTTACAGTGAGATGTTTCTGGACTGTATTCTACAGCTGCACACAATAGGATGAAGTAAAAATATTGGATTCTGTTTTAAAGATGAATAAAAATATTAGAAATAATTTACATAACTTCAAGTATTTTCTAACTTTTCTACAATTTTTAATTGTGAATTACTTAAATCCCTGCATTGTTTTTAGTGTTGAATTCCTTTTAGAATGAAGCAAGGAAGATAAAGGAAATAAAACTGTCAGTTTTGAGTTAAGATATTTAACTATGAATGATGTAAAAGTAAGGACTAGAAGTTATTTTCTCAATTTTTTTCTACATACTTCAAATAATAATCAGCAAATCACGTGTGTGTGTGTGTGTGTGTGTGTGTGCGTGTGTGTATGTATGACTTTTCTCTTAGATTGATTGAACTTGTTATTTACCGTGTCTACCATTTTTTTCTCTGAAGTCCTTTCCCATTGCTACCAAGACATTTTTCTGAATAATTAAATAATAAATTAGCAAGTAATCTAATGATTTGATTCAAAACTCCTTTATAAGAATGTTTTTAAAAGGATAACTAACCATCAGATAAGCATAAGTTAAAAATTCATAATATCCAGATTTTTTTTCTTGCTAAAATACATAAGCCCAATGCTAGTCAAATTATTGTATATACTCTCCATTCTTAGAGCTTTTAATAAACTTAGAAGAGTAAAAATTATTTGTGTTCGCCAATGTTGTAATTTAATCATTTGATGAATCTATGAATCCTAATACTGTTTTGTTTTATAACATTAACATAAGATATATTATTCAGAAAATTTTTAGGTAATGTATTATATATTAAATTAACATCTGCATAACATTTTATTTTCTTTTAAATGGGTGCATAAATCTTCAACAAAATTTAAAATTATTAAAAAGGTCTAGCTGCAAAGATGTATGTTTAAAGTTGAGCTGATATTTATAATAATGTAAATTTTATACAATTTAGTTTTACAGTGTTATAAGTGTTAAGTTCTGAAAAAATACATTAATTACTATATCACTGCTAAATTATATGTTAGCTATGATTTTGCAATAAACCTGGAAACCTAATACTCTGTTTTTAGTTATATTGTTTTCTCTAAGAAATATTGTACTGACTTATCAAAACTGTTAAAATAAATTTTTAGATTAAAAATATCCAAATGTGATACTTGAAATAATTGATTCCCCCTTCCAAAATTTTGAACATTGTAATAAATATATTTAATAATTAATGTAATAACTAAAACTGACATAAAAATCTCCATGTATTATGACACTCTCTTTCTAAAGTTCTGAAATATATAATTAGAAATGGAGGAGTAAATAATTTTAAAACTCTATAAATGTATATTGTTGTTGACCACTTTGTGAGGATGTGAAGGAATATAATTTGATTGTATAGTTTTGTAAGCAGTTACAAAAATTATAACTCTATGCAGATTCGCAAAACACATACATACACATGATCGTATTTTTTTTTTAGCATTTTCAAACTCCCCACAATTATTATATATAACTCTGAAATATATAGTGTGTACTTAGATCCAGGATTGAAAGCTATTGGCATTTACCTATGGTGAATTTAATGTAATGAATCTGTATTATTAATTGTGAACATATTCTTAGGTAGGGGCATATTGATTTTAAAGAAAGATCTAAGAAAATAGTAGTACCCTTATCCATCTTCCCAATGAGAAAATAAAGATGTAAAGTTTTAGAAAATGAGACTAATTGCTCTAGGCAAAAATTTAACTGATAAATAAAAATTTTGCCACGAAGACTTACTATAATGAGTTTTATACTCAATAAAATTATGGCATTACAGTATTTATTTATTATATATGACTTCTACATTATATACTATTATATAATGTATACTATTATATAATATATTCTTCTGGAAAGCTCTATTTTTTTTCATATAAGTAATCAAAACATTTTAGAGATTTAAAAATATATGAAATAATTTTATCTTCATAAAATAACTAGAAAATTGAAATAATCTAGATTAGCAAATTAAGAATAAATTATGTGGCAATTATTTTCTGCTGGTTATTATTTTAGTACTTTACATTTATTAACTTATTTAATCTTTATAACTTTATAAAGTAAATCTTATTGTTTTCCTAGTTTATAGATAAGAAAATATGTGCTCAGGGAAGTTAAGACTTTTGTTCAGTTACTCAGTAAGCAGGAGATGGAATCTGGATGCAAATCAAGGCTTCAGAAACTATGTTCTTGATTCCTACACTTTTAGGGCTCTTGATGGTATTTCAAATAATTCTGTGAGCTATAATTTTAAGACTTTTGATTGACCCTACTATTTTACATCTAGCAATATGTGATTGCTTATTGCCAGCACCAACTTTGAGGATTTTTCTATTCTGGTATAGTTTTTACATTTATTATGTTAAAAAAAATTATTGCCCTAACTTACAATCTATATTTTACATTCTTGGAAATTAATCATATGACTACTTGATGCTTTTTCTTTCTTTGCTAAAAGAAGAAATCCCTAATTTTAGCATTTCAGAGACAGAGAATATTGAATTTGCTACATCAACACATATATAACATATATAGGTGTTTTTTTTTTGGTAAGGTGTAGCTTTTTCTGAAAAAGTTTTACCTGCACAGTATTGACAGAATACATTTACAATCATGTTTTTACTTTTTGCACATATTTAATTTTAAATTAATTCCAAATTGTATTTAGTTCATTTTTGTTTTATAAAATACATTATAAATTCTTCCTGATTCCTTGTCATAATGCTTAGGCATATTTTCTTTATCTGTTTTCATCCAGATTAGGATATTGGAAGGCAGTGTTCTTTCTATCATGGCTCCTAATGGATTGGTCTTCTTTTGGGCCCTTTTAGATCAGTGCAAAATAGTGGTTAATGGAACAAGATTTGTAGGTGAGCATCAAGATTCCAAAGTTTAGTTGCTCTGAAACTGTACATTTTTCCTTAAAGCTTCTTCAGTTTTTTCACTGCTAGTACCTCATGAGTATTATAAGACATTGATTTGCTAATTTGAGATAATTCATGTTTATGTCAGTACTTGACACACAATTCAGGTTCTTTAAAGGTGAATATTTTGAACAAGTGTTTCGGGAGAGAGCAATAGATAAGTATAAAATCGAATATGACTTCTTGGTAGTGTTATGTGTATACAAATATCTTCTTATAGAATAAAAATGTTTGCCATAATCCTGAAAGCAAAAATACATATTTTTACATATTTAAATAAAAGTAGAGTTAAAAATACTTATCATCTCTGTTCTTTGGATATTCAGGAATATTAAGTTTTCCAGCATTGAGAGATAGATTCACAGACAAAACTACAATAAGTAGCTCTTGGCTTAAATTCTATGAGAGGATATCTGAAAAAGCTTTACCTAAGTGAATCTTCCTACTTCGATTAACAACAAAACAAAACATTAAGAGGGAGGGCATGTTTACTGGTGTTCAGCATTTCTTTGGCTTTGAGTAGCTACAATTAAAAAATAAATAAAAAATAATACAATTTAACAAAACATCCTGGCTTTCTTCTGAAATTATATTTATTCTGCATCACTATGCTTGTTGTATTATCTGAAATGAAAGTACAGTTATTAGAAATAATTGTTTTTTTTAATAAGAACTACACTCTATCCTGATTTCATTAGAATTGCATTTACAGGAGTTACACAGGTTTCTCTGTTTTTCAGAACAAAATAGTGACCTTCAGGCTTCTTTACTACTCAGCAGTATTGATTAAAAGAGTAAAATGAACTTAAAAGCTTAGATGGAAAATAAAGTCTTAGATTGTGTTTAGTTCTATAAGTTGATTACTTTGAAAAAGAGATTTGTCTGTCAGGTCGTCTTCAGCCTTAGTTCTGTAGCCAAAGTATCTTACCCACTGTCTCTCTCTCTGAACTGATGTAATGAAATCAGAGCTTTCCCAATTTAAATTATTCTTATCAGACAGATACTTAGTAGTTTAAGAATTAAAAGAAAGAGCACCAAAGTAGTTACCAAATGATTTCACTCTGAAAGAGTATGGAATCAATTTCCAGCTATTTCTCTGAATATATGTGCACTAATTGTTGGAAAGAGAATGTAAATGTGGTGGATTGCCCTGTTGTGGAACTATCTGATTATGTCAGTGGAATGTTTTATTATATAATTCTGCTGACACTCGCTGATCAACTGAACTAGTCATTTGTTTTTTGTTTTGTTTTGTTTTTTGTAATTTTCAATGGTAAAAACATGGGTACAATATTGGACTTTCATTAACACACTAAACAGAGATTTGTATTGCTTGTAATAATTGTATTGATTATACCTTTCTATAAAAGAGGTATTACTGAGTGCTCTGTAGTGTTAAGTCTCTACATGGGATCTCCTCTTGGTCTAGAACTTACAAATAAAATCTATAGCAGGCCTCTGTATCCATGCGTTGTGCATCTGTGCATTCAGCTAACCACAAATCAAAAATATTTGGAAAAAAATATCGAATTACTGCTGATATGTGCTATGTAGTTAGTCCTACAGTGGTTGTATCTGTACTGAACTTGTACAGACATTTCTTTTCATTATTCCCTAAACAATGCAGTATAACAATTATTTACATAGCATTTACATTGCGTTAGGTATTATAAGTAACCTAGAGAAGATTTAAAGCATACAGGAGGATGTGCATAGGTTATATGAAAATATTATACCATTTTATGTAAGGGACTTGAGGATCCTCAGATTTGGGTACCCACAGGAGTCCTGGAACCAATCTCATTGCAGATACCAATGGATGACTGTTATCTTCTTTACCTCATGCTCAACCTATAATATGAAACAGGAATATGATAAGTATAATCAACTCCCCTATTTTGAAGGAAAAAGAATAGATGACACATCTTAGCAAAAGATCTTTATGGAATATATTTCATTACATTTCTTCTTGCAAATTGTCAATTTATTTCCAAAGTCCTCTTTTATGTAGGCATCAACTGTCATACAATAGTAATATTCTGCATTCTCACCTATGTTTTCTAAGACTAGAAATTTATTGGATACAACACTACTTCCCAAATTATCAGTCCACAGTGTTGTCAATGTGTCACTTCTGTGTATCATGGGTCATTATCTTCCTAGACTCTAATGACAGTTTTCTTGTTTACAAGCTGAATCCTAGATAGGATTTTTTTTTTACAACACACCTCACTTCTCAGTACAAATTTCTATATAATGCAGCTACTTTTTCATCTAATTTCAGAATAATACATCACAATAATGAAAACTTGAAAAATACAGAAGGAAAAAATATGTCAATAATCCTACCATTGAAAGATATTCCTGTTAATTTCTAGTTGCTTGTAATTTTTGTCAATCTAACTTTTATTTTAAATAAAATATACTTTTATAATTTATATATTTACTGTGAACATTTTTATGCTAATATATTTTTTTATTATGCAATGGTTTTACTGATATTATACAGTTTCATTATATCTAATGTCACAACATCATATCATCCTGAATTAGATCCAATGATGTGTTTTGTTATTACTGTTTACAATATTTTAAAGTTTAACTTTGCTGTCAATACCTATGATTTAAAAATTGTTAGAATTTTCTGCTTCTTTTGAAAATATGGAAGATTCAGAAACAGTAGGTAACTTTGCTGCATAGTAGTGATGATCTGAATAGAAGCTGTTGTTTACATAGCCATGTTGACTCCAGGTTAGTTTTCAGCACCCACCTTAATCTTGGTATCCCTGCAATAACAGGGCGTTGATTTCTCAGTACTATAAATATTGTTTCCAGGAATATCTTTATATATCTTTATGCACATCCACAACTATTTTTTATTATATATTTCTAGGGACAGAAAATTATACTGAAGAGAGGAAGCAGTTTGCATTTTTGTTCAGTAATATAGTTTCCCATCTTATTGCTCTTTAACATTGTGTTTTTAAATGGTGCGGCTGATTTTAAATATACAATAATTTTTCATTTATGTGTCTCCATTTCTGAAATTATTTTTTTGTAATTTCAAAGTTTTTCTAACTTTATTTTTTGTTTATTACTTTTAAAAAACAATTTGGTATCTTCAGATTTTGATGGTATAATGTGTATATTTACTGTTTAAATTTTTATGTCAAATCTATTAATATTTCCCATTATGTCTGACTTTCGTGATTTTCACAAAAAGATTTACACTGTATAATCTTTTAATATTCACATTTATATCTTTTATTTTTAAGTTTTGTTTTACATTTTGTTATAGCTGAGAAAATTATAATGCTGTTATTGATAAGGATCTGATTTTTTAAAATAACTTTCCAAATAATTAACCAATTATCTGATGACCATTTATTGAACAATTTAAACTATTAGAATATAGTTTAATTCTAATAGATTAATATGGAGGGCCTCTTATAAAAGGAAATTATTTTATGTTCCTTTAAAAGGCAATTTGCAATTATTTTTATAGAATGTCTTGTGTATTTGAATCAAATACTATCAATAGACATTATATCACCCTCCTACCAAGATAATCTTGGTTGTCATACTGTCTTACTATGAATAATATGGTACTCCTTATTAGGTTAAATCTGAAAGAAAGCTAAAGAAATCCCCTAGCATGATTCTTAGAAATAGATTAAGCACTTTGGTTTATTTAAACATTGAAGGTTTGAGGTTGATCATAGGGGAGCAGCTACCAAACCACTTTAAGAAGATATATATTATCAAACTTTTAACATTAGCAGAAAATATTATTTTTTCAAAGGTTATTCAAATTTAGATCATCGTAATGTGTCATTTAAAATTGTGTTCAAATTTTATGTAGAGATGACCTTCAGAAGAGGGGATATTTTGAATTATTTTACTATAGGTCATTTCTGTTATAGAAGATACTATTAGAATGAAACTGTCTTACAAAAATATTTCTAAGTCTTGCTTTATCACCCATGCATTTAAAACAGTAGAATAAATCCCTTCTCATCTACTATATAGATAGCTACTTGGTGTTCTTTCCAATAAGATAGAACTTTTTCTGCTTCACTGTGAAACTGAAAGAGCTGCTATAAAATTAATGAGTAAGTTTGAATTCATTACAGTCTCTAAAAAGAATGGCTCCCTCTGCCTGCTGGTCTCCAGTTTAGAGTTTGGAAAAACAAACATTTCTATTTTAGGTAAGGTCTGCTCAGAGATTGGGTTTTCTAGTGTTAAATAATATACATATGATATTTCAAAATTCAAATTCAATAATAAAGTTTTAAAAATAAGTTTTTCTTTTCCTTTTTCTAATTAACTAGAAATATATAGCATGTCTTGATTATATGTTATTTATATCAATAAAGGGCTGGAAATACATTTATTTATTGAAGCATATTGACATTATCCTTTGAATAATGCATATCTTTTCTATTCTGCTTTGAACTAACTGGGCAAGACTTTCTAAAGGATATAAAAGAATGATTCTAGGGACTTAGAAGAGGAACTTGTATAGCCTCATTTAGGGAACTTAGTTTGCAGAGTTTCTACAAGTTCAGAAAAGCAGAAAAAACTAAGATTCATTTTTATCATTATTACAAATAATTATCCCTATATGTCTACTGTGCATTGTATTTTGCTTTTTCCTAAATATTTTAGGTAGAAGGGAAGTGGGGTGTTGTGTTGTTTAATATAGAGCACACCTATTTAGAAGTTGAATGTCTGGAACTAAATAATGAATTCACGTTTTATAAGATGAGGGATGTATTTTGAAGTATAAAAGTAGTATATATCCCAATTATGCTTTTTGCTGGTGTTGCTGCTATGGTGCCCCAATAATCTGGTGAGAAATTTTACAAATGCCTAGGAACCTTGGATTGCAAAGAGACAGCCAAAGAATGCCTAGAGTTTCAACAACTCCTTTCAGAAGATTTAGATAATTAGCGATAACTAATCTTTACTTGGAGCTCAACATAGAAGATAAGGAGAAGGAGTTTAGGATATATGAGGCAAAAGTAGTCATAAATTACTCACTGGATCCCTCTGAGGATTCCAAGTGAACTTTGGAGAGTAAATATTTGTTGGAGAGTCTCAGCTTTCACCACAGGGAGAAACTATCATGATGTAAAGCTGGATGGAATTATTTCATAGCTAATTTAATAATGAAATTTAGGAGGTTGTTTCAATGTATAAAGTAAAATATTTAAATTCAATGAAATTATGTGGGAACCAGGAGATTTATTAAAAACAATGTTCAAAGAGTTTAAATGAATTACTTTAGGTCATAAAGACATAGATTGGTAAAACTGGAATGAACAATCAAGATTTCTGACTTTGGTTTAATATTTTTGCCATTAGCACAATTCTACCATTTTGCATACTAGAGTCTAAAACACATGCTTATATTCCGCTAGTTTAAATGACTTTGGTTTTAAAAATTCAACAAAGACTTTTGTGTATATATCATTCATATTAAATCAGATTTCATATTGCAAAAGTTTTAGGTTTGTCATAAAAGTTAAGTATTAGGAGAGTGATAAGATCCTTCTTAGAATATTTGGTTTTCTTTAAGAAGATTTTATATAACTGATTAAACAATATAAGATTATATGTAGCAGTACCCTAAATTCCCGTTTTTTTATGATGTATTATTTTGGATATATTATATTTAATTTTAATTTTCAAGAAGTACTTTGGCATGAAAGAAAATAAAAAATCTAAATGAAAATTTTTTAATTCTTGGCTCAGTCCCATCTTTTATTAGCTGCTTAATCTTGGATAAGCATTTTAAAATTTCTGAGTCGCAGTTCCACATTTTTTTTTAAAAAAAGTGAAGCCTGATTAAATGACCTCACATATTCTTCTAACACTGATGTTATTTTATTCTACAAATATGTATTTATTATTCAAGAATATATTCTTTTTTGGTATTATGTATGAACTGCTTAGGTGTAATTTTACACCCTTTATCTAAAATTCCACATTGAGATTAGGTGCATTAGAACACTCAAATTCCACTTAAATGTTGTAGTGACAGAATTCTGGCAAACTACTTAGTCTGTGGGTTGTTGTTACCCCATAAACATTCAGATCATTAAACGTTTTGATGATGTGCAAGATTGACTCTGAGGGCATAATTGAGTCATCAAAGAACACTGTCAAAATAACTGGCTAATCACACCATTCAGTAAGTTGACTGCTGGATTCTGAACAGTATCTAATAAACTCTTAAGTAAATACAACAGAAAAGTCTTAGCCCTTCATTTAAATAGCTGTAGAATTTGAAATAGTTTGCCGTATTTAATGAAAGCTTCAGCAACTTGAAATGACTTGTACTTATCCTTTACCATCTACCAAAATGTTATTTCCACCAACTTTAACACCTTCTATAACTGAGATTGGAAGTTAGAGTGAGATAAAAACAAGTGAGTCAAAGCCAAGCTAAATAATTAGAATAGCTTTTCTTCCCTTTTTGCCAGATGAACATATGAATAATCACATAGAACCTCAGGGTATAAAACCTGTATCACAGTGAGTAATGAATGATTTAGTTCAATTAAGAAGTTTCCTTTTAAAAAGAACAAGAATAATGGCCCTCTTCTGAATAAATTAAAGTTAGTTTGAACACATTGGTTTGTTAAACAAAATTAAACTGCTTTTCCTTCACTTTTGGGGAGTCTTTAATAATGACAGTTTGGCCTTCTAGCTCTTATTTTAAAGCTTGTAACTTCCCCTTGATGTGAAGTCAGCCATAAAATCTCCAAGTGTTAAGTTCAAATTACGATTTTTGCTTATTTGTTTGTTTGTTGTTTGTTTTTGTTTTTTTCAATTACCTGAGGTATCTGTAGAAGTTTTTAATACAAAGTGCATAATGTTTGATGAGCATATTCTGTTTTGCCTATTATTTAAGGATTGTTCAAATTTTTTGCTCCTTAGTATAACAGTTTAAATATTGTTTACAGAACATTACTGCTTGCTTCTGCATTGCACTTAACAATGTATAATCAGTGTTTATTTTCTGAGTCTTACTTTAATAGAGCAGTGTTTCTCAGAGCAATTCCACACATAAAACCTGTTGCAGAATAGCAATATATTTACAGTATAGTGTTAGTTTACTTTATGAATTATTTATGTCATACATATGCTTAGGCATCAGCACACTTTAAAACAGATAGCATGATTAATTTTTTTGAAATTTTTTTTAAGTATTAATCTTGCACATACATTATGAACAGAGTATATTAGGCTTAGCTATGTTATAATATACAATATCTTTATACATAAAAGAAGATGCTTTTTATTTAGATATGTGATTCCACAGTTAAGGTATACAGGGAGGTACAAAAATTTGAACATGGGTGCAACTTTTAATATTACTTAATAGCACTATACAGATTTCAAAGTACTTTTTCCATATATTGCCTCACATGAGTATTATGAGAGCTATGAGGATGTTAGAGCCTGTAAGGTTACACCTAATTATGGATATAAACACCAACGTTTGAAAGCATAATACAAATCTATATTCATGCAGTAATTCTGGGGCTGACATTAAATTCCATATCTCTTAACATCTGGTGCAGTGTCCTTTTTATCTGTAATAAGTTTATATTGGTTAAAGTAATCTGAAAAAGCACAACGTTTCTGTCACCATTTTTGCATGTATGAGAATTGGAACTGTTCATAATCAGGTAAGCTTTCATTTTTACCTTCTGGAATAGCTAATTATGAAACATTTAGGAATGGACTTAAGTCCAGAAAAGAAAGTAATCTCGATATTGTGCCTACATACATACATTAGGATAAACACAATATTAGAATAACTTAATAGACATAAAATTTGGATAACACATATTTGTGTGTGTGTATATTCAATTATTTATAATTAGCCATAGTTTGAAATACATTCATGTGAAAAATGATCTAATTGTAACTAGACAATCAGGGACAGGAAACAAATTGGAGGAAATGAAACTCTTTCTTGACTCCTAGGAATGAGAATCTCAAAGAGCTATTTGCTCTTTCATGTTCATTGAAGTTTGGGAATGTTAATTCCTCTTCAGTTTTTTGGAAGGATTTGAGATATATTGGCATTAATTCTTGTTTAAATGTTTGTGAGTTAACCCTTGAAGCCATCTGATCCTGGGCTTTTTTTGCAAGGGAGGCTTGATTATTGATTCAATCTCCTTACTATTTATTAGGTAAATTCATATTTTATATTTCTTCATGATTAGCTTTGATAGGTTGTATATTTCTAGGAATTTATCCATTTCTTCTAGGTTATCCAATTTGTCAGCATATAAATGTTCAAAGTAGTCCCTTAAAATCCTGGTATTTCTGTGATACCAGTTTTAATGTCTCTGTTTTCATTTCTGACTTTATTTTAGTCTTCTCTCTTTTTTCTTAGTCTAGCAAAAGGTTTGTCAAATTTATTTATCTTTCAAAAAAGTTTTTAGTTTCATTCATCTTTCCTTTTTTTCATATCTCTATTCTATTTTCCTCTGCTTTGAACTTTGTTATTATCTTCCTTTTACTAACTTTGGGCTTTGTTTTCTAATAGTTCCTTGAGAAATAAAGTTAGGCTGTTTATTTCAGATATTTTTATAAGCATTATGGCTACAAACTTCACTCCTAGACCTGCTTTTGTGGCATCCCATAAATTTTGGTATGTTGTGCTTTTATTTTTATTTGTCTTCAGATATTTTTTGATTTTCCTTTGATTGTTCAGAAATATATTGTTTAATTTTCACATATTTGTTAATTTTCCAGCGATCCTCCTGATATTAATTTTTAGTTTCATATCATTAAATTCAGAAAAGATACTTGATAGGATTTCAATCTTCTTAAATGTGTTAAGACTTTTTTTTTGTAACCTAACATGTAATCTATAATTGAGAATGTTTCATGTGCACTTGAGAAGAATGTATGTTCTGCTACTGTTGGATGGAATATTCTGTATATATCTTTTGGTTCATTTAATCTAAAAAGTATCCAATATTTATTGATTTTCTGTCTGTACGTTCTATCAATTGATGAAAGTGGGGTAGTGAAATCCACTATTATTATTTCATTGATGTCTCTATTAGACTTTAAATCTGTTAATATTGATTCTCTTTGCTTACTTGCTTCCCTTAATAGGTGGAGAGTTCTCTTGGGGGAGGAACCACATATAATTCCTTTGTGAAGTTCTTGTACATGGCACAATGTAGTGCATTGTATATGCTCCTAAATAGTTTATTGAAGCAATGAGAAGTCGTAAATAGGGCAAAAGAATCTAGCTTTGCCCTTTTATTAACCTTAAATATGGATGAAAATATCTTGGCTTCCATTTCATCACAACTCTATAGAGTATACAGTTAGGAGCTGAAAGTTATGAGAAAAGGGAGTGTAACTTAATGGAAAGTGTAATAGCCTAGAGTTCATCAGACCTAGGCTCTGATCCTGCAATGTCAATTAATAGCTGAGTGACTTGGTCATTGTCTTTATTCTCTAACTATAAATAAAAGAAATAGATGATAAGCATTTCCATGATGGTATTTAAA
The DNA here is from genome assembly GCA_004027375.1 of Macroglossus sobrinus. Classification (NCBI taxonomy): domain Eukaryota; kingdom Metazoa; phylum Chordata; class Mammalia; order Chiroptera; family Pteropodidae; genus Macroglossus; species Macroglossus sobrinus. Next base: position 608,421 of record PVKZ01000187.1, read on the forward strand.
GCTTTAAAAAGGGTTGAATTCAAGTTTTCCAATGTATGTAGAAAAAAATAGTAACCTTTTTAAAAAGCAAGTTTGTGTTATCTTACATGGATATTTGCTTCAAGTTGATATCTTAAGTATTATAAACATGATTTTTCAAGTTCTTAAATTCCATGGTGCCTTTACTCCTGGGATGAATGAACATAATTGGTGAATGAACATAAACTTCTATGGCTTATAGTAGCATAAAGTAGCATATAGTATCATAAATAACAAACTACTATTAATATCAAATGCAATACTAATTTACTCTTTTCTCTCATACTTTAAACTTTACTAAGTGATTTTCTACCTTATATTTTAGAATAACCTTCTGGGATAGGTAAAGTAGATATTTTTTTTTTCCTGTCTTAACAGGCTAAAAACAGGAGGATACATTAAATGACTTTCTCTGCATTACTAAACCTCAATGGTGTGGAACTGAAACTTGATCGATTATTTGTAATACATCACAATTTTTCTAAAACATAGTGAGACCTATTGACTGAGTATAATACTCAACTATTCTGAGACATTTTTTAAGATATTGGTTATCCTTTTTGTTAAAACAAATGAACAAAAAAACCCACAAAACATTCTGATCAAGTTAGGCAAGCAGGAATGTTTTGGTAGGTTTAGGATCTCAAAAAAATTTTCTAAAGCCAGGGAGGTATTGCATTATTTTTCTTTCATAATATTAAGGTTTATAAGTTTTGATATCTCTGCATGATTCTGCAATCAACAAAAACCTCAGAGAGTTTTAATCTCATATTTCTAATCACAAACATTAAACACAATTTTGGATTAATATTTGACCAGGACTTAAATTGAACAGTTCTTCAAACTTTTCAACTTCTGTCTCTGTACTTATGACTCCATATTTGATGACTGTCAGTTATCTAATTAATATTAATGCTAGTTCATTTTTTAACCTAATATTGAGTAGTGTAAGCATTATTATTAGAATTTCTTACTAAGCACTAGAATATACCCCGGTATAGATAACTTATTCCAAAAAAAAAAAAACTCTTCATGGATCAGAGCTAATAAAAAAATAGAATTGTTTACTTAAAATAATTTTTGAATTTTTGAAATGAGATATAAAATTTTTGTTTTGTGAAGAATTAAAATAAGAATGAACATTAACATACTCTGCAATTAGAAGAAAATTTAGATACAAATACCTCAATTTTCAGGTGGTTTAAAATTTTAACTCTAGAATGAATTCTTGACTTCTGAATGAATGTCATAACTTGCTGATAAGATGTAAAAATAGATCAGTATCAACGCAATGATTTTTTACCTCACTTACATAGAAGTTGCATTTTTTTTTTAATTTTGGGCAATGGTTCTCAACCTTAATTGTACTTGCAGAGTTTTTTTGTTTGTTTGTTTTTTGTTTGTTTGTTTGTTTTTTTTAACTGATGCCTGGACCCCATGGCCAAAGAGCTTAAAAATTTTCCAGTTTATTCTAATGTGAAGCAAATATGAGAGCAACTGTCTTAGTGTTTTGTAATGAGGCCATGTATAAACTTGCAAAGCTTTAAATCTGGGATATGTTTTGGTCACATAAAGCTGGTTAATACAGATATATTTTTCTGTAGGAAATGAGCTCTCATTTATCAGACATAACACACTATAAGAAACAAGATAATTTTAACATATTTAAAGAGAAAAAATAACCCTTTCATAATTTATAATTGAATCCATATTTATATGTTTTATCTTTTCAATATTATATGATTTTAGTTGTTGGTCAGAATGAAATTTAAGGAATCTGAAAGATATAAAATATAAAATTAAATTTACATAATTTTATGTTCAACATATTTCAGTTATTTTAATGACTAAAAATAATAATTTGTAAATGATATATATGACAATTTTACTGCCAACGCTGTTTTATTAAGTTAAAAAACTAATTTCTAATAGATCTGGAAGTCAGTGTGCAATCTACAGAAGGCTTCTTAAGTTAGGAAGGGTAAGTGCATATATAATACTTTTTTAATCTCCCTTCTATGCAGTTCAATTGTGCAGAAAATATTTCTTGTTACATCATCAGTCCAGTGAGATAGAGTGCATCACAAAGGAAGTATTAACTATCCTTTTAAACAATCATGATCCACAGTAAAATTATATTTTGATACAGCATAATTTATTCAGACTCATTTATTATTTACATAACAGTTGATGGAATAGAAAAAGTGCTTATGATTGTAATTTTTGTAACACTGAAAATGTCATATACATTGATTAATCACAACTTCTTGCAGTCACACCTATATAATATTTATATCTCGAAATTGTTATTTATGGTAATTAGCAGCTTTTCTATTGCAATAAGCAATCTCCACCCTCCAACATTGTATGAGATAGCTTAACATTTTATTGAATTAAATTAATTTTTATTTTACTTTGTGGTTTCATTTTTTCTTTTATCCTTTTTTGGAATTTGACGTTAGTAAAAAATTTGAATTTGTTTTTATTGCTGTCAAACAACTCTAAATCAGACATACATTATTAGCATGCTTTCCATCTGGAAAAACATGTTAACACATCTGAAATGACAATCATTTTAACAATTAGAGGATTTACATACACATGCACATACAATCCTTTTTAAAAACAGTGTTTAATAATGTTTATAAGCTGGAAACATATTTTCAAATAACTTTGCTCATTATTATTTATAGTATAATATATAAGTTGAGGCAGTATCTGGAATAGCATGGATTTGACAAGAATAGAGAAGAAGCAATTTGAAATTCCACACTCTTAATACATGTTTTTTAGTCTAGGATACAAGCACTCTAAAGATATTTATGTCATCCTCATATCTGGAACTTAACATATATGTATTTCTTCTAATGAATACTAAATACATGCACATATATTGCCATAAACTGAGCTGTATGAGGATGATAGTCTCCAAATGATAATCCAACCATCCATATCTTAAATTGACCTAAATTCATTTTATAAGGTAGATCTGGGCATTATATAAAGATTCCTAGAAAGCTATTTACTTAATCTTTTATAATAGCTTTCAATGCTTTGGTGAAAATCTTCACAGAACTCTTCAATTTTAAGTAATCTTTTGTTTTTTTTTTCCCCATTGGTTGATACCATAAGTGATAACACAATACTTGGAATTTCTCAAAAAGGCTAAAATAGTAATCTGTCTTAATAAATGTTAATTATGCAGTGCCTCTTATTTCTAGATCTGCACAATAACTTTCTTTTATAGCTGACAGCGGGGATCAGAAGAAAAACTGTTTCCATAAGCCATATATGTTCTTTCATCAGATAAGGAGAAAACTCATCTTTATTTCTACTCTATTATGTGACTTTTCATTTTGATTTTAAAAGTGAACTTGTTGATTTTGTCTTGATACATAAATTATACATGAGAAGTGCATGTAGTATAGATAAACAATAAGAAAAAGTAAAATAAACACATAAATTCAGGATAAAGAAATTTTATTTTAATGAAAATATTAATTACATTTTAGTTTTTCTAAATGTCATGACTCTCCTATTAATATACATTTTTAAAAAGAAGTCCTATTCTATTTCCTTTAAAAACATACCTTTGTTTTATTTTCATGAGTTTTGAACATATATTTTGGTCACTGAGAGTTATTTTAAAAGCATAGGTTTTATTCCTTAGTGTTTCATAGCTTACAGTTATAAAGTTGGACATTTAGATTGATTTCAATTACTCAATTCTGAAGAATGGTTTTATTGAAAATCCTTGTAGTTAAATCTAACCACACACCCAAGATTATTTCTTTAGAATACATTTGAGGAAGTGGTATTACTTATTGAAAGAGTATAAAAAAACGTTAAGGCATTTGACTTATATTTTTACCTGTTTAAAATATCCTTTAGGAAATGTTCTTTTAATGAATCACTTTTATGTATATCTTGTGCTATATGTTGCATAAAATATGGTTTGACATATATGCAATCCATAAGAAATGCAAATGATATTAGATAAAGGAACAGATATAATACCTAATTACATAACAGGTTGACATACTTTTAAGCGTATTTTCAAAAAATACTGTGGTAAATCCATATCAAGTTAGTACCAAAAGAAGTTTTTGAAAAATATACAGAGAACAAAGTATTTGAATTTCTTAAAGTTGTAGGTGCATGTTCAAGTTTCCAGTAAGAAACTGATGGTATAAACATGCTAATTTGAGAAGCATGTAATAAGGATATGGACATCCTATAGGGAAACCACATGGGGATAGTAGCTCTGGATTATTAAAGAAGAGCATGTGTAGTGTAGACTCACGAGTTCTATGTGGGGAGACAAAAAAGTTACCAGAACCTATATAAAGAAAAGACTGTGAGGAAAGGTTTGTTAATGGTAGCAATCCCAGAAGAAAGAGGGCACCAGGAATAGGAATCTAAGTACCCAGTCTCACTCCTCTCTCCATCCAATCTCCTCCACTGTCTGAATCCAATCCAGGTCACACAGCAAGGGAGCCTGGGAAATACTCTATTATATGTTCAACCCAAAATAGGTTTGAGAGGAATAGTGATTTGACTTGGAGGTAGAAATACAAAATATCCAGCACAATAAGAAATCTTAGTAATTATTTTCTTTCTTTCATTTTTTTTCTCATGACTGATTCTAGATTGACAAGATAATTCATTTTCCTACTTGAAATACTTTATATACTTTTTATATGATTTTTCACCTTCATGGCTATTATTTTCAGTGAGATCTCAAAGTCCTAATCACTTGTATTAATATGGATAGGACTCAATTTCTATAAAAACAAATTTAACATATACGTATGTGTATGTATATATAATATATTCACATTATATATAGATATACTCTAAATATTTTAATAATAAATATTGCGCAGCCTCAATACATACATAAACTAAAGATATATACATATTACTATTATTTTTTAAATTATGTATTATGCCACTATTTTCATAGAAAAGAACATACAGCTCAGTTTGATGGTAATTTTGTTACATGATAAAGCCTAAGCACTCTAATAAATTACTATGTTTATTATTTATAAAATAAATTAAATTAGACTTTAACATAACTCTTCAACCTAGCTTTTCCTACCTACTCATATTTACTCTTCTCTACAAACTCACAAATTTTTTTCAGGTGAAATTTTTCAGAAAAGGAAAGCAAAAGTTTGTAAAATTAAGGTATTTCTTTAAATCTTATTTTATTTTAATCAATAATTGATTAAAGTTTAACTGTTGTTTAAAAATTTATTGTTTGCACCTGCTTATTTTTTTACTGAAAATATGGGTAATGATGAGGCCTATCATAACTTTAAAGATTTTATGAAGTAATATATGTAGACTGCCAAGGAAATAAAAACATCTAAAAAGAAAATGTCTACTGTGTTTTTAATAGAAAATTAAGTGTTACTATTTAGTTACCAAATAAATTGAGTAAATTGAATCTTTTGTGAGGTTTTATTACTTTTTTCCTTTATTACTAGCAGTAATTCATAGAGTTATCAGAGCAAAATTTATGATAGTCACTTTGCCCAGTTTTTTTAATGTCCTTGTTTTTCTTAGTGCTACAGAATTTTTTTTTTCCCAGAAATTAGTAATATGGCAAAGTTTTGGCAATATTAGGGTTTTTCTCTCGTCTCTCCATTGAGCTTCCTCAAATGTTCTCACATTGTACCTGATCATTATGACTCTCATTTTAATGAAGTTATGAATTGAAATTTGACTAAATTGTTATTATAATATCAGAATTAAAAGATAGTCTCATGAACTACTAGCATTTGTTGTCTCTTTTTTAAAAATTTGTATGTAAGCTGCATTTATGCTATATGAAACTATATAGAAGAATTAAAATTATAAAAATATTTATGTCCAATATATTTTTTACATGAAATGTGTAATGTATAAAATGCCTTTCATATTAGTGTTTTCCTCACTGTTAATGATACTGTCAAGCGCCACTTAACAATGGGATAATTCTGAGAAATGCGTCCTCAGGCAATTCCATCATTGTGGGAACATAACAGAGTGCACTTACACAACCAAAATGCTACAGCCTCCTACACAACCTAATGATACAGCCTACTACACGCCTAAATGGTACAGCCTATTTCTCCTAGGCTTCAAACCTATACAGCATGTTACTGTACTGAATACTGTAGACAATTGTAACACAATAGTATTTGTGTATTTAAACATATCTAAACATAGAAAAGGTATGATATAAAAGGTAAAAAAAAATGATACAGCTGTATAAGGAACTTACATGAATGGGCCTGGCAAGACTGAAAGTTGCTCTGGGTGAGTCAGTGAGTGGTGAGTGAAAGTGAAGGCCTAGGGCATTACTGAACACTACTGTGGACTTTTAAAACACTGTGATGCAGGCTACACTAAATTTATAACAAAACAAGATTAAATTAAGCACAAGAGAAAATGATGCAATCTAGATGCAGTAAACATAAGATGTTGAGGCTGCTGCCTGCAAAACACAGCATACTAGTGTGTGTGTGTGTGTGTGTGTGTGTGTGTGTGTTTGGTAAGTATAAAGCATACACTCTAACAATAAAAAGTATAATATAGTAAATACATAAATCAGTCACATGGTCATTTATTATTATTATCCAGTATTATGTATTGTATGTAATTATATGTGCTATACTTTTATATGACTGACAGCACTGCAGTTTTATTTACACCAGAAACTCCGAAAACACATGAGCAATGTGTTGCTCTATGATGATAAGACAGCTATATCATGTCAGCTACATCCTCAGGACAGCTACAACGTGTTGGCTATATCCTCACAATGGCTAAGTGCCGTGGGCAGTGTCGTGCAGTGCGCAGGGACGTGCAGTGCGCAGCAGCATGTGGTGGGCAGAGACTTGCTGTGGGCAGCAACGTCTGGTGGGCTGTGACGTCACTAGCCAATAGAAATTTTTCAGGTCTGTTGTAATCTTAGGGAACTAGTGTTGTATCTGTAGTTTGTTGTTGACTGAAAGTCATTATGCAGAGCATGACTTTACAACAAAGGTATGTACCTGATTACGTCTTTAACAGCCAGACAGCTTAAAAACAAATTTTTAATTTTAACGCTGGCAAAGCATCGGCCTTTGTTATCGTTGTACGTCTATCCCACTTTAACCTGTTTCCGTAGTTTAGATTCTGACTTTTTTTTTGCTGCCTATATTCTCTGTGTAAGTAAGTTTCTTCAAATTCTTTATTTAATAAGAATATAAATGGATAAATATATACTTTAATTGCAAATAAAATTAAAATAAAGGGAGAGCATGTAATATTGAAATATAGTTTTTTTGATCAAAGTGCATCACTCTCTATTCATGACAGCAAAAATATATTTACCATAATATATCATATTAGTAACTGTATATCATATTACATATGATATATAATATATGATATATATATTATGATATAATAGTATGTCATATTAGTAACAGTATCACATTAGTATCATATTATTAGGGATAATAATAGTACCTATGTCATGAGATGAATTATGAATTAAATCAAATGACCATTTTTGCACATGACTTGAATATAGCAAACATTTGATAAGGCTGAGTACTATTATTTTGATGACGATGACAATGGTGATGATGGCTAGACAGATTAGACGAAAGTTAGGCATGCAAGTGAAATTTGGATATTCTTTTCCATTTAAACCAAAATGTGGATACCTGTGCTATAAAAAGACTCCAGAAAGTGGGAATAGTAGACTAAGTCCAGAAATCATCGAAGAGAACAGTAGTTAAACATTTATTTTTTCAATTGAAAAAAATGTAGAGAAATGAACTGTGCTGATAAAAATTTAGTATCTGGTAAAAAGATACTTTATAGAGTTCTGTTTCTGTAAAAGAAGATAAAGCTGAGAATCTGATTTTTGAGTCTCAGAAAACATGAGCTTTTATTAAGAACATTTTGTTTTTGTTCTCTAAATAACGGTTTATCCCAGAAAAAGGGAACAAAACTATTTCCAGTAGTCCTGTGAGGCTCTGGGATCCCTACTTTTTAGTTATTCCTAGAGAGTTACCTGTTTACTAATTCACTGGTCATAGGAAGGAAAAAAATGACTATAAAAGTTCCATAGAAATAGATCACAGAAGTTAGTTTATAGGTAGTCTTAATAATGAGTAATTTATAATTATCATCTGAGTACACTGTCATAAAATTTATCTTGTAAACAATAAATGTTTAATAAATTAGTTATGTCAAAACTTCACAGAAATAGTGATAAAACTACTTATGAATCAAAATATTACCTTTGAATGCCTAAAAATAATTAATATATAATTTATGTGTTAATATAATAATCACCTATATATTTGTAGCTTAACATTTTACAAATTTCACCAAATCCTCATAATAAATATAAGGCATTTATGTCTCTATCTCTAGCTTTCTATTTCTATCTCTGTATTTTACCAATAAAAAAGCTAAAATTTTGAAATTTTAATTGATTTTTCTAAGGAAAGTACCAAACTTAAAATTCCAACTCAGTACTTTTACATTTACCACTTACCTTTGTATGATTTTCTCCAAATTATCTGATGATTCCTAACATTCATGGCAGCTAGCAGCTATGAAATCAGATAAACTGTGCCCCTTAACAAAATAGTAATAATTGCATTTATTTTTAGAAAAAATATAAGCATTGCTTTTGAAAGATACTCATAAATTAATTTAGGATTTGGGGTATATTATGAGAATTTTTCTGAAAATGGTAAGATAATATTTATGAAATTAACAATGAAGAATTGCCTCTGTCAATAGGGTTATGATTACACAGAACATTCACTATACAAACCTTGGGAACTGGGAGCTGATGAGAAGCATTATAGGTCCAATGGCATTATTGAAGCCATTTAAATTAATGAAATATGTTAAGGGTACAAGCTCTTTACATTTGTTTGATTTCTCCTATGAAAACTTCAATCACAGTTCTTGTTATTTCTATTTTATGGTAAATATTTAGTTGGTTTTAATGCCCATTATACTTATGCTTGCACTGTGATTACTATGCAAAATAATCAGTGAATATTAAATTTTTACAATTCTATTTTCATCATTTATGGAGACTGACATTTTTTATTAGAAGTGTACCTCTTTTTGTAATAAACATTGATTAGTTATAGGAAAAATGTAAATTTTGATATTATGAAAATAATGTTAAAATTTATGAAGAATTTGCTATCCATCACTTAATTTATATCAGTTACTTCATAACTTATTTAAAAGAATTTTAAATGTCTAATAATATTTCATAAAGATATTAATGCCAATTATATTTAAATTATCAAAATCTAAATCTGCATTCAATTTTAAGTATGATTTTAGATCATTAGTGAAATATCTGTCAATGATTATCATCATACATATTATGTTTTTGGAGTCACTATTTTGCAATAGCTTCTACCTGTGGATTTTCTTGATATATTAACATCATATCCTCATTTTGAAATATTAGTGAAGTTTTAATAAGTGCATATTTTGCTTCTTACCTGTGGTCCAGATATTATTAATATTAAGTTTACCAGATTTAGCAAATGAAAATACAGGTTGCCAAGTTAAATTTAATTTCAGATAAACAGCTCATAAGTTTTTAGTATACATACACACCTATAATAAGTATATATATATATATATATATATAATGTATATATATACCTATAATAAATATATGTATATATATACATATATGTGTGTGTATGTATATATATATATATGTGTGTAAAACTATATATTTTTTCTGGCAACTCTTAAGGCATGTAATATTCCTCATTCTTTCCCACTATTCCAAACTAAAAGCTATATCTGGTTATATCACGTAATATTCCTGACAACTTTTGTTATATAACTGAAAGAGAACGAGTTTCTGTTAAGAGTTAGTAGGAGTACTCAACCTCTTAGGATTAAAAAAAAAAAAAGCAAAAGCAAGAGCTCATGGAACTGTTTTTCATATGCGACTTGATGAGATTCTTGGCAGGAATGCGAATTTGTGAGACTCTGGGCTGGTTACAGGGTATAGCACTACACTGGAGAGGAAGCAATGCTCTCAGCTCATGCATGGAACCCAGGGACCCTCTCAGGTCTCAACTGATTGGAAAGCTTTGTGGGGCACCCATGTCAGCACCATTAGCATGAACACAGGAAAGAAAACGGTTTTTAGAGGCAGTGATAAGGAATCTCAAAATGATTCCGTAAAGAAAGGATGTAGGTGGTTAGGAAAACTTAGAGGAAAGAATAAAGACTAGATTCTGGCAACAGTTGAAGTCAAATGAGTGAAGAACTCCTGTGGAATGACAAAATTTACAGTAGTGTGGTTTGAGCTATCACATTTTAGCCATTAAATATAATAAGTCCTTATTTATACCAGAGTTTCACAGTCTTAGCACATTTGAGATTAGGCCATTTTTTTTTGGGTCGGGGGAGGTGGGGAGGTGAGGTGGAATTACTTCTTGTGCATTGTAGAGTGTTTAAAGCATTCCTGGCCTCTACCTACTAGATGGCAGTAGCATCCCCTCACCCCTATTTGTGATAACTGTAAAATGTCTTCAGAATTTGCCAACTATCTCCCAGTTTTAAAAATCATGCCAGGTGAGAAATACTCTGTGTGTGTGTGTGTGTGTGTGTGTGTGTGTGTGTGTGTGTGTGTGTGTGTGTGTGTGTTAGAATTGAATGAGTTTTTTCCCTTTTGTTTCTGGGTGTTTAGTCTTCTTGTGTATAAGCTCGTATACTAAATCCTTTGGACAGATATCTGATAAATGTCTTTTGCCTGGATTAATATTTTAACACACTATGACTGAACCAGGAAAAAAAAACAAAATTAAAATATAACATACCATTTATGAAAGCAATTATAGCATTAAATATTTATATTTATGCCCATAAAACACTTAAGCCTAATAAAAACAGTTCAGCATTGTAAGATAAAAAGCAAAGTTAAAAAAGAAATAACTCCTTGATAATACTTATGTAGTCCACATTTGAAAATCAGATTAAAATTTTTAATTTCAATTTGAATAGAAATCCACTTATAAATGCATATTGTTTAGTTCAAAAATAAGTTTAGTATTGAAAATGATTTTCCTCTTGATTATTTCATATAAGATCATGTCATAAAACAAACAACAAAATGATTTGTAAAATCTCTTAGATTTTACTTTTCTAAATTGGCTGCTGACTCTATATTTGGTCATTTCTGAAGTCAGTCTAAACTCTTTTTAGGGTTATAGATTTCAATGAAAATTAGAAGACCAAAAAGATATATTATGCACCTAAATAATATTGTATAACTTTCAGTCCATCTCTTGATTTTAAATGAACCACTGACTTCTGGTTAAGGACCTCAGATCCAGAGAATCGGATAAGCAGTCTATGTCACTGTGTTTTTCATCTAGAAGAAAAGAAGAAAACACAAAGAGGGAATTGGGGAGATAATTTCTTTTCTTAATGGAAATTGGATTTCTCATTTATAATGGCTAATGAAACTCAAAAATGTATGATCAACTCTAAACCAACCACCAAATTTCTGTGCAACATTCCTCAATCCCATAGCCAGTGAGGACACAGTATCCAACAGTGTGGTGCTGAGAAAGAAGGATGTCTACAAGAGGCAGTGGAAGGTGTGGAAATAGGCAGTTTGCTTGTTAGAATGGAATAAGCCTCCGATTCGTAGATGTTTATGCTCAGGTGGGTAGCTACCAGGGAGAAGCACTAGTGGTAAACCATTGGATATTAGCTAACAAGGACATTTATTGATGCCCAAAGATGTTCTTATATGATTCCATGAGGGGACATTTATGGAAGTGTTCACTACGATGTTGTTTGTGGTGACAGGGAGTTGGAGGCAATATGCATGTTTATCACTGGAAGAGTGAATAGAACATGAGTGATACAGCCATATCATAGAGGACTATGTATATATGTATATATATGTGTGTATATATATTTATATATATGTATATATGTGTCTATATATTTATGAACCTTAAAAGCATGGTGTATAGTGAAAAATGATAATGAGATGAAGTATATAAAATATAATTATTAATATGCATGCATATAAAATAATAATACATATTTTACAAGAATACCTATGACCAAAAAAAAGAAAATTTTGCTATTTAAGAATGGTGGTCTATAACTAAAGAGAAAAATGGGTGGGAGATAATGACAAAAAGATGTTAATTGAAAACATATTGATTATAAATTCTTAATAGAATGTTTGCTACCCTCATTATAAATATTTTTACCTGTTAATCGTTTACTAGTATCAGCCACACAGATTTCCATTTCCATTCAGAAACAGTTATTGAGTACCTATTTCGTGTCTGGATCTAAAACAATTTTGTTAGTAGCTAATAAAAAAGTCATATGACAGAGCATTTGCTCAGAAACTCAAGGGACAGAATAAATCATTAAAAAAAAAAACAGGTTAGGTGCAGTTATAAGGATGAGCTGAACCATGGCATCAAAGACAGAGGCTATGAGCTTTCAAGGGAATTATGGAACAAATCAGAGTTAATTTTCTGGAGGAGTTGATGGTTGAGATGATTCACTCATAATCGTTTTGCAATAATTTAAAACCTCATTTATTCTATGGTTGATTATCATGTCATCTATCTACTGATAAATTTAAAGTCCATTTATAATTCTTTTTTATGGTTATTATTATTCATATTTAAAGTGAAATTAAATCATGTATTTGTGATATCAACACAGTCAGGTACTTTTGTGTAATTCTGTTTCTACAAAGTTCTAAATTTACTACTTGGATATAAAAAAATTAACAAAAAAGCAAACCTCTTCATAGGTCACATCTGCTATATAAGAAAATTATTTAATTAATTAAAAAATATTAATAATCCTCTTTTGTCACCCAAACATTAAAGTTTGGAAAAATAGCATTAAATATTAAAATCTAAGATCTAAAACTCTGTGCATATTTTCCTGTATTCATGTAAAATAAGACTAAATATCAACAGCAGTGAAAGCACCATTGAGATATTTCAACTACATTGAATCAGTCTGGGATGTATGGGAAATTGTCATTTTAAAAATATTGTATTTCAAGGTAAATTGAGCTTTTAATTCTGCTTTATTTCTTACATTCGGACAATTTAGAAGACCCTAAACTACTTGTCCTGTTTATTGAAACCATGAGCTATATTCATCTTACCTGTTTAAACAAATTCAAGAAACATTTTTTTGTGTGTGACTTTTCACTTTTGGCTTATTATGCTTTAACTCCAGAGACTAAAAAAATAGCACACTTCTTTCTCTTCTATTTTAAGAGTAATTAAAAGATTGATGGTTTTTTAAAAGGATAAAATGTCCCTTTTCTCCAGGGCTCAGAAATTCAAGTTATTGAATTGCCTACTGTGAAAGTATTCTTTCATTATGATATTTATTTTCGTATGCAAAATATCAGCAGGCTTAAAACCTAATTTATATTAAAATAATACTAGATGTAAGTTATGTGGCTTGATTTTCTGGGTGAATTTAACATTAGTCATTTGCAAAACCAGTTTTTACTCAAACCACTGATAATTCACTTATCTAATTTGAATAGATTTAATTCTGTTTTGTCTTTCCCTATGAGTGTGGTGGTTACCCACAAGAATAGTGTTTTTCTTCATATAAACAGTGCTGTAAAAATCTTCAAAATAGTTACTACGCAGATAATAATAATTTACATGATTTTTAAGTATGTTGACACATTCTTGAGAGTAGAGTTAGAATTAATATGTGTAGGACAAATAATTCTTTTTTTAAGTATCTCCACAGAATTTATTATAATTTAATATCCAAATTGATGTTAAATATATAGCTACTGCATAAATTTAAGTATCTAGAATATTTCTAGATCTTTGTATATTTGTAGACATGAAAATCAAATTTCAAGAATAAATATTGGCCAAGTTTAATTATTCTTCAAATTTGATTGTATCTAAAATATTTTCAGAAAAAAATTGAATTTTTGTTCTGAAATATACTAAAACTCTTTAAACACAGAGACATGTGAATGACTATATAAGAATAGTTTTACCTTATGAAGGATTTGAAAAATTCTGTAATTGCTTTGGAGATAAGATAAAAGTAAGGCATATTTTGAGAGTTTTAGTCAAATAGGTAACAATTTTTTCATTATTTTTATTCAACTCAATTTTTAAGCATTCATTTTTGGGGCTTGTTATTTTATTTTTGATATAGAAATGATAGATTATAATAAAATGGATATTATCATTATCCTAGTTCAGGCTATTATAACAAGATATCATAGACTAGGTGGCTTAAACAATAGAAATTTATTTTTCACAGTTGTGTAGGCTTAGATATTCAAGATTAGTATTGCAAATTTTTGGTGAGAACATCTTCCTGTTTGAGGATGGTTTTCTTTTATTCTCATATGATGGAGAGCAGAGAGAGAACAAATTCTCTAGTTTTTTTGTTATAAGGGCATTAACCCCATTTGAGAGGGCTGTACACTCATGATTAAGTACCTCCCAAAAGTCCCACTGACTAATATTGTCATATTGAGGATTAGGATTTCAGCATATTAATTTTCAGAGAACTCAGACATTCAGTTCACAAAACTCATAAACTATTTCATTTTATTTTAATGGTACATGTAGATTTGAAAATAAAAATACCTTTTTGTAAATGGAGTTTGTTATTATAAATTTTACAGAGAATTTTGCTATTACTATGTTTAAATATTAAGCAAATTTTGAAGTATTAATTTGCTTGTAGCATTGCATGGAACATACACACGCATATTACCATAAAGTGTAATATTCAATTCAAGTAAACTAAGAATATTCAGTGAAGTGGTGAGTAGAGTAAATATGGACAATTCACGGGGAACCATACAACTTTGAATGCCCCACTCTCAAGCATGTGAAATGTCGAAGATATGACACAACTTTCAAAGCAAGTCTCCTTTCAGAGAGTATCTAATTTTATCTGGTTTTGTTCTTTCTGAATGAATGGCTTTTGTCTAATACCTTGAAGAAGACTAATATTCAAGTACCATATTCAATTGCTAGTCCAGAGGAACTTGGTTACACATGATTCTACATAAGTAGCTAACAGTTTTCAAGTGCAATATGTTTTTAATACTTTCAGGAAAGGAAAACAACTTCTTGAAGAAAAATGCACAATAATTGCGCACACCTGACAACTAAATAGCAAATGGCAGTTCTCGCTTTGAAAATGTTTACATTTATTGATATTTCAGATCTTCGATTAGGAAAAAACATCCTGAAAGAATATTCTTTGTAGATAGTTTACTACAAACTATGGACATCATTTTTCTCTGGAAGTTGCTTACTTGTGTTTTTTTTCAGCTATGAAAGTACATTAATGGTATCATTTAGTCACCACCTCTAACGCCAGCACCTCAAATAATGGAAAATATGCTCTTTTTAAATTTCCACTCTTATTTGACTAATGATTTCATACTGGGAAATTTATGATGATAATTGAACCCGAATTATTTTCTATGAAAATATTATCAATCTTCGTTCACCCCTAGTAGTAAAGATACATTATAAGTCATTAAAGAGTGTAAGTTCAGTACATTAACCAAGAATTATTTAAAAGTGTTTGCTTTGGAAATATTTAATTTGGAGCAATATGATATCCATTGATTCATATGCCAATGATAGGAATCCATTGCATTACTAGACTAATTTAGATCATTATATCTGGTTATTAATCACTCCCACTGCAATTCTTACTACCAGAGGTGAAAGAAAAGAGCAAAGGAAGAGCTCTAATATCTTGAGTAAGCACTTTGAGTATAATTTGGAGGAATTCTACTCTTTATCATTAAATAGCTTCTCATTGAAAGTATATATAGAAAAGAAATACTTTTTGAATAACTGTACATTTTCTAGGTTCAATTATTCATGCAAGAGAAGTTACAAGGAGCCAACTATAAGTGAGATACTGCAAGAAGAGCTGAGAATATAACAATAAGAAGGCAAATATGGTCCGGTCTTCACTTACTCTATGTAGTACTTACACAAATAGAGTTTGCAGTTTACTTCTTTAGTAGCTACATTTAACCTAGGGATAAAAATTCTCATCTACGATTACATTGTTGGTATTATTAAAACTATTATTACCATGATTTTTTTGTTTTCTCATTACAACTATAGTTTTACAAGAGTAATAAATAGTACCATGAAATTAAGTTGTGACTTTATTCCAAATATGAGAATTTTATACATTTGCAATGTGATAATGGAATTCAGATTATAAAGGGAGCAATTGATTATTCCTTAATTTCTACCTGGAAGAGTCTTCATGTTTAGAATAGGAGGAGGTAAGAAAGATATTGACAATATTTTATAATATTTGTTTCAAATTTGTTAATTACCTATTATGTGAAAGGTAGGTTCTAAGAGAGAGGAGGTTAGGATAGTAAAATCTATGTCTTGATCTTAAGAAATTTATGACATGATAAGACATCTCTTTCTATATTCTGAATAATGTTTCAGGGAGATATGAATAGGTTCATTCAGAGAAAAATCTTCTGTGGTTATTTACCACTTTCTGTATTACCCTCTTGGACATAGGGTACATAAGACTCAAAGAAATTCTGTAACAGGAAAATAGTTGAATCCATAACTTTCCAAGCTCTTGACCAAGGAATCAGTTAGCATTTCCCATACTAACATTTGAAGGCCCAAGACTGTTTATTGAATCTTGGAGGGAAATTGTTATAGTAAATGGACTAGCTCTCAATGTAATTGTTTCATTCTTCTTTATGGGATAGTTAAACTAAAAAGCCTCAAAAGGAGAAATATTTTAAACTATGGGTATATAGAAAACAGTCCCCAAATATTGTATAAATATAAAAAGCAAACGTATCAGAGTCTAGAGACATAAACATTGAATTTCTTTTTGGAAATGTCTATTTGAGTTAGAAAGTAAAGAGAAATCATTTAACTTAATTTGTTTTAGCCCAGTAAGAGCTAGTATTATTAAATTTGGCTTTTCAAAGATGTTTAGAGTCTGAGACTAGGGATCTTCCATTTTAAACTAAGAACCTTATTTAAGGTCAGTATTAACTGCTTGGTAAAGCCAAGATTCAAAACAAGATCTGTCTCTGTCTTTCTGTAGTGGTAAAAAATTATTTTCTTGTAAACAATAATAATTTCAAATCTCATAGCAATGTTATCTTACATTAATAAGGATACCATGATATGGTAAATTTCAAATCTCACAGCAATGTTATTTCACATTAAAAAGGATACCATGATATGACTAACATGTTTTTCATTTAATGATTTTAATATGAAACATTAAAACAATGTAGGTTCTATGACCTTTTCATCATTAGTGTTGAAAAATATGCAACTCAAATGAGCATGTAATTTGATATTTCATAGAAAAAGTTTTATTTTATTTAATTTTTCTTTTTTAAATTTTATTTTGTATAAACAGTTAGAGCATCAACAACATTGAAATAAACTATTACATTTCATTATTCACAGATATCTCAGCTTTCAAGTGAGGTTATAAAATAAAAGTGGAATCATTGAAGGACCCATGAACTTCTATTGGAACAAATAGTACTGAAGCAGAAAGTTTGAGAACTCTTATCTTGAAAGCCAGATCCAGGTGTTTCATTTTATTTTCTTAACTGCATGTTTAATAGGCAGTTGCTACTGGTAAATAAGGGACTAGAAGTGATAGATGATCTACCAATTCATTTTAAGGTCAGATATACTGCCAGGCTGGCAGCTGAATCTTCCTGGTATTTAATTACTTTTACCTGTGTGTGTGTGTGTGTGTGTGTGTGTGTGTGTGTGTGTGTGTGTGTGTGTGTTTTAATTTTTGAAATTTTATCTTCTATTTACTCAGCTCTTTTTCAGTTGTGAAGAAGCAATAAAAAACAAAACAAAACAAAACAAACACAACAACAAAAAACAACTCATTACTCCACAGCTGCAGATGAACACTTTCAAAATGTGTTCTCTTGGTACTATCTCATAGTGCTACCTATCTTGAAACAGGTGTTTTTCTTTTATGCCTCTATTAATAAGGCACTGTTTTCCTCATGTTCTGTTATACAGCAAATACAATTTAATAATTACTAAAATTTTAAAAATGAATATACTGCACATAAGAGATCAGTGTATTCACCCTAGTTACCTCTCTGATGTCATTTTCTATCTCTTCTTTGCTTCAGCTTTATTAGTCTCTGCTGTTCTTCAAGGACCACAAACATGCATCATTTTGGAACTTCAAAATTTTATCATCACCCTTTGTGTGAAGACTCTTTTGCCTAATTACATGCTTTCTCCCTCACTTCATTCAACTCTCTGCTAAAATGACACCTTCACAGAGAGACCTGCCTGCTTACAGTATTTGAAATATTACTCTTGATACTTGTATTACTGTTTCTTCTCTTACTAGCTTGACATTTTATCACAGCAGTAATCCCTATTTGATATATTCTATATTTGCCTGTTTCTTTGTTTATTCTTTATCTTTCCTGCTCCACTCCACATGGGCTATAAACACCAGGAGAAAAGAATTTAATTTTGTTCATTGCTTTTCCTATCATCTACAACCGTGCTTGGCATATTGTAAGCACTAGATAATTATTTTTGTATTAACTAATGTTTAAAATTTAGCAGTTTTTTAATACTAGCTTTTGTGTTGTTTATGATGTACAAAGAATTCTACTTTCTAAATTCTTCTATTAATAGTCTCAGAGCTAGAAACAAGTGTGAAGGAGATAGAATGTACTAATTTTTTCCAGTATCCACTATGCATTTTATACTCTAATCCAAATTATTTTTATTTTATTTAAATATTACAAGGCAATACTTTTATGAATATAATTTAAAATAATTCCAGAGTATTTGCACCCCCCAGAAACCAGCAAAATTCCCTAACATTACTTAATGACTCTAAAATATCAACAGTTTTATTTTGCTAATCGTGAAATCAGTTTCCTAAGATGGAATACTGATCTAAGGAAAGCATAAAGCAATTATTTATTTCATAACCATTTCTTGGAACTATTTTATAACTTCATATAATTAAAAAAATAAAATAGTAATTTTAGTAATTATAGCAACAAAAATGGCAGGTAAAGAATATCCTAGTGAACAAATGTCATTCTTGGTTTCATACATACACTTCTATTGCTTTGCAAAGACATAATGAGTCTATGGCCATGCCACTGAACGTGCCTGATCTCGTCAAATCTTGAAAGCTAAGCAGGGTTGTTGGGACTGGTTAGTACTTGGATGGGAGACCACTGTGTAAAAAAAAAAGACATAATGAATAAAATAAAATATAAGTGTTCAAAATTGAGGCACAGAATTTGGCACAATTAAGTTCAGGTTTGTATACCTTAGAATATCTATGTTTAATTCCTATCATTCCTGAGTATCTATGTCTAATTCTTGACTACCTTTCTCACTGTTTTTGTGTTTACCTATTTGTTACCTATTTTGTGTTACCTTTTTGTAACTCACATTTCTTATTTTTATGTTTCATACTGTGCAGCTCTCTCATATGTGCAATGATTATAATCTAAAACAAATTCAGTGTATTACTCAGAAAATAATTACTTTTTTACTTATAAGTAATTTTGAAAGATTGATAACCGATTTGAATATATTTGTTCTAGTTGATATTTTGTGAGTGGCTTCCATGGTGCAGACTGATGAGTTTGTTATGCAGGACTTCTTTCCTGTGGGGTGCTTAAAGTATTACCTAATAATTACATGGTACTTACCTATTACCCTTTTATATTTAAAGTTTCTGCTTGGCATTTATATGAGAACTAATAGTATTTATAAATCCATCTACATTTATTTTTATGAACATAATTTAGGAGATTTTGTTTGTGGTATTGCTTTTGTAATAGTGCCCTTGTAAAGAAATTTTAACATATCAGAAACAGCTAAAAGTAATGATTATCGCCTTCACTAATGCCAAGATACACAATAACATTTTAAAAGAAAAAAATAATTTAAATTAGACAAGTGGTGACAAAAATTAAATATGTGTTTAGATAGTCAGGCTTTATGTTAAGTCTGAATTGAAATTAATTACACTTGAAGACTTTTTCTACTTTGCCGACATATTTATTAGCATGTATATGTTACTAAATTACATACTATAATATAAATGACTACATCCTTAGCATAAGTAAATATATATTACTTTATGTAAAAGAAGCTTTTTAAAAAGTCATATATAAATCAGACTTTGCTCTCTGAATATCAAGCTATATTTTCTCTTCGACTGTTTGACTGACAATGTAATTTTAGAGATGTGCTTCCAAAAAAAAAAAATGGCTCCTGAGCTTTATAAAATGCCCATGTTAGAATTTAGCAAACCTCTTACAATCTTAAATTTTAGAATAAACTAATATTTCTATAATAAAATATAGTAAGATGCCACACCTACATTTTAATATGATGTTGGCAACCTATGACAAATAATTCTAAACTATGAAGAAAGCAGCAATAGCTTACATAAAATTATTTTCTCCCTAAAAATTATTTAAGAACTTTTGAATAGTGTTTCTCTGTTTATTTTATAGTGGCTCTATTTGTTCACTTACCAAGTCTTAACTTGACATAATGATTACAAATGATAGAACTGTGAAAGAAATGCAACATGAAATTCTAGTACTTTTAAGAAACAAATGAAACTATTCATAAATATGATATTGGCATAAACAATTTAATAATATGTAAGAACTTTGAATGAGAACTTTTCTTCTTACCAACCTATGTTCAAGAACAAAGAACTCTTTTTCTCAATTTAAAACATACATGTGACTTTTGGCTTATTATGATCTTTTGTTTTCTGTAGGAAAAAAAAACGAGCACTTTTAATGATAAACAATGGCAGTGTTAATTTGTAAATAAAACTATTTTTCCTGAATAAGTACTATCATATTTCTTCCTGCCTCAGAAGAGTAATCTTTGATTTATAAAACACTTACTACAATTAGGGTGAGATTCATAGACATTAGCAAAATTAGGTTTCTGCTTACCAGATTAATCTGAAGAGTTTATCTTAAATATATCTTTTATTAGTGTGTTTTTCTGAGGTTTGTGAATTATTTCCAAAACTAGATTATTTTGAAGGAAATATGACTGATTTTAGAAATTTAGAATATATCAGTTTGTGCATATTGCCTTATAAATGTAATAAAATAATCTGAAGATATTCTTATGGCAGTGCTTCATTTGAAGTAGTTGTTTCTGTTATATCTTTTTTCCTACTCTTTTTTTATTATTAGTTTCAAGTACACAGTACATTAGTTAGACATTTATATAGTTTATAAATCATCCTTTAATTGCTCCTTATCAACTCTGGTTTTCCACCTAGCCAATATATTAATGTTAACTGCATTCCCTGTGCTGTGCTCCCCATCCCTGTGACCATCTGTCAACTACTTATTTATATTTCTTTAACCCTTCACTCCATTCTCCCAGCCCCCTCTCCTGTCTGGCTGTCTACATATTGTCCTCTATATTTGTGAGTCTGTTTTTGATTAGTTTGTTCTTTTGTTCATTAGAATCCACATATAACTGAAGTCATATGATATTTATCTTTCTCTGTCTGACATTTCACTCAGCATAATTACTTTAGGTCCATCTATGTCATTGCAAACAGTAGGATTTCATTTTTTTTCTTTTTTTCTTTCTTTTTTTTTTTTTAGGAAGGGCAAGGCAACTCTTGGTTGACCTCACAGATTGCAAGGATCTTGTCAGCGTACAACCCATTATTATTATTATTATTATTATTATTATTATTATTATTATTATTATGCCTACAGCACCTGATCTTCCTAGGTGATCTCTCATCCAAGTACTAACCAGTCCTGACCCTGCTTAGCTTAGGATTTCATTTTTTTAACAATTGAGTAATATTGCATTGTATATATGAACTATAACTTCTTTATCCAATTGTCTGTTGATGGGTATTTAGGTTGCTTACATATCTTGGCTATTGTAAACTCTGCTGCCATGAACATTGGGGTGCATAGATCTTTATAAATTATTGTTTTGTTTTGCTTTTTTTAGATAAATACCCAGAAGTGCAATTGCTGAGTTAAAAGGCATATCCATTTTTAATTTTCTGAGAAACCTCCAGACTGTTTTCCATAGTGGCTGTACCAATTTGCAATCCCACTAACAGTGTACGAGGGTTCCCTTTTCTCCACATCTTCACCAACACTTGTTATTCTTTATTGATGACAGCCATTCTGACAAATATGAGATGATAAATTATTGTGGTTTAATTTGCATCTCTCTGATGATTAGTGACCTTGAGCATCTTTTCATATGTCTATTGGCCATCTGTATTTCCTCTTTGGAGAAGTATCTATTCAGGTGTTCTGTCCATTTTTTTAATTGGATTCTTTTTTGTTGTTGAGTTGTATAAATTCCATATAAATTTTATATATTAACCTCTTATCAGATGTATCATTAGTGAATATCTTCTCCCAGTTGGTTGTCCTTTTGTTGATGGTTTCCTTTACTGAACAAACCTTTTTAGTTTGATGTAGTCCCATTTGTTTATTTTTTTCTTTTGTTTCCCTTGTCCAAGGAGATATATCTGAAAATAAATTACTGTTAGCAGTATCAGAGAGTATATTACATATGTTTTCTTCTAGAAGTTTTATGACTTCAGGTCTTACATTTAAGTCTTTAATCTATTTTGAGTCTATTCTTATATACGGTATAATAAAGTGGTCCAGCTTCTTTTTTGCTTCTATCTGTCCAGTTTTACCAACACTATTTATTGAAAAGACTGTCTTTACCCCATGGTATATTGTCATCTCCTTTGTTATATATTAGTCAGCATGTAGGTGTAGGTTTATTTATGGGCTGTCTATTCTTTTCCCTTGATCTGTTCCATATATCTGTTTTTATGCTGTTTTGATTACTGTAGCCTCATAGTATAATTTGATATCAGGTAGTGTGATACCTCCAACTTTCTTCTTCTTTCTCAAGATTACCATAGCTATTTAGGGTCTTTTATGATCCATTTAAATTTTAGTATTATTTGTTCTAGCTCTCTGAAAAATACCATTGGTATTTTGATAGAGATTGCACTGAATCTATAGATCACTTTGGGTAGTGTGGCAATTTTAACGATGTTGATTCTTCCTACCCATGAACACGATATATGGTTTCATTTATTTGTATCATCTTCAATTTCTTTTTTCAATAACATGATTTTCTGAGAACACGTCTTTTAACACCTTTATTAATTTGATTCCAAGGTATTTTATTGTTTTTGATGCAATTGTAAATATAATTATTTTATTATTTTCTCTTTCTAAAAGTTCATCATTGATGTATAAAAATGCCACTGACTTCTGAATATTTATTTTGTAACTTACTACTTTACTGAATTCATTAATTAGTTCTAACAGTTTTTTAGTGGAATCTTTAGTGTTGTCTATATATAATATCATGTTATTGGCAGATAACGAAAGTTTTATTTCTTCCTTTCCAATTCAGATATCTTTCATTTCTCTTTCTTGTCTTATTGCTGTGGCTAACATTTTCAATATAATGTTGAAGAGGAGTGGTGAAAGTGGGCATCCTTGTTTTGTTTCTGATCATAAGGAAAATGCTTTTAGCCTTTCCGCATTGAGTATGATGTTAGCTGTAGGTTTGTCAGATATAGTCTTTATTATGTTGAGGAATGTTCCCTCTATTCCCACTTTGCTGAGAGTTTGTATCATAAATGAATACTGGATTTTGTTGAATGCTTTTTCTGCATCTATCGATAATGATCATATGGTTTTTATCTTTTGATTTGTGATATATCTCATTAATTGATTTGCAGATATTGTACCAACCTTGCATCTCAGGAATAAATCTAGTTTGAGAAAAATAGGTGTTAATTTGTTGAATGTTTGGTAATTTGTCTATGAAGCCATATGATCCAGGATTTTTGTTTTTGGAGAGGTTTTTGATTACTGATTCTATTTCATTGGTGGTAATTGGTCGGTTCAGATTTTCTGTTTCTTCTTTACTCAGACTTGGGAGATTGTATGTTTCTAGAAATGTATCCATTTCTTCCAGATTGTCCAATTTGTTGGCATATAATTGCTCATAGTATTTTCTTATGATTCTTTGTATTTCTGTGGAGTCTGTAGTTATTTCTCCTCTTTCATTTCTGATTTTATTTATTTGAGTCTTCTCTCTTCTTTCCCTTGATGAATCTGGCTAAGGGTCTGTCAATTCTGTTTATCCTTTCAAAGAACCAGCTCTTGGTTTCATTAATCATTTGTATTGTTTTTCTAGACTCTATTTTATTTATTTCTGCTCTGATCTTTATAATTTCCTTCTTTCTATTCACTTTGGATATTGTTTGTTGTTATTTTTCTAATTCTTTTAAGTATAAGGTTATATTGTTTATTTGAGCCTTTTCTTGTTTCTTGAGGTAGGCCTGTATTCTATGAATTTTCCTCTCAGGACTACTTTCGCTATGTTCCATAGATTTTGAGTAGTTGTGTTTTCATTTTCATTTGTCTCTAGATATCTTTTGGTTTCTTCCTTGATCCCATGATAACCCATTCATTGTTTAGTAGCATATTATTTAACCTCCATTTGTTTGTGTATTTTCCATTTTTTTATAGTTGATTTCTAGTTTCATATCATTGTGATTGGAGAAGATGACTGATATGATTTCAGTCTTTTTAAATTTATTGAGACTTGTTTTGTGACCTAACGTGGTTTATCCTTGAAAATATTTTATGTACATCTGAGAAGGATGTATATTTTGCTGCTTTGGGGAAAATGCTCTGAAAATATCCATTAAATCCATCTGGTCTAGTGCGTCTTCTAGGCCCGTTGTTTTAGTTTATTTTATCTGATATAAGTACTGCAGTTTTTTTTTTTTTCATTTCTATTTACATGAAATATCTTTTTCCATCCCTTTACATTCAGTCTGTGAGTGTCATTTGATCTGAAGTGGGTCTTTTGTGGACAGCATATGCATGGGTCTTGTTTTCTTATCCATTTGACTACTCTATATCTTTTGATTGGAGCATTTAATCCATTTACATTTAAAGTGATTACTGAAAAGTACATAGTTGCTACCATTTTATTATTCGTATTTGATTTTTGTTATTTTCTTTTTTATCCCTTCCCTTTTACAGAAGTCTTTTTAACATTTCTTGTAATGCTTGAATTCTTTAAGCTTTCCCTATCTGGGAAGCTCTTTATCTCACCTTCCATTTTAATTGAAAGCCTTGCTGGGTAGAGTATTTATGGTTTTTCATAACTTTGAATATTTCTTCCCAGTCTCCTCTGGCCTGCAAATTTTCCATTGAAAAATTAGTATATATTCTTATGGGGGTACCCTTGTAAGTAATTTGCTACCTTTCTCTTGCTGCTTTTAAGACTCTTTGCTGTAAAATTTGGCATTTTAATGATGATGTGTCTTAATGTGGATCTGTTTGAATTATTCTTGTTTGGGACTCTTTACCCTTCCTGAACTTATATGTCTAATTCCTTTGCTAGGTTAGGGAGGTTTTCTGTCATTATTTCTTCAAATAGATTCTCAGTCTCTTGTTCTCTCTCTTCTCCTTCGGGTACTCCTACAATCTGGATATTGTTACACTTCATATTGTCCCAGAGGTCTTTTAAACTAGCCTCTTTTTGTTTGTTTGTTTTTAATTCTGTTTTTTTGTTGTTGTTGTTTGATTGGGTGTGTTCTGCTACTTTGTCTTCCAGTTCATTGATTCGATCTTCTGCTTCATCAAATCTAATGTTGAATCCTTCTAGTTAAATCCTTCATTTCAGTTATTGTATTCTTCATTTCTGTTTCTTTTTTATGGTTTCTATGTCTTTTTTTTTTATATACTTACTATCTCTCTGTTGAGAGAGAATTGCCAGTGTGGATTGGGAGATGGGGGGTGGAGCATGGTGGTTCACTCAGTGGGCTGCCTGGGATAATTTGTGGGGTTGGGGTGGGGTGGTATTTCAGAGAATCAGATAAATACAGCCTCATCTTGCTGCAACTTTGGTAACAGTTCAACTTTGTACAGAAGTCCAAGATCACAGCAAGACCAACTGCTGTCTGAGACTGGCCCACGGACCTCTGAGATCCGCCTAAGTTCGTGATGGCAGCAGTGATCTGCCTGAAACTGTCTTGGAAATGTGAGCTAACAATGCTGGCTGCCAGTTGTGAATGTTTGGCCCAGAATAGTTGCAGGGTGTGGCAGCCACCCAGCAACAAAAGCCCTGGGCAATGTGCAGATTGAATAGGGTTGGCTGACCTCTTCAGGCCAGTGCTTTCTAATGGCCCTTTGGGAGGAGTCTGCACAGTCAAGATGGAGCATCTGTAGATTGCAAATGAGGGGGCTGGACTAAGAAACAGTGGTGACTGCCCTTCCAGCCCTCTTTCTGGTGCCAGGTAATTCTCAGTATGAATCTTGTGCAAGCCTCTGACTCACCCCAGTGTCCCTGGTGAGTGTCCGCAGGTCAAGAAGCCCAGGTGCAGTTTCTTCAAAGGGGTATCTAAGATTTCAGTCTGGATGGCTGGAATCTCCTCTGGTGTTTATAGTTAGAGTTGTTGAAATCTCCACTGTCCTGAGCAGGGACCCTAGGCTGGGGAGCCCCCAGATGAGACCAGGACCTTTAGGAGAGCCTCTGCAGCCTTGCTTTCCTTCCTGTTGATCCTCCACGACTTTTGGGTGCAGGTCCACTTCAATTCATGACTTTGTCCCTCCTACCAGCTTTGATATGGCTTTTTATTTATATTATCAGACATACGTGTCATGATTAGCTGGACTTCAGGAGATACTCCACATTGGTTATTTTATAATTTGTTTGTAATTTCAGTGTGGACCTGGGAGGAAGTGAACAGTGCTTTTACCTAGCCTGCCATCTTCAGCCCACCTCTCCTCTGTTAAATCTTTTTGAAAAAATTATAAGAGATATCAAAGATAAACCTATTTGAGTTTTTAATACAATTTGAAAATACTTGTTTGGTTTGTTTGTTTATTTATCTTAATTTTAAATTTCCATAAGTGAATAAATGGACAGTCTTTTGCCTTTGTTTGCCTGGAAATTGAGAGAATGTGGGTAAAAACACAAAATGATGGTGGTCACATCTGACTTGGGAAGCTAAAAGGTATTTTTGGGTGTGATATATTCATCTGCAATAACAAAATCCCACATTATGTTTGATTACTTTGAAGGTATTGTTGCATAGATAATTTTATTATTTTCATGGCCCATAAACTAGATACAATATTTTTCTTTTTGAGAAGAAAAAAATAAATTTATTACAGGCTATAGAATAGTCTGTATAATTATAAGGTCTTCATGTTTTGTTTGTCTATTTCTTATTGTTTTCTTCTCAGCAAGTTTTCCATGTCAGTATACATGGATATGCGTATAATCATATGATTCTTTCAAGTTGCTCCATGGTATTTAATTTTTTGGATGGGTATCAATTATCTATAGCTGTAAAAGAAATCACTCCCAAATTTAAAGGGTCAGCTGGACTGTTCTAATCTAATCCAGTGTGTTCATTGATGAGCTCTCTTACCTGTTTAGCTGGCAGGTCAGTTGGTGGCTGGATGGTCTTGGGTGGCCTCATCCATACTCTGGAGGTTAGCAGCTATTAGCCAGTGTGCCTCAGGTTCTTCAGATGGCCTTTCATTTTCCAGCAGGCTGGATTGGGCTCATTCACATGGTGGTGCCAAGGTTTCAAGTACAGCAAGGGAAGGGACTCCTATGTGCAAGCCTCTGCTTGTTTCAAATACTGCTAATGTTCCATTAGCTAAAGGGAGTCACACAGCCAAACTAGATTCAAAGAGTGGAGAGAGAGACTTCAGCTTTTGTCAGAGTTATTTTCAACATCACATTGTAAGGGCATAGATTAAGAGAGGCTAAGAATTTTGACCAAATTTACAATCTACCACAACATGGATTATATTTAAGTCGCTCCCTTATTGATGGATGTTTAGGTTGCTTTTAAACTCTTCGCCATTACAAGTGTTGCAATAGACATTTTTTTAATACATTATTTTTTGGAGTAATTTTAGATTCACATAAAAATTGAGTGGAAGGTAAGGAGATTTCTCATATACTCCTTCCCCAACTCATGCATAGCCTCCTTTATTATCAACGCCCCCACAATTGGTGAACCTACCTACATTGATCTCGTTATTGTCATCCAAAGTCCATAGTTACATTATGGTTCACTCTTAGAGCTGTACATTCTATGATTTTGAACAAATTTACAATGTCATGTATCTGCTGTTAAAATATCATACTGAAGAGTTTCACTACCATAAAAAGAAATGCTCTAGGCTCTCAACTCCTGGCAACCATTGATTCTTTTTTTTTTTTAACTGTCTCCATATTTTTGCCTTATCTAGAATGCTGTATAGTAGGAATTATACTATAGGTGGCCTTTTCAGATTGACTTCTTTTACTTGGTAATATGTATTTAAGTTTTCTCCATTTCTTTCCATAGCTTGATAGTACATTTATTTTTATGATAAATACTATTTGATAAATACTATTGTCCACAGTTATTCTCTCACCCACTTAAGGATATTTTGGTCACTTCTAAGTTTAGGCAATTAGGAATAAAGCTGCTATAAACATCTCTGTACAGATTTTCATGTGGCAAATTATTTCAACTTCTTTAGGTAACTACCAAGGAGCATGATTGCTAGACTGTACAGTAAGAGTATATTTATTTTTGTAAAAAAATGCAATCTCTGATTCAAAGTGGCTGTAATATTTTGCATTCCTACCAGCATAGAATGAGAATTTCTGTGGCTCAACATATGACCTTCATTTGGTGTTGTCAGTGTTCTAGATTATGGCCATTCTAATAAGTATATAGTGGTATTTCTTGCTGAATTTTGATTGAGATTGCATAGAATTTATAGATCAAGCTTGGGAAGAACTGACATTTTTATTAAATAAAGGAACACATATTTTGTTAGATTTATACTTGTTTTACTTTTATTTTTGTTGCTAATGTAAATGGTATTGTGTTTTAAATTTTAAATTGACTTGTTTATTGCCAATATATAGAAAAAGACTGACTTTCATATATTAATCTTGTTTCTGGAAAATATTGCTGTAATCACTTGTTAGTTCGAGGAATGTTTTTGGATTGCATAGATAATGGCATCTTTGAACAAAAACAGTTTCATTTTTTCCTTCCAAATTTGTATTCCTTTTATTATATACAATTTCTAAAAGGAAAATTTATAACAGTGCTTCCCCAAATATATCCTATAGACAGAGGATGTTACTAGTTTAGGAGTGACCAGGTTACATAATATTACCTGAGAGTATGGTGGATGTGGTGATGCATAACAAGGAGAGTAGTAGGCCTAGTGATTCATTGCTTTAAGCCCTCTTCAAAGAAGAACTTGTTTCCCTAGAATTAGGGGTGCTCTCTGCAGACCTTCTTTAGATGTCAGCTCCCTCTTCCTTCCCCTGAGGATTTTCCTCAACATCAGAAAGCTACCTTTCCCAAAGTCATTCCCTCTCAGGGACAGTCACATGCAATAAGTGATGGTGGTTTAAAGGTGAACTCATCTTTGTACAATGCTGGACAATTTGATATTGTCTTAGTCCATACTTTTCTTGTTACTGAGACTGTATGCAGATAACTCAGAAATTTATATTTCCTGTTCAAATTTCTATTTTGAGCTTGGAATCTTTGAATGGCAATGATAAATAATAATAATAATAATAATAATAATAATAATAATAATAATAATAATAAAAAGGATTAAAACAATTTTTATAAGCCAGAACCCATTTTAAATAATTCTAATGTACTAACTCATATCCTTCCATGAACTATTTTGACATTCTCATTTGGATGTCTCAATAATATCTTCAATTTAGCTTCTTCAAAGCCACACTCATAATTTCGTGCTTTTAAACCATGCTCTTTTGTAGTATTTCCTTGAATGATATTACTCTTTCTAGTTGTATCAAAAAAAATCTATGCGTCCTTCTTTTTGTCCCACGTGTATCATTCTTCACAATGTCCTTTACAGTTTAACATCTGACTATAACTTAGTTTAGATACTATCATTTGAATCTTTTCAGTTTTAACTTTTAAATATCACTTAGTTTTATTTATTGCAATTTGAGTCATATCACTTTTAACTTATAAATATTATAGTTTTATTTTCTATTATTTGAGCACCTACATACTGCTAAACACTGGTTTTTGATGTATTACCTTAAATGAATGTCTCAGCAACCTAGTATACCAGCATGTAGACCCATGTAGACCCATGTAGACCCATGTAAACACTGGAGTTTATAGAATTTTAACATATTGCTCAACTAAGTAGTAAAACTGGGTTTTGAACACAGTCTACTTAATTCTAAGCTGATTTTGTTACACCATGGTGCCCGCCATTTATTTTCTGGAAAACGAACTTTAGATTATTTTAAACAGAGTTGTAAGAAATTTCTAAACATATATTTGGAAAAGAATATCATCCAAGTTTTTGGAATATAATCCAAAGTAGATATTATTTTCATTTTACTGAAGAGCAGTGTATATAAACCAGTAAATTATGGGCAATAATTGCATTTAAATATGTTTCTAGCTAAACTGAAGTTGTTGTTTTTTTAAAAAAAAACATTTTTTATAACACTTCTTTGGAAGAATAAAATTTAAAATGCTGAACCAAGGATGCATTGTTAAAATGAAATTACAGATTTTACTAACCTTGAGACCGTTAGTGTATAGAACCAGAGCACTGAAAATATGACATATAATCAAAGGATGTCTGTGGCAAATATGTTCAATAAAAAACACAAAGGTAGAAGCTTGATCAATTAATGACTTAACAAAAGGTTAATTCTAAGCTTTCTGAAATGTTCCCCTGACTAAAAATTACAAAATGACATTTAGTGTATTAATTGAAAAATTAATTTTAAACTAAGGTAATCACTATAACTAGAAGAAGTTATTACTGTAATAATATTGGGGCTCATTTCTTGTTTCATTAACTATATCACTCGTTTTCCTTGTCCTCCGAAACTGACTTCTAAATTCAGGATGTTAGGAAAGTTGCAGCTGTTGGTATCTGAGGAAAATATATGCTTCTCTTCTTTTTCCATGAGTTTACTCTAGTTTTCCCAGGGGACAACTGATAGAGCATACAACTTGTAAGAGAGCTAGCTCTCTTAAGGCAGACAAGTGATGCTCAGCCCATGGACTTTCTTTATTTAATAAGTGGATTAAGACAGGCATTTGGAAACACAGGAACATCATATCTACAGCCCACAAATCACATGGTTTCAGAATGTGCTCTTTCAAAGAATAATATTTAAGGCATCTGGAAAAAAAACATAACCCATATTCATGAAACTCATTCTTTTTCTGTTCTATTCAAAAGTGTAAATACAGACCACTGTCAATAAATACATTCTAGAAATTCCATGTAGTTTTTAAGCAGGTATAGTGATGAAGTTTAGTTTGTGTTATAGGTGGAAAAAAAATGAAGCTTGTTTGCATAAAAATCCAAGGGATTCATATTAATTCATTTTTTAAAAGTGTACTATGCATGTTCCTGACTTGGCTATAATACAAATTTTATATGAAATGTTTAATGATGTGGAGAATTGTTAACTTCACAGTTTTCAAAGGTCATTTCAGATGTGTACTTTTACCTTGCTTTCTTCTCAAAGATTAATTCCTCAGCTTTTGTTCTGTGAAAGTATTTTACTTAATTTTTCAGGTTATTCTCTAAGGAATAGCTTAACTCTTCTTTTATGTGTGTGTGTGTGTGTGTGTGTGTGTGTGTGTGTGTGTGTGTATACATATATATATATGTATATATGTGTGTGTGTGTGTGTGTGTGTGTGTGTGTATCCCTTTTTTAGAGTGAATTTTGGAACTATTTAAAAAACTAAAAATTTTACCAAAGAAAACAATTTGTAACTATTTAAAATATAAATAAAGTTGAATTTATATATAAAATTATTTTAGTGAAAAAGCTATTTATACTTTTCTTCCTATAAATAGGACAAATTCTTGTTTATAGCTGAAGAATTTTGAGGCTCATTGAACCTTTATTAACATGAAGTTATAAAATTATTGGCTAGAAAAGCTATACTTTCTAGCATGATGGCATTGGAGTGTAATTGGCAGAGACGTTACTAGACTTAAAAGTGGAGATTCATGTAATAAACACTGTCAAAAAAGGGAAATATTGAGGATTTTATGGTGACATTACTTTTTTATGACAGCAGTGATTTACAGTTACCAATTTACTATGTTTCAATAAGTGATGAGGGTTTTAGTGCTTCCAAAATGCCTGTCCCAGGGTACATGGTGTCATAATCACCTGGGATTTCCCAAGCGCTAAAGGAGAACTCTGGATCAAAATTTCTGAGTATGTTTCTTAGGGGTATATTTTTAAAAGACTCTCAGATATTTGTGCTTCACTACCAGTTGAGGCAATCACTGTTAAACAACCATGAGATAGAGAGAAAATAATCCAATTCATTGATGTGACACATAAATGTTGTTGTGTATGATAAATTAATTGAAGATGGGAAGAACATATAGCACTACTAGCCAGAGAATTACTATACTGTCAAATTTGTGCATATCATGCAGTGCTTTATATTCTGGCCCTTTCTCTGCTTTGTACCTTTATTTTTTCTCTACTGGCTGAGGGGGGAATAAAAGGAGTTTAGCAATTTTCCCATACAAAATAAGCTGTTATTATAGAAACTTAATTTACATTTCAAAAAGTGTCATGCCATCTTAAAAATTGTAGTATATGTTACTCAGTAAACATTTGAGGGGGAAGAGTAGAATATTCACTGAATGCCTGTTAATACAGCTCTGCACTGCTTTGGAGAATGGTTTGGCCTTAGTGGTTGACAGTGCTCTGTGAGTCTAGGAATATAATCTCTGCTTGTTTTATAGTTTATTTGTGATAGCATTTGGAGACATCATTAGTGATCATTGAGAACTATAGTGTTTTAAATGTTAAGATTCATTGGTAGTTCAAAATATTACATATAAAGAAATCTGTACAAAATATTGGAATATATTTACCTTTTTAGAGAAAATTATGCCAGTGTTAAAGAAGTGGGGGGAAGGTGTAAAGTTTTACACCTACATAAATGTAACTGAATTCTATTGCAGGAATTTTTGGCTCAATTAACCTTGTCCATGAAAACAAAATTCCAACTCTAGATTTTTTTTTACTCTAGTGAATACTATTTTTATTGCATTAATATGCAATACAATTTTTAAATTTTAATGTTAGTGGTCTATCTTAACAGTAATAAAAATAAACCGATTAACTACATTTACTTGTAGTGACAAAGCAAATAATGCTCTAATACCATTCCTTAGAACATATCCATTTATTAATTTCTGTTATGTGAAAAATAGTATTCTGCATCTAGCCTTATAGTACTTGTCATTCATAATGGCCATGAATGATTTTGGTGTTCTTAGTTCTTCTTGCTCTTTAAAATCCTGCTACTTTGTACTTTAGTTATATAATTTTAATATTTTATATAATGTTCCTTTTAAATATTTAAAGCTCACTACTCAGTGTGATTTTTTTAATGAAGACAGAAAAATATTTACTGTTTATTTGAAATAATTATAGGCCCATCAGTTATATCGGTATGAAATTCTGTTTTGTTCAGGACTATGGCATTTTTCCTTCTTGAACACCTGTGATGTGCCTTACAATGTGCAGCATAAGCCGTGGAGGGAGGTAAAAAAGTTATAATAAAACTAAACAAACATACAAAAAATTAAAACAAACTCATAGATACAGAGAATGAACTGGTTATTACCAGATGGGAGGGGGTTTGGGGGACTAGATAAAAAAGATAAAGGGACTAAGAAGTACAAATTGGTGGTTACAAAATAGTCACAGTGATGTAAAGTACAGTGTAGGGAATATAGTCAATAATGTTATAATAACTATGTTTAGTGCCAGATGGGTACTAGACCGATTGGGGGGAACACTTTGTAAATTATATAAATGTCTAAATACTTTGCAAAAAAAATGAAATGCCCTTCTCAAACTTGAACACTTATAGTAAGTCTATGGTCTTAAAATTTGGATAGAGAGAGTAGGCATTGGGAGGTGATATGAGGGAGACTTCTGGAGAACTCTTAATGTTTTGACTTTTTACCTGTGCGTGGGTTACAGAAGTGTACTCACTTTATTACAGTTTGTTTTGCTCTACACTTATATACATATATTTTTATTTTTGAGTACTTGAATTATACTTTAATTAAAATGTTAAACAACAAAAATAAAGAAATATTTTATAAGTCATATTAAAAGACTATTTTCATTTTAAGTAGGTTGAAAATGGAGGGGAAATCTGTGAAAAAGAGATTCTGAGATCAGAAATGTATGACTCATTATTAGATTAATATAATCTGTCCAATTTTGAAACAAATTTATGACTGAATTCTAACTGTTATGTATAGTGTTTTTGAGTATTTGCATTAAAATTTGTATAAAGCTAACAAAGTAATACTTTTATATACATAAACTAATTGTGTGCATAAGAATTTTATGTAATTTTTATAAAAATATTCTGGAATTGTTTTGAAACAATTTTCTATGGATTATTTTATGCAAAGCAAAGATTGAAAAATATATTCCTTGGTTCAGGAAATTTTATGTAGGATCTGTTTCATTAGATCAAACACTGATGACCTTGACAGAGAGAGCTTCTAGCTGAGTAACAGCAAGCAACAAAGACAAACCCATAGCAGCTGATATGAGTCAGTTCTATTCAGTCAGAATCACTCTCCTTCAAAAGTGAAATGAGCCCAATATCACCAACATGTCCTCAAGAAATTAATTGATTCAAGGGTTTTCATACCTTGTGATTACCATTAAAATCCATCAGAGTGACTTCTGTAGTCTTTCTTATCTCACATCATCTAAACTATTTGGTCTGTGAACAATCATCCAGGCTCTTCATGATTATATATTTTTATCTTGGTTCATTCTTATTTCCAAAGAAATAGTGTCCATTGGGTGGATTTTCCTAACTTTTGATCTTGTCACCCCCCCCAACACACACACATACATATAGGAGAGAGAGAAGGAAAAATGTAGAACACTATTTTAAAAAGTTCAAAGTTTTATAAAGTAAAAATGTGCAAAAATAAATATTTTAAGATATATAGGCATAAAACAAATTTTTAACAAAGGTATTTTAATGATAACAAAATATTCTACATTTGAGAGAATTAATTACTTTAGGTGGGTATAAGGCAGATTGTGGGGAAGGAGAATAAAACTACAGAGAACTGTTAAACTGTATAATAGTTAAAAAATTATTTCTTCAACTATATGGTGGATATTTACATTTTTATATCTTTTATATACATCCTCAATACCCATGTTATTAAAAATCACTCAAATGGAAAGAAAAAAATTATCAAGCACTGCCACTACTTTTAACCTGTCATTCAAAGATTGCAGAAACTTGAAGGTAGGATATTTTCTACTTCAATATTTCCATGTCTCCTTAATATTTAATTTTGAATATATTCTATGTCAAATAAATGATCTTCCATCCATTACTCCTCTTTCTTTAAGCCAATCTAGTGGTGGCTGAGGGCAAGGGATGGGGGAATGGGAGAGCTGGGAGAAAGCAGTGAAAGAATTTACAAATTAGTAGTTGATAGATGGTCACAGGGATTGGAAGCATGCAGAAGGAATGCATTCAGCAGAAATGTGATGGCTATGTGTAGAGCCAGAGAGAATATAGACCAACCAGGGGGACGTTTCATAAACTATATGTATTTAACCAATGTACTGTATACTTGAAACTAACAATAAAATAAAATGCTAAAACCAATAAAATAAGAAGGCAATTGAATATTAAAAAAAATTTGGTTCTTGCTCTTAGACAAATCTAAACATACATTTTTAACTTTTTCGATGAACATAGGGATACATATATCTTTACAAGTAGTGTTTTTTAATATTTTCGTTAGATACCCAGAAGAAGGATTGTTGGGTCATATTGTAGCTCTGTTTTTAATTTTTTGAGGAACAACAATACTGCTTTTTATAGAGGCTGCAGCAATTTATATTCCCACCAGCAATATATAAGGGTTCCCTTTTCTCCTCATCCTCTCCAATACTTTTATTACTTGTCCTGTTGATTATAGCTATTCTAATAGTTGTGAGATGATATCTCATTGTAGTTTTGATTTGTATTTCCCCAATAGCTAGTGAAGTTGAGCATCTTTTCATATATCTGTTGGCCATCTGTATGTCTTCTTGGAAAATGTCTATTCAGGTTCTCTGTCCATTTTTAATTGAATTTTTTGTTGTTGTTGAGTTATATGAGTCCTTTATATATATATTTGGATATTAGTCCCTTATTGGAGGTATCATTTGTAAATATCTTCTGTTTGGTTGTTCGCTTTTTTGTTTTATTGATTGTTTCTTTTGCTATTTATGTTTTTTTTATTTATTCATTTATCTCAGTTGACTTTTAATTAAATAACTGAAATTATCAGTAAATTGTTCACAAGATACAGTGATTAACAAATTTAAATTTAAGTGATTCATAAGGACATAAATATTGTTCAATATTCCTTGAATTTGAAGACAAAGCCCCTTTAGGGTAAAATATGATTTGGTTGTTTTTTCTCTTTCAGTTCAAGTATTTCTAACAGTTGAAAACTAGAATTCTTAAATTATATAGCTTATTATATCATGCAGCAGTAATATTTTGAAAACATATTTGGATTTGAGATTCACTAAAACCCTAAGAATACATTAAAAAAATAATATGTTTTTTCCACAGACAGTTGATTGCAACAATCATATTAATACCTTTTTAATTATGAAGTACCAATTACTGTTTATATGTAAAGATTTCTTAGGCTTTGGTTAGGAGCACAAAGATAGAAACTAAGCTCATGATTACAGTAAATATTCACGTATATGTATATGAATAAATGTACACCTTCATATTTATATATAAAATATAGCTTTTCTTTTACCCCACATAGCACAACTTGGACTAATAACATGGCTTAATTTTTACTCCATAATAGCATAAAATATTTTATTATTGCACAAATCTTGGCAGTAACTTTTAGATCTTTAAATGAATGTTTCTATATTTAAAAAGTCTGAAAATAAGTTTTCAAAAATAAACGATAAGAAAACATTTTTCTTATTTACATAATTCTCAGGATTGAAATCTAGTAAATTTTTTCTATTAAATTAAAAAAAAAATAGCCTTCTCTGAAAAAGCCTGACTATAAAATAAACAGAATAAGAATATAAAAAGAAATACATTTGCTGTGACATCTAAGTGTTTACATGTATGGGTAACTATTTTTTATTTTTTACTTTACATTTTAATAAGGGCTTTAGGTATACTGTTATTTAAATGTGAAAAAAACATTAAAATATTAGAAGAAGAAACATTGACAAAGGGAAGCTATACATTTACATGAGTAAAGGAAGAATGGGAAGAATCAAGATTTTATTACTTTAAAGGATTTTTATATTTAAGGACAGGATTTATTCAAATTTAACTTCATAAATATCTTTTTTAAAATAGCATATTCCTCTTTGATTTTAAAATGAATACATTTTTATACTCAGAAAATCAGAAAGCATTAAAATTCAAAAAATAATAATTAAAATCAATCTCAATAATACCTCTTAGAAATTATTACTGTTATATTGATAATATTTATTTTTCAAGTCTTTTCTTTAATCATATATTCATTTGTTATCTCCACAGATAGAAATTACACTATTTTGTAATGTGCTTTACTCACCTCCAATATCATCCACTTGTTCTGGGAACATATTACTAAATTCGGTTGTACAAGGTGATTTTAAAGGCTAACTAGTTTTTCCTCAAATTGTGAAATTAGTATTTATGGAATAAATAAGTCTATCACTATTAGACTGAAAGATTATTTATACCTTTTAAGCTATTACAATTGATTTTGTAGAGACTTTGCTAAAAGCAGGTCTTCATGTAGAATGCATATCATCGCAAGCTACATTAGGTAACCATAAAATTGCTGTTGTCAACAGTAATTGAAAGAATAAAGAATAACCAGCTGAATTGAATTTAACAATGTGATTCATTCTTATGAATTAAAGATCCTGTGGTTAAATCTACAGTCATAAAAACTTGCTGCAGATAGCTTCTATTTTCATAATGCCTATAAAAGACAAAAAGAGGAATTTTGATATTTTGAAGTTACAATGGCCCTAAAGTTAGAGTAGTGCTATTACATAATAACAATCAGTGGTGTGTGAACTGTGTTTCAAGTATCTCTCTGGCGTCTGCTATTTTGTATCTCTCTCATATATAAGATGTGTGCCAGGATTTTCCTTGCCTCAAAATGTATCAAGATGTTATCATGTAACCCAGTCCTCTAGATTTAATATATAACCTTTGTCTCAAATACTGGAAGGAAGATCATCTGTATATCAAAAGATAAAGATATAAAGGATATAAATATTTCTATGGAATTAGGGAGCACTATATTATTTTTTAAAGTTGTATTTTTCTTGAAGTGAGGATATAGTAGCTGTATAGTCCTTTTGTTGAGAATAGATTTAGTGAAAGAATTAAATATTCCTATGCTCTCTAGTTTAAATTATATCAAGGCCAATGATTTTGTTTTTAATAATGTTAACTAGTAGTAGGTTTTCATAAAATTAACACTTTTAAATTTAGGCACTTGGCAATATAATCAATACTTGCATCCAGTGCTCTAAGCTACTGTGCACAGATCTTTGTGTTCAAAGACATGGTTGACAGTACTAAGGACATATTCTGATTCACACTCCCAGATGGTGGTCTTTTCAATAAGATCATAGATTTCTTATTTCCCCAAGGACAAATCATAATGGTGATTTCATTAATAGAAAATAATCATTCTAGCTTTTTTTTTTATTAATGTATCACTAGAACATCCATAAATGAGAAATGACAGAGTGAGCTCTACCTCACATAATTTTTATAACACTAAAATTAGTTGGATAGAAAATAGAAATATGACACTATGATTGGGAGAATATGTTAAAGAGGTGTATGTTTATTCATTCAATCATATTCTCTCTTCCTTTCTCTCTCCTCTCATTTCTTTCCCTACTCTCTCTCATGTACCAGAAATTGTGCTAGGCCTTAAGATCGAGAGATAATAATTGTTATATCTATAAAACAAGAACAAGAAAATAGATAGAAATTTCTATATAGTAATATAATGGGCCAAAACTCAGAAAGAAGATGAGAGCAAATACAAGTTCTTTGAGAGTTTGAAGGAGAAAAAAAATACAGAGCCCTCTAAAATAATATATTTCTCTTTTTTCCTTTCCTCTTTCTCTCCCCTTTCTTCTCTCTTCCCCCCTTTTTTCTTTCTCATAATTATGCAAAAGATACAAAAGGCTTCTCTATCAACTGCTCTCTATTCTCTCCTCTACCTACTATTCTACTTGACAATAATAAATACCCTACCTGTTGAATCTTTCTAAAAAAATTCTTTGCTTTTTACCCTCACTTACAGCATTAATAACCAAAGATTAATTTGCACCTAAATTCCCTAATCAACCTATTCATATTTGAGGAGGCAGGAAACATAATAATTTTGAGTCATAAAGAAACACCACCAAGGCAGTGTATCCAGATCAAGACAATATCTTGGCTATATTATTAGTCAAATAAAAATACATAAAAAGAAAAGGAACTTCTACTTTCTTTCCTCCCCTGCTTCGTATTACTTTTCCTCTCTCTCCTCCTCATTCTCTCTCTCTCTGTAGTTTTTGGTGTCCAGCTTTTACTTCATATTTACAACTCTTATTTTAAGTGCATAACTCTTACATAGAGCCTGAACTACAGTAGTTAGAAAGTATACTATGTTATTTAGTTGATATATCTCTGTATTAAAAATACTTGATTTTTAATTTTGTTTTATTGAATTTATTTTATCCAAAATTGTATTATTTTTGTTCTATAATAATTTCATGTATATTTAAAGGTATATAAACAATTAAAGACTTAAATAGCATGCAATTGCATTAAAATTCTATTTCTTGTCACTCTTATTAAATATGTGTTAGTAATTTAAGCACTGTTAATCAGTAATATAAATAATTTGAATATGTGCCAGAAAAAAAGCCTGCTCTACCTTAATTAGATATATGTGTTCTTCTTTAGCAAACAGAATTGTAGCTATATATATTTAGACTTTAAAATTAAAATGAGATGATTGAAAAGTGTATCATCTGATGCTGTTTTAATATATATTTATTTCATATATTAGCTTCTCTGACTCAATCCATTTTGAGTCAATGTGTTAAACAGTTTAAAAAGCTAATAGTAATGATTTTTGTATTCTACACATTATTTTTCCAATGCCTCTTTAATTTTACCTGTTTATCTTTTCTTTTACTCAAATCTTTCTTCTATTTTATTCTGCTTCTCTAATTCTACTTGTCATCCTACTCATTTTTTAAGCTCCACTTTAAAAATCCCAAATTATCACTATTTTCTACTCTCTCTAGTTTATTTCAATTCTCACAGTTCTTTCTTTCTTTTTCAATTATAGATGGCATACAATATTATGTTAGTTTCAGGTATACAACATAGTGATTAGACATTTGAATTCCTACAGTTCTTTTCATATTCCTTTCCTGACCCTTACAACTTTCCATACATTGCAGGAAGTACTTATAGCAAAGATTCGCTGTCCACTCTTACTAACGTGTAAGCTTTTTGAAAGCAGAGACTTTTATCATCAATTTATGTTTTCCACCCAGTCACCCATCCTAGAGTCTTTCCTATAGTAAACAAGAATTGCAAGAACAGCTTCCTGAGTAGTCTCTCTTTCAGGATTCATCTTCCAATCCATTATCTGTAAATCACCTAGCGAGTGACCTTTCAAATGTATATGTCAGACTCAGTCATACTCAAGTTTATCCTTTAATCGTTCTCCATTACTTTCAGACTAGAACTCAAACACCTTGGGATTGAAATGGCCTTAACAATGCAGCCCTAAATAATTTTTTCAGACATTTTCTTCTCACTGTCATATCTACTCAGGTATCTACTGCTGTGTAACAAATCACCCCAACACTTTGTGGCATGAAACAATCACCATTTTAATAGCCCACATTTTTTGTATGTGTCAGGAGTTTAGGGAGAGCATAGCAGGGACACTGTTTCTGCTCCATGATGACTGGAGTCTCAGTTAAGACTCTTCAAAGAACTGGAGATAGTTAGAATGATTCAGCTGGAACCATATGCTCAGACTGGCTTTCATCTGTATTTTTCGTTCTTCTTCAGGTCATGATCTTGGGGCTGAAATGACCAGGATGGCTTCTTGATCGGATTATTTCTATCTCTGTCTATCTGTATCTTTGCGATGATTTTTATGGTCTAGCCTCAAAAATACCAGAACATCATATCAACTACATTTTATTGGTCAAGGAAATCAATATGGCCAGCCCATCTTCAAAGGAGGAAAATTAGGGTCCACCTCTCAGTGGAAGGAATAAAAATATATTTGTGGCTATCTTTGATCTTTAATGTTTTTTACTTCAATCATACAGAATTGAAAAACTATGTGTGATTCATAGAACTCACCTCTCCCTTTTATGTGCTTCAATCTTTATATACTGTTGGTAATGCTTGTCAAGTCTTTTCCCTTCTCTTAGCAGAAAACTTCAAAAATATTTCCCCTTTTTTATCTGAATTAGGTACTCCTTCCATAGCTTCTTACTGTAATGCTTATTATATGGTTATCTTGTGAGTAGAAATTTTATTGCTGACATCCAGGGTATCTAGGGAGGGGCTCCTCTCTGATACCTTCAAAGAAGAAGTGCTGATTGGTTAATATAAAGCTCTCAGCTCCTGCAACTCCATAGCATCTATGTCAGTGTTCTCCCTAAGCTGCTCCTTGCCAGCGATTTATGACAAGGGATACTAGAATCAGATTACTGCCTGATCAGGATTACTCTCATTGGCAGTCTTTGTTCTGAGCCTTCCTGTTAGCCTTCCTGAGTTTTTATTTCCCAGATTGCAATGCATTCTGATTCTTTTTCTATTTAATTTTTCTTGTTTTCCTTTCCTTTCTTTCCCTGCCTTCTGCATTCTTTCTCCTTCATCTTTTCCTCCCAATAAATTTCTTTTCCTTCTAATTCCACCTTTGCATCAGATTGTCAGAGGGTCAGAACTAATAACACTTATATCCTGGGAGTTCAATTAATGCTATTAATAAAATCAATTAAATGAATGACTATGTAAATGGGTAAAACTATATGTCTTCCTTCCATCATCTGCATACTGTCAAGTCAGAGAAAATATTCTGCTTTTCTAAACCACAAACGGGACTGATAATTTTCTCAGATTACCTTTTTATCCATGTGCTATATTTGCAAACACAGCACCTATTTATTTATACCACGTATATCTACAATTTTTTTTAAATTTACATTTCCCTTTTGCAAACCTTTATTTAATGAAGCTAATAAAGTAATATTCTTAATGAGAGTTTATAACAATTTATGTTTGTTAATTTATAACGATTTATGTCTATTTCTAAGTAGACCATATATTCTTTAAAAAATCTAAGTGCAGCTTCCATTTTATTCATATAAATTTTCAATTATTCATCAAATAGTGACAATAAGAAATGGTATTGTATAAGTAACGTAATATATTATGTTAGTAATGCATATCAGGAAAAAATATTACCATTGGCAATCAGAAAGGTCAGAATATGAAAAAAATAATGTATCTTTTTAAAGGTAAGTCATATACTTTCTCTGTGTACATTTCTCTTTCATGTGAAAAGTGATTTTGTTTCTAAATATAATCTAAAATCATCCCACAAGTTTATCATTTTGCTTGTGAGATGAGGGATATGTATTATCTAATATACATTTACATTCTGAATTACAAGTGGTCATTTAGTACCTTATAATTTTTCCAAAAAGGTAATGTTTATGGATTTTATCTTTGTAGAAACTTTTTTTATTAATTAAATTTATAAAATTTCTGTAAACTTTAATACTTTACATTGCATCATTTTCATTTCCTTCCAGTATGGTAAAATATTAAATGTTGAAGAGAAAGTGATGGAGCAAATTAAGAGATGAGAGATATTGATGAAATTTTATGTAATTTTACTAAATATGTATACATTTTTAAGATTTAGAGTAATTTTTTAATATATCCTTTATATTTATTCTGCTTCTTTAGATAGTTTAAACTAGACCTTAAGAAGTGAGAATATTCCTTATTTTTTCTACATTAGTGGAAATTCTTATATTCCTCTTAGTCTTCTTTCTACATGAACCAACCATAATGACTGGAGTTACCTAAATTTAGACTGACTGCACTAGCTAATTTTATGCTGGTTCTATGACTTATGTTATTATAGCCTTTTTTAACAATTCATTTGATTTCATGGACTCTTTTTCTCCTTTTGTTCTACTGCATCTTCTCATTCATGCTAAACAATCTTTGCTTTAAATTAATGTTAATTAAATTAAAATTGAATTTATTTAGAGATAAAAGAAAATAATTGAACATGTTTTGAGTGTTCAACAGGCTGATGCTTGCTGCTTTAAAATATTAAATATCTTCAGCTACCTATATATGGTAGCTGAAGGAAACTGGACTTTGGGTGGTAAACATACAATAGAATATACAGATGTCAAATTATAATGTACACCTGAAAATTACATAATTGTATTAACCTGTGTTACTCCAATAAATTTAATAAAAAAATAAAAAGAAAAATATTTCTAATTTAATCATTAAATTTTTTATTTACAGTTTTTTCCTTTTAGTCTTTCTACAGTTTTATTTTTCAATTTCTTTTTGTCATTTAAGTTTTATGATTTTCAAATATCTAAAATTCGTTTGCTATCAGCTTTTGATCAGCATCTAGAATTCTTAAGAAACAATTGGCAAATAAATTTGATCAAGGGGAAAAATGACAATATACCTATGTTGACCAACTCATAAAAATGTAAAAAAAAAAAAATTAGGCTAGGACATATTTAGAGAAATCTAACTGGAATTTCTTTGAAGACTATATATATATGTGTGTGTAATATATATAAATATATATAAAATATATATAAATATATAAATATTTATATATAAATAAATATATATATATTAATTGTAGTCTGTTTTTTAGTGTTTCATGTAGATTTTTCTCTTTTGCTCTGTGTCATAGTTACAAGCTTGTCTGAGTCATATGCTGCAAGATATGTCTTACATATCTTAAGATGTTAGAGACTCGATCTTTCCTTGTAGTAAAGTGACTTTACTCTGATTACATGTGAAATTTTCATTTTCTTTCTGCTCTGAGCAATTTTGTCTTAGTGTGTGTGTGTGTGTGTGTGTGTGTGTGTGTGTGTATTTTGATGATAAAAGATACACCAGATTAAAATGAAAACATCTGCAATATTTTTTTAACAAAGCTTATGGAATTTGTTTTTCTTTTATGTTTGGTGGGGATTGAGCATGAGGACACAATAAGAGAACAAATTTATTATA
Source organism: Macroglossus sobrinus (assembly GCA_004027375.1). NCBI lineage: Eukaryota > Metazoa > Chordata > Mammalia > Chiroptera > Pteropodidae > Macroglossus > Macroglossus sobrinus. The sequence continues at coordinate 653,054 of PVKZ01000187.1, forward strand.
ACCAAGGAAACCTTCCTAATGGTAAGAAAAACTCAGAAAATTAATTTTTTGTAATTCATAAGATAAAACAATTAATGATGCCCTTATTTCAATTTAATGTTAGAGAAGATTTTGGAAGAGAGACAGCTAAAAAATATAAATAGTTCAGTTTTTCAGTGAAAAAAAATACATCAGATAATTTACTACTGTACCTTTTTCACTGTCATACATTTAACTTAAATCTAATTTGTGAAGAAATCCAGTATTTCATTCAGCATTAACTATCCTAACAGTTTTGTCTTGGATGATTTAAAGTACTTGGAAAAAAATTGAACGTGATAACACAATGTGTAGCTTTATACTAACTGCAAGCCATAATTTCATATACATATGAAATTACATATACATAATTAGAGGAAATTTTTAAGACTCAGTTTACCTTACTCTTACTTGTTTTTTTGGTCAATGATTTAATGAAAAGTTGGTTGCATTAATTACAGTAACACATGATTTATACCAGTAAGCAGTTTATCAATTTTCTTTTAAATTAAATTATGCATAAACAGATATGTTAAGAGAGGGATTTCTAAATCCTCATTTATAAACAGTGCATACTGAAAATTTTTTTGAAGAAGATAAGGAAGAAGGAGCACACAGAAATTTTAGTAAGTAAGTCATGAAACCTTAAAAATATACAATGATATTTGAAGGGGGCTCATTTTTTTATTTTCACTAATTTCTATTTTTAAAATAAGAAGATCACAATCTTACACTGCCCATTGTCATTTTTGGAGAAGTATATTGAACCAGATTTTACTGATCTGTGAGTTCTCAGTATTCTGGTTTCCACTGGCTTAGAGGAAAAGCTGACTTGTTTGAAAAAAAAAGTATCTGAATTTAAATTCCAAATCTTTTCTTTATTAATTGTGTGAGTTGACCTTTATAAATGTCAGTTTTGTTTTCTGTGAAGTATCCTTGGTAATTTTTTTCAGAGAGCCATTAACAGGTATTGGTAGAAGTTCTGGCATATTAAGTTAATCAGCTCATTAAATATCACTTCTCACCTTTCTTTATAGAAAACTATGACTTTTACATATCTATATTGATTTATTTGATTATAGGTACCAGAGATTCTTCTGTTGTCCACTTGACATGAAATTTCATGACTCATTATGACCATAATTGTCTACTTCGGATGGAAGTGAATCTCTCAATCCCACTAGAAGAAATTTTAGAGACCCTGTACAAAGTTTGTCATATTATTCCATCTCAAATTATTGTTTTTCTTGTGACTCAATTATTGTAGCACACTATAGATTGATACATTAAGTATACTTAAAATCTTAAAATGGAAATTTTTTTTTACTGTGATTTGGACAAATCACTTCTAAAACCCTATCTTTTGAGGGAGGGCATTGCAATAAGTTCCTAGATCTTTGTATTACCTTTGAGCCACTTTAAATTTATTCTGAACATCTAAGGAAAAAAATGGAAATGTAATGAAAATGAATGTATAAACTGTCACTGATGCTAAGAGCATTTGATTTCATTCTTGCTTTATTAAAAGAAAACATTGGTAGTTTTTAGTAGATTCAGAAATTGTGTGATCCTGTGGGCTTATAGCACAGGGCTTAAACTGTGCAGCTCTTTGATTTCTTTGCATCAATGAAAGCTATAATCGCAAATTTTCTTAATATATTAAATATACTTTTTATGTAAAAATGTAAACAAAATGAAAATCTAAAGGACATGACATACAGGAAATGCATGCAATAGGAAGAGTGGTGTTAAATGAGAACAATGTAAAACTCGTTCAGATATCTTCATGGTGGCTTAGCTGGGCTTAAACTATTTTTCATGTTTATTTTTTTAAAAATGTAGATTACTTTTCTCTCTTCATTAGGAGAAAGTTTAATATAATCATAAGACTACTGGGTATAATTAGATTAAATGACAAGAAATCCTCAGGGATAAAGTTTACACCAGAGTCAATACACCTAGATCTTTGATTTTTTTTTTCTTAATGTTGGCTTTCTTGATTAGAACAGCAGGGGTTCCTGTTAAGAATGTTTGAAAGTTTATTTGTGTAAATTATATTTTACATTTAGATTACCTTCAAAAACAAAGTAATGAATATGTATTCTTCTTAGCCTTAGTTTCAGGATTGCCTATTTCTAAACCTTTCATTGCTTATCAATTAACAAATATTTAGCAGGCATCCATTCTGTGCAAGGCCTTCTACCAAATTCTAGGTAGACATACAAAAAAACCCCACATAAATAAGGTAAATTCCCTTTAATTTATGTTTCCTTGGTCTAATATAGTCATTTGGACATTAACATGATATCACAAGAAAAGTTTAGTAACTCAAATGATAGATAACAATAGTGGCAATCCCAACGATGTCATATTTAGTGCTTTAAATACAAAATAAAATTATGTAAATGCAAAACCTTTTAGCTTCTTTGACTTCTCCATTATTACAAGCATGATATGCCACTTTATGAGTTGTAATAATCAGATAATTCAGTTCAAATAACATGCTCTCTCATTCAGTAATATTTACAGAGACATTGTGGATTAAATTAATCCAAGGAAGCTTGTCCTTTGAATAATATTTTATAAAAAACTTTGATAGCTGCATGTTAATATTTTGAATAAATCTGGAATTACTTCTGTTGAAGATCCTTTGTTCTCAGCTGGGGCCCATGCCTCCTGACAGCATGTTATAGCCTAAAAGTCATTTTCTCATGTCGCATGGTCATTTTGATTTTATGAAATCCAACGACTCAAACTTTTCCTTATATTTGACATCTCTAATGCCAGCCCAACCCCAGGATCTCTCTCCTATCACTTGTTTTATTCTCTTTCTCGGTTTGCTTCATTCCCATCTCATTTTAATGACTTGGTAAGACAGAGGCATCATATTTTGTGAAATAGAAGACCCGATCTATTCACTCTGCAGCTTTGTTCTTAAAATTTTTGATGGACTTACTGCATTATATTTTTAAAGTCATCAAAATTTAGTAAATCAAAATTTATCCTAAAGATTTAAAAATGAAGCTTACAGAGAGCAATCCACCCCAAGTCACAAATTGGCTATAAACTGAGAGATTAAATTAAGTCACAATAAAGCTGTATCAGTCAGTGATCACTTTTTACTCTAATTTATGCATGTTAGGAGCTCAGTTATGAATATAAGTTGTACAGTTTGCTGGCTGTGTTTGAATCCTAGATCTATACCACCTAGCTGTATAATCTAGGGCAAATATTTAACCTCTGCATGCCTCAGGTTTCTGTTGAATATAATGGCTCTTATAATAGTATAAAACTCAGAATTGTGAGGATTTAATAAGTTTATATCTGTAAAGCATACACAATAGTACCTGGGTTATAATTAGCACTAAATACATGTTTGTTATTATTATACAACATATAAAAAAAAGCATCCCCAGTTATTGGAGATATGGTTTGAAAATTTAAATGTATTAGAAAACCATTTGTAATTAAGCATTTAAAATTTAAAATATATAGTGAGAAAGCTTTAAATAGCTTTACTTCAGTCTTTAAAAAATCAAATTCTGAAAAGCGAGACCAGTGAAAATACGCTTTGAAAGACAGAATATTGTTCAATGACCACATCCAGAAACATTATTGAATATCAGTTTGCATATGGTACTTATAATTGTATGGAATACAGTAGAAATTTTCAATTTATTTGGAGGCATCATATTAAATTACTTTATTTCTTTTTGAGGTACTGCCTAAGGTGTTTTATGTATGCTTCTGAAAAAGTTTACAGCTTAAAATATATTTTGGACTAAAATATTAGGACACCACAATGCCAAGTACAGCATAGAGAATATACTCAATAATATTGTAATAACTGTGTATAGTGCGAGTTGGGTACTAAACGGAGAAATTATATAACTTTCTAAACACTATGGTGTATACCTGAAACTAATATAAAATAATACTGAACGTCATCTCTAATTGAAAAAAATATAAATAAAATAATAAAGTTTAAAAATAAAATAAAATATTAGGACATTACAATACTGTTAAAATAATAATTACATTGTAGATGTTCATGAAATGATGATTATGATGCTATTGATGTATATCCTATGATTATTCTCATATTTATTAAGAAGAGACTGATGCTTCTCAGGTTTCTAGTTAAGTGACTATGAATGGCAATGATAAAATCTATTTCTTCAAAAACTTTGGTTGATTTTCATTATGGGTTAATTTTTGAAGGAAATATATTAAAATGAATAGAAATGAAAACAATAGTATGCACATTAAAAGAAGGAAAGGAGGCAGGAAAAAAGGAGGGAAAGAAAGTTTTTAATCACAATTTGAGAGTTCTAACTCTGTACATATACAGTGAATATTCATTTGATAATTATAATAGTTCCACCACCAAGTATATAAATAAAACTGAGAAATGTATTGTACTTAGTGTAGTTTTGATTGTGGAGTTGATAGTCAATCCTGAGGTAGAGGGTGATGCAGAGTTCATCTGTGATCCTGTGGGCTGATAGCACAGGGCTTGAACTGTGCAGCTCTTGATAGGGGAAGATTACCTAATCCTAGATATCACCTTTTTCTCATGTTATTATTTTATGTAATGTTTTCTAATTTTTAATTCAATTGTAATAGTTGATTCAAGAATAATTTTATAATTGTGAAACCTTGTAGCCTCTAGTTTTTTAAAAAACAACATAGCTTTAGCAGGTAAAGGTATAACTACATCCTTTAAGATGTAGTTATCTCTAAGAAATAAAACAAATACTTAGTACCTTCAGATCTGCTGCAGTGCTCTGATATCACAGGTGTAGGAACTCTAAAAAATATATTTTGTTAAACATCACTTATTAAAAGGCCAGCACAGATGCTAATAATAATGAAAACACATAATGGTTACAAATGACAGATGTTACCAGAGACGTGTGCTGATGTAGAATGAAATGGAGCAAAGAGACAACTATGTACATAATTTAAGTAAGAGCAAAAATGGATGGCACAGAATTAAGTTAACCATAAAATTATTTAAAAAAAAACACCTATATTTCTCTTATGAAAACATATTAGGTGTGGAAGGAAGAGTAGGTAAAATGAGTGAAGAGAATCAAAAAGTACAAACTTTCAGTTATGTAAGTCATAGGAATGTAATGCATGGCATAGGGACTATAATTCAAAATACTATATTGCATATTTGAAAGTTGCTAAGAGAATTTTAAAAGTTCTTATTATAAGAAAAAAATTCTGTAACTATGTACAGAGACTGATGTTAACTAGATATCAGTGGTTATTTCACATATATACAAATACTGAATCATTATATTGTACACCTGAAACTAATATAATGTATGTTAACAATAGCTCAATAAAACAAACAAATAAATAAATAGTTAAATAAAAAAGGAAGTAATAATATTAGGGATTTTAATTTCCATCTAACGTTCCTTGTCATATATTGCTATCCTTCTTTCTATTTTTATCTTTCATTCTGGCTTCACTGCAGACAAACAAAGACATTGGTTTAACAATTATTTTTTTGTATCTGTTAGTGTGCTTTAAAATATGGTACAGATTCTGAACCATTCAAAGGCAAACATCTTGAGTTTGGGGTGTGGTAATAAAAACATTAAAGAGCTTGTAGAAAAGGACAGGATAGAAGAAGTTCAGTGTTATAAAAACTAAAATAGCTGTGGCTTTAGAGCAAACAGCACATGACAGTTAGGGAGGATAATGTCAAGAATGGCTTATGTCTTTAAAGAAAAATAAATTTGGACTCTGTGCTGATGACTACTTGGGAATAGAAGTCAGAGTTATACTGAAAGAAAAGAAACTGCAATTTCAGTAAAAGAAAATGATATGGAGAAAACTTAATGTTATCTTGTGTTGGATAAGTTGAATTTGGCCTGACAGTGAGAAATGTAAATAGAATTTCTACTACAAAGTTATAAATTCAAACTTGGAGCTAAAATTAGAGAAACCATTAAAATAATAATAAGCGTCTAGAATTGCCAGTTTCAGATTTCTTTACCATTTCTTCTCTCTAGGCAAAAGAGGAAGGATGGGAAACAGGAGTGTTTTTTTCAAATGCTTGTGTGCTTATAGCACTTCTGAGTATGAGTTTATTCTCACCGGTTAGGAAAAATGCAGAGAAAAGTAGATATGCAAATGCTACTGATATTTGCAAATATTCTCTAATTTTAAGTAGAGTAAATCAGAACTTCTTTCAAATTTAAAGACATAAATACTTTCAAATATGTATTGAAAGCATGCTTTGAACAACAGCAGTACAGATTAAGCACATTAAAGCTGTTCAGTGGGATCCTGGGACTGACAAAATTTGAATAATATGTTGTTTTTCAGCAAATATAGAAGCAATCATTTAAAAGGAAAGTGTGAGAAATATTGTTTATACAACATAGGAATACAGCTGTGTTAGAAAATTAGAGGATAAAGGTCATTCATCAGTTTTGTATTTTTATGTTTTAAAGCTCAAAATTTATTTCTAGACCTAGACTTCAATATGAAATAAATACATCCATTAGATATCTTAAAGCTTCAGGAAAGATTGGTGGTAAATAGAAAACAATTGAAATTTGATAGAGCTATTTTAGAGTAGATTCTTTCTATCTATAGCATGTAGATAACCTCATAATTGTTTTCAATTTATCTAACCACATAGGAAGACATAAATATTGCAAATGGTATAAACTATGTAGGGATTCCAAATATTTTATTGAATTACACTTGGTCTTTTAAGAGCAATATACCTGATATGCAACCTATAGACTGGTGAATTTTAACAACATGACCATTAAAGATGACAGCTCATAATATTTAGGTGTATTTCAGAATACAGTATAAATAGATACTAGTTTGGTATGAAGTGTCAAGGAATATTGTCTAAATTTTCTAAGGCAAAAAAGAATACAGCATGTTCTTTCATTGTCTCCATAGAACATATTTTAATAAGCCTACCTAAGTATTATTCAGTTCTCTAGGATAATTAATCTACTTTCACTTTGCTTTCTTCTAATTGATTGTCTTAGACACTATGAAGTTAAATGTTAACTTGTATATTTGAAAAGTTGATCTCAAAGGCTATGTTTTTACTGCTCTATAGGGTATTATCCAGTTCTATATGTAACTTAGGAATCTTATCTAAAATATTTTTTAAAATACCTAAAATATTAAGTTCCTTAAATGTTCTTAGAAGCATATTTACCATCTAATTGTTCTTCTCATTAATGATATTATAAATATTTCACATGTATGTTTTCTACATGTATCTGAAAAAAATTTTTTTTTTTTGAAAATCTACTTCAAGAGAGATTCGTTAGGTATGTGACTAAGGATGATTTTTTAAAATTGATAAACTAATGTCCTGAGAAATGCTAAAGACATGTCAAGATTCCAAAATGGTGGTTAGTTCCATTTTCCTGAAACTTCATGATCAGTTATGAGAGGGCAAGTCGAGTAATGATGGGAAGAACTGAGATTTTTTTGAAGGGAACATTAGGAATGTGTGCTGTGGAGGAGTGTTTTAAACCAGGATGTTTTGCTCTGCTGGCTGAGCTGTAGAAAGCCTGATGTACAGGGATTTTCCAGTCAAATACATCTTTCCATCCTGGCACCAACCCGTCCATAACTGCAGTATCCAGCCATGCCCTGCCTACTGGCTGCAGGAAAACAGGAACAGACAGAAGAATAAAACTGCTTCATTGAACCTATATAGGTCTAAATTCTTTTTTTATTTTGAATTCAGAGATCCCTTAAATACTAGAAAAAAAGCTTCAATAAAGGACTATTCTCTCACTTCAGTGAGAATAGCAACTATTTTGTTTTATTCACTTTTGAATCCGTAGTGTCTGTTGCAGTGCATGTAAATTATTTAGGAAATATTAGCTGGATAAGTAAATAAGTAAAGTTCTAAGTGAAGTTGTATTTAATGAGTTCACTGAATATAGTTATCCCTAATTATGAAAAAAAGCAGAAAAGTACTGTAATACTAATTTTATCAAGTACTATGGTTTAGAAGAAATGCTATACATGTTACAATTGATAGACTTAAATTTAAATCTAGTTATGCCTCTTTTTAGCTGGGTCAACACGAGCAGCTGCATTAACCCCTCTGAGACTGTTTCCTAATGCAAAATAATTAAAGAATTATTGCATAACTTTTAGATATGTTGTGTGTTCTAGATTGTCCTTGAGTCATATAGTAGGAGCTCTATGAATTCGTCCTTCATCAAACTGGTTTATAATAAATAATAAATTTAAAAATTATAAATAGTAATCCACAACTGTTACTCAGAACATTCTAGATATTTTATTATTCATTCAATTTTTATATGTTCTTAGTGGATAAAGTTCCAAAACAGAATTGCAACAGCATAGAACTTTAATATTATCAAAAATGTATGTTTATTTACTTTTTTCACATGTTTACATATTCACCGAGAGTGCCCAATACTTTTTTGTTAGATTTTCTTCTAGATATAACCATTTTTTCTCTCAAGATGCTTTTGTTTTAAGTGGTTTCTTATACAGATCTCTGTCTAAACACTTATGAATTGCTATCACTTGTTCTATCAATTAACATACATAAGATTAATCAAGTAATCTGATATTCTACAAAATAATGCTTTGCATTTAGTAGTTTCTCATTTACATGAATGTGAGAATGATCTGGCAATCTGGGTACAACATCTGTTATTCAATTAATAGCCAGTAATGATTCTGCAGATTTCAATGTCTTTAGTCACTGCCACAGGTGTGGCTGTCCTTTCTTATCAGAGGAATATCTTCTTCATGAAAGGTAATGAGAAGGTCAAGATTGAGTTGTAAGAAATAAAGGATAGTCATATTTCTAGTAGAAAAAAAAGCTATTGTGTGTTCAGAATTGATTTCTAAATTAGAATCTCTTGGAATTATGTTCCCAGAGATTATGATTTATTTTTCTATCATGAGATTGACACATTGGTAAATAGTTCCTTAGATTATTTTAATATATGGCCACAAGTAAGAGCTATTTAATTTAAAACTTTATCCATCTTTTTATAAAGAGAATACATATCAGACAAAAACTGTTCTCTGTCCAATAAACTAAAGATGACTTGATGTAAGGAAAAATAACCATTGATTCAAAGATGATCTCTTGCTTTGTTTCTCCTTGTATAACAATGGAGTTTAATGCTACCATCATGAAGATAAAAAATAAATGCATACATTGAAAGAAATTTTGTCAGTATATCTCTTTTCTTACTTGAATTTGTGAGACATTTTTAATTTAATAGATTTAAAAATAGTTAAAAGACTAGTTATCATTTTAGTAGACACACATTGCTTCTGGAACCACTATCAAATCATCTTTCTGTATTTCTCTTTTGAAAATCTGACCATGAATAAAAAAAAAAAAAGGTCTTGATATGCAGAGTTTGCCAATTTTTATGGTGTAAATAGCTGAAAACTAGCTACTACTAATATGACATTAATAAATGTATAGTTGGGAATAACTGTATACAAACTGTTGGAAACTATAAGAGCCAGCTCCAGCACATCATTTGTGATGTCAAATTATTTGCTCAAAGAAACATGATGTTTACTTCTTCCTTGCTTAGAATTGAATTAAATATATTTGGCTAGCTTAAAATAATTAATTTTCTAGAGATTAACTACAAAAGTATTTTGGATGAGATTCAGGTCCCCAAAAGCTAAAAATAAACCAAAGAAAATATATGACATTTTTACTCATCATGGGGAAAAATATTCTTCTTTCCTTTATTTTGCTCTATTAATTCAAGGCCCTATGTTGATTATGTTTTATTAGTTAGAGCATCATGATTTAAGACAAAAAAATATAGTTATTCTGCTGTAGATATCTAATAAATTAGAGAACATAGCCATACAAAACAATAGTATTATAGTTGCTGAATCAAAATAGTTCTCATCTCAATATATGGTTCAGTTGTCCTTATTAATGACCACACACACACACACACACACACACACACACACACACACACACTCAGACACACACACACACACAGAGGGTAAGAAAATGTCTATCATTCTTGAGAGATTATAACACGACTTCCTGTTTCACCATGGCTAGAAAAGGCCAGAGAGAGCTAGAAAAGAAAACTGGCCTTTTTTGTGTGTTTGCTTTGTTAGTATTTTTTAAACTATCTTTAATAGTGGTTAGAGTGAGTAAGGATTATTTCTGTACATAATTTGAACTTCCCACCAGAGATGAATGAAAGAGCTTCCTATCAGCTTTCCCAAAATTTGTGGCACAAGATAAAGAGGAAAGAGTTAGTTAGGCTTAAAAGATGACAACAATGAAACATCAAAAAAATGGACTCACACTATTATAAGAGTAATAAACATGATTATTTACTATTATTATATTAAACACAAATAATGGAAATAGATTAATTATATCAGAAGAGATGGAAAGTCATGCGACGTGCTTATTCTAATAAAGACGGCTTCACATACTTAGACTCTTATTGAAGTCATAGGGAAGTGACCATTTAACTTATTTTTAATTTTGAGGTAATTATGTTGAAGAAACCTTCAAAAGGAAGGTGTGCTTTGGGTTACTTTGGATAATTCTTTTGGCAGTTCTAAAGTTAATTAATCCATACTTATCAATCATGTATATGTATCTACAAGAAACATTATTATAGTACATCAATACAAAAACTCAAATCTCTTTATCTTTACTCATGAATACTGTATTTCCAGGACAGTTTTAGGGTCTGTGATTATAAAAAAGAATGTATAGGTGTTTCAAGTAGATACTATGAACCTTTTTACTAAGAAGCCAGTAGTCACATGGGAAGAAAATGTTTCAGTGAAGAACAGCAGGAGAGTTTTAAAAAATCAATTTTAGTAGATGTGATCCTAAAATTAAAATGATAAAACCTAAATGCATCTATTGAAGTAAAATGTGTCACTGTATTTTTTTACATGGATTTGTGAGTAAATTGAGATTTAATAGGTTTAAAAGCTAAAGCACTCCAGTTAGCAGTTAGTTGAGGTGAATACCAATGTAGTTCTCTCTCTTCCATCCTCAAAAAAGGCTATTAATGCCTGAGTGTTAAGCACTTAGAAGAGTTTCTTGCTCGCATAAATAAATTGTCTACCTCATCAGAAGAGAAAAATGTCTATAATTCAAATATCAAACATCATATTTGCTTTTTGTCCATAAAGGTTGCAGTTTTAAAAATACATTCATATAGTTGAAAACAGGTTTGTTGAATTAAAAAAAAAAAAAAACAACACTGGATGTAAGTCATATCAAAGCCAAATTTTTCCTGTGTGTTTCTCCTCTTTCTCTTAATAAATTTGACTTAAATAAATAAAGCAGACCAAATTGATATGTCCAGATTTTTATATCAGTAAATGAACTGTCTCGCTAAAACTCGTATGTTGAATTCCTAATTCCCAGTACCTTAGAATGTGACTTTATTTGGAAATAGGATTATTGCAAATGTAATTAGTTAAGATGAAGTTATACTGGAGTAGGGTAGGACCCTAATCCATATGACTGGTATCTTTATAAAAGGGAGCAATTTGGACACAGGCATCTACACAAGGAGAATGCCATGTTAAGATGAAGGAAGAGATTGGCATGACGCATTATCTACAAAAAAAGATTGTTAGCAAATCACCAGAAGCTAGTCTATTACAGCTCTCAAAAGGCGCTAACCCTGGTTGCACTAGATCTTGGACTTCTAGATTCCAGAACTATAAGATAATAAATTGGGTTCTAAGCCACACAATTTGTCCTGCTTTGTTACACACCTGTAGGAAACACACATAACTATTAAGCAGAAACAGTGTTGTCTTTAAACTTAACCCCTTCTATTTTTAATTGCTTGATGCTACAAATTTTAATTTTAAAAAATATTTCTAGCTAGCTTCTTTGATACAACCAAAGTGAAAACAAATCAAACCAAAATCAACGTATATATAAATTAAAACATTTGTACTAATTTAAGTGATGTTTTTCAGGGAGCATATTTATTTTTTATGTATAATAAAACCAGACAGGTAGTATATAAACACTGATAAAAATTTGTCTTGCCACTTCATGAAAAAGACTAAAAAATAACCTAGTAGTTATTATAGATTTTTAGCAATATCTAATTAATTTGAATTATATGACTTCTGTAACCTACTACCTAATTCAAGAAGTTTAAAGTCCTTTTCTTTGAATTCTACAAGTGTTCCTCTATAAATCTCTTTAATTAAGAAATTGAAAGTTATAAAAAATTTAGTGACAGTTCTTAATGACATAGTCATGAGTATAAATTATAAACCTTATTATATCATTTGAGTGTGTTAGTCTGTCAAAGACCCTGAATCAGTAATAACAGAGTTGTGAGAAGATATATTTCAGTAGAAGATGAAAAAACACTGCTAGGTGCAAAACACTCAAGTATAACAGTGCTTTTTTTGTTTTAGGAAGAGTCACATCAAAAGATGCCATGGTAAGAAAAAATAGTAACAGGGGTCCTTGTCAGATATTAAGGAAGCAAAGATAAATATTAATTATCATATTCCAAGGCCAGTTGCACTTTTATATAATAGGTGAAAAATAAATTACTGAATATTTGCTTAAAGATTCTAATAACTATTTTGAGATTTGTCATCTGTTAAATCCACAAAGATTTATTGAACATATACTTCTTGTAGACATCGGATATACACAGATAAATGTATCTTAAATTTCATAACAATGCTGATTTTGATAATACTAAGTTAATAAACTAGAATCATATTATTTTTTTAGAAGTCAATGCTTAGAAGGATAAATAACTAATTTATTAGCGTCAAATCATATCTTGTCTATTAGTAACACAAACATATTTCAATCTAGATTCATTATTATGACTCTGCAATACTGTTAAATGAAGGACACTGAATATAAGAGAAAAATAATTTTGAACAAATTACACATAAAATTAGATTAGCTATAAATTTAAAATGCACATTTTTCTATCCTGACAGCCCTCAATCTAATGACTTATTTTCACGAAATAAAGTCTTGTCAAGATATTTAGCTATTTTGCGGGATGCTGTCAATCACACAGATACTGAAGGTCTCAGCTCCTGTTTGCTTTTCTCTGATTTCCTGTACTGTTTGCTGCCACCACAGTTTTGATTTCACCTTATTTTTCCAGTGATGAATAGTGAAATTATGAAGACAGATTTAGAAGTTACTTTGATTTCATAATGTGAAAGTACTTTGAAAAAAAAAACTGCTGTATTTCTGAATCTATTTCATTTCATGAAAAATTATATTATCTATCAGATTGCAAAGTTGTATTCTGTGAGGACTGAGTGGGTGAAGGTTTAGATAGGTTTTGACGTTTTTAAATATCCCATAACTAAAAAAACTTTTTCAATTTACAAAAATAAATATATTGAAACTAAAAGTAGTATTACTTATGAGCTAAATATTATTTAAATTGAGTAATATTATATTGTATATTATCACAGCATATGATTTTAATATTAGAAGTGAACAATTTAAAGTTTTAATGTAAGTAAGCCTCACTTGAATAAATATTTTATCTACCTAGTAACTTTTTCCTAATATAAAAATTATGAGAATAACTTATCTAGAGAGTAAAATGTATTTCACATATTCATAGTTTGTTGCAAAGTTTCTAATAACATTTTGCACAAGCCATTTATCTCTCAGAATTCTGAGGTATTTACAATATTCTATATAAATTATAAATTAGTTTTCTTGTATAAACTAACAATGACAAAACCAAATGTGTTTTATTGTTGCCTATGTCTTTTTTAAAATTTCATTTTAAATATCTCTCTAAAATCAATCACTGTACATTTTGGAGTCCTGCATTGCATTCTTTTCTTTTGGGTAGTTACTTCAAATCTAGGCCAATATTTTTAAAATATTAAAACCATGGGGTGTATTAAGGCAGCAGTAGAAATAACTACTTAATTGAAGTCTGTAATTAAATCTAAATATCTGGGTTTAATTTGCCTAAAGATATTTGTTTAAAGATATGCTAAAAGTTATAATTTGTGAAACTTAACTCACTGCTTTAATGGATGTTTATTTTGTTATTTTAAAAAGAGAAATTAATCAGAAACTACTTCAGCATCCTTTACTGAGTGTCCACTGTGAACCAGGCATATAGCTATGCTTTGTGAAAAACAAATAAGCTATGATCAGTGATTCTACAGAGTCCATTGCTTGGTGAGATATTACAAGATATACATGCAATTCTCTATCTTACAAGGGATATGGCAACACTACTCGATAGAAATATTTTACAAAACATGTATGCAATGTTATTGGTTTATTTTTAAAAAGTAAAATAAATAGCTAACATGAATTTTAAGAATTGATTTATATAATCTAAATATCCAAAATATTATTTAAACATGTAATTATTATAAACATTATTAATGAGATATTTCACATTCTTTTGCATACTAAAACTTCAAATTTTGTTGTATATTATATATTTACAGTCACATTTCAGGGTTCACTAGGCACCTGTTGCTGGTGGCTACTGTAAGGACAGTTCAGCTCAGTAGAATGATAGAGGAAAGAGAAATTTACTTAAATATCTCTGTGCCCTACCTCTCCTTTTGTATTCTATTTATATTACCAAACTCTGTTGTTCATCTTTTTAAATAATAGGTCTAATTTAAATAAGTATTTATAGTAAATCAGAACTTGGTACAATACACATAGAAAGACTAATATTATTTTGAATTTAGTTAAAACATTGTACAGAAATATAACTTATCTCTTCTACACTCAAAAAGCTTGGGCTAGGAGAACGGTACTCACAAATAAACCAGTATTTGTAATTTTTAGCTCTATATAGGTTGTCTTCAGCCATGAATAATTAAGATGTCTTTAACCAGATCAAATTTCTTGGTAATAAAAAAAAAATAGGAAAGTAGCCTTTATTCCAAGGTAGCTTTGTCTGGAAAATGCTGAAAGAATATATATATATATATATATATATATATATATATATATATATATATATATATATATATTTTTTTTTTTTTTTTGGTAGAAGTCACAATGAAAGGAGCATTAAGAATATGTTGACCTAAGATTGTAGAACTGGGACGATTTTATAGGCTTCATGGTATAGTGAAAAGGAAATGGGGCTTCGATTCTAAATTCAGATTTCTATGTTTTATGTTTGTAATGAGAGTTAATACTGCATATTTCAAAACTCATCAAATTGTATTTGTTAATATGTACAATTATGTATTCATCAATTAGACTTCAATAAGGCTACTAAAAACACTTAACTTTACTTTTAAAAAATCATTACAAATCCCCAAATATAGTGTAGGAACATTGAATTCCTTTATCAATTATATTCTAATTAATATGCAATATATTAAAATATTTATGTCTTTGGTGGTAACTTTTTAAGTCTTTGTATTTTTTAAAATAATGCATTTAAAAATAATGTAATGGCAATAAAAGTAGGAATTTGTAATTTTATGTTAAAATATTCATTTCTTAAAAAAATATGATAGTTAATTTTGTCTTAATTAACTCACCAAACTTAATTTTATGTGTTATCAAATAAGACTATATATTAAAATAATTAAGGCTACAAGTTAGTCAGTAGCAGTATCACCTTAAAAACTTTCAAACTTAAATTGTGATTTAACACAAATGGTAATTTAACTTAGAAGCATTTTTTTTTGTTTTCAAATCCTGTGTATATTACCTTGTCAGTTGTTACATTAAATAAAAATAGAAAATAGGTTTTGTTATGAATGGATGACCCCAAATTTGAAAATAATTTAACAAAATAATTGGAAACATCTGTTTAATGTTTCAACTTTTTCATCATTCAACACACTTATAATAAGCGCAGTTGACATGGTTTTATTTTGTAGTTCAGACTTGCATTTTTTTCAAAAAAATTTCCAAATAGTATTTCTAGCCTTTGTTTAGGAAGTAATCAAAGTAGGAGAACAGAAAAAAAAAGATTATTAACATTTATTAAAGCCAGTATCAATAAACTAGTCTTTATTCTAGTTTTACATACTCAATCTCAAGGTTCTTTATATATTTTAGAAATTAAACCCTTATTAGATATATGGTTTGCATATATATATATATATATTTCCATTTCATAGCTTGTTTTTTCATTTGTTTGTTTTCTTTGATATCCAGAAGCTTTTTATTTGATAGTCCCATTTATCTATTTTTGTTTTTGTTGCCTATGCTTTTGGTGTCATATCTGAGAAATTATTGCCAAGATCAATATCGAGAAGACCTTTGTCCTATATTCTAGGAGCTTTATGACTTTGGATCTTATATTTAAGTCATTAATCAAAATCAAGTTGATTTATTTGTTTGGTGTAGGTTAGGAGTGTAATTTTTTTTTTATTTTGCATATGAATATTTAGTTATCCCACAAACACCTCCAAAAAATTAAAGAGATGGGAACACTTCCAATCTCATTATATAGGTTTACCATTATTCTTATACCAAAAACAGACAAAGACACCTAAAAAGAAAACTACAGGCCTATATATTTGATGAACATAGAAGCAAAAATCTTCAGCAAAATACTAGCAAACTGAATTTTAATGGTACATTAAAGAAATTACATGTCATGATCAAGTGGGGTTTATCCCTGGGATATAATGATGGCTTAACATTGACAAATCAGTCAGTATGATATACCACATTAATAGAATGAAGAATAAAAATCACATGAGTATCTTAATATGCAGAGAAATAATTTTACCAAATTTAATTTCCTCTTATGATAGAAAACACTAAGCAAACTAGGTATAGAAGGAATGTACTTTAAAATAATTGGGGCTGTGCATGATGAGTTCACAGATAACGTTATACTTAACAGTGAAAAATTGAAAGATTTCCTCCAGGATTAAGAACAAGACAAGGATGCCCACTCTCATTACTTCCATAATATAGTACTGGAAGTTCTAACCAGAAAAAATTAGGCAGGAAAAATGTAAGAGAAATACAAATGAGAAATAAAAAAGTAAAATTATCTCTCTGCAGATGACATGATCGTCTATGTAGAAAATCCTAAAGACTACACAAAAACCTGTTAGAACTAATTAATGAATTCAATATAGTAGCAGAATAAAAAAATCAACATACAATAATCAGTTGCATTTGTAGATATTAGTAATAAACTGTCTAAAATTAAATTTAAGTAAACAATCTCATTTATGATATAATCAAAAAGAATAACATATTTAGGAATAAAAGTGAACAGAGGTGAACAATATATACACTGAAAACTATAAAATACTGATGGAAGAAACTAAAGTGAACACAAATAAATGTGAAGGTATTCTGTTTTTAGTTTAAAAGACCATTGTTAAAATGTTCAAACTACACAAAACATCTACAGATTTGATGTTTATTCCCATGAAAATCCCAATCACATATTTTACAGAAATGGAAAAAAGCCAGCTCAAAATCCATAAGGGAATCAAAATACCCAAAATAGTTAAAGTGATCCTAAGAAAGAAAAACTAAATTGGAAGCACCACAATTCCTGACTTCAGAATATATTACAAAGCTTCAGTAATTAAAACAGTATGGTACTAGCATAAGAATGGACATATAGATAAATAAAAGGGAATAGAAAGCCCGGAAAAAATCCATGCATATATAGTCAATTGGTCTTTGATAAGGTACCAAGAATATACAACAGAGAAAGGATAGTCTCTTCAACAGATTAGAAATTTTTAATAATAAAATTGTCAAACTACTAAATTATGAAATGAAGTTGATGTAGTAATAAAAATAGCCAACAGTCTAAGATTGACATGAACTCTTGGATTTGAAGATTTATGCCCATTATTTCAAGCATTTGACAGTAGATTTAATCAAATTTGTTATATTTCAGAGGACATTTTTATTTGATAAATTATTTTTTACTTGTGGCACCTTATTGACAACAGTATATAACTTTTAAACTTTCAGGTCTGAGATTAGGTCTTAATCATTTCTATTAAAGATTGAATGAAATACATATAAAATATAGCAAGCTCAGAAATTATCTTTGCGGTAAATAAATGAATGTGAAAGATTGGTAAAACATTCTGAGATGAAACAAGGCATATGTCTTTATATGTTTAAATGCATGTTTGACTATTTTTATAAATTTTATGAAATTTAAATATAAAAATATATATATATCTAATTTAAAATGCTATATTGTAACAGCATTACATCATATGATTTATATTATCTAAAGGTTAAATGTATCATTAAAAGATCCAAATTCAACCTTGTTGAAAAAATGTAATTTTAGAGCCTATTGTTCTGGAATAGTCCCTCCTCAAAACTTTAAATTTTTGCTCATTCCAATTTAAATGTGTAAGTTTCCTAAATGGTCAGTTACACTTGAATTCTAATGACACTGCTAACATGATTTTAATTTAAGAATTAAAAGTTGTTATTGAGAAACAATAGACTTAAATGTTGTACCATTGCAATCCTCTTTGAGTTCTTACAGTAGGTAGATTTAAGAACTGAAGAGAGAAGCTAGAGAGATTTATTACTCACTCAGCAATAGAACCCTTTCACAATAGAACCCTTCTAGTTGCAATTATTGATTGTAGTAGGTTGAAGGGTAAAATATCATTTTCAATCATTTGAAATGCTCACTGGTAAACCAGTTAACAACATGCTATAGAGAATTCTTTTAATAGATTGGAAAAGCTATGATGTCTCTGAAGTATAAGAGTAATTTCATTTTTTAATCACTAATTAGTCTTTTACATAATTGGATAATTAATTGCATCCTAATGTGATTTCCATTTTCAGATGAATAGAATTCACTTATAAATAATACCTATAACCCCTAATTTTTTACTTTTACCATGTGGTGGTATGTATGCCTTATAAACTTGTCATTTTATCCTCAAAGTACTACTTTCTGATTTATCCCATATTTATGGTTAAGGAGGCTCAGAGAATTTAAATAATACACTCAAAATCATCTACCTATTAAACATTTCATACCTCTTCAGGAGGAGAAAATATATATCGAATTTTTAGGTCTTAAGAAAAAAAAAAACAAGTTGCTTGACATTTAGAGTAAAAGCTTGAATATGACAACAGCTTTTTAAAAGTAATTTCACACTGAGAAATTGGGAAATTGTAAAATATACACATAATGAAATCATCTCTTTGGGTTTTATATAAATACCCTTAAATGTCAAGGGTATTTTAACTTTTGAGGAAGATCTATTGCAAGTTTTAAACATATATTCCGATAATATTTCTAATTACTATAAATGTATTTTTATTTTAATTATTTTTTTGAGTTCACTGAAAATTTTATAGTTATAATAGTTATAGTTATAATACTAAAAAATGTTGTATACCCTTTACTCGGTTTTCACTAATGGTAATGTGTTGCAAAACTGAAGTAAAGTATCAGAGCCAGGATATTGACATTGATATGGTCAATATACATGAAAATTCCATCACCATGAGAGTCTCTTTTGTTGCCCTTCCCATCACCACACCCATTTCCACCCCCCACCCCCCGCCACATTCCCAGACATCCTCTTCTCAACCCCTGGAAACCTCTAATCTCTTCTCCATTTCTAATGTCATTTCAAGAATGTTAAACAAATGGACTTAAACAGTAAAACTGGGATTGGCTTTTTCACTTAGCATAATTCTCTGGAGATTGATCTAGGCCAAGTCAAAGATTATTAAATATGGACACTAGTTAAAGTGGTAAGATTTTAAGTAGTAATATACTTTTGCAATAGGGAATAGAATCTAGTGAGAGCTGAACTTCATTTAGTACAGATGTTTTAAGGAGTTTTAGAGGAAAAATGAGAGAATGGGGGTGGTGGTGAATGGGACACTAGTAGAGTCAGAGAAGTGCAAAATTATAAAAAGCTGCAATGCGGAGTTAGTCCATGTGAAACTCATCTAGATTTTTTTACTGAATTTATCAAAGTTAGACTCCTACCCTCCGAAAGAAACTGAAAAACAACTGTCTTATCTTCAAGTAAGAATGGGCTGGAACAACCATTAATATTTATGTCAACCTTTAGTTTTATTAGGTAGGCACTTTGAAGAGGGCTAGTGTCATCCTAAGGATGAAGCCTTTAGCCGTTAGAAACTATAATAGTGATTGTTCAAGTCTTTTTAGGCCAAAGGTGAAGCTTAGTAAGAAAGAAGGCTCAAATTATGTTAAAGTAATTTTATCCCACATCTTTATTTATACCTTTTGTATCCTTCGATTACTCTCAGTAATTCTTTAGTTAATTTAGCTTTATTCCTATATTTCCTCAGAAGTTTTATTTATCTTTAAGATTTGTATTTTTGTATTTATCGAACAGACAGTCGTCAATATTTTAGTGCCACTTTAAATTTGAGTATTAATGGTTGGTGGCAATTTATATAAAGTTTCCATTAGCTGATGTAAAATTACAAGGGAGAAGTTATTGAAATATGTAGGGCATGTGATTAATTCACATAGCAAATATTTATACTCATTTTTCAGAATGGGTGATATAGCTGATTATATTAAATTTTGGCTTAACTTGAAGTTACAAAGTACTAAATATCAAGTAGTATGAATCCCTAGGCACGTAGTCAAATATTCCTATAAAAGCACTTATTTTCTCTGATCCTCCTTCTCTCCAGTAGATTCTAAAATTTATAGAGAAGAGTTTAGTGGTAAAATAAGTTAACAACTTATATATGATTCGCAGATGCTGTGAAGCTAGTAGAATAAAAATACTTTTAGGTTTCTTGTGTCATATCCAGGGGAACGTAATGATGCTATATGAAAAAAGCAGTGGCTCCAGCCATGTTTCTAATCTTTCCCTTCTGAAATTGTGTTCTTTAGTTTTTGATTGGTGAATGGGTAAAGAATTATGCATAGAGCATACTACGGAAGCCAATTAATTTTGAGAGTAAATAATTATCTAGGTGAATAAAATTAAAAGGCATAATTTTCAGGGAGATAAAAATGTGTGGAGCTTGAAATTTGAAATTGAAGTTGCTTAGTATCTTAGAAGTCTCAGTTTCTACAATATAAGCAAATAAGGAATGTGGATATAGTTTTGAAGATCTCTTTGAAAGAAAGTTACACAAACAGTTTAAGAAATAATAATTCACAATCAGGTATAATCAATTGTGTTGTATTGAAATATTAAAATATTATTTTAATTAGAGAAATAGCTACATTATGATGCTGATATGCATCATATGAGTTTTCAACCTTTTTAGTATCAGGACCTCTTTTTTATTTCTAAAAGTTATTGAGGACCCCCAGAGGACTTTAGTTTATGTGGGCTACACATATTAATATTAATTAAATAAAAAAAGTTTAATTGTAAAATTTTATAATGATTACTTATTATTTAATTTAAATATAATACTAAACCTTTTACTTATTCATATAAATAATGAAAAATATAATTAATTTCAAAATAATAGTTAAAGACAGTCAAATTCTCATATCTATTTAAGCATTCAATCTTTTGCAATATATTCTTTTTCTTGAAATATAGGAAATAAATTTAGCCTCCATTAGAAATTGGAAAAGAAAAGGATATTAAGTAGCTTTTTTAGATACTAGAGAATATTATTCTTAGACACTATACCAAAACTTACCAAGTGGTTGTTTCTTAAAGGTGGGTACAATGAGGAATCTGAAACCTTATTTTAAAAAATTACATGTTTTCTTAAAGTGCACTCATGAATCTTATAATATGAATAGATCTTTACCCTGAACAATTTTGCAACATCATACATTAGAAAATGTTAGTCACTGTGTTATTTTATTTGTTGAAATGTGTCATTATACAAAATTATCATATGTTGTGGATCCTCAAGAAATTGCCACTATATACTCTTAAATGGGATGAAAAAAGTAAAAATGGTCTTATTAACACTATCATATTATTTGCCCTTGAAGTCCCCTCAAGAGAATGACAAGAAACCTGAGGTATCTTCAAGACTACCTTTTTAAAACCCTTGGTTTAAAGGAAATAGGTAAAATTTTGTACATGATATGAGAACTATAAATATATCACTGTTTTGCCTCACTGTCTTAGTTTTTCTTATTTGGAGTTGGGGTAGATGATTGACTCTAGGCTACATAAGATAGCTTTTCAATGGAACTTCCTAGACAGAAATTACTCTAAAAAATAAGGCTGTCTTGGGCGAAGATAGATTTTTAATAATTAATGTTTAAATATCTTTTCTGCTTGAACAGATATGAAAGGCATACTGCTATAGAGAAAATATCAAACCTCAGTAATATTTATAGCTATCATTCTTCTCACATCTCTATATTGATTTAAAATATTGTTTTAATTAAACTATTCAGTAATAGGGAATGCTTATTCACCCTTAAATCCTATCAGATGTAAAGATTCAATATTAAACAACTTACTTTTCTCTGACCTTTCCATCTGTTAATAAACTGGGACGTAATTATTTGTGTTGTTATAAGTACTTTTGACATTTGTTTCTTCTATTTTTTATTATCTTTAATATGATATAAAATTCTAACCATGAATTTTATTTGAAAACAAAATTGCATAAGCAAAAGCAAGGCATGAGCAATACTAAAGGACAGTAGACGACCAAGATAAAATTTCAAGTAGAGGAGAATGAATTTAGTTTCTGATACCAGAAATGAGTAAAAGATGAGGTTTTGAAATCACTAATAAGACAGAAGCACAATCTACATATCTATATAACTGAGTCAGAGACTATAGCAAACATAAGCCATTTTTTATATCTTTATTTTACTAATTTCTTACAATATTTTTATGAGGGTGGACTATTCGCTCCTCTAAGAATAGTATTAATCATTTTATCTTGAAATCTGCTCAACTATTATTTTTTATTTATTACTTTTTTTTGCCAATGATTATTTAATCAATCAATCACCAACTTTATTTGTTTCAAGTATGTGTAAGGTATTGTTCCACATGAAGCTGGTGTACTCTATGGCACTGGCAATAAGCTGCTATGAAAGGAGTTCAAGATTAAGGAAAATCATCAAAGATTAATTCTCCTTTAACTGCTGCTTTACTTCTAGAAGTTAACAAGTTGCCATTGTCATCTTGGTTTCCTGTAAGGAAGGGAGAAATTTTATTTAATACTCTCTCTGTTCACTTTGCCTTGAGAAAGCAAGTGACTGAGGATGATAAAATACTGAACCAAAAGTCTGAAGGATACAGTAATTCTTCCAGTGGCTTGGCCTGGTCCCCTGTGGTTAGAAAACAATCTTTAAATTTAATTTGTTTCATTCTTTCAACTGCCAATTGTGTTTACAGTAGGTGTCAACATTCTTGAAATAAAAGATTCTCTGTGGTAACTGGACAAAGATAAACAAAGTAATTTCACCTGCATGGATTCCTTAGAAGAACTCTCAAATATCTTTTAGTCATTGACCTGGAGAAAGATAGATGGTCTACCAAGAGTCGAAGTGGAAGCATTTAGGTGAAGATGCGTTATTTGCCTTTAGAGGGAGCCTATAACTACAGCCTAGGTTTCAAACACTGCCTAGAGCCACATTTTTTGATGGGCATTCTGGGAGCATTAATCCCACAAAATATCCTGAAATAACAAAATAATTCTTTAGACAAATGAATTTAGAAGATTCTAGTATTATGTCCCCATCACAGAAGAAGTAGTAGTTTATGATTTTAGAAATAAAGAAGCCATAAATCATTGTTTAAGTAGTTGTTCTAAAACTTTTATTTTTACAATGAAGAATCATTTCAATTTCCATTAGTCCAGATTCTGATAAATACTACCGAGGAAAACTTTGACTCTTTGAGTTAAGAAAATTGACCAGTCCTAAGTGAAGTTAATCTTTTCCATCACTCTTTTTTATTGCATCTTATTGAAGATCCTTTAGTACATCAATTATAATGATTTTCATCTTTTATAAAAATGTTTTCCTCTCAGAAAAAATTCTAAAATTAGGCATTAATAAATATACCTACTAACCATGAGTTAGTGTATTGTAAGCTCTATCAATCAAAATCTTCCTAAGAATGGCTACTGTTTTTGGAATTTCAGTTGCCAGTGAAAAGGTTTGAATGTCTTTGGCTTATGTTCTTTTCTTAAGTAATTAAATTAATAGTTTATTAGCATACTGTAAATTTTAATATCAGCACTGAAAAGGTTCTATATTATCTGCATTAACATGAAAGTAATGAATTCATAACTTAGAAGTTAAATTTGGGATTTGGGCCCAGTAAAAGAGGTGGGTTTATGAGAAAAGCTTTGTACTAAGGTAGACAAGAATATACCAAATTTGCTTATTTGCCATTTAAATATGATCAAAATGGTCTTGAAGGCTCCCACCAAATCTTCACCTAGTGTAAAACCAACTTTTAAAACATGTAGCTGAATCCCTAAAACTGTATTAAATTCTATCCAAATGACAATTTTATTTTAATGTCAGAAGAAAATATAAGAGAACAGAAGTTTCTTAGTATCAAACTACTCTTTTGATAATTTTTTGAAATAAGGAAGAAAGTTACACATGACATTTTATCAAGGTTCTTCAATATAGTGGGCACCATGTCTGATTTGCGTCACTATATATATTATTTTGCACATACAAGACATTCAATAAGCATGTACAGATGGTTAAAGATTAAAGTCTGAGAGAGAAACTTAGTGTCTCTTTCTATAAAATATATATATCAGATAATTTTTCTCTTTAAAACAATTTTGAGACAATAAAAAGAGAGAGAAAAGAGCAATGTATGTTTCTACTAATGTGAAAAATATATGAATATATATGCTTATAAGTTTTTTTTTTTTAAAGAAAATTAAGAAACTAAAATCAGTCTTTAACTCAGGAGAGAGTTAAATAGTTTGGGGTCTGAACTGAAGGAAAACTTATTTTCTATGATTCTACATTGCTTTTGCTTTTGAATTTTGAAGACTTTTCTTGTAATAATAAATAAAATTTAAAATATGTATAACCAGAACAAATTAGCAAATACCTAAACTCTAGATTCATCAGAAATTAGCTCATCAAGTCTTCTAGTAATATTCTGGACTTTAAGAATAGGAGTCATTGTTATTGAAGTGTTTATACTTTGGAAACTTTTTTAAAGAATAAGGGAGAAAAAATCCATTTATCGATTTTAAGCCATTGCTTTTCTGGCATTTTTCTCTATAAATTTCATACTACCAAATTCCATACTTCTGCAATCTCTTTATAAATTTACCTGAAATATAAACATATAAACATGTGACTCAAAGCTGAATTTTGGGAAGGGAAGTAGCAAAATTTATTTTAAGGTTCAGTAGTATGTTAGTTCAAATCAATATGTGATTCTACCATATGAAGAAAATATTTAGTTTCTACCCCCACGATTTTTCAAAACTATAATGTAGTTAATGAAAATAGTCTATAAGCACAAACGCCATTACTATCAGAGAAAATCAAATACATTATTGAATTGCCTTTAAATATTACATTTCTTAAAGATAAGAGATTCAGTTCAGTAAACCTTTTTACACACATCTAGCAGATTATGATACAATAACGTTTCTGATATTAACCTGTGTTATGTATCTTAGGAAGCAATAGTCATTGTGGAAGATAGTAGCAAAGTTTTTATTTAGGAGTCAGGATACTCAAGTTCTAATCTTGCTTTCATTGTTAAACTGCACGGCCATCTGTCAATATCCTAATCTCTAGATAGCTATTTCCTGATCTATAAAATGATTAGATTGTCTCCAAGATTTCTTTCAGATGGGAGTTTCAATAGTTCTATGATTTGTGACTCAGAGTCACTCTCTTTCTCAAAAATCATAAATAATGCTTTGTTGCTGCCTTAAGGCTTGTAAACTATGAACCAATTTTCTGCAACCTTAAAATTAAGTATAGATTGCTGCCAAAGTCCTTATCAAATTGAATGTGGGGAAATTGAGAAAGCATAATAGTAAAAAGAAAAGGGAATATATACCCTAAGAATTTTAGTTACAGTTCTATAAAGCAAACATCTGTATAAATTATTCTCAGTTGGTATAATTACTTTAATGAGGCAGCCATATAAATAATATTTACTTTTCTAAATGGTGGATTCTCCCCTAACTGAAGAGCAGATTATATTTAAACTAGAATTTTATTTGATACTATAACATTGAAGTCTTTCCTGAACTATATTCCAGATATTTCCCTAAAGTAAGACAGTGTAAATCTGAGAACTTCATTTGGCTTCTAGATATGCTTGTTTTTTTATTTGATTTGGTACTTTGGTTTAGGTTTTGGTTTTGGTCGCATTTTTAATGTGTTAGATCAGCCTCTCATAGTTCATCATCTTTCCAAACTGTGTTGCATCAGGAAGTTTCACTTTTGCTACTTGCCTGGATCTTGCAAGCATTTAAATTTTAGACATTGATTCTTGAGTTTATTTCTGAATTCAGCCAGATCTTTAAATGTATGCATACTTTCACACACTTTTTTGACTTCCCTCTCCTCATCTTACTCTGGTTTCTTAATCAGTTTACTGATTATCTGTCATGTGTTTGCATCAAGGTTACTAACAACATAGTATATTAAATATATTTTTGTGTTTTGTATATTTTAAGCTCTTATACATTATAAGTAACGTTTTGTTTTGTTTTGCTTTGTTTTGCTTTAGTTTGGTTATTTGGACCTCACATACAAACTCGTAGTATTCAATTAACCTTCTGAAGGATAATTGGATGTTCACTTTTGCTTACTAGCTTTATTCCTGTTCTCTCTTTACAACTTGATTCCTCATTTATCTGGTTCTTTATTGTAACTGTTAATATTCATTTTATTAAACTGCATACAGTACACCAAAGTATTTAGTATCCTTTTGGAATAAAGTAAAGAATTAAATAGAACGTGTTTGAATGAAACTCAAATAATACAATTTTTCCCAATTATTTTAGAAAGCTACGGCTTTGGAAATGTTTGTATTAACTTATAAAATAAAAAATTATGTACAGAGAAATTATATAGAAAAATAATTGGAAGTTATGAACATTATCCCTCTCACCTACAGATTTGTACATTCTAGTTCTAATTGAAATCTAGATAAAACTTTGAGTTAAACTCACAGGCACAATCTCACTTCACTTAGAAATACCTTATCTGTAGTTTTTTATTTGAATTGTACTGCTTATCTAAAAATGTGTCAATGCTTCCCAAACTCAGAGAAGTGAAATATACTGTAAAATAGTCACATAGAAACTAATCCTCATGTTAGTTTCTTAGTTTGGAAGAAATAACTAATGGTAGACTATGTGAAATATTTTAAAAAATAATAATTCTCTCTCTATGCTAATTTCATTTAATCAAACAATATCACAGTTCTTAAATATAACAGCTGTATATTTATATCATTTTCTAAAGTTTTATCCACTGTAATATAACTATAAAATATAAATACTTATAGCTTACTTTAATTATGTCCTTTTTCACTGTCATAATAAAATCAAATTTTTTAAAAAAATTATAAAAATAAAATCTTAAGGAATAAGATTCTATGATGATCTGCTAAGCTGAGTACCGTTATATTCTGATTGATCATTAAAATCATTAAATTACAAAGCTCTAATATTATACCTTGGCTTATATATTGTATATGTCATTTAGCATATTTTTAAGTTTTAAAAATGGCACAGTGGACACACTATTTTTTAAGTAGCTAGACAAATTTTAATTTGGATACCTTATCTTGACTACAATTAAGACAGACATCTAAGCTGTTGCTCATGCCTAAATCTGAAGTATTCTATATGACTGACTATTTCCTTTTTAGGGCTAGTTTTTAGTATTTAAGCATTTTTTTCCTTGAATTATTAAAATGTCTAGTCACTATATAAGTATCTTGAATCCATAAAATCTCAAGGCCACTTTCTGGTTTAGTTTTTTTTTTTTTTCTCCAATTATGCTAAATGACAGTGTTAATGTTCAAATGGAACACTCAAGCTGCTTGGGTTTTTATATTTAAAATGTTTGTTAGATTGATTTTATAGTTTATATTGTCATACTTTAAGGAAGGATATAGTAGTCAGTTGTTTCCTAACATATCTGGACTTAGCTTTGTGTGAGTGTGTGTGTGTGTGTGTGTGTGTGTGTGTGTGTGTGTGTGTACACTTGCACATAGACCTGGATGATAGCTGTTTACCTCTCACAAAATATTATGCATAGCACATTAAAAAGGTGGTTACATATTTTATAATTGCAACAAAAACTAATCATTTGAGTGGATTTTGGGGGACACATAGAAAATGCTTTACGTATTTTTATTTTCATTTGATATTCACAATAACTTGTTGACTGGGATTCTTTGCAGACAATTTTGTAGCTTTGATTCTATGCAATCTCAAGATAATATTCATTGTAATATGTTAGTGTACATAGATGATGTGGTTAACATTTAAAATTTCATTTTTAAAAGCTAATATATATATATACATATCAACATATTTAATAAGTATTTAATGTCTTTTATGCACTATATTTCTATTTCATGTGGTGATCTTTAAAATCTCTGAACACCCAGTAAATCCGCTTTCAGAAAATAGTAGCCATTATTATAGTTCTCAGAATGGCGCTTATTACCATAGAATAAAATAAATATTATTGTTTGGAGTTTAAAGAATGTCTGATGAAATTGAAACTGGACACTCTTAAGAAATCTGGACACAACTAAGACATTTAAGGCAATATCAAAGTATATGTGGGTTATATTGTGTATACATACATGAAGAAGCAACGAGATGCTTACCATGCAGTTCTATTAATCATAGAAGCTCTTAGAAATAGAAACAAGAGCCTTAAAGTATTAATTTTTTAAAATACAGTGTTTGTTTCTCTTTAATATCTCTTCTAGTTACCTTATCTCTTTTTTTTCTGATTTATCTTTTTAACCCTTACAGTAGGCATTCTTCATGGTTTATTTGTGAACCCTATGATATTTCTATTGTATCTATTCTCCTTTGGAGCTCTCCTGTACTCTTCTTTGTAGCGTCATCTAAATCTTTGAGGTTGATGGCAATATTGTCAGGAACAAAAAATGTACTTATTAATATTAGTAGACATGGGAATCCTTGTATCATGTCTTTGGCCACATATCCAACTCCCTATTCAATAACTTTCCTAATGTACATACCAGGAATCAGTGTTCAACACATTCGACTCTCAACCAGAGCAGTTTTCTTTGTAAACCATGTCTTCTCCAGTGTCTGTCCAATCAAGGAATGGTACAATCATCTACCTACTTAGCTAGCCTAAGATACAGTCATCTTTCATCTAGAGGAATAAAATAGATCGCTAATTGAAATTACCATACTCATTGTTGTCCACCACTAATCTGTTTATTCACTGAAGTCAATCTGAAGTCAATGACACAGAAGTCTTCATTTATCATTCATCTGTTTGAAGTCTTTAAATGGAGTCACAGTAATCTTAGGCTAATAACCAAAATCTAAATATAGTCTAAGGGTCTTACATATTTTGACCCTATTTATGATTTAATACCCATTTAATGCCTCTTTTCCCCATGGTTTTTATTGCTATGTTCATTTTTCAGCCTCTGCTTTACTTAGTTAAGTGCCACTAAGAAGTTCAGATAAAATACAACTTCTATAAGGAAGCCTTCCTAGACCACAGAATTCTTCTGGGGAGGTTTATTATATAGGATTAAAAGAAAAACTAATTCTATAATTATTTATTTGATAGCTGCTTTTCCACCTAGGACGGAACTTCATGAAAAAATACATTATGCCTGTCTTAGAGCTATATTTCCAGAATTTGATATGACATTGCCAGAGAATTATTTTGTTGAATAAAATGAATGGAAATGAAAAAATAAATGGACTTGAATATTCCGTTGCCATCTCATACTTCTCAGGGCTAAACCAAAGTGCCAGTCTTTTCCCCCAAATGATATACTTCATCTCCCCTGTTTTGTCTACCATTGATCTTTCTCTCCAGATTTTGAGTCATCTGTAATATTCTTCCTCTCTGCCAGTTGTCACAAAGTTATCATCTACTTGTCTATTCATTCCCCATAAAGTCTTTGATATTATCTTTTAATTTTATTTTTTTGAAAATGCAGGTAATTATACCTTACAGTGTTTTCCTAATATCTTTATTTTTCAAATAACTGTAAACTCTAATTCCAGTTAAATATTGATAATATCTGTGATCATGATTACTCTTACTCATCTTTAAAAGGCTTCAATTGCCTAAAGCACTAGTTTAAATTAGTAAAATTATTTTTCAAGACATATTTGTGGATTATTTTCAAACTTTATCTCTTACATTAACCTTCTGCTTCAGTATATATTTTTATATTATTATTCAAATATTTTCTATGTTTTTTTATTCATTTCAAATTTTTACAGAAAAAAAATTTTGCCATCAGGAAATTTTCCATTGCAAATTGGAACATTTTGACCCTGGAATAATCTGTCATATTAATTCCATATCTGTGAATGGGTTGCACTTAGTTTAACATTCTTGAATCTAAATTATTTTGTCTGATTGAAAAACTGAAATACTCTAGTATGTATTTTGGTTTGCCTTTTCCTAGTAAATATTTTACAGTAAATATTTTGGTTCCAAGTGAACACACTTAAATCTATGCATTAAATCTATGCATGATTTAATGTTTCGGATGATAAAGTAGGAAGAATTTTGTCAATTCAATTGTATATAACATAATGTAATATTTTGGGGCTATGAAACAATAACAGCTTCTATTATTAAATTCTTACTGGATACCATACACTTTGCTCAATATTTATATAAATTTTCTCTTATCCTTTAGGTTGTCAAGGCAGATTTTATTCTTTCCCTTCTTTATATTAGGAGAAATGAAGCTTAGAGAAGCTAAATAACTTTTTTTTTTAAAGTCACATAGAGTTGACACTTGAACATCAAGGGCTTTAACTTTGCCAGTTCACTTATACATAATTTTTTACAGTAAATACAGTTGGCCTTTTTTAACTGCAAGTTTCACATCTTCTGAGCTAACCAATCATGGATTGAAAATACTGAAAATCACATTCCCAACCAAGATTTCTCAATCATGGATTCTCAACCACAGATGAAAAATATTTTTCTATCTGCTGTTGGTTAAATTCAGAGTTGCAGAAACAAAGGGCTGTCTGTAGAGTCAAAAGTTATATTTGAATTTGCACCCCTATGCTTCGTGTTGTTCAAGGGTCAATTCTAGTTAATCAAGGATGTACTGGTAATTAAATCCTGGTATTCTAACTTCAGTTTCTGATCATGAACATTACCAATCAAATTACTCATTATCTTTAAAACTAATTTACAATTTGTAAGTATCTTTTCATAATTAAAACATTTCTAATATACATGTGAACAAATTTTATATTTATAACATTACCAATCCTTTAAAAAATACTGTTGTATATAAAGTAATATGACTTCATAAGTAATATAAATTTCATAGATTGTGTGAAAAGCTAAAAATACAATATGTGAAGTCAAATTTTATTATTAACATAAAATAAAGTTTTGAATGTCTAGAAATATTTCATACCTTAGTAATATTTTATTTGCCTGGAAAAATTTAAATCGTGCACAAATAAAGGTTTTATTGATTTATGAAAACCATTGTTTATCTTTGACAATTATAAAACCTTGTAATTTTGTTGAGGAAATTATGTGAAATCTTTCAAAGTCTAAAGCTTTATCACTATTTCCACTATGATGACTAGCACTTAGCTCATAATAGGTATTTAGTAAAGATGTTCAATAAATCAATTCAAACACATTCAATTTTTGAAAAGATTTTTTATATTCAATGCAACATTTTTTTATGAAAACTAATGAATAGTTTAATGTTAATTCAGAGAAATGTCATCCTATTAATATTCAATTTACTATAAATATCTACCTTTAGAAATTAATTTTTCTCAGTTAAGTTACATTTGGAAAAGTAATTAGTGAAAAGTTAAATTATTCTTCAAATTAAATATGAGGATAATAATGACAAAATAACTAAATTTTCAGTGGTATTGATTCTCAGCCAAAACACTAAATTCTTTACATTATTTCTTTCAATTAGTCTTTAAACCAGCACCATAATATATGTACTATATTTAGATGAGTAAACTGAAACTCTGAAAGGTATAGTAGTTTGGCCAATCTACACTAAGCCCAATACTGTTAGAGCCTAGAATGGAGTATAGGTAGCATGTCTCTAGCACTTATTCTTTTAGCTACTACTCTATATTTTCTATGAAATATATAATAATGTGCCTCTACTTCTTAACTATGAAAATGTCTACTGAGTGTTTATTAATTTTTAAGCACTTCTTTTAGATCTTAAGATTGAAAAGGCATTTGAAAACATAATAATGTTTTCACAATAATGTATACCAGGAGTATTTGATTTATTCAGAAAATTCATGGAAATCTTTCTAAAAAAAATATGATTTGTGAAAATATAAAACTTGAAAGTATGGTGGTATTAAGGCAAAGAGGATGGGAAGAGTGCCCATTGAAGATGGAACGGCATGCATGTGTCAATGATGCAATAAGTGCACAAAGCATATTGTTCTTCAAGAAAGAGTATAAAAGTGATTGTGGGTAGAAAAGAGACAGATGGAGAATGAGGTGCAATATAGGAATGGCAGTTGGAGCAAGAGCAATGGTAAAACACATTGTTTCATTTTTTAAAATCATCTTTTACTTAGTGAAGGGATTTTTTTATGTATGAAAGAAATTTTATTGCAAAAGTTTTGGTTTAAAGGTCACTTGTGCTTACAAAGATGTACAAATCTGTACAAATTGGAAAAAAGTCAAAAAGAATAATATAGTGTTATTTTTCAAAGAAATTATTTATTTTGGCTGTATTGTATGTTTTCTTGGTAAAAAGAACATTTCTTTATTCATATTCCAATACATAGCTCAAATTAGCTCAAAGGCTATCACTAAGTTAATACTGATGATTGATAACCAAGGGATTGTTTTTATTTTTTTGATTGAAGTAATGTCCATTTTACATACAGTCCAGAAGAGCTTTAAACAATGCCTGAGGGTCTCTTAATTTATTACAACCATTTATTATTTGCCCGAACCATTTAGCTATTCTAAGCTTGTAGTTTACAATGAGTATAATTACACATTCTAACTATACATCTTACATGACATTGTAAGATTTCAGAGGAAATTATTAATTTATTAAGAGATTTTTTAATTTCTAAAGTGCTATATAATTATTAGGTGGTATTGTCAAAATTTTTTTCTTGTTTTACTTCACGAGCCCAATAAAGCTTTGGCTTATTTTTGCAGCTAAAAGAGATAAATTAGAAGAGGAAATTTTAAAAATAAATAATTACTAATAATATTATTCAAATTAACTTCTAAGTATCCCCCAAATATGATTAGTTATTGCATTAGTTTCCTTTCCTAGGGCTTCTATAACAAACTGGGTTGCTTGGAACAATGGAAATTTATTCTCTCACAGTTCAAAAGGCTGCAAGTCTGACATCAAAGTGCTGGCAGGGCCATGGTCCCTCCAAAGCCTCTAGAAGGATCCTTCCTTGCCTCTTTTATTTTTGGGTAGCTCCAAGTGTTCTTTGGCTTGTGAATATGTCACTCCAATTACTTCTGGTGTAACTATAGCAGTCTTCATCCTGACTCTGTCTTCTCCTTGTAAGTAACAGAAGTTCAGAAATTATATTTTATTAGAATCAACTATAGTGACCTCATCTTAAATTGATTACATCTGCAAAGATTCTATTTTTCAAATAAGGTCATATTCACACACATTAAAGGTTAAGACTTCTTTTGAGAGGATACAATTCAACCCATAACAATGACCAACTGTCATTAATTTTGATTATAAGATCAACCTCACTTTGAAGTGCATTGAAACTTTCTCTTATATAAAGTCAACTAATCTGTTTATATCTGTTAAATATTAAAAATATAGTTATAGGAGCAATAATAGAAATAATTCCGAATTTATATATTTTCAAAGATTTTACCTCTTGTACAAGTGATTCATAAATCACAACAGTTGCCCAGACTTCAATTATTGAGGTAGTTCAGACAGACAATTTCTGACCATGATTCTATAGGAATGATCAAAGTCTCCCTATTCAAAGTGGGGCAATGGACCAGCAGCATTAACAAGATCTAGAAATTTTTTCAGAAGTAAAGAATCTAGGTTCCTGCTACAGTCCTGCTGAATTAGTATCTTCATTTCACTAAGAGTCCTAGGAAATGAGCACTCATATAGAAGATAGAGAAGTGTTTCTCTAGATATTTTTATTGTCTTTCAACATTCTATAAAATTATAATAATTTCTTGTCTTCTGAAAATTTGTTTGCCCACTGACTAATACAGAAGTTATAATAATAGACTAATCAATTTAAATATCAAGACAATTTAGATAATAAATACTGTTTTGTGTAATTGCTCTAATGAGCTTAGTTTTTCTACATATTTCAATCTTCTGTCAAACATACTTTGATCAAATTTATCCTAAAGTAATTGGTGCAATCATAAGAAATGTTAAAACATTATGCATTCTAACACATTCTTTCAAATATTCTTTTCCCATCATTTACCAGAGTTCTCTATTCTTCTTATTTGATTTATTAACCTATATTTAATTTTAAGAGACTGTTCCCATTATCATCAATAATAATTGCTTTTATGACTAGTAGTCGAAGTTACACTATGACTCATAGTAGGTAACATATTTTTCATAGGTATTATATTTCTAATACCTGTTCTCATCTCATGGAGACTAATGTCTCAATTTGCAAAAATGTGTGTCTTTTTATATTCACACAATAAATTCACACAATTATTTTAATGTATTATGTGGACTTTAAAATCCTCTTTTATATTTACTTATTTTAAGCTACACAGTGTTTAAAATACTTCATTCTAAAAGAGACTATCACTAAATAAATAAATGTAATTTTATTAATTTGAACTATTTGGTTTTATATTATACAAAACTTAAGCTTTTAAGGATTTTGATTTGAACTTGCTGTTGTAAAACTACAAATTAAACATAAATATAAATTACATTTTTACATAAAATATTTTTGGGCTACTTGTCTAGAAATCCTAGAGAATATATTTTTAATTGAATAACATTTCATCTATTTTATTTAAATCCAGGTTTTTCCTGGACAATTAAATTGTAAAAGAATGTATAAAGAAGTGTAAAGAAAACAGGAAGAATTTTAATTTTTTGAGCGTGAAGAATGATAAACCTGGAATAATAAGACGTGGTGAAAAATATAACATGTATTATGAGAGAGAAACTACACAAAAAGCATAGTTTAAATTTCCCTTTTAAGATCATGTCAGGAAGGTTGATGGCATTTTGTTCTTGCATTCAAATGTATTTTTTTTCTCCAGATAACAAAATTGCATTAGTTTTCTATTGCTGTCAAACAGATTACCACAAATTTAACATTTTTAAAACAACATCCATTTATTATCTTTCTTTTTTTTTTTATTATGAGTGTGGATATGGGTAAACTGTATTCTCTTTTCAGGGTCTCACCAAGGGGAAGTCAAGATGTATACAATGTATAAATGGATTATAGATTATAAAATTGGGTGTCTTGGTTTCTTCTTGTTAGGCATAGCTATACTGAGGAATTTTATGCCATTTAAAAAACATACTTGTTGCCAATTCTACAGAAATCTCTTCAGTTCATGAGAAGCTCTAGAGTCTCTATATCTCTGTGGAAAAATAAATAGCTCATGCCTTTTTTTGGAAATTTTGATTAGTTGCAAATCTCCAACGAGTTAATGAGACCCAGAAGGAATGTCAAGTGTAATCTTGATTTTAAAAAATAATCATTACACCTACCTAAATCTGTGTAGAAACATTTCAGTGGATATAATTGCATTCTGCACTTAGTTATTTTATAGCTGAATAAAGAATGTGGAATCTTTGGAACTCATTTTCTTCTTCAGAAGTATAAACATTAATAAAGCTTCATTTAAGAGTAGATCTAAGCTAACCCCAACAGATTTATATGTATCCACAGATAAAAGAGAGTTTAAATCAAAAGACTTCAGGACTTGCCACTTAATCTTGTACATTTTGAATCTGATAGAACTTCAAGAAACTCCACTTTATTCATTTCACGTTTTTCCACTTACATATATCTACATGTAGATAGTATCATCTTGCCAGATATTTGATGTAAGCTTATGTGAAAAATAAATTCCAGCAGTGTGAGAAAAGGAACGTTTAGAAAGCAAGATTCTTATATATGGATTTAAGAAAATGTTGTCTTTATTTTTCCAGAAATAATTTAGAAAGGCATTCAGAAACATTTTTATTTTATTTTGATATTCTCTTTTAGTTTAAGTGTTGTTACTTTTCTTCTAAAGCATATTTTATTTTTAATATAAAAAGTTTGCCCATGGAAACAAACATTTAATTGGACACAATTTTATGAAAACATGTTACCGATGATCAATTCATCAAAGCTGTGTTACTAATTATAAAAACATAGCCAACCCAAAGTAAAAAAAAAAAAACAATAATACATTTTTTCTGTGTAAATATATGTATTCTGATGTTTTATTTCTCTTTTATTTTTTTATTTCACCCTCTATTTGAATGAACTTATTCTAACCTATGATTTTCTGAAGAACAATTTTTCTATGAAACCTTGCCCCCCAAATTATTTTGTAGTCAAATAAATTACAGTTAACTGCATATTTGTATACTTTTGAAGATCAAACAAATTAGATTATTAAAATTAATGTCATACATAAATTGTTAATATTATTTTATTTTAAAAATCAATCAACTGAGAAATGTAATCTTTCTCATATTACATCTGCTAACAATAATTTAAACATTAGTTTAAAAGAATAAACTGAGATTATTGATCTTGTACATTTGGCTTTTTCTTATCAGTTTTTCATAGTGTAAGAAACTTTATATATGTGTGTGTTTAATATATATATTAGTATATATATTAGTATATATATTAGTATATATAAATTCATAAGTATACACACTTAGATATGGTGTATATATCTATACTAACTCATATGTATATATATGTCTATAAATAGTTCCATAGTTTTTCATATATATTAACATTAAAATAACTTCAAACTAATACCTCTGACTTAAAATCAGCCTCACAGGATTTATTTTATCCTCCTACCTTGCTTATTTATAATGTGTTTTCGACAGTTAAAAACTTGGCTACCTTCATCTACAGGTTTACTTAATGATTTACAAAATTGTTTAACCCTAGTATGCATGTGTTTGTGTACATATATGTTCATACACACACACATATATAATTTTGGCTTGCAATTCTTTAAAGATATTATATTGTCTTATTATATTCTGGTTTATGGAATTCCCAAAGAGCAATCTGTGATTTCTTTTTTAAAGATAAATTTGAGATAAAATTCACACACAATAAATTTCACCCATTTAAGTTGTTCAATACAAAGCTTTTAGTGAACTCACACTGTTGTGTAACCATAATCACCATCTAATTTAAACCACCCAACCAATTAATTCAATTTCCCACCCCACCCACCTCCAACTGCAGGCAAATACTTATCTACTTTCTGTCCTGTAGATTTTCCTATTCTAGACCTATTTCACACTATGGTCTTTTGTGATGAACTTCCATTTAGCACATTTTTAACATTCATCCATGCTGTACATTTTATCAGTAATTCATTATTTTTGCTAATAAAAATATTCCATTGTATGGCTATTTAATATTTTATTTTTTTATAAATCAGTTAATAGACATGTGAATTGGTCCCACTTTTGACTATTACTAAAATTGCTTCTATAAACACTTATGTACTAGTTTTTTTGTTGTTGTTGTTGAGTGAGATTATTGGTTCATGTGTTTGACTTTATGAGGAAATGAAAAGCATCAGCAACATTTTAAATTCCCACCAAATTGTATGAGTATTTGAATTTATCCACATTCAACAATACATGTTATTATATATTTTTGAATACTGTTATACTAGTGGATCTGAAATGTTGTCTCATTGTGGTCTTGAGTTTAATTTTCCTGGATTACTAATGATATTGAGTATCCTAACATGTGCTTTTAATAGTTTGTATATCTTCTTTGGAGAAATGTCTATTCAGATATTTTACCATTTTTAATTAGGCTATTTGTCTTTTTTTATTGAATTATAAGAATTCTTTATAAATTCTGGGTAGAAGTTCCTTATTAGATATAGAACTCTTTTAAATATTTTCTTTCATTTTTTCTTACTTAATGGTTATTATTTATAGTACAAAGTTTAAAATTTTTATGAAATACAATTTATGATTTTTGGTTGATTATAATTTTGGTATTATAACTAAAAAAAAAATTGGCTGACCCAAGAACTTGATGATATACATCTATGTTATCTTGTGAGAATTTTATAGTTTTAGCTATTTTATTTAGGTACATGGTTCATTTTGAGCTAACTTTTGTTTACGCTTTGAGTAGGGATCTAATATTATTTTTGCATGTGGATATATAGTTAGACCAGCATCATTTGCTAAAAAGCTACTTTTGGCAACCTTGTCAAAAAACTGATTGACTATAAATGCAAGGATTTATTTATTAATTCTCTATTCTATTACATTTATTTATGTGTCTATATTTATAACAGCACATTACTCTGATTACTGTATATTGTAGTCTTGAAATCAGGAAAATGTGAGTTCTCCAACTTTGTTCTTTCTTTTTATAAATTTTATATACACAAATATGATTGTATAAAGAAATAATTACAATAATAAAAAGTTTTATATATATAAAGTTTTATACATATATATACATATACATATATATATGTGTGTGTATATATGCATATATATATGCATATATATATATATATATATATATATATATATATATATATATATAATATTTCCCCCATGTATTGGTCACACTTTCTTGTTGAAAACCAAAAGATTTAGGCTACATCTTGTAATTCTTGATACTGACCTCATTTCTACTCATAGTCCAGGAGGGTTGCTATTATTGTTCACCTGACCATTTATTTATTTGTTTAGTGACTTGGTGGAACTAATGCTGTGAAGTCTATTTCCTCTATAGCATACTGCCTCTGATGTCCTTGCTTATATTGTTTACTTTTATTATTACCTTTTATACCAGTTATATAGAAGTAGCACCTGGTTTGATGTAAGCCATTTATTAGTCAAAGATTATGCCTGAGTCCCCTTAGCCATTCGATATATGGGTGATTTGGGTGGAGGAGCTGCTTTCACATTCTGAGGGGTTGTTTTTTTTCCTCAGTTTTATTGAGATATAATTGGCATATGTCACTGTATAAGTTTAAGGTGTACAGCATAATGGTTTCCCTTGCATATATTGTGAAATTATTTTCACAATATGTTCAATTAGCATTTACGCTCTCATGTGGATACAATAAAAAAGAGCAAAAATTAGAAAGATAAATATTTTTTACTTGTGATGAGAACTCTTAGGATTTACTCTCTTAACAGCTTTCATATGTATTATACAGTCTTGTAGATATCATGCTGTACATGACACTGAGGGTTTAAATTGTTTTTGTAACATGTTTGGCCCGGGACTAGAAGCTTGGAGGTTCCCTCTATGATAATTTATGAGTTTGCATATTCTTTCAGACTGCCAAGAATGACTTTTTTTATTTAAAAGCCTACAAACAAATGTCTTATTTCTTGAAAGTAAAAAATGAGGAATTAATAATTTGGGAGAAATGAAGAAATGTTGAAAAAAATTATATCTGATATAGGTTGTGTCTAATAATGGTATTCTTAATATTATTATTTCTTCACAAAGTATAAGATGATAAAATAAGTTTAGTGATGAATGTTTGTATTTAAGTCTGTTTTCCTAGAAGTCGTCCGTATGTCAGAGTAACTGATCGTTTAGTCAGGCTGTGATAAAAGGTAATGTTTAAACCTGTTGTGCTAGTAAACCTGTGGGCCAGACTTTTGCTCTGTATTGATGGTTTTGTGTGGTTTAGAAGATGCTCTTATGTATGCTCCAGGGCATACATCATTATCCCTAAGTGAGTGCAGATGAGCATATGTGCACAGCCTTCTTGACTACCAGGGTTGAATTTGATACCAGGAGACCTATTCTTATCTGTCTCTCTCTTATTCTCTTTATTAAACTGAATATTGTGTCATTTTTGTTTCTTAATGTAACTAATATTTTTTCTTAATTGTTCTCCAATAAGATTCCCACCATTTTTAACAATGGCACCAGGCACAGAACTTTCCGTATCTTGCTCCCGATAAAGGCAGTCTCCTCAGGCTGAGCGGCAGATCCCTTCATTCTCCTCCTCCTCCTCCTCCTCCTCCTTCTTCTTCCTCTCCTCCTCTTCCTCCTTCTTCTAATTTCTATTTTTAAAATTTATTTATTTAAATTAGTTTAAAGTATACAGTACATTGGTTAGACATCTATATAGTTTATAAAACAATCCCCTTAATTGCTCCCTCCCACCTCTGGCCCTCCACCTAGCCATCATATTAATGCTAACTGCAATTCCTCTGCCGTGCTCCCCATCCCTGTGACCAGCTATTAACTACTAGTTTGTACTTCTTTAACCTTTCACCCCATTCCCTCAGCCTCCCAACCCCTGCCCCCACCTCGTCTGTCACCAAATTGTCCTCTATATTTGTCTGTGTGTCTCTCTCCCTGGCTGAAACTGCACCACTGACTGAGACAGCACTGGTATTCTCACTTTCCCAACCCAGCTCACCTTATGAGAAAGTGGGGTCAGGGGTAAAAGGAAACCCAGCACTCTCAGCATGCTGCACTTGGAGTAGAGCTTCAGTCCTATGTGGAGTGAATGGGAAGGAGAAGTGAGACCCAGTCCTTTCTGCTACAACTGCCTAGAATTCAAGTTCTGCAACTGAAGCTGGTGGCTGAATGAAAAATGCTGGCAGTCTGCGCCCCCAGGATGAAATCAGACACTGACTGAGAGCTGGGGTTAGAGGTAGCCCCTGTCTCCTTGACCACCTAGCCTAGAATAAATATCCAGGTAGAGGTTCCAAAA
Organism: Macroglossus sobrinus; assembly: GCA_004027375.1. Lineage (NCBI taxonomy): Eukaryota > Metazoa > Chordata > Mammalia > Chiroptera > Pteropodidae > Macroglossus > Macroglossus sobrinus. Next base: position 694,162 of record PVKZ01000187.1, read on the forward strand.
CATAGATCTGAATGGTGTGGTAAGGAAGCAGATTATGGTTCAAATCCTACAGGTTCTTACTATTCTTTCTCAAATTTGGTGGACTTTTTGAAGAAATGTTTTTCCATTTGCTGTATGACCTTGTGAACATTTCCAGATTTTAAATTCTTTTTAAAAATAATTTTCAGTAGCTAAATTGTTATTTTACTGGGGATAGGGTCAGCTGACCCTTTTACTTGACATTTCAGACATCCTGTCCATCAGTAATTGTTTTTATCTTTCTTCTCCTGCATACAATGTATATTATGGAGATTTTGAAAATATCTTTTTTACCGTAGTTTATAGAAACTTTATTATGACCAGTCTTTACATGATTTTCTTTATGTTTATCCTTTTTGAGTTTTATTGACCTCCTTAGATTATTAGTTTATACTTTTTTATCAACTGAGGTAATTTCTTAGCTGTGATCTTTCAAATATTTTTTTCTGTCTTCTACTTGTTCCCTTCTAGACAATACAGTTATGCATATGCTACTGATATTATCCATATCAACTTCTTTTTTTTTTTGAGTGTGTATTTTCTAGCATTCTTAGAGAACATCTAGAATTACCTTTATTCTAGACTAAGCAGCTTCACTACCAGTATGTGGTCCTTCTGGGGTCTCTAGGCAAATCCCCATGTATTCATTGATGTCATTTAACTCTGGTTAGTGAGTACTCAAAAGATTTCTAGTATTTTGTGAGATCTGGAAATTGTTTAGCTTCTAAGTCCATCTCATTTTCTCATTTCTTAGCACCTGTCATTTGCCCAGCCTCAGGAAATTTAATGTGCAGAAATTTAATGTACAGATTGTTATTTAACCATGGACTCATGATTTGCCCTTGGTCTGAAGCTCTTTCTGGAATTCTTTATAGCTCCTTTCTTTACAATTCTGTCTTGCAAATTTTAAAAACTTTAGTGTCTCGTGTCTCCGAAATCTGATTTATGTCTCCTCAATGTGGCAAAATCTATATTGCAGTGTGTCTTTTCTTTTTATACTGAAGTTGTTCAATTGCCTCCTGGTAGAATGCTAGGAACCTGTAGCAGATCCTTAGTTTATTTCCCTTTTCACATAGATCCTCTGTGCACTGTGGCCCAATGTGAAAAGAAGTGTTTTATTATTTTTTTTACAAGTTTCTTTTTGTTTATTTAGGGAAGCAAATTTTATAACAGTTAAAACTTCATGAGTAAAAAGTATGTTTTTAAACAGAAAACAACTTTTGAAATTGTTAGCAAACTTTTAGTTTCTTTTATTTGTAATTTTAGACACTGCTTCCTATGTTTTTTTTTACATTTCTTTTACACTTAGGAATCATTAATTTCTCATATTTCAGATGGTCAAAAATAGCTATTGAGCTATTTGAGCCTTTATTTGTGTAGATTTAATTGACATAAGAATAAACTCATACATTGGATAATATTTGCTACCCAAGTCACTGTAACATTTAAATGCTTTAAGGTGGCATAAAAAATAAGCTGTTTTTGCATAACAGTCAATACTTAAATTTGCAATTTAGGAATTTTGAAATGAGTATGTGGTGTTAACTACTCATCTCTTCTTGATATGAAAATTTAAATAAAAGTTTTTCTTACTGGAGATGTGTGAGAGATTTACTGAGATAACTTTCCACACTGGAATTATTCATGGGATAACAGTATGGGAAGTAGATTTTACATTAGGAAGCTAAACACTACCTATAAAGTATAAAAACACATATTTTAAAATGAAAGTATTCCCTGAAAAAGTGAATGCAAAAATAACATTATGAGGTTCTGTATTATATGGTATATAAAGACAGAGATAGTTTTCTAACTGCTGGTATGATAAAGCTAACCAGTTTTCTTTCTGCCACATTTATCACTGGCAGAAATAAAATTCTGCAATCACAATTTAGATGACAATTCTTATCTATCAATGAAAGGTAAGTAATGCATTAACTTTATCTTATAGCTAAATCCATAAAATTGTTTCAGTAGTTAATTATTTTTCTTTTTGAAAAAAAACAAAAAATGTGGTGGTTAAGGTATTTCTAGTGTTACATGCTTTTATTCACTTTTTTTTTCAATTACAGTTGACATTTAATATTATTTTATATTAGTTTTTGGTGTTATAGCATAGTGATTAGACACATATAATTTACAAAACAATCCCCTTGATGAGTCTAATACACACTTGGCACCATACATAGTTATTACAATATTACTGACTATATTTTATATGCTGTACTTTATATCTTCGTGACTATTATGTAATTGCCGTTTGTACTTCTTAATCCCTTCACCTTTTTTACTCAGTTCTCCAACTCCTTATCTCATCTGGCAACTATTAGTTTGTTTTGTTTCTATGAGCCTGTTTCTGTTTTTTTAAATTACTTTTTTTTATTATCTCTTTTTCTTATATATTTCTGCTTCTCAGTTGTTTATTGAATAGTTGTTTATTGTTAATATAAATCAAATAACAAGTATGTCCTTTATATAGATTATATTAATTGTTTCATAATTAAACAGTAAGATTCATAGGACTTGAAAGTTATTGTACTCATGGTTTTGAGTCATTATTGTGGAAAGATACAAACTAAAATCAGTGAAGAAAAATAATGTTTGAGAAATATCTAGAGGAAACCAATCACAAGCTTCCTTCTTCCAATGGAATTGCACATGACACACTTAATTCATCCATCAATGAATTTTGACATGTGTGAAATGTCTGCCAGGGAAGCTCACCTAAGCCTAGGAATCCAGAGTTTTTATTCGGAGGGTGGTCCTGTAGCATCATAGTGTCTATGTAATAGACCATGATCACTGAAGCTCTAGACTCCAAAAGAAAACCAAGTGTTTATGATAAATTGTCTTGTTTATACAAACTAGCTGAACAGAATATTCTAGATAGTTCAACATGGTTCAAGGATCCAAGAATGCAAAACAGTTAATGTTTAGAACATCCCAAGATCTCAATTCCCACGAGTCAGCCAAGAACCAACCATGGAAACAGCCTTTTTGGGAATGTGCCAGGTTTGAGTAGCTTAGTACTGCTGAATTAATTCTTTCTTGTATCACTACAAAAAAATCATATTTCTTTGTCAAATATTATATTTTTTCAAGCTTTAATGATATAATTGACATGTAACATTATATAAGTTTAAGGTATACAATGTGTTGCAAAATAATTACTGCCTTGGCCTTAAATAACCAGTTTAAGCCCCCCTTCCCCCCCCCAAATTTTTATACATGTGCAACTATTATGCTTTACAAACCAAGACTGTTGCTCTTTAATCGTAATAACTAGATATTTGCATCCAACTCTATGTAGTAGGTTCTTATTCTTTGTGATAGTTGTATTCTATTCTATAAAGTCATCATAAACACTGAATTAGCAATTGGATGAGCCATCGCTTCAAAGAGTAATATAGGATTAGGTTGCTGTGAGCCTCAGGTCACAATATATTGGTCTATAGATCGATACATAACTTTGTTTTATGTGTGCTTTTGTTTAAAGACACCTTATTAAACATATATTAATGATTAACACTGATCTCATAGCCAACAGCTCATGTCCAACGAAGCTTATCTAATACATGTATTTTTTTTCCCTAAGGCACTTCATAGCCATATTGCACTTAGGAACCCCAGATAGCACTTTAGTATATGCTTGGGTGGCTATATTCAACATCAAAAACACCAATATAAAACACAAAATGCAAATACGTGACACTAAATAGACCATAGAAAGGACACTGGTTTATAATATGAGAGAGCTTACATAAGATATCACAGCATAGTCTTTTTTGACCTAAACTGGAAACATGGATTGAGCAACTCAATTTTTTGCTCTTCTGTGCATTTCTGTGAATGACTAAAAGCACCATAAGTATCAGTTTGGAGGTTACAAAACAATTTTAGCAAGTAAAGAAATTCACAGGTACAGAGTTCATGAATAATGATGATCAATTGCATATTTTTCTGTAAACAGACAACCTAATTATATATAGTTATTTCTTACATTTCTCTTACATTCTCTCTCCATCTAATTATTAGAATTTAATTACTTTACTTCATCCCTTTCCCATAATGCAACAAACAAACCATTCATACTTATAAGGAAATGCCTAACTTCTATTTTGTGGTGAGCTTCAGAAATCAGCAAATAATTACTTATGATTCTAGAAAATAAGGTACACATGCTTATAGATAAAGCAACAACAGTTATATAATCACAAGCATTATCAAAGAAATCGTTCACTACCTCAAAGCAACTTCAAATGTCTTTTACTGGCACTCTTTTTGATGGTATCGATAGATAGTTTCTAATTTAGTAGGTAACAAAAAATGATTTTTTTCTGTTACTTTTTAAACTTTTTATTTTGAAAAAAATTAAATTTGTATAAATACTAGAAAGATGGTATAGAAAGTTTCCATATGCCTTTCATTCAGTTTCCACAATTAACATTTTACGTTACCATGGTACATTTGTCACAACTAAAACACTGATATTGAAATATCACTATTAACTAAATTTGACTTTATTTTGTCCTAGGATTTAACCCAGTGCACTTAATTGCCATGTTTTCTTAGTTTCCTTTAGTCTGTGACTGTTCTTCAGTTTTCCTTGTTTTGTAATACCTTAATTATTTTGAGTAGTCCTAGCTAGGTCTCTTATAGAATGCCCCTACATATGGGTTTGGTTGTAGTTTTTTTCTGATACTTAGACTGGGTTTTGAAAAGAATACTATATAAATGAGATTTCTTTTCTATCAAATCATATCAGGAGATACATGATATTCACATGATAGCAGAGAGGATGTTAACATTGAGAATTTTAAGGTAGTGTTTGTCAGTTTTATCTGTTGCAGTTAGTATTTTTCCTTTTCCCTACTCTGTTTTTTGGGAATAAATTACTAAGTTTTGCTTGTTCTCAAGGGGGAGGTGCTCAAACTATTTCATCCTTAGCCAGTGGAAGTTCTCTGAATTTAGCTTCTGAGTCCCTTTAAAATCAATTAATTTTTTTATGATTTAATTTCTCATTAATTAACAGAATTTGTAGATAGGTTTAATGGAGGATTTATGTGTTTCATGTGAGGAAGAAGGCAATAGAGGTTTGAAATACTCATTACATGTAACAGGTAAATAAAAACATAAATTAAAATAAAACAGAAATCAGAAGTAAGGAATTCTGAAAAAATAGGCATTTTTAAGGATAAAAATATTGACTTTGAAACTAATAAAATTAATGCTTATGAATTTTTTTAAAGCACTCAAATTATTTTTGTCAGGTATATAAAAGAATGATTTACATATTATTTTCTACAATATTATCTAAATAGAATCATATACTATGTAGTTTTTGTATTTTTTTCACTGTACATTATATTTTTAAAGATTTATTCATGTCATTGTGCAGATTAATATTTTGTTCCTTGTTCCTTTTTATTGCTGAGTATAGGTATATTAATAGCCTATAATTTGTTTATCCTTTCACTAGTTGATCATGTTTGAATTATTTTGCTATTATTAAAAGTACTGCTATAAATATTTGCATATGTCTTTGTATGAATATATGTTGTTATTTCTTTCATGTAAATTTCTCATAGTGGAATTGCTGGGTCTTATAACAAATTTATTTTTAACAGTTTGAAAAAATGTCAAATTTTTTGTCAAAATAGCTACATTGTTTTGTATTTCTACCAGCAACATATGGGTAAAAGTTGTTGCACTTTCTTGCTAAGACTTGATAATGTCAGTGTCTTCAGCTTTAGTCATTTTGATGTTGTGTGTTTAGTGAATATGCATTTTTCCATAAGCTTCTTGTCCACTCATGTGTCTACGTTGTGACATGTCATTTTAAATGTATTTAATGTGATGTTTTATTATTTTTGATTTGTAAGAGGTTTTAAAAATGTCATTTTAAGTATATGTCTCCATTGTTTTATTAATATTTACTTGTTTTTTTAATATTTATCAATATTGTTTTATATTTATCAATATTTACATAGTTTTTATCCATATTTACTTCCAGTCTGTGGCTGACCTTTTTGGTTTGTTTTTTAATTAACATTTTCCAAAGAACAAATACTTTTTAAAAATATTTTTAATTTTTTAAATTATAGTCGGCATACAATATTATATTAGTTTCAAGTGTAGAACATAGTAATTAGACATTTATTTAACTTAAAAAGTGACACCCTAATCTAGTACCCATCTGATACTGTGCATAATTACTACAATATAAGAACAAGCATTTTAACTGTAATGGAGTACTTTTTATTATTTTTAATAAATTGTACTTTTTTGTTTAAAAAAACTTTTGCCTTATCCAATGTAACAATTTTATTTTACTTATTTTTTTCTAGTAATTTAATAGTTTTAGCACCTATTTTTCATTCTGTAATCCTTGGGGATATGTATGTGTATTCAGTGTGATGTGAGGTAAAAGCCAAGGTTTATTATTATTCTTCCAAACAGATATCCAGTTTTTTCAGAGCCATTTATTGAAAATAGTATTTTTATTCCTTTGATATACTGACAACTCTGTTAAAAGTCAATCGATTATATAAGTAAATGTCTATGTCTCAACTCTATTCTATTGACCTATACATCTATCTTTGTACAAATTAGGTCCTCTTGATTACAGAAGCATTATAGTGAACCTTGAAATCAAGTAGTATAAGTGCTCTAAACGTTACAAAATTATTATTACTATTATCATCTGGCTAGGAAGAGTCCTCATGTAGTATGTTTCATATTCTTCCTTCCTTATAAAAGTTTTCACTTCATTCATCCATTCAACCTATATTTATTGGAGATCTATTTTGTACCCAGCATGATTTTGGCAGCAGGGTAGAGCACTGAACACAATACATACCCATGCCCTCCTATATATTTCATTCTAATCAACATATGAAGCTGCAAAAGCCACTTCAAAAACACTAATGATGGCATGCTAATATAATCTCTTGTGAAATCATAAGTTGTGTACCAAGCACTTTGTTTTCATTATTCCCCTCATACCCATGATCTTCAGAGCTCCAGAACACTGGTTAATTCTTGACTGGCATAGAGAGAATACCTCTTTTACATCTCTGCTAAACTATCTCATCTAAGCTCTGCTTATGATCAGAGTCTAATAATTATATTTGTATAGCCCTTTGCCTTGATTCTAAAATTGTTGTTCTTAATCTCATACCTTGATCTGTGAAGACATTGTGCTTGAGTTCTGGCTCTCATTTATTTAAACATTGTTGCTCAAACCCAGTCCAAGGAGCCATATTAAAGAGAAGTCATATATTCAAGGCCTTACTTCTGCCCTCCATTCTTCTGCTGCACCCAGATGCTTTTCTCTTATATAGGAGTAAAAGAGATATCCATATCCAACAGTGAATGACAATTATATTATAATGTTTGGGTCTGTGGGGGAAAAGGAAGGGTTTTCTATTTTAGCTAAATCTGTTTTTTTTTTAATTGAATAGTCAAAGATATATACAGGTATACATAAATGATTAATATTGTTTCACATTTCTCTATATTGAAATATAGTATAACTTTACATTTTACATGCTTTTTGCTGAAGAAGGGTTGTATTAAATGGCCAAAAATATTATGAAAATTGGGAAAATAGAATTGAACTTGTTTTTCTTAGTTTATAAATGAAAGAAAGGTTATAGAGCTCAGTAACTAATAAATTAAGATAATCAGGGGAGAATATATTGAATACTTATTGGCTTGGGTAAATACAATTGCAATTCTCTTTAGTTATATTCTGAATACAAAATAGCTTAGAAGGAAAATCATATAGAGTTTAAAATTGCCATAAGTAAGCATTAAGCTGAACAAGTAAGGTTGATTTTCTTCATGTTTAAAAATTGTGAGAACCAAATAGTATTATGTATATGTATATCCATATGCAGTATATCAGCCAACCTGAGATTTCTTTTTCTGCATGTCTTTTTACTGTCCTTGTTGAAACTAGGTTTCCAAGTATATACTAATGGAAAGTCCATTTTATGTCTCTTTCCATGGCTGTATTATATTTTACATACAGGACAAATTTTGGAGTGTTCTCTCATTTCGTTTCACTTCCTGAGGCTTGAGACAGTATTCTTGGAACATTGCCAACTTTTCTCAATAAAACAGCACACTTTCAAAAGATCCTGAATTACCAGCTAGTTTTGGTAGTTGGCTATATGATGATCAAGTGAATAACTGGAAATTACTTGACTCCTGCCTTGTCTCATTGCTTCAAATGCTTCTCTTTTAAAGTTAACTGAAATGAACTCTGATGTTCTCTTCTTGTAGGCATTCCTGAAATTTATAAGCATTACTGAATAGAGGAAGATTTAAAAGACTGGGAAATGGATTACTTCAAAATCTTAGAAATGTAATTCATACACTGGCATGTTCTATAGCAATCAAATTTATTCAGTCATTGTTTCAGCACATATTTATTGAGCCCCGCTTTTATTGCACTGGATACTAAATAGTGAACTAAGAAAAGTTCTTGCCGTTACAGAGCCTACATTGTAGTGTGGTCAAAAAGTCAACAAACAAATTAATATTTAATTGTGAAATGAAGTAAAACGGAAATAATGCACCTGAGATCACTTGAATTCAAATATAATGTAATTGGCAGTTTATTGTCAGTCTGCCCACTGCTGTTTTCCAGTATGGCCTGGTTAAAATTCTGATTTAATGGGTGGGGTATGGGGCAGGGGGTGTTAAGTGATTGGAACATTCATTTCCAGCATACGTTTTTGACAATACAGCCCACACCTAAAAATAATGTCTTTCAGTAGCCTCACAATGTGATCTTTTAATAATTTTGGATCTCATTTATTATTATTATTATTATTATTATTATTATTATTATTATTAAGTGTTTTTACTAAATAATGTGGCATGATTGCTATAATAACAAAAGAAGTAGTAGGTAGAAAGTAATGTTAGGGTGTTACTAATTTTAGTAGGATGGCCAGTGATGACCTCTTTGAAAAGATGACATTTGAGCAGACAGCTAAAAACCAAAGCAGTAGGCCATAGGGAAAGTATTTTGAAGGTAGAATGAACAGGATATCCTAATGGAATTAAGGTCCATTATGAAAGGAAGAAAAGAATGAAAAATAATACTAAGGGTGTTTTTCTTCAATTTAAACAACTGTTTTGTATTTTACCATTTGTTAGAAGGATAGTTTTAAATATCAGTTGTTACCAGTAATATGATTATGAATATTAAGCTATGTTGTTAATATGTTCAAAATGAAAAATAAATTTCTTCTAAAAATTCTTTTCAAGCTTATAACTTCTGACTGACTTGAGATTAACAAACAAAGTTTAGAAGCAACAAATTGCTAGAGTCAGTATTTCCCAGACTGTTTGAAAGGGTGACAATTATTATTTGTATTTTTTTCTTAATGTTTTTTAAATTGTATAAAAACTATTATTTAAACGAAATACAATATCTTAAATTTTGAGAATATTATGATAACTAAGGCCATGCTGAAGTGTATAAAGTCTGGGAAAAGGGTAGATTTCTACCTCTGACTAGGAAGAAAGCTGGTCTAAAAATTTGTGTTGATGTCCAGTCAAATGTACTTATTTCAGAAAATTGCTAAAGCTTTTACAGAGAAAAATAAGCTCCCTACCAAAAAGACTCTGTCTTTTTTTTTCTCTGAAGCTAATTTTAGAGCTTAGTTTAAAAAATATGGAGTTGGGCTCATGATAGAATTATTATTGTTATTAATATGATGCAACTTTCTACTTTGTACATCATGATTCGTACATTTAATATAGTGTAGACTAGTTTAATAAAATCTCCTGAAACATTATCTATTCCTGTTTTGTGTGGCTGCTCCTAACACTTTGTATATATCTATTACAGTTTTTACTTATTTGTACCCAATGTCAGAGTTCACACACACACACACACACACACACACACGTGGAAATTTGTTCATGTTGGTATTATTCACCTTTTAAAATTGTTAATCCCACTTGAAGGCATTATTGTATGGTGGTAAATAGTGATGTCTTTAGTACTAGCTAGACTGAGTTGTACATCTTATATTTGCACTTACTAGCCATTAGAATGACATAGATTAGAAATAATTTTCCTAAGCCTCATGAGTATATAAGATATTGTCACAAGTAAATAAGATAATGCATAAATAAGAATAGAATTTGGTATTCAACAAATAATAAATGTAAGCTATTATTGTTTTTTTTGAAAAAAAAAGATGAGTACTAAATGTTTGATAATATACTTAACAAAAAGCATATTAATTTTCCTCTCTGCCACTCTACGGTCATGCCACCCTGAATGTGCCTGATCTCATCTGATCTCAGAAGCTAAGCAGGGTCAAGCTTGGTTAGTACTTAGATGGGAGACCACCTAGGAATACCAGGTGCTGTAGGCTTAAAAAAATTAAAAATTAAAAAATATATATCTTTTAGACCAGTGGGGAAAAAAATAGAATAGTAGACTTAGAATTATTAACAAAAATATTTTCTCTATGTTCATTGTAGCATTATTTATAATAGCCAAGATTTGGAATAAACCTAAGTGTCCATCAATTGATAAATAACTAAACAAGTAATACACATATACAGTGGAATATTATTCAGCCATAAAAAAGTATGATATCCTACCATTTTTAACAACATGGATGAACTGAGACATTATTAAGTGAAATAAGTTGGACACATAAAGGCAAATATTATATAATTTTACTTATATGTGGAACCTAAAGAACAAAATAAATGAACAAACAAAATGGAAAAAAACTCATAGATACATAGAACAAATTGATGATTGCCAGATAGGTAGGGGAATGACGATGGGTGAGAAAGTACAAATTGATAAATATAAAAAAAGTCATGAGGATGTAAAATAAAATACAGTATAGGGAATATATTCAATAATGTTGTAATGATTATGTATGGTATCAGATGGGTTCTAGACTTATATGCGTGATCACTTTGTAAGTTATATAAATATCTAATCACTATATTGTGCACCCAAAGCTAATATAATATTGTATGTAAATTGTAATTGAAATTTTTTTAAAATTAAAAATAAAATATTGGTTGAATTAAAAAAAAACATACCATTAACAATAAAACGAAAGGAAAAATGAGAGGATTTAACATTCTACCAAAGAAATTACAGAAATTCCACCAAACAAATCTAAGCAACATAGAATAAATAGGTGATATAAAGAAAAGCAGAATATAATAAATGTAAATATTATAAGAGGAAAACTATAGATTTGGTAATCAAATCTAGGGGATTTATAACAAAAATATGAAATTTACAACTACTTAGTCTAATAAGGAGTAAAATGAGAAAACACAAGCAAATCATGAGACAATAATATAGAGAAGTAGAAATAATTTCAGATACTCCTGTCAATAATATTAAAAATATCTATATGAAATGAATGCAGTTTTATAATTACTTCTACATATAGTGACACGAGATAGAAAATATTAACAAATCTACCATTATGAAGTTGATCCAAAAGCTATCCCCTTACAAAGCAATAGACCCTGACAATATTGCACAGGAAATCTTGCTATTTAATATGCCCCAATACAAAAAAACACAAAACAAAACAAAACAAAACACTACTCAACATTTTTTCACAAAGCCAGAATGGAACTTATGGTAAACATGTTCAAAGATTATTTGCAGTGAAACATATATACATACAACCAATTTTATTTATGTCATCTGTAAGTGTATGTTAAATTGATTCAGGTAGGGAGTGAAAGGCACATATGATTAATTGAATATAGTTTGATTTAAGGAATCTATTAATGAATCAAATACTGAAAGGTCGAAGAAAGGGAAAGAATCCGGAAAATTTTCAATCAGTAATTTTTCTTTTTCATTTTCTAAAATAGAAAGAGGTGGATATTTCTTTAATGTATACATAGGGATGCTATCTATATTCATATGTATGAGTCTAATATTTGTGATATAATTTATATATATATAATTATATCTATAATTTATGCTATTATATAAATTATAGATATAGCTCTATTAACTTATGGAACATATTTAATAGCATAAATACATATAACACAGTAAGGCTACATGGGAGTGATTGAATTATGATATATCTTGAAATGAGAATTGACAAGATATACTGTGAATTTGATGTGGGATAGATGAACAAGAGATGATTAGTTATTTGTCCTGCGTCATGGTTAAAATTCAGTTGCCATTAACTTGAAATAAGTAAGACCACTTATTGAGAAGCTGGCTTGAGGGGGAATGCCAAGCTCAGTTTGAGATATAATCATGTGAAATGGCTAGTGGACATTTAAGTGCAGCCACTAAGTAGTCAGTGATTTCTAAAATTTGGAATTCAGGAGTGGTCTAGCCTGGAATTATGCATTTGAGAGTCAATAGCACATAGAAAATATGTTTTTTTTTTTTAATGAGGCACTGATAGTATGAGTAAATAAGAAAAATGGCAAAGAATAGAATTTAGTTGACTAGGGCAATTTAGTGCAATTGGTGGGCAAAAGGGTAAAGATGGTCAAATATATGGTGATGGAAGATTTGACTTTGGGTGATTAACACACAATGTAATATACAGATGATGTATTATTGAATTGCACACTTGGAACATATATACTTTTATTAACCAATTATCACCCCAAATAATTTTTAAAAACTATTTATTAGTGATCATTAAATTACAGTGAGAACAGTTATCTTTTTCTTTTATCACATTCGGCTGAGCAGGTGCAGGCATGGGTTTAACCAGAATGTGATTTTACCAGGGTAAGGTAATAATGAATGATGGCAGTGATACTCTAGATAAAAATATCTAGACCAGTACATATCACATAGAAGAGGCTCCATATTTATTGAGTTAATTAAACAAATGAACATATATTTTCATATCTGCTGTGTCGCAAACCAATATGAGTACCAAAACAACACAAAACACAACCCCATGAAATGTAAAGTTAAGGGAAGAGAAAAATGCCTTGTATTTCAACCTTTATTTCACATTTCTTCCAGTCAAAGTAAACAAAGTAGCATATTTAAAAAATACATTTAAGAGCCCGGTGGGTCCCTGCTATCTGAATGCCTGGACTGGAGCGCTGCAGGGTAAGGAGGGCCATGCAGTTGGCAGCCTGCACGGGTTCCCCACGCATCCACCCCTCTGTCCGTTGGACCGTGGGTCGGCGGAGCCGGCCCTTGGCTCTGAGCTACAACAGACCGATGGTAGCAGCTACCCTGTCTGGTCTGGCGGTGCGGCTGTCCTGCTGGGTTGCGACCAGGGGCTCCTACCACGCATTCTGCAAGGGACTTACGCGCACACTGCTCATCATCTTCTACCTGGCTGGTGCCTGCGCGTGAACTTCCCCTATTTCTATGAGGTGGCCTCCGTGATTCTCAACTTCTGCCTGCAGGTACACACTGTGGTAGTTGCGGGCCCCGGACAGAATAGCTGACTTCACGCACTGGTTTACCCGCCCCAGGGCAAAGTTACCAGCTCACCTCCTGCACGCAGATTTGCCCACCTGTCTTTCAGTGTCTTATCTTTTAATGTAAATGTGTCGCTTGAAGTCATTATTTGCAGAAAGCCTTCAACATAACCAAAAAGCCTAAGATATAACGAAAAGTTGCCTCTCAAGGAAATAGATATTTCAAGGAACAGAAAAGAATAAAAGTCTGAAACAGTAGTGAGATAAGACTTTGATTACGAGCTATTAAAACCTACTGTTAAAGCATAGTAGTCAAAATAGCATATTTATAGGCAAACTACTTGAACAAAAGAAATAGCATGAAGAATTTAAGAATATATAAATTTCGGTCATATATAATGAATTATTTAATAAATAGAATGGGTACCAATACTTAACTATTTGGGGAAAAGGGAGAAGCTGGATTCACATTTGCTATCTTAAACTAAAATATATTCTAGATTGATCAACAATTTAAGTATTTTTAAGAAGTGGAGAAAATAAACTATGAAACACTAGAAGAAAAGATGCATAAAACTGCTTTAATATTATAATTAATATCTTTAATTTAATATTTTATATTGTTTTTTTAAAAGTGGCATTAATGACAAAAGGCATGAATAAAATTATTAAAAATTTGACCAAATGAAAACTCACTATTTGAGGAAAAATAGTTGTTGCAATTTTGATAAAGGCTAATAGTAAGTATACTATTTTTGCACATTAAACAGTAAAAAGACAACCCCAAATGTAAAAACAGAAATACTGAAAGCTTTAAACTTCTTAAAGAAATCTATACAAAAATGACAAAATTCAAAATATTAATTTTTAAGGGAAAAATTAGGAAACAAGTTAAATTTCATCAATGGGAAATAATTATACATAATATGGCTATGTGAACTAATATTTAATAAAAATATAAAATAACAAAGTGTATCTATGGGGATTGTAATGGAAACAGTTTTAACATACTAGCAAGGGAAAAAACAGAATGAATTTACAATTCTGTTTTTATAAAAATTTGCGAAGTTCTATACTCATGTAAGTATGTATATACACATACGTATATTTCTAAGCAATTTGCTTAGAGAATATGTGGGAAAATATCATGAAGCAAAATGTTGCAAGTTAATATACTAGATGAGAAAAAACTATATTGTAATATTTAAATGTGACAAAACCAAGCAAATGAAATTTTTTAATACAAATGTTTTCATGGTCATTTCTTTTAAGCCATCTGTGGCCTTCATATTTCTTTACCTCTAGTACTATCATTCACAAACTATGTGTCTTCTGCCTTGGATGGTAATTCTTATAGATGGATACCTTCTTTTTATTTTTCTTTCACTGTTTATTTTCTTTGGTCCCTAAGATCACAACTTGAGAATTTAATATGATTCTAATTTTTCAAGGTTTTTTTTTTTTTTTACTCAAAACTGTATTCTTTGATTTACTATATTTTATGTTTTAGCAACTTGTAATTGATGAACATAAAGTTAGTGCTGATAACTTCAGAAGAGAATCAAAACACAGTTCCCTGAGCTTTTGAAGAATTAATTAGAGGACAATGAAAATAAGAGATAGTTATTATGATTATTCTCTTGCTTCAAAGTTGGAGATAGTAGAGGTTACAATTTTTTGTTTATGTGTGAGCAGGCCCTTAAAATTTGTAATACATTTATTGGCTTGGTTCCTATCAATAAAAATTCTTCAATGAAATCCAAATACAGTTGACTCTTGAACAACGAAATAGTTAGAAGCACCAACTTTTTGACTCCTTTATAATTTAATTGTCCTTTGGTATCCAGGATCCTCATGGAAACTAAAATCCATGGATGCTCAAAGTCCCAATATACAATAGCATAGATCAATGCATAGAATTGGTTCTCTGTATCCATGAACTCCCAACCATAGATCAAAAACAGTACAGGTATTTACTGAAAAAAACTGTGTGTTAGTGGACCTGCACAGTTCAAACTCATTTTGTTCAACAATCAACTATATTCTTAAAAATAGGCAACTTTTTTATTATTTTGTCACCAAAGACTAAACCTTAAATCAAATCTGTAACATATGATAACAAATAAGAAATTATGAAAAATTCTTCATTTATATTATTTCTATAAATATTTGCCTTAATTACATTCTAGTGAGTAAATAACATATATTTTTATTTTAAAGTTAAGGTAAACTCCACAACCTGTGTTTCACAGGGGGGAACATACTTCAAAGTAATTTTTACTTTTCAATTTCTAGTGCATAAAACAAAATTTAAACATATAGTAAACTTTTCCTGGAAGGAAGTATAAGTTTAAGCACTGCTTAGGAATTACTTTTCAGCATAGATTTCCAATAAAAATTTTGATTATGCTTGAAAAAAATCAAGATATTCAAAATTCCATTTCCTTCTTCCCTTCTTGTGGTCTAATGTCTTTTAAAAAATGTACTAACTAGGCAGACCTGGATTCTGTTTTGGGGAACATTCTAGGATTGATTTTAGTGTTTTCTTATGAAGGTCATTCTTAAGAATCAAAATATTTGCACACATTCTATTACTGATTTTTTCTTTTAATACTTAAAAAACTGCTTCATTAGTAACTAATTTCTAGCAATTAACAAAATTCCACATTTATAGCTTTAGTACATAATTTTTTCAGTTAAGAAAGTGCCATGGGTGGATGAAAAGAGGTTCTGAAAATTTTCTCATTTTTTTAAATGATTACTTTGTTTACTGCTGAAGAGAATTAGAACTTAAAATTTTCTGTTGATTTCTGTAGTTCTCTTTTGGAGTTTAAATTTTATTTGTTTGTCACTAATAGACTATGATTAAAACTGAATTAATAACATTAAAATATATTTAAACCAATTGAGAATTAAGGGTTAGAGGATATTTGTTTTACAAATATTTATGTCCTAAACAACTCAATAAAAGAATGAATCGCAAGTCAGTGCAATGTCCCAGTTTTTAAAAAAAAAGAAAAGAAAAAGAAAAAGGGAAAAGACAGACTGAGACTAGTGAGACAGTATTTCTGGAGATGACAGCAGGATTGGAACAAAGAGAGGGTATACTGATGTTATACTCGACTTCTAGTCGCCAAGCGCACCAAGGAGCCGACACCGATGTAAGAAGAAGAGGGAGTTTATTTGCAGGCTTGAGCCCAGGCTGAACACCGATACACTGATGCAGCAGTGTGGAAGTGTCGGACCTGACTTACAGTTTCAAAGGGTTTTTAAAGGATAAAACTGTAAGCAGGTGAGTATAGCAGTGGTGTTACAGGTTTGGTGAGTTTATTTTAACCTTTAAGGGGATTGGTTAAGCTTTGAACTTGGCAGGTGGGACTTATAGATCTCTGATTGGCCAATTGTTGGGTGGGGTGACTCTTAGTTGGTGGTTTTTCTTGTTATTCTACTTAAGTTCAAAATGGAGGGTCACTCTAGTTCTACACGGACTATTAGATACATGAAAAGAGAAAGTATATATATATTTCAGGATACATATATAAGCTTATTTTTATAATAAGTATTTGAGTATATATTTATGTCTGTGAAATATGTATACATGTGTATTTATAAACAATTTGCTTAGAAAAGATTAGAAATCTAGAGAAATGAATCTTTCCTCAGAGCTTTAAAATAAATATTAGAATTTGGTTATATTTTCAGATTTAAAATTTATCACACTCTAGGTTATGAAATTTCATATTTCAGGCAAGATTTATTTTCCTTAGAAATCTCAGTGTTGGGAGCTCTGCTACTTTGTAAAGGTTGAGGATATGTGACTTCCCAGGTTTAGCTGGTGTTCTTTCTCTCCTCGTTCAATTCACTTTCCATGATACCTGGTCATCAATTTACCTTTTTTCTGTCCCAATTCTGTTGCCTGCTTTAGAAATCCTGCTTCACTAACCCCACCCTGCCTTTTCCTCTATTTGTTTGTTTATTTGTTTGTTTATTAACTTGGACATTGTCCTGGCTGGGCATTCACTCTTTTATTGAGCAACTTGGGGCATAAATATCTATAAGGCTGAAACTTTGCCTATGAAGGTATACGTAGTCTATTAGAGGAGACATATTTGCCAATAAATAAACTCCAGTGACATAGGAGTGATGTATGAAAAATGTAATGAGAGCCAGCCAATAGAGCACTGACTCTGGAAGAGAGCCTGAAAAAGCTTCCCAGTGGAAGAGATAAAGAAACATTTGGAATGGGAAGAAAGGAGAAAAGAGCACACCTAGGAAAACAGGCTATTTTCTCTCTAGGAATCATGGCTGAAACACCAGGCATACTGTGTTTTGGGTAATACACTTGATAGAGATTGCTTTTAATGTGAGATGCTAGTGTGTGAATATAAGAGTAGAGTCTTGGAAATATTTTGTTATTTTGCCTATTATATTCTTTCCTAGGTAATTTCAACTTTTCCCTATACCTTCCATGATCGTCTTTATGTGAATGATCAACATTTTTATGCCAAATTTGTGAGTCTTTTTTCTCGATTCCAATTTTCTTAATTTCCTAATTTTATTCTATTTCAACTAATAATTAGCTGTATAACAGACATTCTTTAATAATTTATATCTCAATTTCCTCATCTGAAAGATGCTACTTACCACCTCATATGTTTTATGAGAATTAAGTCAGTTTATAGGTTTAAGTGCTTAAACAGTGTTTAACATATAATTGTTTAACAAATTCTAGCCATTAATGTTATTAGGCATCATCACGTGGTATTTCATTCACCTCTAATGAGAGAGTAAGTTCCTTGAGTGCTTGAATTATCTCTATATCATTCAGGGATTTTAATAGAAAAACTAGGCCAAAATTGAGACTTTTAGTTTGTAGGTTTAATTCATGTTAACCTGGCTCATATAGTTTGATTTTCACTTTTGACACATGGTATATTTTTCAAATTGATTTAATCATTTCATTGATATTTATAATGAAAAACCATTGAATATCATGGATTTTGCATTGTATTAATTTTACTTGCACTTAACAAAAAGTTTTTTGACAAACTGTTTCTGCATATAAGGTAACAAATCAATGTCAGAAAGAATTATTTTGGCTATGTACCACCTCTATCCAGGAATGCTTCTGGTAGCCCCTGAAGCATTGAAGGAGCATTGATGCTATATGGTAAATCTCTGAGTTTGAGCAGTGCTGGAATTATATCTCTTATATATAGGGGATGACATACTTATTTCCAGACTCCCCTCTTTTCCTACAAAGTGGTTTCTAACTCTGGGTATGCATCAGAATCACCATCAGCTTTCAAAATAAGAATAGGAAAGGGACTGGCATTAGGTTTTAAAAGTTATACAGGTGATTCTAGTAGTCAGGTATGAGAACCACTGCACAATACACCAGTATCCTCTCCTTCGACCTCCCAATGTATTACATCTGTGCATTTACACAATTACCCTAGGAACACTACAATGTGGTTAAATAGGCCCCAAAGTAAATAAATTCCAAGAGCAAGGAGTATGTTTCCCATAATGCCTGTGGACTCAGGGCTGCAACATCAATTCCTCCTTGAATCTCCAACCTGCGAGCCCCATCGCCTGCCCTACAGATTCCAGACTTGTCAGCTGGTGAGTCAGTTTCTTAAAATAAATTTCTCTCTTCAGATAAAGAGAGAATGGTTCTGTTTCTCTAGAGAACAGAGGTTTTATCTTTAAACCTCAGAGCCTGATTTACAGATAAGCAAACTAAAACCTAAGACGAAGTAACTAATTAAAGACTCTGTGGGTTATTTAAACCTATGTCTATCTGACTCTGAAGATAGAGCTTTGTTCATAACTCTTTACAACCAGTGATGACATTTGGGAAGCATTACATGATATGATACAGGTTAAAATGAAATAGACTTGTAGTGTTCTAAGTTGTAATTAAAGGTGAGGTGCCCTCCAGTGCTGAGTCCCACCACAGTCTGAATTTACCCCAGTGACTTGTTTAGAGGAACAGACCCTTCAATGTATCCCTCTTTATACAAAATACTATAATTTTTCTTTTTGACAACAGCACATTACTTACTATTTCCAGTGTGTAAACTGTGAAAAACTCAAAGATTAAGGTAATAAGGGTTAAATGAAACAAAATGCTTAAATTCAAAGGACTTCTGTGTAACTAATGGGATTATAGACACAATTTCTCTCAATATATGCTTCCTTGTATAATTTTTGCCCCTATATGCTACTTTAGGCCATTTTTATAGCTTTTGAATTGACATGAGCCAGTCTTGTATTTAACTGCCTTGTGGAGTAAAGGTGTTAATTACCTCTTTAATACCCCTATGTTATGCATCATGAGCCCAAAATCTCCCAGGTGGACCCAAGCCATCTTTCTTGCCATCTGTTACTCAGGCGCTCTGGAGCACCTACCTTCATCTTTTTTATCATTATTTTCCCCATTGTTCTCATTTAGAATGGCATTTACATTTTTATTAAACTTCAAAATAACAATAACAACCTAAGTATACCCTTAGAGGAAAAAATGCTTAATCGTGACAGTATTTTACAATTTCTATTCATCCTTATGAGGTTTCTCAACATCACTGTTTGGGTGTATGTTTTAAATGCATACTTGCTTTCTAATTAATTATAAAACTGTAGCAAGGCTCCTGGGTAAAGCTATTGACTTCAGTCTCATTCTTTGTTCCTTTCTTAACTTAAAGTGCTGCCTTTATTAAAAATGAGTTGATAAAGTATGATATGAGGCTCAAAACATTTATATTCTAGTCTTTATGTGATTTTTGAAATAGTTGAAAAAAATCATTTGTACACACACACACACACATACACACAAAAGCAATGGCTCTCATACTTTTCTATGTATTGCTTCTGGGGAATTTTGAGTAATTTCCTGAATTCACTAGTGATTAACATTCTACAGTAGAACAATGATGTTTAAACAATGCAACATTGATTGATTCAGCCTTTAATAGAGCAAGTCTTTTGTCTGTCTTCCACTCTTTCTCACCCAACACAGGCCAGAATGTATCATGAAATAAAATATCTATAGGATAGTAAACATTATGGCAAATTTTTTATCAGTATAACTCTACTCACTCTACTATAAAGTTAAAGTCTGAGTAACTTGCTTTGTTCTAGAAAGTTTGGCTATTTCCATTCATTCTAAAATTATTGTACTTCATTTCATGGGAAGATTTCTGCTTTTTTTTTTTTTTTTTTTTTTTGCTACCTAGTCCTTACTCTTCTATATTTATTTTCAGTTGTTTATCCTTGCTCACATTCATGTAAATGTTGGTGTCAGATGTGCACAGTCAGGATTTTGTCTCAGATCAGCACATTACATAAAATATTCATGCACAATCAGGAAAAAAGTTATTTACCTTTATTTAAAACCAGCTTATATTGGAATAATATAATACAGACCTTGCATCACCTGTGATTGAAGAAATAGTATGGATTTAGTATATATCATATATTCTTTGCATTTTCTAGTTGTCAAACTCATCAACCTTCAAGGCTTATTAAATTTGTCAAAGCCTAAAGAAAAGAACAAATGTATTGGTGAAATTAGACTTTGTACTGATCATGGAAAATCATAGAAGTAATTGACTCTGATCTAATGAAAAAAAGTGGTGCTGAGGTTAAGATTGAATGAGTACAATATATGGTTTTCTCAAGCAGTTTTTACCTCATAGTATTATGTATGCTTACTTTGGTTGTATACTAGTTAGCAATCTAAGATGACAGTATTACTGTGGCATTAATTTTGAATGTTTTAAAGCAACAATGGAAATGCTGACACTTCTTGCCACATTTGGAAGAATTTCCAAAAATTCCTGGCTAGTAAAAAATATTTATAATCTACCTTTATATTGTTACTTTCTAGAAAAAGTAAATTAAATTTTCATCTTTACTTGCTCACTGTATGTGTGTGATATGCCATAGAAAAGAATACCAAAAAACTGTGGTTTATTGGCTGTCAGCCTCTTTGAAGTGAGAAAGGACAGATTTTGAATTATAATTCTAGTTTGGGCATATAAATTAGCACATCCTAGGGATATAAACACATATGCCACCAGCTATATTAATCAGTTGCATTTGGAAATATATAACACTATGTAATACAATACATATTTTATGCCTGTAAGACTATATTATATTAAATAATTTTTTAGTTAGTACAGTGGTTCTACTTGTGCTAGTGAATCTATGTAAGTCAATATTTACCCTTTTCTCATAGATTCAATAAAGAACCATGTCTTCACAGATCTAATGATGGTAGTGTTGGACATTAATGGGTGTGATTAAATTTTATAAAGTTGGCAGTGACAACATTCCCATGGTAAGAGTGACTGCTTCATTAGAGATGGTAATTTCACCTGAGACAATATTATATTCAAAATTTGATTATATTTTTGGCAAGGTCTAATGTTTTTGTTATGTGTATAAGTTAGAACTAAAATATACTAAATAAGTCCTAGGAATCATTAAGTATTTCAGTATTATGTTATAGTAAGAATTTTAAAACCTTGGCGTTGTTACCTCCAGTGTTCTATAAATAACTGAATTTTATATTTGCAGTATTTTGTCAAATACCCTTGTATGAATGTTAATTATGTTTGATTTAAAAATGATTCAGAAGTCGGTAAAGAATAAAATCAACTTTATGGGCCCCCTAACAATATATGTTGGGAAATATCAAGTATAACCTATGAAATATTCTTTCTAAAAGAATTTACATTTAATTGAGTTCCCTTGATCTTATCAGCATTTAAAAGGTTATGGAGGATAGAGAAATATTTTAAAACATCTTGATGTGAAAGCACTCTTAGCTAAAATAGAATAATAGAGACTGGATTTACCTTCCACCTGAAACATTACTGCCCTGAGAATCACCAGGCAATGGTGCAGGGAGGAGCAACCCAGGCAGAGCTGAACACATTCCCTGAGTTGAAGTTCAGAGCCTGAGCAGATCAAGGTAGATAGATTTCACAGGGTAGGGTACTGAAGAAAATAGTTTTACACAGAGAGAAAACTCCAGAGATCTTCAGAGAGCCACTTAAAAATCTCCACCTGAGTGCTGATTAGAGTGTATATCTGAGTAAACTAAAGTGTAGGACAAACCACCCAAAAGATTAGAGATGATAGTTCTAGGTAGTGTTGAGGAAAGTGCCTGTTCATATCAACCACACTGGCAACCTTACACAGAGGGCTGTTGCCTCAGCAGAGGGAAATTAAACTTCAATGAGCACTGCATGGGTCCTACCCACCAAATTTGTATATCAAGCTCTGAAAATATCAAAATGTTTCCAAATAAAAACGCTCAAGAATAATTAAGATACAAACATAATCAGTCCCCAAAAAGGTAAAATTCACAATGTCTGACATTCAATTAAAGTTAGACATGCAAAATATGACTCAAATTGTGGTGGTAAATCACACAATCAAGTCCAGTCCAGAGCTGACTCATGTTAATATTTTAATATATATGTCTGATAATACTATAACTATATTACATATGTTCAAAAAGGCAGGAAATGTATTTAAAAGACCCAAATTTAACTTCTAGATATGAAAACCAAAACATGTCAGGTGAAAATTACACAGACTGGATTTAGCAGCAGATTAATTTAACCAAAGAAAAAATTAATGTACTGAAGACATATCAAACTGAACCTATCCAAAATAAACTCAATTGATAGGAGATGCCTACCATGACTATTATGCTTCAACTCTCTCCAGTTTAGTCCTTACCACTCAAAAAAATATGCTTCCATAATGTCACCAAAACTTTTTTTTATTTTAATCATCACTGTATATCATTCATTCTTGAAAAGAGTATAATTTTGAAAAGAGTATAATCCTATTCTTTTTTAAAACAATCTTTCCCCTTGTCAACAAATGACACCATTCTCTGGATTTTTACTTCCACCTCTGACATTCTTTAACTCTTATTTTATTCTCATTCCACAGTTACTGGTGTCTTGCAGGATTCTGTTATGTTTTTCTACTCTTCTCATGACTAGTGTTCTCTCTGAATGACTTTATTCATTTTAATTGTTGCAAATACCATCCATATGTCTGATTTCCAAATCATTTTCTCCAGCATAAGTTACTTTTTTCTCTTCTTCAATGTCATGTTTTCATTTGAAATCTAGACATTTCCATTTGTATAACCACTTAAGTATATCAAAATGAACATGTTCACATTTGAACTCAGCCTTCTGTTCACCTTATCTTTCAGTTATCTTAAATTTGCCAACATCAACCATCTGCTCAAACTAAACATGAAATGTTTTCCTTTCTTTCAGCCAGTTTTTCTAATTAACCAACTAAATATCTCTTCAATTTCTCAACTTCTCTTCAGTCCGATAACCACCACCAATTATGAGGTTCATGCCCACAGTTTTTAATTACCCCCTCCCAATTTTCCATCTTGCTTTGCTTGTCTCTTTTTTTCACTTTAACCTTGCTCATACAAATCACAGATGAGAAAATGATATTTTTTCGGGGTAAAACTAAATATTTCTCATTTTTTTTCCAGGTAAAATTCAAATGCAAAGTTTAGGAGGCCAGTAATACCTGGCCTCTACTTAGTTTTACAGCTTCATTTCTTTCCTATCTTACCCTGCATTACAAATGTATTTAAATAAGTGGGAAGAAACCACTTTTTTTTCGTGATTTATTTAGCTCAGAATTGAAAACTATAGAAATGAAATACATAAGTTGGGGTCACATAAAGTGAAAATTTTGTAAAATTTTTTCCTTGCCTTCGAGGTCTGACAGGTTACTCAGCTGCTAATTGCCCTCTTTATTCATGTAGAGTCCACTAAAATTGAGAATGAAAACCAGTTCTTGCCTTTACAGCACTCTGTTGTGCTTATGCTTGCTGCATCATTCCATAAAAATGTATAATAATCTCTGTACTTCCAATTCTCTGGTTGTTAAACCAAACTCGGCACCAATAACTTTTTTATATTTATCCTGAAAAGAAAGCAGAATTACTGTACGACTATTCTCAACATACATTTCTGCATCCAAAGTTATAGTTCAGATTGCCTGAAATACTATATTGCATGTTCTTATAAACTATTTAAATCTGAGTATCCTATGGACTATCTTTCTAGTCTTACTTTTTAAAGCTTTTAGTCTTATCAGTCTTTTGCCATGCTATCTATAGAACTTGGCACATTGTGGTTTAACAATTAGCATTTAATATTTAATTAATAAATGAAGGATGCTTTCTGCAAAGAGATTTGTTTCTTCCTGTTCATTTTATCCCTTGTCTCCTGGTAGCTTATTTCTGATTCTTTGTTTATTGATTTTACTCTTTAGAGGTCTTAGTCTTACTATTTATCTTGTTCTCCCTAGAAATGCTGTCCTTATAGATTAAGGTTTGAATACTGAGATGTTATAAACATTAGAATTTCTGATTTATCTGTCCCCAGCAGGACACTGATTTTATTGAATGGGGCCTTAGGCTATTTTAAGCCATGCTTTAAATTCATATTTCCTCCTAAAACAAATCTAAAAGTTATCACTAAGTGGGATTATAAGATTCTTCATAAACAAATGGTAAAGTTAATTCTTTCAAAATTAAGTGGATTGTTTACAGTAGAAATAAACCTAGATAAACCCTTTTGCTGTATCATTATATATTCTTGTAATCAAGTCAGTCATCAGCAAAACTTATGAGTATAGATGCTATAAGGTTTTATGGAGTTCTAGGTATGCTACATTTGAATTAGAAGAGATATTCAGAGATTAATGATGTCAGTATATTTAGGATTTGTGATCAAGCCAAATAGTTTACCTTATATACAGTTCCTTTAAAACAAGCTAATGTTAGAATATAAATATGGGAAATTCAGTTTTTTTAAGTGACAAAAAAAATTCTGCAACCTGTACATTTAAGTCAATACATATTACAGTATAATCTAATATGCCTAAAGTGATATATGCCTCCACATATGAGTATTTAGAATTTTTGCATCATTCAGGTTATTAGGTTATTAGTAAGTAAACTTGTGCTTTGTTAGTATCCAAAATAACTTAAAAGAGACATTTCTGCTTTCTAAATACTAATCTAAGAAAGTTGGGGTTTTTTGGTGATTTATTAATATAGTGACATATATAGTGACATTCTGTACATAGACAACAAATGTAATTTTTCCTTTAATAATAATTTATGGGAAATATATTTAATTTAACTGACTAGTAGATTAACTTCAAAATAGTTGAATGACATCCTTCAAAGTAGACAAATAATCTTTGTATCAAAATAGTGATAAACAACAAATCAGGAAGGCCATCTGTGTGACAGCTAATAACTATGACCACTTAGCACTCAAAAGTTGTTTTATTTCTCCTTTTACAGCTGAGTTGGTATAATTGAGATTATTTTAATAAAGGTAGCTGGCAAATAAAATAACACAGTTGCATGTATTTAAAGACTAGAGAAGTATCATACCTCTATTATGTACTCATAGACCTGTTTCCAATTCTGATGGATGCCCTACTGATATCTTCACATGATCGTATATTAATATATATTTATATTTTTAATTTAAAATGTATTAATATTTCTTCTTAAAAATTCACTTTTATACTCAATTTGTTTTCATAACTTTGTGGTCTTTAGCTTAAAGAGAACCGCCCAAATTTAGAATGGTTTAGATAATCCAAACCTGAATTTACCCCTGATTATATAAATTGTGTGATAAACATTGCTGTTTAGTTACATAACATCTCTCTCTTCTTACAGAATATGGATTTTATTTGAGGATGAGATATATTTCATTGCTTTACAATTAGATATAATGTAAGTTTAATCTAAAACCCAAGCAAAAATTTTCTGTTGATCCTAGGAAGTAGTATAAAAGTAACTTCCCTTATCCTATTCAGGAATAGGTAAAGATGTTTTCTCACCACAGGGTAACTAGAAGATTGACCAACTCATACCAAGCAAAGACAGAGGGCATAAGGAACATCGAAGAGCCATTATACCTGTACTGTTCATCTCAAGTCTTCTTAGTAAATGAGTGAATGAATGAGTGGATAAATGAATGTCCATTGGTTCAGTCAGTGTAGTTGGATTTCTTTTAAACACAGTGAAATGCTATACCAATCTGGTACAAACTGCTATTTAACCTCTTGGTTTCCCTGTTTTACAACTTTCAGTTTTTCTTTGATTTGACAGAGTCAGTCTAGTGTAAAGATTTTAGTGTCCTCAAATCAAGTACGCTTATGTTAATTGGAGGCATAATACAATCATAGGGTAAATACAGAATTTTGCTTTTGCTTCCTTACTACCTTGAAAAGAAAATGTTTTGACTTTACAGAGTAATGTAACTTTGCCTATAAAGTATTGAATATTCAAGGAATCTAGATTGTAACTCAAATTTACTGTATTATCAGCTATATTACACAGGAAAGAAAAATTAATCAAGGATGTCATATCTTGCCATAGAACACTTTAACAGTGTTAAGAATGTAAGGCAAGAGTGGATATTTAAAAATTCTCCATTTCTGAAATTTTGGGAAGCTGAAGTTAATCCAAAGGAAAAAAAAATGTTAGTGCCATTTAAGTCAGCTTCACATATATTGGCATTGCTGCATCTTAAAAAAATTTAATTCTTAATTTTACATGTGGGTGACTGAAATCTATTTTAGGTTTGAAAGAAAAGACTTAAAACCAAATATTTCTTCTCTCATTACGTTAACAAGTACTGACAAAAAGTATTAATATATTTGGTAAACACTGACAAACTATTTGGGTCAAGGCCCAACCATAATGAATTAATCAATTTGGCATAAGTAATAAAGGCAGCCAAATTCTAAAGAGAGATATCTGGGACATATAGCTAAGAAATTAAGTGATGGAATCAGTTTCCACAAAATGGATGTATCAGTTAATGAACATAAATGTGTGATATGCCTTTTTATGTCTTTGTATATTACATTGTATATTCATATAATTCTGGATGTTGGTTTCCAGTAGAGTATTAAAAAAATTTTTTTTCCTATCTTATTTTTGTCTTTACCAGAGATTCACTTAAGTTTGGTAGCTTGACTAATTTGTAATTTCTTTAGGAAAATTACCATTCTTTCTGGTGTTTTGCTCCATAAGATTGATAAAGCCTCAAATGCTAATTATTAATTTACTACACAGGACTTTCACAAGATGAAGTGTTAACGGAACAAGTCTTGACAGTATTATTAGTGGTTTCACTTTTTTCTCTGAAATTCAAAAATGAGTTAGAGCAAATTGTGGTTAGAATCAGGCAAAGCTGTGAAATTAGGCTCTGCTTAGGCATATCTGATCCTTCATAATTCAGGTCTTGTTCAGTGAAAATTTCAAGTAATTCTATTTTTATCCAAAATGTGTTTTTCAAAATATTGTGTTATTAGTATTACGGATTGAAAATGTTCAAGAAAGTATGCTTCTAACCTATTTAAATAAAATCACTCATTTACAATGACTGTTTCATGCTTCCTCAGGATAACTTCTACCACGGCACAGATTAATTGCTGAGGAATTTAAAATTGTTATTTATAAACTGTTAAAACAGGATGTGAAGGGAATAAATGATCATAATAGTGTCCTTATTTTTCAAAATATTTTTTTAATTTTTCAATTATAGTTGGCATACAGTATTATATTAGTTTCAGGTATACAACATGGTAATTAGACATTTATATAATTTAAGAAGTGAACACCATAATAAATCTAGTACCCATATACACCGTACATAGTTATTACAATATTATTGACTATATTCCTTATGCTATACTTTACATACCCATGACTAATTTGTGACTACCAATTTGTACCTTTTAATCCCTTTTATTCACCCACCCCTCTAATCTCCTCTTTCATTTGGCAATCATCAAATATTCTCTGTTTTCATGAGTTTGTTTCTGGATTTTTTTTTGTTTTGTTTTAGATCCCACATATAAGTGAAATCATATGGCATTTGTCTGTCTTTGTCTTACTCAACCTAGCAGAAAACCTTCTAGCTTCATCCATGTTGTTCAGATGGCAAGATTTCATTCTCTTTATGGCTGAGTAATAGTCCTTTGTATACATGTCCCACCTCTTCTTTATTCATTTATTAATGGACACCCAGATTGGCTCCATATCTTGGGTATTGGAAATAATGCTACAATAAACATATGGATTCACATGTCCCTTCAAAGTGTTTTTGGTCTGTTTGGATAAATATCTAGAAGTGAGATTTTGGATTACTTTTTGCCTCTTGTTATAGCCTTTGTTTTAAAGTCATTGTCTGATATAAATATTGCTAACCTAGCTTTTCTGCCCCCATTTTTATGAAATATCTTTTTCCATCCCTTTTAGTCCATATATGTAGTTTGAGCTAGTGAGTCACTGATAGGCAACATCTATAAGGGTCTTGTTTTCTTATTTATTCAGCTACCTTATATCTTAAGAATTTAACCAGAATTTAAGTAATTGTTAATAGATATGTGGTTATTGTCATTTTATTTATATTTTAAATCTTTTTTTTTAAGAAGTTCTATCATTTCTTGTCATACTGTTTTGATGTTGATGAGCTCCTTTAGCTTTTTATTGTCTGGAAAGCTCTTTGTTTTTTATTCTAAAGGATAGCTTTACTATATAATTTTGGTTGTATGTCCTTGCTTTTCATCACTTTGAATATTTCATACCAGTTCCTTCTGGAAAACAAAGTCTCTGATGAGAGATCGGTTGACAGTCTTACGGGAGCTCCTTTTAGATAATTAGATGCTTTCTTTTCTTGCTATTTTCAAAATTCCCTCTTTATCTTTAACCTTTGACATTTTAATTATACCCTTCCCTGGGTTAGGGAAGATTTTTCTCAGTATTTCTTGAAATAGTTTTTCAGTTCCTTGCTCTCTTTTCTCCTTCTGGTACCCCTATAATGAATGTTTACGTAATTGATGTTGTCCCAAATGCCTCTTAAAATAACCTAATTTTTTGGATTTTTTTTCTTTTGCTGTTCTGATTGGGTGTTTTCTTCTGCCTTATCTTCTAAATCGCTGTTTCAATCCTCTGATTCATGTAATCTACTGTTGATCCTGTGTAATGTATTCTTCATTTCAGTTATTATAGTCTTCATTTCTGTTTTGTATCTCTATTTTTTTTGTCTTTGTTAAAATTCTCATGAGTCCATCTACTCTCTAAGTTCATTAATCATTCTTATAACCAGTGTTTTGAACTCTGTAGTTGGTAGATTGCGCGTCTCCATTTTGTTCTTTTTCTGGAGTTTTGTTCTGTTCTTTCATTTGAGACATGTTTCTTTGTCTCCCCATTTTGACTGCCTCCCTGTGTTTGTTTCTATGTATTAGTTAGGGCTGCTATGCCTCCTGGTCTTAGTACAGTGGCCTTATGGTTATCCTGTGCCCTAGATGTCCTGTGGGGCCCAGTGGTGCAATCTTCCCTGGTCACCAGAGTTGGGTGTTCCATGTGTGTCCCTTATATGAGTTGTGTGTGCCCTACTGTCATAGGCAGTAGCCTTGGGTGCTGTTTGCCTGTCAGAGGGAGGGACTGACACTCAGACTGATTATTTGTGAGGACTGGTGGTGAGAGGCTGGCTCTGGTGAGCAGATTTGTTTTAGCAGAGCTCTAGTGCCTGCCCAGTCTGCCCTTTGAAAGTTTAGTCTTTGGATGTAGCCCCAGGTGGTACTCCAGCTCAGTCTGAAGATGGTCACTGGGCGTGCCAGCCTTGGAGACCCATAGGCCAGTTTAGCCTGTGTGTTGCCCAGGGCCACCTGGCAAGAGTAACCAAACAATCTGCAGATGGCTGCCAACCATGTTGGGCTTGGAGATGCCTCAGAGAGGCCAAGCCATGAGCCAAGGCAGACTGCTGCTAGTGTCCAGCTTGGGGCTATTCAGCAAGAGGTACAGGGCATGCCAAGCTAGGTGATGCTTGAGTTTTATAAACCTTTGAGAGATTTTAGGAAAGTCTATATCATGAGCCAAGACAGGCTGTTTATGTGGAAAAGCCACTGGAAGCAGCTTGAATGGTGGGGTCTGCAGAGTCTCAGGGAATCACTAGGGAAGGCTCACCAGTGTTTGTTGTTGGGTCACCAGTGTTGATAGAGACTTAGATATGGCAGCCACCTGCATCTGAATGCCAGGAAGAGGGAAGACTCAACAGAGAAATAATGTCTTCTGCCAGCTCTTCTGTCTGAGAGAAAGCTGTTCCTCCAGTTCTCACCCTTAAGCCAGACAACTCATTTCCTCCCTGTATGTCCCTGATACCTTGTATGCTCACCAACAATGAATGAGAATGATTTTTACTTTGATATTAAATAGAAAGTAAGCAAAAGTACTGATTCATTTTGTTAAAATTGATGCTAATCATGGCAATGAGGAAATTATTGATCTCTTAAAAGTTGCATACCAACTGATAATGATTTTTAATATGATTTCTATGTTATGATTTTTATAAATGGTAAATGTTAATATTGTATATTTCCAGCAATCCTACTTTTGAAAACTTATCTCTGAGATACTGATTTTATTTCTCTTGGATATTTTCATGTCCATGTTCATTGCATTTACAATAGCCAAGATGTGGAAATAACCTAAAAACTTTTCAATGGACTAATGAATAAAGAAAATATGGTATATACATATAGTGAAATATTATTTAGCCTTAAAAATGAAGGAAATTGTCATTTTTGACAATGTGGATAAACCAAGAAGTCATTATGCTAAGTGAAATAACTCAGACACAGAAAAACAAATACTTCATGATCACATTTACATGTAGAATAAAAAAATATTCAAACTTATAGAAGCTCGGAGTAGGACGGTGGTCACCATGTCAGGGAAGGCAGTATGGTAGGTACGTGGAGGTGTTAGTCAAAGAGCACAAGGTTTCAGCTGTGGGAGAGGAAAAAGTTTCCTTTTTAGATTCTTTTGGCTGGCTTAATAACTTGGCATAAGATAAGAGAAAAAGAAATTCAGTTTTAGGTGCTGAAGCCCCATATAATATGAGACTCAAAGGCAGTGAGGCAGCTGAGGCTCACATACCCAGATGAGCTAAGGAGCTTCAAAGAAATGGGGGATAATTTACAGAGAGATGAAAAGAAGAAATATTTGGTAAAAAGATGTTTGCCAAGCCATGCAAATAAGTCATTCTGATATAAAAAGTTAGCTCTAGATAGGAGATCTGAATCAGGAAGAGAGCTATCTAAATTCCTTTAGGATATAAAGGGAAAGATAAAAATCTGGTATGCTAGGTTTTACTTGTCTTTAACTCAAAACAGTCCATATGAAAAATGATACATTTTGAGGTGGTATATTCTCCCCCCTCACAGTTATGCAAGATGAATGAGTTCTGGAGTTCTAATGTACTCCAGAACTCATTCATGGTAACTATAGTTAAAATTTGCTAAAGAGTAAATCTTATGTTCTCAGCACACACACTCACAAGTGGTAACTATATGGGGTGATGGGTATGTTTGATTGTGGTGTTCATTTCACAATGTATACATGTTTCAAAATATCAAGCTGTGTATCTTACATATATACAATACCTATGGGTCAATTATACCTTAATAAAGCTAAAAAATATAAGGAAAGATAGTGTAAAACAAAGTTAGCCTGTTGAATGTATGGTCTAAGGTACATTACTGATAGGGAGAGCTTGAAGCTGCCTTGGAATAGCAATTGGGAGAGTATTTGCTTGTCACCTGTGGCAAGTGCCATATAGCCTTGGTCAGTATCTAGGGTTATTGTCAAGAGAGGTTGTGGGCAAAGCCAGAGAAATAGGAAAATGGAAGTGAGAATCAAACATAATGACCAGTTGACCCCCCCAAACTAGACACTAAGTGTAAGTCAATATGTGGAAAAATCATATGCAGAATTCAGCAAAAGGAAGTGGTTGAGAAAGTACACAAGGGCCAAGGAGGTAAGAATGAGGTAGGAAGGAGCTGAGGCTTCAATAAGGAGATTGACTTTTTGGTAAATTTTATAGGTAAAAGTAGCTTCCTATTTAGGTACTTTTATCTTACATTTCTAGGAAAACGTTTTTTATTCATGTTTAGATATCATGTCAAACCCACTGTAGCAAGGAAACATTTTTTTGTTTACATTTCAAACCAGAAAACATTAACATTGTGAGAGGGCATCTAACGCATTTATCCACGACTGATCTCATACTTTCATGTGAGATGTCCCAACAATCACCTTTATAAAATGCAGAGACTTAGAAAAGCAGGCTGAAGACATAGTGCTAAATACTTTACATGTAATAATACATCAGCTGGCTTAACCCTAAAACTCAAGGAGATAATTTCTTTTTATTTTTTGTGTGGAAATGAAAACAAGCAGAGGTATATAATTTTTTGTATACGTGCAGTTTGAATCAAACTCTAGATTCAACAGATGAAGAGACTTTTTTAAATTTCTTGCAGTGTCCGCCTATGCCTACCTTTACTCTTCTGTGTTCCAAGGCCTCTCACAGATAGATTCCTATTATATATTTAATATTTTCAAAAAATGTACTCTTTGTAGTGGGATTAGATTTGGGGTTGATGATCTGATACCCTTCTCTATCCCCAAGGTTTCTAACTTCTATTTCGATAGCTGAGACACAACACACAAATGCTAGTTCTTGTTACTGTAAATATTATTAAAATAATGCCAAGGTACTATTTTGTTTGTTGGGTTTTTGTTGTCATTGCTCATTTTTTTTTAAGTCAGTATTTGAGTCTTAAATTCTGCAATATTTCAAATTCTGGGTTACATATTATAAAGAGACACAATATATTGATATGCAAAATGTATTTTAATTACTTTTTTTGAATACTAGGATGAAATATTTACTGTTTTACCTTGGGCTTGTTGACAGTTTAAAAAAGGAAACTGGAATCTAGAATCCTTTAAAAAAAAATTGGAACATAGATATAAAGCAAACCTACCTAAGAAATTTAAGGACAGATAATCTAAACTTGGCTTGCATCAGCCCTCTGAGGTCTTGTTATCTTTGCATTTTCCTGAGTTAGTGTCTGGCAATGGGTTAAGGTGACATGCAGGCCAAACATGTGGATAATTACATTTACTTAAGAGACAAAGTAACATAATGGTGAGTTACTCTCAGTCTTTGGATTTTAAGAGGCTCTCATAAAATAAAGTTTCAAAGGTATTTGAAATAGGCATGTAATCATTTTTCAAAACTTACCTTCTTTCAAGTACATCCTTGAATATATTCTGTCTAAATCAGTATTATTACATCTAATAAAGAGTATGCACTAATGGAAAGAAAGAATTCTCCATTAATAATGGGAAATGTTTAAGATATGAAGAACTATGTAGTAATATTTTAATACATTTTCTCTCAGCTCATATAACTTTACAAATACAATCTCTTTCTGCAATATCTAGGAATATGTTGTGGTATCTTACCTTTGTTGAAGATAAAAAATAGAGACATGTCTGGGAAGATAGCTAATGCTGTCTAATTCTAAGTGTTTAGAAACAATTGGACAATCATTAAGCATAGATAAATCTGTGGCTACATATATACCCATAGACATGTATATAATTTTTGTTTAGCTTTTAATATAGTGTAGATATGTTGACTTTGCAGCATATCTAGGAATAATCATTTTCATTTTGGACCAAGCTATTTATGTTTAAACTCAAATCTTTGATTGGACTGCCAATGATTCATGTGTCCATGAAAGAGTCCACTTTTGCATCTTATGTTCAGGTGCCATAATGTGAACACAATTTTTTTTTAGAAGCAGAGAAGATGGAGAGCAAAATTTAATCCAGAGCAGTATAGCATCATAAATAACATGAACTCTGAATTTAGAAAACCTATATTTGTCAGTTGTGCTAATTTCTACTACTGAATGTGCTGTCTTGCCATATCTCATATCTTCTTTGCAAGGTTCTACTTATACTTTAGAGATAGCTTATGAAGCAGGCTTTGGATCTTACTAGATACATAGATGCTTCTTTTTCTATCTACTTGTTTAAAATATTTCCACTATTTTTATTTATTTTATTTTTTGAGAGCTGGAGAACAATTGTGTTCCACAGGGATTAGGAGAATGTATGAGATTGATTGGCTGGTTAGTGGGCATCAACATCTTCTTAGGGCTGATAATATTAATACAAGGTTATAAAAGACAAATATTGATTCATCTATAAAACATGTATCATAGCAAACAACCAGAAAGCACCTGTATGTGAAAAGGAAACCTTAAAGTGGAAAGCCTATACTCCTCTTACAGACTATATCATGACTCATGTCTATACAATAACTACTAAAAAGTCCCATGAAGTTGAATAGTAGACCAGTTTGAAGAAGACAGGGACAGAACATTTGATGTCTTAGATTATGTTTATTTAGTTCCAAAAGAGGTCTGGAGGTAGTTCTAGAGGTAGATGCCTGAGAGGGGCTTAACTACAGTAATGCTTAACTCTTAGGTGCCTCCTGATGATTTCAAGGCTGTCACCACTCAACAGGGGCCTGCAGGCTATTTCTAATTTTGCTCCTCTTGTTGTTTTAAACCATCTACTGAGATCGAGTATAATCTGTTATTCAAAGTGACAGTGTTTCTTGTCACTGACAATTTTTCTACTCCTTCAGACTATTTGAGAATATAACTTTTTCCTATATATAAATGAACCTGAAAAATAATTATATTTTCTGATTGCATTGAGCTGAACTGTCCATTCATTCCCAGATAATCTCAAATTTCATTCCTGTAGGGAAATGAATCTCCTTAGCTTCTGGTAACCTAACTAGATTTTCCAGGTCATATTTGATGTCATTGTCTGCATTATGCACTTAGCTTGATATTAGGGAGCTTTATTGTATCTCCCCTTAGTTTCCTAAAAGGGATAGATATTATTTCTACATTATAAGCAAATGTTGAAATAGAGGGAAAATATTTTAAACCAGGTCTGGCCATGCATGTCTTTTCTGTTTATTTATAATATCCTAGACACCTCAGAAATACCTAGGCTCAGAAAGATTGGCTTAGCTAGTGATGCTGTCAAATTCTCATTAATATACTGGGGGCTTGGGGTAAAATAGACTACTAAGAATTCTTTTTAACACAAATAAATACTCCCTTGAGGAGAAAAAATGAAAAAAAAATTGTGGACCAAAGGTTGTTGGGTTAACCTTTTCTTAAAATGAAAACTTAAAAGACATAAGATGTTGCCATCAAGTTAAAATTAAAAGATGTGGTGATAGTCCTAAAAGCTTTCTGAGCTTCTTAAAATTAATGTAAAAGTTTGGAAAATTTTATTATGTGTATTCTGTGATATGTAGGACATTTTTACCAAAGCTATCTATCTTCTTATGTCCAGGTTTATATCCAGTTTTAGCTAGAATGTAATTTTACTTAGCTTAAAAATTACATTCCTTTTATTTTGCATATATTTTTATCTCTTGTTTTAGACAAGGCATTCTTTCTAATGCCTTTAATTCATATGGATTAATACTGCATTGTAGGTATACTCTGTATTTTATTGCCTATTGTCATAAGTTTCACATGGTTTAATATGTTAAACTTTACTGCCTTAATTCCTGGAGTACTTAAAAAATCAGCATTTATTTCTGATGCAACCAACATTGTACAAAATAAAGAAGATTCTGAAGTTCGGTAATAAATGCATTGATACTACATTGTATAGGAACATTGAGAGAATATGAAGAAGTGCTTTTGGCTTTTTAAAAAAAGGTACTAATTTCTTACCTATTATTTCATATTATAATTGTATCAATTGATTTGTGCCTGTTATTGTTATTGTGTTTGACACTTGGTACCTTTCAAATGTCGATATAACATCAGTTCTAGAAAGTTTCCTTATTTCTTTGAAAATGTTGACTTCCATTTATTCTTTCTATATTTCAGTTGGCAGTTGCTATGTAACATACCACCCCAAAGCTTAGAAGCTTAAAACAATGTTCATTAATTTTTTTTTTCTCCTCTCTGCTTTCTTACTGTGGGTTGACTGACTAGATAT
The DNA here is from genome assembly GCA_004027375.1 of Macroglossus sobrinus. Classification (NCBI taxonomy): domain Eukaryota; kingdom Metazoa; phylum Chordata; class Mammalia; order Chiroptera; family Pteropodidae; genus Macroglossus; species Macroglossus sobrinus. The sequence continues at coordinate 730,622 of PVKZ01000187.1, forward strand.
AACTTAGCTGAATGGCTCTGCTTTATGCTACAGGTCTGTGAGTCAGCTAGAGTGATTCTGTACCATGTGTCTCTCAGAGCACTAGGCTAGCTAGGTATGTTCTTCACATGGGAATGACACATGTACAGGAAGACTCAGAACTGTCATTTCTATTCATATTAATGGTAGCAAAGTATACTCCTCCCATTGCAAGTGTGCATAATGTAGAAGACATTTAAAAATTGGAGCCAATAATGTAATCTACCACACTCTGAAAATTATATTTATTGAATCTTGTATCTCCTCCTTGATTATATTTATCTTTTTTTTTCTTTCTCATTTTGCTACATTTTGGGAGACTGACTTTATTAACTGTTCAATTGATGTTTTTTTTCTATCATTTAAAACAAATTTCTCAAGAATGGTTTCCTGTTCTGAATGTTTTGTTTCTGTATCTTTATTTTATGAAATAAATCATTGACTATGATAAAAGTAATTGGAAACATATACACACACAAATGTTGTGTTTATAAATTTATACGTGCACGCACGCACACACACACACACAAATTTTTTCATGAGACTCTTTTGCTTCTGGACATGCAACTTTTTTAGGATTTCTTTTTTTATTTCTATTGACATGGTTATTTTTTCTACAACTTTCCTGTTAAAGGCCTTCTCAAATATCTGGTGATCCTTATTAATTCATATTTAAGACTAAGAAGTGAAAGAAGTTAATGGAAACTCTACGTTAGGTATGGTGGCAAATTGGTGGGCCTCAGGCAGAGAAGAATACTCTTCTGTTTGCAGGTAGTGGCCTGGCCACCAGCATTCTAGGTGATATGAAATGGAAGAAGCGTTTGGCATCCCTTGTTTAACATGAAAATTTCAGTTAAACCTCTTATTTCTAATGTGCCCTCTCAGCTATGTCTGGCATTCCTCAAGTTTAAGGATTCTCTGGTTCAGTTTTTCCAAAGAAAACTTTACTGAAGTCTCCTCTTAAGTAAGAGGAGGGTTAGTTGTATAGTTGCTTGGAGTAGATTGAAGAATTATGACATCCTAATACAGAGTTGTACCTGGTTCTCCTATATTGAGGCCCAGCCCACATTCTGTATTTAGGAGCATATGACACCTTCATTTGTGAAGTGTTTAACATTTTTATGCATTTTTAGTACTTAATTCTTTATGGTAAAGCTTGATGAATGTTTTTTTTTTTCACCATATTTACCTAAGAATCCAAACAACTCTTACTGTTATATAAAGTCAAAAGAAAAATAAAATCAATTTCATGTTTTGTGGCAGTTTTATTTTTCTATTTATAATTATTTAATGCATAATTGATTTTTGGTATATATGTAGATACTACTAATATCTGTTTTAAAGATGAAGAAACAGAAGTTCAGAAAGTTTGAGTAACTTGCCCTGTGTCTCACAGGTGTACAAGCTGTGTTGAAGTTGAGACCGATTCGCATTTCATGTTCTGGTGATAAAAGAGGAGTGAAAGTCATTTTTCTCTAGCTGGAAATTTTATCTCTATTACTCACTGTAATTTAGATAATTTTTCAGGGATGCAGAAAAGAAGCAAGAAAATCAAGGTGTTCAGACACCAATCCAGAAACTTAACCAGACTTTTCTGCCTCATTAAGCAAACATTGATGAAAGTAAAGTAGAGAAAAAAACAAACCATTGATACCAACATCTTTATATTCACCATTTCTAGGTATTTCAAACTTAGAAATCCCAATAAGCATGATTGGGACTTTAATTTCTCTCCTCCCTCCACCCCCCATTTTTGAAAGCTTCATTCATACTTAATCTTTAAGTCAATTTTTTTTCATTCTCACCTCTCTTCTATCTCCATTGAATGCTCGGCATTCTTACCTATATTACATATATAGAACATTTTATATTTTAAACACCTTAGGCTTAGTTCCTATTTTTTCTCTTTAGTCATAGGACAGATATAGTTTTTAAATTATTTGGCATAGTTTTAAAAGTTTTTCAGTGTTTTTAACTAAATTTTCAACTGTCTGATTCAACGGTTTGTCATTTTTAAGCAAATTGATAGAAGACTGATACTTTTAATGTTTAAAGCTCCAGTCACATGAGAGACAGAAATTATAGTACTCCAGAACACTTCCATTTTTGTTGCTACAATAGTACTGAATTTTAGATTTCTTCTTTCTGTTTTGGCAGAAGATTCTAATTGCCTATATACTTTGTCAATTTCTGTTTTACTTTTATAACTAACTCAAAGGAAATATTTTTTTACTTAAATTAAAAATAAATTAATAGTGAATTTTTATTACTTTTAGTATGATGAGTATCTGTATGTGAATAGCTGATTCTAGATTTAGCTTCCACATTCCTAAACATAGCTAGTCTTAAATTAATAGGCCATCACAATTAATCAGTACATTTTAGAAAAAAGGTGATTTATTTTATTAATAGCTGTGTGTATATACATATGTTTACAAAATAGAAAAGGCTTTAAAATTTTTAAATACTACCACTCTATTTATCTTGGGTTTTCTTTATATCCTGGATTTCATATTGCAATAGCAAAACCTTTTTTTCCCCCTGCTCTAAAATGTTAATTCCATTTTTCTGATTTTTTATATTAGGGCAAAGTATAATATAAGATTATCATTATACTTACTTTCAATGAAAGCAAAATGTTATTGTGAAAATTACTTTTTTAATTTTAATTTTGGTAACGTGAAAATGGAAAGAATAGTACAATGAGTATTTGTATATTCACAAGGCATAGATTCTGGTTTCAACTGCCATTGACATTTACCTTGTTTACATAATCATTTAGATAAATATGTAAATTGATAGATGTTTTGGCTGAATTAGTTAAAAATTACAGAAAGTTGATTTTTGAGTCATAGTTATAAAGGCTTTCCCATTCACAGATGACAAAGATAATAAAAATTACAAATTCATCTATGATTTTCTAGTAGTTGTGTTTTTATATTTATATCTTGGATCCATGTAGGGTTATTCTGTATATAATATAAAGAATAAATAAAAATTATCTTATCAAATGCTATCAAGTTTAAAAACTGTTTTTTAAAAGACCAATTTTCATTTGCTAAAACTCTTTGTTTAGATTTATTTCTGGACTTCTTATTCAATTCCATTAGTATATTCAAGAATCAATATCACAATACTTTAATTAAAGAGATTTACATAATATTAGATAGAGAAAGCTATTCTCTTTCTCCACTTTTCTCTTTAAAAACAATTTTTTACCATTGTTTGTTTTTTTCAACATAAATTTTATAATCTTGTCTAACTTCAAAAAATAAAAATAACAGCAACCATATACATGAATACATGCACTAAAAAAATCTTGTTGATATTGGTATTATACTCATTAAAAACAATTACCTTAGAACTAGAATCTTTGTGATGTTTTCTGGTCTTCTATTTAAATACTTTTAAAAGTATTTAATGTCATCTCTTTTGTTGAAGTCTACTGGTATAATGAAAGACTTTAAATTTTTTTCATAAAGATACTTGTAAGTTTGGCATAGTTCAAAAGATTTTTTTCAATAATTTTTTCTGGTGCTATTATAAATTGGATCGCTACTTCCATTATCTTTGTTTTTAATATATGATAGCTTTTGACTTCTGTATATTAATTTTCTTGTTACTATACTAAAATATTTTTTAAAATAGCTTTCTATTTGATTTATTTGATTTTCTATATAATTTATCAAATCATCTGCAAATAATGTTATCTTTCTTTCTTTCTGTCCATTACTCACTCTTATAGCTTTTTCTCTTCATATTGAATTGATAACAAAAAGTAATTAAAAATATTAGAAATTGTGAATTTACTTAATTTTTGCCTTTGGCCTGATTTTACATGTCATGCTGATTTACAGGTTGAAATACATTATTTCATGTTATAAAATAGCTGTTCCCATTATATTGATTATGTTAATCCAGAAATAAATTCTTAAACCCTTTTCAGTAGCTCATGAAAGAAAACATGGGTGGATATGGTTTTTCTTCTGTATCTTATAAAGGTATATTAATGGGTTTCCTGATATTGAGCTATTCACACAATCCTAGAATAAATCTTGCTTAATTATGATGTGTTTATTTTTAATCTGCTGATATATTGTTCTTTTTAACATATTAATTTTTTGGATTGGCATTACTCTGCAGTTCTCCCCTTTTCTTGCCATCTTTATTAAGGTTAGGTACTGTATTAGTTTCCTGTGCCCGGTATAACAACTTGCCACTAACTTGGCGACTTAAAACAACAGACACTTATTTTCTCACAGGCCTGGAGACCAGAATTTCAAAATCAAAGTGTCAGCAGAGTCACATTTCCTCCAGAAGCCTAAGAGATGATCTATTCTTTCTCTCTTCCAGCATTCTTTTACTTGTGGCTACCTCTCTTCATATCTTCTCCTCCGTGTAGATGTTTAATTTCACTATGCCTGTCTCTTATCTGAATACTTGTAATGGCATTTATAGTCTATCTAGACATTCCATGATAATCTTATCTCAGAGATTTTTAACATAATTACTTCTGCAAAGAATCTTCTTCCAAAAAAGGTCAGTTTAGGTTCTAGGACTGGGAAATGGACATGGACATATCTTTTTTTGAACCACCATCCACCTTACTACAGATACCCCTGTTGTTTTCACCTTTGTTGTGCTTTTTTTAAGTAGCATTAGGCTTACCTGGTTTTTGAAGGTACAGTAGAATTCCTCTGTGATAATATATGACGCTGTGCCTTTTTTTGAGTATGGGTAGGATATAATTCTTAGATAAATTCCACTACTTTTCCAATAAAATTAGAATTTAAACTATACTGAATTCAATTTTGGTGAATTATATTTTCTGAAAAAATTAGTTTAATTAGGCCCCTCCCACCCTCTCTTTCTTCTTTCCTTTTTTTCTTTCTTTCCTCCTTCCCTTCTTTTTGGTCTTTCTAAATTTGAATTTGTCTTTTTAAATTACCAGTATTTTAATACTGATTTTTTCTTGTTATTTTTGTTTTATTTCTGCCTTCACTTTAAAAAAAATTTTTATAGACTTTTTTTTCCACACAGCATATTTATTTGCTTAATAGCTTTGTCTTTTTTTCTATTAAAATACATTATTTCTCCTCATAGCTTTTATTTCTTCCTCTCATTCTATTGGTTTACTTTCTGTTTCTTTTCTAAATCTTGAGTTAGATGTTCAGTGAAATATTCAAAAGGCTACTTCATTAATTATGTTGTTTGGCTCCTCTATACTCTTATGTTTTATTTATCTACATGATTTTTTTTACATTAAGAGAGGTATATAAAATTTGCATTTAATTGGTGAATTTCTGTTGGCTTCTTCTTTTATCCATTATAATTGTTTTATGAAGAATATTGTTCATTGCTGTGTTATTTGGTGTCCCACTTTGTTTTATTTTATTTTTGGATTTGAATTCTACTTATCAGATATTCATATTGCCACTCTATTTTTTGTTTGCATTTGTCTTACATGTCATTGACTATTCATTTATTTTTAACTATTCTGATTGTAAATAAAATATGTCTGTTTGATGAAAGGCAGAATTGAGTTTTCTTCTATATGCTAATAAGAAAAATTTTAATAGGTGAACTAAGCCTATACAAGTATTTTTTTCTTAATTTTTCAATAACTATTTTATTATACTATGCATGTCATGTTCTGTATATTCTATATCATTAAATGTCTGTTTTGATTGCAATTTAAAATTTTGAGTTTATTATATTTTTTTCTTAAGAAGGTATCTTTTATTCTAGTGATTACCTTTATATCAAAACCTTTATATAGACCCTATTTCCCTTTCCTTTGTCACATTTTGCTATTTTGTTTGAAAGCTTTAAATGAGATCCTAGACTTCTACATATTCTCTATTAAGTAATCATGAGCTATTTTTGTTTTCTTCTTACTTTCTCCATGTTTTAGTTATATTTCTCTGTTTTGTCAATACATATTGACTCTTACTCCTTCCTTTATTTTAATTTTAAGACTTTAGTTAAATTAATTTGCAAATTTTTCTGATATTTCTTTTATTGATTTCTTTTTGTTACTGCACTGCTGTCATATCCTATGTGTCGCTGTTCAGAATTCTGACACATATGCCATTTTCTTTCCTTTATATATGACTTAGTATGTTTTGCTTAGAAAGTCTTGTATTTTGACTGATTAAGGCAATTCTTCTGTCCTGTAATGGAAGCTTTCATTATGTGAGTTAAAGCCACCACCTCATTCAAGAGAGATTTTTTTGAGTTATCATTTTAATATTTATTTTGTTTTATTGGCAGGTTTCAATATATATCTTTTATTTCTGAGATTTTTTTTAAACCTGTGCCTTTATTTCTATTTTTTGTCCCTTTCTATTTCTGTATTTAGTGTCCCTTTCTGTACTCTTAATTGTATCTGTTTGTTCTTAGGCATCTTCCATTTTTTGCCTGTACTCTGTCACTATATTTTAACTTTTCCTATCATGGGCTCATTTGTTGACAATAAGGCTATAGCAGTTATTTCTAAGCAGTGTAACCAAAAACATGAAAATATATTACTCTAACAATTATACTTTGGACTAATTAGCAGATTCATATATCATAAAGGTATAACATAATGTAGATACTATACTGATTATTGATGTTTCTACTTTTTTAACTTTCCTATTGATTAAAGATTTCTCTCTCTCTCTCTCTCTCTATATATATATATATACACACACACACACACACACACACACACACACACACACACACACTTTATTTTTAATGTTTTATAATCTATAAGAAAAGGTATTTTGTATCTCACAAAGAATTATGTTAACAATTATGCTTAACTGGAACAGCAAAATAGTATTTAAAAAGCACTTAGATATTTGTGTGTATATGTGTGTGCAATTCATTTTTTCCCTTAATGTAATTACTTTGGGATTGAAAAAAAAAATTTGGTTTGTTTTCTTCTATTGTCTCATAGTACCTTTAACGATGCTTGATTCTATTTTTTTTTCTGTCCTCTTTATGTGTGTTTGCGTGGTTTTATGGCTCATCTATAGCAAGAAATATTATGGGAGAGAAAATAGATGACATACTTAGTTTGGTTCTTGGTCCTATTACTACATATTTTGTTCCTAGGGAGAAGTGCAGCTTCTTCATAAATGGTGCTTTCAGTTTGTTTTGTAAATCTTTAATACTTGTATCAGTAGATCTCTTTTTTTGTTACCATTCATCATCTGAAATAGAGATAGCATCGTTTAAGATGCCTCCTTCCCAAAATTTTTATCTTGAGCATACATACTTTGGAAGTCTTTTTGCTTTCTAGTTACTATTTAGCTTTGTTTTAGCTTTCTAGTATTATTCTGAATCTTCAAAACTCAGTTGTGCTCTTAGAATTTGCCACTAAAATGTGGGAATAACCTTCTGGGTGTAAAAAATTTTTATATTTTCAAGGTTTAACTACTACTAGAGGCCTACCATACTCCCCTCTCTTCTGTTCAGGCTCTGATTCTCTGCTAAGGGGCTGACTCAATTAGTCATATCTTTATTTCTCTAATGACAGTTATATTGAAGCTTGGAGTCCTATTGTCTCTTACCTGCTCTGCAAAATTGGGATATGAGTGATGAAATTTTATTTTCTTGATGTGCATGGTTTTTAAAAAATAAGTAGAAATAGTCAATAGTCAAACTACATGTATATGGTTACCATTATCTTTGTTAAGTTTTTGTATTATGAAACTGAACTTGAACAAAATTGCATGTACAAATCAAGAAAAAAATATTGGAGCAAAATAACCCTTCTAGGGCTAAAATACAGTACATAAAATATACATAGAATTCAGAATTTAAGATGTGATAGACATTAAAACAGTATATTTTTAAAATTTGAAGACCCTTCAGAGAGTGTGTATTTGCTACAATAGTGACAAGTTCCCTTTCCTTTTGAAGGATATGAAGGAATTTTTTTATCACAGTCAATAGCTCAGCTTATAATCACCTATCCCCACAGTTACCATCTCTAAACTTTATTTATTGGAATAGAACTACCAGTTCTTTAAATACTTTAAACTTCCCATATATGCATGATAAATGCACTCTCTTTATGCCAACTTGCAGGGCTGGGCAATAAATGTCTGTATATTTACTTTTTTTAATAAACTTAAATTGTTATTAGGTAGCATAGGATCTTTGTGAACTGAACTGAGACTTCTCATTGATGGTAGTTAGAATATCCCAAGATAATTTCTTTTCATCTTCCAAAATAATCAATAGAAAATTCTCTAGACATGACCTGAAGGCTAAGAGAAAACAAACTAAGCAAAACAAAACAAAAATAAAAATAAGCCCACAGCCTATTAGACGTACAGACAGAATAAGTTATATATTTACACCCAAAAATATTTAAAATGCAGCATTGATGTTTTTGTTTTATGAAGGTTTAAAAGTAGAAATTTATACTTTTACTTTTTTTCTATTAAATACAGTAAAACCAAAACAATTTTAAGTCTCTATTTTTTGCACACATTGACTTATCATTTTATTGTACCTTGTATATTTAGAAGACTTTATTCTTGTGTTTATCTTTGCAATGTATATTTTAATAATTTCCTTAAAGGAATTTTAAAAGAAGGTATTAGGAATTCAAAGCATTCCAATGTGTACTTGATTTGAGAAACTTAGCCCTCCCTTTGTAACAACACTGACCTCCTTAATTTGGTTGGATTTAAGTTAATTAATTTGATCCATTGATTAATTAATTTTCATAATTAGTAATTTTAACTTGGGGTTAAGAATAACAAATATTTGTGGCTATGGAATATTAACACATTAATACACTACATGTAATTTGATTAATAAACATTGACAAGAACTATTTTGCCATGCACTAAACTATTTCATGCTAATTAAGAAAGATTTCTCAGTTATAGGAAACAAGCTTATAAAATTATTTTAGAGAATATTTTTGAAAATTATTTTTTTATGAATATAAACATATATAACTTCTCTGCTAGCAGACTATTTCTGGCTTTTTGAGATTTTCAATTCCAAACTTTACCAATTTTCTATTTTCTACTTTTTCTCCTCTTCTCTGTTTTATTATAGTTGACCCTGGAAATTGATTTCTTCTTCTATCTTTAATCTCTTCTTTCATTTTTAAAATTTCATTGAAGCAATACTTCCCAGGTTAGGAGAATGTGTGGGGTAAAATAATGAATCTCAGCATTCCTAAGCTGTATAAAGGAATAAAAGAGGGTTAGATGTAGGTGGAATCATGGTGATGATTCTAAAGTCTAAGCACTAGAGTTGCTAGCTAATGGACATTTTATTATGATACAGTGGGTACAATTTTCCTTTAAAATGATTTCATACTTATGTATTTGTCAAAACCCATAGTTTTATAGCATAGTGAACTTTAATATAGACAAATTATATAATGTATGGATGTATAATGTATATGATATATGTAATATACATATCTATAAATCTATGCAGATATGAATGAATGAATAAATAAATAAGAAGAGATAAATTCACCTTGTAGAAAAATTCCAAAAGGTAAAGTATGGAAAGGTGAGGGAGCATGGATTCTTTATAGTGGAGACCCCTGACAAGTAAAATTTAACCAAGTAATGAAGGTTAAAAAAAACAGTGACAAATTATGTTGACAGTCTATATTCTTGATATCATGTGATGAAAATGATGTTTTATCTCTTTTATTTCTCAGTAATCATTACAATGACACCAGACAATTTTCAACAAAAGGGTTTTCTACAAAACATCTGATCAGTACTATTCAAACTGTTGAGGTCATTAAATCGAGAAAGTCAGAAATGGTCATAGCCAAGAGAAGCCTAAGGAGACATGAAAACTAAATGTAACATGCTATTCTGAATTGGGACCTAGAGCAGACATAAAACATTAAGAAAAAACTAAGCATGCATTAATAAAATTTTATTGTTAGTAAATATTAATGAGTTCATATTAGTTCATTAATTGTGAAAATGAATGATACTAATGGAAGATAATAAGGGAAACAGAATGGAATATATGGGCACTCTCTATCTCAATTTTTCTGTAACTCAAACTATTATAAATCATTTAACTAAAAATTGGGTGGGAATCAATCATGTTGGAAAATTGGAATATTCATGCAATATATAAATAATGTGCAAATATATAGAGAAGCAAAATATTGCCCATCATGTTTAAGTTGTATAAATTTTTTGAGGGAATGAAGAATTGAGAACTGGTTTGTTTGTACTAGTTTATGAGGATCTTATAGTCATTAAAAAATGTCCTTAACAACAAAAAAATACATCCACCACACTTTCTAAAGCCCCATTCACTTTGAAGTTTCTCTTTTTAGAGGGAGCACGCTAAAGTTTCATTAACTACCCTCTGTCACTATTTCTATAATGAAACAAAAAAACTCTTCAACAGAAGGTAAGTTAGAAATTATTTTAAGATTCTTTCAAATATAGCAGGATTAACATAATCAAACATAAAGTTGATTGGGTTTTCTAAAACAATCTCTTTAAATTTCTTTGACTTAAAATACAATCAAAATGTTTTCTTATTATCTACTATGTTTTAAAACTTAGATAAAAATTAAAAACATGAAACAATATATGTGTAGATTATATCTATATCTATCTATGCAGTGTGCATATAAGATAGATATACACACCTATCTATCTTAAATAAATAATAGTAAATAATTATCTTAAAGAAAAGAAACATAAAACATAATTACTACCTAAATAAGTTCAGCTATGTAATCAACTTTTATCATAAGTTTGATGGGTGAATGGTTATATAAATTTAAGCACAATAGTTATCAGTGATATTGTTACTTTAATTGACCAAATCCAAAAAACAGTCCAGAAAAATTATGGCAATGTTAATACCTGTTCAAAAGTAGATAATTCTTTTATATATCATGAAATTAACCTAAAAGTCTGTTAATCTTTCAAATAAATCATGACCATTTTTAAAAAGATAATATTTTCCAGTTTTATTGATATTCTTAAAACACTATTATGAAGTGCTAGTTACAGGAGTTAAGTCAATAAATCAATGTGAAAAAGAAGGTTTAAATAAATTTCTGTTTAATAATGTGCTTTTAATTAACCTAGAACATAAAGTCAATATAGGTTATACATGACATTTATATGGAAAAGGATTATAGAGCTATAAATCTAAAGTACTAAAAATGGTCAACCAAACATTTAGTAACAGATTTTTAAGTAAAGTATATAGATCCATTTGTGAACACACATATCTACCAATCCATGATCCAAATCAGGTTCTATTCAAAACAGAAAAGTCTTTCCTTTTTTAAAACCTGTGTTGTACTTCATACTTATTTTATATGCTGTTCCATGATAGTGTCATTTTATCTGTATAAGTTTTTTCAACTAGGATGTAAGCTATTGGATGAAGTCACCATTCCTGACTTTTTCTGGTATTCATCATAGAGTCTAACATTAGATCTTGCACAGAAAAGACACTCAGATATTTAGAAGTTTAGTGCGTGGCACCCTTGGTAGCTTTGTCTTCTCTTTATCAAACATTTTCACATTAGTATGCTAATGATGCAAGGCAGATGGGTTAGGTTATTTTGGTTGAAGTTCTTATAAATATTGTAAAAGTTCCATATTGTAATAACATATTTTTTTAAATGTGGTCCAGATTTTACATATCTGTACTTGGATAATTACTTTAAAATAAACTGTGCTTGATCTTAAGTCTTGAAACTGAGCACCACCCTATACTTCAAGAACTAATAACATAATTAATGTGTATTTAATTATGACTCTTGAAGTACTCATTCTCCTTCCATTCTCATTTTCTCTTTAAAACATTTCTTCCTTATGTTTCTTTTAAAAGTAAATTATTTTTTACCATTTTAGATTTGTCAGCTTTTTTTGTAGAAGTTACTTTAAAAAGAGAATATTTTATTACGACTATTATTTTATTTATTCATGCATATACATATACAATTAATCTCAATAAGAACAAATAGGCAGAATTTTACAACCTAAAATTTCAATTTGAGAACGCGTTTTGCAACATAAGAGCCTACATCACAGATATTAGTACATATAAAAAAATATTCAATTGGATGATTTGAAATGCATTTCTTTAAATTATAAACTACTGATGATTCTGAAATGGAAAATTTTAATGAATGACACTTCTTTTTAAATTGGTGTTTAAACTTTAAACAATATAAAATATGTGACATACAGAGAGTTTATATTAGATTGGAGATTACATGAAACACATTTGTGAGTTTGTGAAAAATTATGTGACTTCCAAAATTTTGGTAAAATTTGTACTTAAATAGTATGTTTTATGAGTTTAACTATCTAATATGTTTTTCATTGCAGCAAATCACCAATTATGTTGGTATAATCAAGATTTTCACATTTTTTATGTCAGTAATGCTAGATAATATTTTTTCATTGCAGTTTTTATATTTTTTTAAAATGAATTTCAATTTAAAAAATATTTTTCTGTAGTACTGGTAAATGAGATTGTCAATAAAATTTTAAAATAATTAGATTTAAAAGTAAAATATGATTTTATTCATGTACAAATGATAATGGTGTCACATACGATAAATGATCACAAAATATTACAAAATAAATTAAATTGACTATGTCATGTAATTTGTGATTTTCTTACTCTTAAAACCATCCTAAGTCCTTTTAGAATTTCTTAACCTTGTCTTTCTATTTCTTTTCTACCTAGAGATGTGTTTTTAAAACATTTGCTCAATTCATTTCAATCTCCTTAATACTTTCTATAATTCCATCTGTTTTAAAAATAACCATTTTGTGAATATAGCATTTATTTTCTATCAGTTATAAGCCATGTTTTCTATATTTTTTTCTCTAATACAATTTTTAAAAAGTTTATATCAACTGTTGCAATTATTATGCTTATTAATAAATATCCTTAAAACTATATTTGAAACACAAGGAGAAACAGAGATTGATGTTTGGTATATTATTATGAAAGAATGTATGGCATTCATTTTATTTAAGAATGAGATTTGACAAATAATTTTCCTTTACTCTTATATAAGCATTTTACCACTCAAATCTGTCCTATACAGTAAAGCATTACCTAACATCTGCAGTAGCACAACCCACAGGCTTTCACAACATTGGGATGGAGTTGTCTTGAATTTTGAGGACATGTGGCAAATAACAGATAGCAGCTTTTCTCTGTAGCCTGAGAGGTGTCAGCAGAGTGAATGTTTGGAGTTAGGGGTTGTATTGTGCTAGAAGTGAGAGCCAGAGACACCCTAGGCTATTTAATTCGGTAGGTTTCTAATAACTTGAGACCTTTCAGTACCCAAGATCCAGAAGAGGAGCTATTTTTCCCAAGTCTAAGAGCAATGTTACTCATGGGCCAACTTCCAATTTCTGATCTTAATGGTAATAAGAGGAATAAGGAAAGGTTTTTAAAAAGAAAATAAAAAATCTGTTATAAGATGAATGTGTCTGTTTGAGGATCTGATGTTTAACATGAAAACTAGTCTTGATAAGACTGTATTGTATAATTGAAATTTGCTAAGAGATAGTACTTAAATGTTCTCACATATAAAAAGGTAAATATGTGAGGTGATGGGGTAATTCTTACACATTGTATATGTATATCAAGTCATCACATTGTACACTTTAAATATGTTAAAATTTGATTTGTTAATGATAACCTCAATAAAACTGGAATTAAAGACAAACCAGGTTGGGTCTCATTATACTCACTAATGTCACTAGAATGGATAGTGCATTGTCTTAAATTTACCTTAAAGAATGATGAATTCTATCTCATTCATATCCATAGATAAGTTTATTATGTGATATGGTTGCTATTTTTAAGAGTAGTTGTTTGCAATTGTTAATATTTCTCTTTGGGGAATGCCATTGTCTTCTCAACTTTTCTTTTGAGTATTTGATTTTTTGTCATATACATCAACTTGAAAATAGCTTCATACAAAAATAGATCTGGACAATATACCTTAAAATATTAGTCTTTCTGCTTACAGCTATATCTCAATTTCTGGTAGTCATACATCAAAATAATTATAATAGGAGATAAAAGCTTTTAAAAAAGGAATAAAATATAAATGATATTGCTCATAACCTGCTGAAACTCTTTTTTTTAAAAACGAAAACCACATTTTACAAATTTTATTAGTTTCAAATATATAAAATGATCCCCCTAATTGCTCTTTCTCTCTTCTGGTTTTCCACCTAGCCAGTATATCGATGTTAATCTATTCCCTATGTCATGCTCCCCATCCCCATGACCATCTATCAACTACTAATTTGTATTTCTTTAACCCTTCACCCCTTTTTGCCAGCCCCTCAACCTCCCTCTTCTCTGTTTGTCACCAGTTTTCTCTATATTTGTGAATCTGTTTTTGATTAGTTTTTTTTGTTTCTTAGATTCCACATATAAGTGAAATCATATGGTACTTATCTTTCTCTGTCTGACTTATTTCACTCAGTATAATAACCTATAGGTCCATCCATGTTGTTGCAAATAGTAGGATTTCATTTTTTAATTACTAATATTCCATTGTATATATAAACCATAACTTCTATGCAATCATCTGTTGATAAGCATTTAGTGAAAACCACATTTTTAAAAACATACTCTTTCTCAGACTGTTTAAAACAGAGCTAGTTTTATCAATAAAATACATAGCTATTAACATTTATGAAATATAAAAAATGGTTTAATATAATAATTTCCTGCTTAATTAAAATCTTATCTGATCAGCTTTGTCTGCCTGATGCACATCAAAGTGTAAGTTGCATATTTATTCAGTTTCCCATAAGATCAGAAAATTTCCAGCCTCTCTAACATACACATATAATATATATGACAATATTTGTATGTTCCTTCTGTCTATGCAAACATATCTGATACCCTCCAGATATCAACAACTGCATCTACCACTGACAGTGCTATTGCTTTTTTTTACTTCATCTGTCCCTTTAGGCTAGACTCAAGGTCCACCATTGTTTTTTATTTTCATGTCGAGCACTGGAAACCAACAAGAAAGTGTAAGCCAAGGGAGTAAGTGTGAGAGAATTAGAGATAGAAAGTTGCAGATTAGATTTAGTCTTAAGTTTAGAAATGTAAGAAAATCTCAATGTATCTGATTTAAAGTTAATAGTCTATAGGTTATGCAGAAGCACAAGTTTTCAGAGTCAACTGAAGCAAATCAAGTATTTCTCAAGCAGGTAAAAGGTCAAAATTTCAGTCAACTCAAGGATTTAGTAATCCAAAAGACACACAAATGGAAATCCAGGCAGA
Source organism: Macroglossus sobrinus (assembly GCA_004027375.1). NCBI lineage: Eukaryota > Metazoa > Chordata > Mammalia > Chiroptera > Pteropodidae > Macroglossus > Macroglossus sobrinus. The sequence continues at coordinate 745,946 of PVKZ01000187.1, forward strand.
ATTTCTTTGTGTATGGATCCAAGAAAAACAGCCATTACCAAGGTGAGCACATGAAGACCCACATGAATTTTTCTAACTTACACAAGTTAGATAAGGCAGAATTGGAGATGAATGCAATCCATGTTCATTCCATAGTGTGTTTCCTTATTTTCTTGTTTTATGTCCAGAACTAGCCAATGGATATAGTTGGAATAGTCTGTAGAATCCAGAGGAAGAAGTGGGTAAGGAAGAAAGAGTTCCTGGCAGTTTGATTTTTTAGCAGAAATAGTTCTTTGTTTTAGTTTTTCTCCTTATTCCCTCAAACTAAAATAATACATCTCCTGGTAAAGATACAGTAGCATTAAGGAAACATGTTATTTTCTGATATTTGAATTACTGTAAAGATTAGATATAGAGCTTTGACCTCAATCTGAACTGTAGTATTTAAGCAGCCGTATAAGGCACTAAACATTACAGAAGTTGTTTTTTAGCAAATACAATAGCTTTGCTATAAAAGAAACCTGAACTTGCTAACAGATACATCATTTAGAATATGTTAGCTTTTTAATTATCTACTCTTAGCCTCCAAACAAGCATAATAAATAAAATAAAAGTTATGATTTATTTATAGATTTAAGATAGCTTATAATGTGACCTCTTTAGGAAACATAATGACTCTTTTTAGGGGTCACATTTTATGCCTAGGTCCAATTTGCAGCTAGGGAGAAATTAGATACATTATAAAATCTGTAGCCTTCATATTTAGTAGTTTATATTGTAACACATCCATACTTTATGTTGAGTAAAAAAGTCTGACAATTACAGCAGCAACATGTTATTAATTAATTTTTTTGCTGATTTATAGAGATGGACTTAGGCAAAACTGTAAACTGTGATATTTGTTTTCTTTTATTCTTATATTTGTTTTCATCTAAATAAATACATCTATCTTTTGTGGTTGTTAAAATACATAACATATGCTCAATTCCCTGTCTTCTTTGTTTTCTGTTTTTCTCCTCCTCCTACTCTGGACAACATGGCACTGAGTTGCCTTAATAGTCTCTGCCTTTTTGTCCCTAACAAAACCCGATTTCAGTAGGCTTCCAAGTTAGAAAAGTTCTGTCAGTAACTCATATTATACTGGAGTATATATTGCTAATAATGATTTAAGATAGAATGTTATTTTTAATTCTAAATTAGTTATGAGACATATTTTCAGGATTAGTCATTTACTAAGGTTATTATATCTGACCTACAAATTATACCCAAGGAGATACTGCTCTGCCTGTTCTAAATCATTCCCTGATAAATCAATTCATGGTTTATCATTATTAGAATTTAAAGAAATAAAACTGATAATTTCTCATGCACAACAAAATATGCTGTTCTTTCATCTTTTTATTTTATTAACACTATGGAGTTCTCTTCTGTAAAACTTAGTGCTTACTATTCTTTATGATGTCCTTGAATAGTTCTAGTTACAAGGTTCTTCTCATCAAATCAATATCTATTCTCTAGTCTGTAATCCCTAGATATAGTAATTTCCATTTTTTAAATAATTTTTGCACACCAATTTTAACCCTCAAAATACTTTTTTCTTATTACAGTTTCTGCTATTTTTAAAGCCTTCACATTTGCCAGATGTTATTTTCTTAATATTCAGTCTCAATAAAATGTTATTCACTTTCTCTTTATTGTCTTATGATTCGCCCACAATATATGAGCTACATTTAGCATTCTCTGATTTACCAAAGTAAGTCTAAACTCTTTTAAGAAGTAAAATTGCAAAATCTACCAGCTGACCTTCTGCTGTAATTATTTAACCTTTTTTACTAATTGTGTAACTCTCCTAAGGTTCTCTTATAATGTACTAGAGACTAAAGTTAGTAATATCATCTGTCAAAATCTCTTACCAATATTCATAACTTTTGCTCTTATTATTTGAGTTATTTAGCAAAGAATCAAATAAGGTTTAATATGGTGATTTAAAAATGTAATCATATTATTTTCAGTAGTTTTAACAAAAATGTACTTTGTCATTATCCAAGTATTCTTAAGCAACATCTTAACTCCCTCTAATTGCGTAATGCAATCCAGCATCCAATTATATCAGAATGATTCAATGAAAGGAGAATGAATTTTTTTATCACAGATCTACATAGTAGGAAAATTTACTTAAATCATATAAGCTCTTTACTTCAGTGTTCTCACTCATTGGGATAAAATTTTCCACATAGTGTTGGTGTTGGAAGGTAGAAATGAAGCTAAAAATTAACCAAAAGAGTGGATAAGATGTGACAGTTTCCTAAAATTTAAAAAAACAATTATTTAGCCTAGTTAACTGAATGTGATGATCATCATACTTCCTAGACCTTACTGCAACTACATATAAAATGTCTTTTACAGTCAAGCTATCTATTAAAATGTTAACATTAAAAGAGGAGGTAGTCTCATAATATTGTTAGAGTGTATAAAAGATCTTTTAGCACAGTGCCAAAAACAAAATCACTATGCAATAAATATTAGTTATTCGTTTTATAATAGCTATTTTTAGTTTATATTACTTTTATTTACTTTTTACTTTTAAAATTTATAAGGGTGACATTGGTTAATAAAAGTATGTTGGTTTCAAGTATATAATTCAATGATACATCATCTGTATATTGCATTGTATGCTTATCACCTGAAATCAGACCTACTTCTATCACCATATATTTGACCCCCTTGGCCCTTATCTACCTTTAGATATTATATTCAGGAGAATTCGAATTTACCCTAAAGTGGTCACTAGTTCGGTATACACTTTTTTGTTCATTAGCTGCTCAAACAGTTGAGATCACAGCAAATATTTAACTTCTAAAACATGCTTACACATGAAAACTGAATTAGACTGGTTTCCAGTAATGGCTCAGATATCAGATGAGAAAGGGAAAGAAAATATACTTTAAAAGAAACAGAAAACTATAAATATGTAATCATTTTTCAAATTTAAGATGATACTCTAGTACTTTAAATACAGATATATAATCTTACCTATCTTAAAAGCCAGGAAATTTGGATTTATTCCTCAAAGTTGGTTCACTTGGTTTATCACTTTTTAAATATTAACCATTTTGCTGTGGTTTTATTTTTCATTTTACTAATGAGTAGATATATTCAGTACTTTGCATATATTTCATTTTCATTTGGATATATTTTGTAGAATGTCTCTTTGTGACTTTTGCCCATTAAAAGTTGTCTTTATTTTTTGATTTCTAGGATTTTATTATATATTTGGGATATGAGTTCCTGGTCATATATATCTATTACAAAAATCTCTCCATTCAGTAGCTTTTTCTTTTCAAACTTAATGGTGTCTTTATTTTAATGTCATCAGATGTATTAAATTAAAACCTTTAAAGTTTTTTGTCTTGTTTAACAAATCTTTGTTGACACCGAAGTCCTAAATATATTCTTCCTCTTTATATTGCTAAAGACTTTTCAGTTCTTTCACATTCAGATGATAATCATTTGGGATTCATTTTTGTATATGGTGAAAAGTAGAGATCATTATTCATTTTTCCCATATGGGTAAACCTAACTAATATATAGTAGATTAAAGATAAGTTCAATTGCCCTATAGCAGATTCAAGCAATCTGATAAAATCCCTGCATCTGTGAATACATGTTCATGTACTTGTGCAAATGTGAGGGTGGCAGAGGAGTTGATAATTTATATGAAAATACAAAAGGCCAAAAATGTCCAAGGATATCTTTTAGAAGAACAGACATGGACATCTTAGACTTCTACTACCTGTTATCAAAACGTGGTATACTAATTAAAATAGTGCAGTATTAGCAAAAAAAAAAAAATGAAGCAGAACATATTTACATATTTAAGCTAAACAAGTTTATGAAGAGGTGACATCACCTTAATTAGAAAAAAGGCTTTTTAATAGTAAAATTTGAAATGACATTGGGAATTACACTTCATCTCAAATTTCAGTTCATCTCCCAGTTATACACTCTGTTTCAGTTTTTGCTAATATCTATTATTTTATACACTCGTTTAAATTTCATAACCCTAATTTATTTTATAATTTTAAATGTTAGCTTCTATTTTTAGTAGACAAATAATGTAACCCTAAATGAATGAACAGTCTTTAGTACTAGTACCATCTCATAATTAATTTGTGGTTTATATATAGTAGATATCCAATAAACACGTTTTACTTAATGTAAACATTATTTGTTACCTTATGTTAGGGAGATGAAAGAAATGAGAACCCTGGTGATGAAGAATTATTTAGTTATTTTAATTTAGAATGACTTTTTTTTGGAGTATATTGTTGAAGAAAAATGTTAATTTTTATCCTTGGGAAATACAAAATTCATTTTAGGAGCAATGGTTGCTTAAAAAAATGAGATCTGTGATGTGTCTGAATACTAATCTTAAGAAATTTCTATTAAAAATAGATGTTAATTCATTCTCAGCAGGAGGAGTAGGACAGGAGCATTATATCCTAAATATCTATTAATAGTAAGAAACACTTCTAAAATGGTGCATTAGGGACCTCCAAAAGTCACATCTTCTAAAAAAAAAAAAAAAAAAGCATTATTTCAGAAGACCAAAACTATGAGAATCAGCTTTGCCAGGATTCCAAAATTAACCAAAGTCTTATAACAATCTAAGGAGCATTTACTCAAAAAACCAAAACAACAAAAATAAATGAATATTGATAAGAGTGGTTGGCTTTGTGGCATTTTAACTTATTCCATTCTATTTACCTTTTTTTAACTCTATGTTAGCCTTGAAAGACCTTAGCCTCCAAACCATGGTAACTATGAAAACATATTACTGGCATAAAATTGATTCTGAATCAATGGAATAGGTTTTCTGCTTTCACATGTAAGGAGCTTGAAGTCTCCAATCTCTTTTTAAAACTAAGTGTGAGCCAAACAGACTGAAAAATCAACTCCTTATGGATCCATAAGAAAAGGGAGAACGCAGGGCAAATCACTGCTCCCAAGATTATAAAGTCAGGTGAATACCAGGGTGTCATGGTGAACCAGAGCAGACTCAAGAGTAGAAACCAGTACAAGGGTCAGTCAACCTGAACTGTAAATTCACAAATTGCTGGAGGATTAGTATGAACAACTCTGAGAATTATAAACTCTCCAGGTGGATCTCATCATAGAGGAACCTCAATATTATTGTGAGACTTACCCTCAAGAGCTCACAGAAAATATTGGAGAAAAATTCCCTTCTGCTTCCAGCAGGGAGAGGGGAAAAGGAACCATTCTGAAATGCTCTAAAGTACTCTTAAAAAAAAAAAAAAAAAAAAGACCTGCCCTGGAAAGGAACTAGTTAACCTGAACCTAAACTGCTATAGTATTATCAGAGCCTAACTGACTTGGAGAAGAGAAATACCCAACTGCAGCCAGCTCTAGCTTTCCATAGAGATAATGGGAAATATACACCTAAAACCAGCCCATGCTAGCCATCCTGACATAAATATTAATTCATTCTCAGCAGGAGGAATAGGACAGGAGCATTATATTCTAAATATCTATTAATAATAAGAAACACTTCTAAAATGGTGCATTAGGGACCTCCAAAAGTCACATCTTCTATATTATAGCATATTAAATAATACACATATTTTTGTCCTGGTGCTACCACTTACTACTGATATTGATTGAGCTCATAGCCATCATGTTTACCAAGGTCCTGATCATAAGTCATTTCTATTTTCTTCAGTGTAATTCTTAAGAGTATATAGAATAACTAGAAAATCTTGGCCAATTTTTAACTCTAAAAGTATACTTGGCATTTAATATAGCTTACTTTGATAAAGATATTATTTGTATTTCACTCTGTTCTTCCATCTCCTGGCTTGCTCTAACTTGCAAATCAGTGACCAACTACCTTTATCAAATACAATAGGTGACCCTTGTTTACTATAATTAGGAAATAGAAATTTGAGAAATTTGATTTAGTCTGGAATTGAGAATGATCGTCAATTCCAGAATTTGCATTTATCTTCTCTAGTTTTAAATCCTGATATCTGATATGTTAGGGAGAGAAAGAGAAAGAGAGGAGAGAGAATTAAACGAATCCCAAAATAGAATGGAAATACTAGTGGAAAAATTTAGTCTATGTTTATGTAATCAAATAAAAAATATATTTTAGCATAAATTGATACTTTATGAGGCAATAATCAGTCTGTAGGATTCCTACTCTGGAATATAAAGACACTATTACAACTAAAATGTTGGAAATTAAGAAAAATAAAAATACAAACAAGCAAACACAACTTTGGCCACTTTCTACCTTTGAGAAATTAGAAGTGGTTAGTCATCAATAAATTTCTATTTTTTTGGACACTTCCCACAAAGATGGCTAAACATTGATATGTTGTTTACATTATATTAATTAATGGTTATAATCAGGTTTATACACTACAGAGAGTTTTTATTCATTTCTGCTAAAAGGCAGCAGTGATGTGGTTCAATAGTTCATATGCTCATTATTTTAAATGGATTTATTGTCAAATACAAGTCTTAATTAAAGATAGGGTAGGAGTTTGTTTTTCTGGCACTGACACAGACATCTTAGGATTCTTACCCTGTCTGCAAAAAAGGGAAATATAATGCCTGAGGATACATTTTGTTCACAGAAAACTAATGCTGTGAAGCTCCTGGAAACTCAGCATAGCAAGAGTACATATGTGGTGATTATTTTTAATCTAATGCTTTGATTTACTCAGAAAATATAAGAAGGTGGGTCTCGTGAATTATACTTATGAAACTATAGGGCAGCAAGGTAACTTGCCTTAAAGTTTCTTCTTAATGTAAAAAACAGGAATTGCTTTCAAATAGAAAAGAATCAATTTTCCAACTGTAAGTAGTTATTGAAAGAAAGGACACTTTTCATAAGTAACTAAGTATTCTGGTGAGGAATTAACTGAATCTTGTGAGGCCAGTGCAAAGAGAGACACAGATAAGGAGACAGTATTGATTTTGCTTAAAGTTTAGGCTTTACATCAGAATGATCAGAATTTGTATCATACTGATTTGAATCTTAGCCCTGAAGCTTCCTATGTTACCTGGTCATATTACCAGGCCCTATTTATCTTCTGCTACTTCATCTCTAAAATGAATGTAGCTGTGAATGCTCAATAAATGTTAGGTAATCTTATTAAGTATGTACACCAATGAGCACAGGGCAAAATCCAGCTTAAAAGTAACACACTGGCTAGCTTAGTACTATCAACCTCCCACAGTGATTTTTCTTTCTCTCCTAGAGCTTTGCCCACAGCAAAGCAGAAGGGATACTCTATGAAATCATTTTCTTCGAATCCTTTCAAGCTGCTTCTGTAGAGACACATGTAAGAATTAACTCTGGCAGTGAGAAACTCTCAGAAGATAATGTAGTCTCTATGATAATGCATCTCCTACTCAATTCTTCTGAAGTCTATGGACCCTAAAAACAATTGCTTTCTCTTTCTTCCTTAGTTTAAAGCACCATTCTTAAAGTGAATTTCACCCACAATTTTAGATGGCTTAATTCTTGGTGATCGAGAAATTTAAATGATCCCTGGATAACTGTTAACTATTGTATTGTGTGTTCAAGGTGCCTCTTCCTCTAAAATGTTACGGAATAATTACTTTGGTACCCAGAAGGGTCACATTAATGAAATGCTAAACAAAGGTTTAGGAAAGGTCTTTTAAATATTTTTTTATGACAAGTTTTTCAGAAAAAAAGTACAAAATTCAACAGGGCAGAAGATGGCCAACATATATTCATTATGAAAATTAATTTTGGGTAATCTAAAATTTTGTAAAATTGTATTTTTAATTTCAGAAATTGATTTATTTTCAAGAGATAATTTGTAAAACACAACTGCTATGCAACCACAGATAAATCTGTGACGAATGATGAAGATATTCAGAATAAGTAACTTGAAATTGGCAAGTGTGGAATGCTGATTCTTTCCCTTATGAATTAATCGCTGTGAAGATTTAAGTGGCAATTACATTTGCTATGTCATGACTGACTGTAGAAATCATTTATGGAATTTTTAAAATTGAAATTAGAAAGCATAATATATGAGAAATAATCATTTCCAAATTGATGCAGATATATCAGTTTTAACCATCAAAGGCTTTGTCTTTGATTTTTGGAAGTATGGCATATCTATCAAACAGAATCAAGTTGTGAAACTATCTCATTCTGCCTATGTGACTTTGAAGAAAAATGGCTTAAAGGTGCTGAGTACATGTAAAATATTTGGTTAATGTTTTAGTTTTTTTTTAATGAAGATCAGAAATAATGCTGTATGCCTAAGAAACACAGCTTTCCTGTCATTCTGGTACTTCCTATAATCCTGTTGAGTGTTGGGGTGGGGAATAAATGGAGATAGACTATCTCCTAACTTTGAGCCTAATTTGATCATAGACCAAAGTATAAATGCAGCAATGGTCTGAATCTCAAAAATTTCTCCCCAGATCACAATTGTGAAATGGCTTTTCTAAAATTACACAGTTGGAATATAGCAGAGCTGGACTACAACTCATAAAACTCAATTAGATGACTTTGAAGTACATTGTTTTCTTTTCCCTTATGAGTCTATATTCTCCCTCACCCCACTAACAATGTCAACCACTGTGTAAGGATTGATAGGATGTAAAGGAAGTGACTCATATCTAAACACTCAGATGATTGAGTGCACACACATACGCACACACCATTTTTTCTCTATTAATTCACTTTAACACTGAAATGAATACCAGCCCGATTTTTGTAAATAAGAGTATTTTTTTCCATCTACATATTTTGATAAACTTTATTAAACTTTTGGGTGAATTATTCAAACTAATATTGAAAATAATTACGTTCCTGATTTTATAAATAGTTCTCTCTTCATTTACTAATTACTTCTTAAAATTTTGCCTTTTGGATACATCAAGAAATAAGATCCTCTGCCCATTTTAAAATTATTGTTGTTGTTGAGTTGTATGAATTCTTTATATATTTTGGATATTAGCTCCTTTTCAGACCTGAACAGACACTTCTCCTAAGACATACAAACAGCCAACAGACTGTTGAAAATATGAAAAGAAGCTCAACATCATTAGCTATTAAGAATATCAAAACCATAATGAGATACTACTTCACACCTGTAAGAATGACTATTATCAAAAAGACAAGTAAAAAATGTTGGAGACTCTGTAAGGAAAAAGTAAACTTCATATACTGCTGGTGGGAATGTCAACTTGTACATCCACTATGGAAAACAATATGAAAGTTTCTCAAAAAATTAAGAATATAATTGCCATGTGACCTAGCAATCTCTCTTCTAGATATTTAGCCCTCAAATTTGAAAACATCCATAAAGATACATGCATCCCAATGTTCACTGCAGCATTATTCACAGTGATCAACAACCCAAGTACCCTTCAATAGATGAATGGATGAAGAAAATGTGGTACATATATACAATGGAATACTACTCAGCCATGAGAAACAATTAAATGTTGCCATTTGTCACAAGATGAATGAATCCTGAGATTATTATGCATTAAAATAAGCCAAAAAAAGTTTAGTACCATATGATTTTATTCACATTTGGGATGTCAAACTAAAAGCAACAAATGAACAAGACAAAAACTCATAGATACAGTTTAGTGGTTACCAGAGAGAAAGTGAGGAGGAGGAAAGGTAGATAAGGGTAAAGGGGTCAAATATATGGTGGTGGAAGATTTGACTTTGAAACCTATAAAATTTTATTAACCAATATCACCCCAATAAACTAAACAATATAAAATTTCTTCATTTGCTGTTTGTTTCATACAGAAGAAAATAAGAATAAAGATAACAGGTGTATTTTTCTGTTTTCTTGCTAAGTTTTCTTGGTGGTTATTATTGTTTTTTAAAAGATTTTATTTTTTAGAGCAATGTCAGGTTCAATACTGAGTAGAAGTTATAGGTTTCCCATACACTCTTTTCCCCTCAAATACATAATCTACCCATTATCATTATCCCACATCATCATTCATTACAACTAATGAACCTACATTGACACATTATCATCCAAAATCTATAATATATATTATTGTTCATTCTTGGTGGTGTTCATCATATGCATTTGAGTAAATTAATAATAACAGGAATCCAACATTGGAATATCATACAAAAGAGTTTTATTGTGTAAATAAATTCTATGCACTGCCTAATCATCCCTTTTTCCTCTCAGCCCCTGGCAGCCACTGATCTCTTTACTGTCTTCATAGATTTGACTATTCCAAATGTCACTAGTTGGAATCATACAGATGTAACTTTTCAGATTATGTTTTTTCACTTGGTAATATGCATTTAAGTTTTATCTTTTTATGGCTTAATGACTTTTTTTAAACCATTCCCCTAACAAAGGAAATCTTGGTTGCTTCTAAATTTTAGTGAGTAAAGCTGCTGAAAACATTCATGTACAGGTTTTTGTGCAGACATAGATTTTCAACTTGTTTAGGTAAATACTCAGGGGCATGTTTTCTGGAAAGTATGGTGAACAATATGTTAGTTTTGTGAAAAATCACCATAGTATCTTCTAAGATGGTCATACCATCTAGCACTTCCACAAGCAATGAGAGTTCCTGTTATTCCATATTCTTTTTAGCATTTAGTGATACCAATGTTCCAGATTTAAGCTATTTCAAAAGATGTGAACTGATATCTCATTTTTGTTATAATTTGCATTCCCCTGATGACATACGATGTGGGAAATCTTTTCATATGCTCAATTGCCATCTGTATATCTTCCTTGGTAAGGTGTCTGTTTAGGTCTTTGGATTGTTTTTTAAAGGAGTTGCTTGTTTTCTTATTGTTGAGTTTTAAGAGTTATTTGCCTAATTTGGATAACGGTCCTTTATCATATATGTCTTTTGTAATTATTTTCTCACAGTCTTTGGCTTATCTTCTCATTCTCTTGATCTTGCTAAGTTTAAAGTATAGGGAGAGAAACATCACCTAACTAAACAGATGCTTTCTCTCCCAAAATTGTTGCCACCTCTATGCCAGGTCTGAGACTTTTACATTTTTCTTCTAAGTAAAATAATGAGGAGGGAGGGTGAAAAAATATACTACAGGACATACAAAAGTAATAAGTGAATGCTAATTTTCTCTCCCATTAGTTCTTAAACTTAATAAGTAATATTATCACATGCTTCAAAAATCCGAATTTAAAAGAATATATGTGGAGGACTTTTTTTCCAGCTTGGTCAGCCACCTCCTAACCACTTTCCTGTTTCTTTTTAGTGTATCCTATTATTAGATTTTTGTTTTCTTAGAAAAAGTTTTTCATATTAAAACTAATGTAAATATATTACTCCATTTTTACACAGAAGTTCACATAACACATATATTACCCTGCACCTTGTTTTTTATTTAATAGTATATATACACTTTGATACGTAATTTCCTTTTTGTTTGTTTTACATCGTGTCCCACTACATAGTTAAATTAACTAGTCTCATTTTGGTGGATTTCCAAATTTTTTATTATTTTCTTCTAAAAATGTGATGTATATGTGTATACTTACGTATATAAACATATATATATTTATTGGATATACATATGTATGGTTGTACAGTGTATGTGTATTTATGTATGTGTGCATTTCCATATGTATGTTTACCTATAGAAATTATCATAAAAACATAACTGGTGAAGTGAAATGTGCATTTATTATTTTTGTAGATATGTAGATCTACCCTCTATGGTCTTGTACAACTACTTAATAGTAATGTATGAGAATACCAACCTACACATGCAATATTACAGTGCTATCAAACATTTGGACCTTTGCCAGTCTGAGCTGAGTCTTTAAATTAATCCATTCTTTATGCTCTTAATGACAAAACATGCTTAAATACATGTTTTTAACAGAACAAGAAAATTCTGTTAAGAAAAACATTTTATGATACTCAAATTAAGTAACATATAGCTATTTCTTAAATGTTTAGGATTTTAAAAATCTTTATATTTTAAACTATATTCTCACAGAGAAGTACATCATAATAAAAGACATTTATTTTTCTTACAAGTAACATGTTAAAAATTGGCTACACCCATATTACTTGTCAGTTGCAATTTTTGGTTATATTTTTCAGAAAATCAAAAGAATTATTTTTTCCATTAGGTCATATTCTCTGAGTTCCACTTTCTGAGAAATTCCAAATGCTGCCATTTCTGCAGTGCCTACCTGTCCCATGAGAGCTGTTATACTTTTTTACTTTGAAATTTGTGTAATATTTTACTGTTGCATGTCTTAAACAAATGACCACATAATTACAAGTTTTTTTATTGACTGTCATTTTATAATGTGAGTTCAATTTAAGCTGGATAGAAACTTTACCACCTTTCATTGAACATTTCATTTTGATTTTATTCAATTTGCTGTAATCTAATAGGGTAGTACATTTTCCCAGGTCTAATGTTCATTCAGAAATTGAACAGACTTCTGAGACCAAAAGAAATGTTAAAGTATAATTCTAGAACTTCTTATAGAGAGAACTCATAACTCAAAAAGTACTTTACATATTCTTTAGTATCCAAAGTGGACTAGACCATTGTTTGTAGGGAATAGAATACAATACTGTTAAAATATATTTGAATATATGCTCTTTTAAATCTATAGATGTTTAGATATATTTACATAAATGTAAATATATAAATATTTGAACTTTTTGATGTGACATACTAAAGATTACTTTCATATCACTTGTTAAAAAGTATAAATTTAGGTTAAGGAATAGTTTAAGCAATACCATAAAAATCTTTTACATCAATACAAATTGATCTAAGACCAAAGAGACAACCTTGAATTAAATCCTCATTTTTCTACTCTATTTTTTTGTACCTAATTAATGATAATAGGCAGAATTACTTTCTTATTAAAAATACCAAGGATTCTTTGTAATTCTAAAATTCTTTTATTCAGTCTCATTAGTGTTACCTGTAATTGATATGTTTGATGGAGATAAATTTAAAATCTATATGATTATCAACTCTATTTTAGTTAAAATTAGAAATGAGTGCAATAAGAGTCTCATGCTGTACCAACCGAGTTAACTGGCTGTCACAATTCCTCTTCTGGGTATCCACCCCAAAATTTGAAAACATTTATTCATAAAGATATATGTACCCTGGTGTTCATTGAAGCAAGACATTCAAAATGAAGTGCCCTTCAATATATGATTGGATAAAGATATGGTACATATATACAATGGAATATTACTCAGCCATAAGAAAAGGTGAAATATTGCCATTTGTGACAACATGAATGGATCTCAAGATTATCATGATAAGTAAAATAAGTCAGAAAAAATTGAGAAGTCTATGATTTCACTTATATGTGGGATATCAAACCAAAAGTCGCAAATGAACAAGACAAACAAAAACTCACAGATACAGACAACAATTTAGTGGTTACTAGAGTAAAAGGGTGGGAGCATGATAGACAAGGTTAAATGGGGTCAAATATATGCTGATAGGAGATTTGATTTGGGCGATGAATATATATATACATATATATATATATATATATGTGTGTGTGTGTGTGTGTGAGTGTGTGTGTGTGTGACATATTGTTGAATCATACATTTGAAACATATATAATTTTATTAACCAATGTCACCCCAATAAATGTAATTAAGTTTTTTTAAGTTAACTAAAAAAATTAAATAGGAATAGATGCAGTAATATGGTAGATTTAGGAGCCTATTAAAGAGTATACCTGTATTTAAAGATACCCTCTGAAGCAGTAAGTTTTTTGTTATACTAGTCAAACCAATACAATTATGAGGAGATGGTCAGAGCTCATAGATTTATGGATATTGTGGAGATAAATGCATACAAAGGCCTTTGCATCTCAGAAATATTACTAATAGACATATTTAAAAATTCCTTCTCCTCCTCACTTTGGAGCAGACTATCTATTCACTTGAAATGTTAAGTCTGAATATCATTGCTCTTTTTAAAAAGTCAAAGCTAGTAATATATAGGAATCCTTTAAAAATACACTTAACTACTTCTTCACTTTCAGATACACTAGTTAAATAATTCCCTTAGAACATAAGGTTTATAAAGCTAGGAACATTCATCTGCTTAGTTCATTGCTGTTTTGGCAGGACCAGGACTAATGTAAAACAAATAGTAAGTTGTCAACAAATATATGTTGCATAAATGACTGAATATAGATTTATTTTAATTCTTATCAGAGTTATTGATAATAATAATTGATTAAAGGCTTTTGTCTTAGTCTGTTTAGACTGCTATAACAAAATATCACACAGCCTGTGTGGCTGATAAGTACACTTCCAGACATGGAAGCGGGCCTGAGCAAGAGAAGCGTGGCTCAAAGGCCTGAAATTATTTTTTTATAAAATTTAAGTGTTTGCTCTGTTTATGGCTTGGTGTTCTATTAGGTACATCCAAAGTAGCTGCTGAACGCTGGGAAGATGCCTTACAGAAAGGGCCTATGGGACGAGGAACAATAATGTGTATATATCTAACAATGTCCCTAGAAAAAGCAAATAGGCTTGAACAAGGGGGATGGAAATTGAGAATGGCAGAAGAGGCCCCTGTTGCTGCTTCTTTGCCTGACATTTGGGAGGAGTTAATAACTGTGCAGCAGTTGTTTTCTCAGTCCTCAGCCTCCCCAAAGCATAGATGGTAGGGCTGCTTCCAGACAAGAGCTACATTGATTTAGCCATTGTCTGGCACAATGAACCAAGCTTTCTGCTCTGGGAAATGTGACATTGCATTTTCTGGGATTTTCTCCAGAACGGATCCCGTCAGATAGTATGACAAGACTGCAGGTTCTACTTTACTGAAAATCAACCTGAAACAAATCAACTTTGATTATTGATTGATCTTACAAAGCTGTTTATTTCTTATTTCATTTTCCTGTGTCAGGAACTCCAAAGTGAAATCCAGTAAGGTAGCACATTATGCCATATCACCTAGTTTCCAGCTTCCAAACCTGTCTGAAGACTTTTCTAAGAAAACGCTAATGAAGATTCACTCTTCTTGTTTCATTCAAAGAGTGAACCTATTCCAGCTCACATAACTCTCCGTGGTAGGAAAACCAATACAGTATTAAGATAAAATAAACCATGTGTTTCTAAAAGTGAATCATAGCCTAATATTAATTATTTTATGTGATATATAATTTTAAAGGGACTTGGAGTGAAAAATGAACAGCATTGATGGAAATGCCCATTAAAGAGTGAAAAAAATAACACACTAGCCATAATATATTAATTACAATAGTTATAATAGCATAATAGTTATCACATAATAGTTATCACTTGGTATTCCATACCAAGCTGTGCTAAGTTCTTTAAACACATTTCCTCAATTAATTTGAACCTGACTGGCCTATGCTCACAAAGTTCCCCTTTTTATTCAGCATGCATGTTTAGTATTTTTCTTCTTAATTCCTAGCCTTGATGCCCATTTTCTTACTCCCTCATAGGCAAATTCACACTTTACAGTGTTCATATATGTCCCTGGATAAGCATGCATTTACATATCTTTGCTAAATACACAGCTATGTTTCTAGTTTATGTAACTGCTGTTCTGTTATAGATCTTTCTTTTACATATTCATTCAACACTTTTAAAGTTATACCTGTGTTGCTGAATGCATATCTATCCTGTTTCTCATCAATAAATGATATTGTTATTTACCACATTTTATTGAACCATTCTTCTAGTGATAGGCATCTATGTTACTCCCCTCCATCAGAACTGCAGAGTGGTGAATATACAGCAAGTCACCAGTTTTAGGTCAACTATAGTTTACTATAAGCCTTATGTACTATTTAAATTAAGATATATCCTTTATATCTGAGCAAAACATTTTCTGGATTGCACATGTAGACTTTTTTAAATACTATTTTTTAGAGCAAAATTGAGAGGAAATAAAAGAGACACCACATATGTCCCCAGCCCCCACACATACATAGCCTCATCCATTTTCAAAATCCTCACCAGATAAGTACATGTTTTTACAAATGATATACGTACATGAACATATTATTATCACCCAGAGTCTTTATTTTATGTATGGTTCACTTTTGATGTTGTATATTCTATGGGTTTGGACAAATTTATAATGATATGTATCTACCATTATATTATCATACAGAGCAGTTTCATTGCCTTAAACAATAACAAAAACATCACAAAAACTGTTCTCTGTGTATTTATTTCTCCCTCTCCCCAACCCCTGGCAACCACTGATGTTTTTATTGGCTCCATAGTTTTACCTTTTCAAGAATGTCATATAGTTGGAAACATATGTAGCCTTTTCAGATTGGTTTCTTTCACTCAGTAGTATGCATTTAAGGTTCCTTCTCATCTTTTCATGGCTTGGTAGCTCATTTCTTTTTAACATATTCCATTGCATGAGTGTACCACAGTTTATCCATTCCTCTACCAAAGATGCCTTGGTTGCTTCCATGTTTTGGCAATTATGACTAAAGCTGCTCTAAACATCTGTGTTCAGGTTTTTGTGTGGACACAGTTTTTAGCTCTTTTGGATAAATGCCAAGGAGTATGACTCCTAGGTCTTAAGTGTATGTGGATTTATAAGAAATTGCCATATATGCAGAATTTCATTTGATGGGCCATAGGTTACACAAAACTTAGTTTCACTAGGTCCTGTAAAGTACCAGAATGATTATAATTGTGTTAAATTAGTGATATTTGAGGACCACAGTTTTCTGCATCTTTTCTAACAGTATCATTAAAATTCGTAATTTTTAAAACTCTGACCATGTTTATACAGATCACATCTTGCAACTTTTAATTTCTATTTCTCTTATGAGTAGTGTCGGAGGCCAGCCAACAAAGTAATTGAGGGTACCTGAAAGGGGGAGCGGGGACTGAGGAAAAGAAAGAAGATAGACAGGATTGCAGGAGGGAACACAGATTCAAGCTGTGTCCTGGAGTTTATTTAGCACAGCATATTTATACCCTTGGAAGAGCATGAGAAGCGAAACCCACACATATGCAATACAATTGCTAACATTCACACAGGAGACCAAGTGTTCTCAAAACATCTTTGCTCCTCAGGTCAAGGACTATTCAACTCTTTGCCTTGAGTCTTAATCAGAACTCCCTCCTCCTGCACCTGCAGACCACAAAGTCTGCCAACCCTGCAAACTTCTTGCTTTGCAAGCAGCTTTAACCCTTTCTGTAGGGCACTCATCAAATACGGCTCCCAACAGAGTAGTATGGAAGAGCATCTCTTTTTTTGGTGTTAACTATTTGCTTTTACTTTTCACTGAACTGTCTAGTCACCCTGTTTGTCCATTTTTCTACTAAGCTTTGCCTTTTTTAATGTTTTTTTTTTTTTCAAGAAATTCTTTATACATTTAGATTCTAATGAATTTCCAGTTTTAGACATTGCACATATTTTCCCCTGGTCAATTACCATCTCATAAACTTAGTTTATGGTGTTCATTATAAACAGTAATCTTGAATTTTGACATAGTCAACTTCTGCTTTTGATGTTTTATTTAACAATTCTTGCTTGCCCCAGGGCTACAGAGACATTTTCTTCTGTGAATTTTTTTATACTTTTTTTAGTTTTGTCATTTGGGTATAAATCCTAAATTTATAAGTTATAAAACTAAATTTTGTCTTTGAAGAATGAAGGATACCCCCCCCCACCCCGCACACACACAGCATACTTTGAGACAAGGATTCTAGATAGAGCAAGTGATTTATGAAATATCTCAGAAAAAATCAGGGGGTAGTTAAATGAGAAATGGAAGAGAAGATAGCCAATGAAAGATGCATTTTTCAGCAAGTTACCATGGTGTGTAACTGGAGCTTAATATCATTGTAAAACAATGGGATCTAGTATAAAACACAATCCTAGGGGTGATCTCCCACCAAGGGAGAATTTGATTCGTTGCCACTTCTGGATTAACCCTACAGACAGATAGAGTGGACTTTGGCAATCACAAAAAGCTCTGTGAGATGCCAATGCTGTCAGGTTGGTGTCATGTGGTATGATCTGGACTGATAAAACCGTGGAGAAAATTCATGGAACTTATAAACAGCTTATCATTTCATCATCAATAGATTTTATGTTGCCATATTTATCATATGCCATTTCCTAGATCCATGGATATGTTTCATGTACAACACGTTTATATAGTTGCATGAGTATTTAAGAAGCCAAACAAAAAGTAATCAGTAGCAGTTTGCATTACTTATTATGCTGATTCCTAGATATATTGGTTGTTGTTATCTTATTTTCTTTCTCCACTCTTTATAATCTAGCTCAGTAATTGTTAGCAATGGTGGTGGCTGGGGGGAATGATGGTAATTTTTCAAAGCTGATCCTCTTTTTAGAAAATCTGCTAGACTCTCTTATTGATTGTCGCTTGATTTGTTACATTTTCTAAGATATTTCATATCACATGCAAAAATGAGATTTATTCTTCTCTTTTATGAAATGTCATATTAGCCATGAAGTACAATAGCAATGATAAAGAGCATCATTACCATTGTGTACACTTAACATAAAGGGAATGATTCTAAAATATATATATGTAGAATTAATATTACTGTTGATTCTGAAATCAAATTAAGATTGGTCTTTTCTATGTCCAGTTTTCTGAAAATTTGTATGAATGAAAATTAATTTCATTAAGTTTTTTTATTGATAATATAGTGCCAATAGTTCATTTAGTCCATTTATATACATTATTTTAACAGATTACTGAATATATAATCATCTTTATATATGAGTGAATTCTACTTGAATATTTTAATATATTGTTGAATTAGGTTAATATTTTACTTAAGTTTAAAATATTTTTACTGTTTTATTGGCAATAAGATACACACACATACATCTCCACCCAACACACATACATATCCACCCAACAATTATTTCATTTGGCCTTTTGGTTCACAATGTACATTGTCTACATGAAGTGCCCTTTTAAGATCTAGATATCCCCAGAAAACTTTCCAATATACAGGAAGGGGGTTGATGAAATAAATCCACGGGTTCTTGAGAAAGCAGAAGAATTTTATTTCTCTGTCCACATTTGCAATTTTCTTTAAAATGTAATGAAGGGTCTCCAACTTAGGGCCAGCTTGATTTCTCAAAGCAGAGCCACTGGATGGCTCAGTATTCCTGAGGTGGGGATTCTAGATTCTAGTGACAGAAGTTTCCCAAATGCCTTTTTACTGCTGTAAATTACACTTTAAAGGCCAACATTTTCAGAACACCAAGGGATCATCTGTGGTTCCAGCTCTGTACTGCTGCTTTAAGAGTTGGGAAAACCTCCACAGTCACGTCTAAAAGGTGTTTAACCTTATCTAACATGTGAGCATCTCATGTCAACAAAGATAAGCAGGACTAGACAGCCAATCTGAGACTCTCAGTACTAAGTACACTAGATGGCAACCCACAAATCCTGAAAAAGCAAGGGATTCCCCATACCAGCTAGTAATGGATAATCTGCCTCCTGCCTGCACTGGGGCCAGTGCCCTGAAGAAGCTGTGATAGTTTTTTGCTACCATTTTTGCATCTTCTTTATTTGGATTTTTCAAATCCAAGTTAATGCTTTAATTGAGCCTATGTTTTCTTTTGTACTAGTCTTTACCAGTTTTATGATCATGGTTATTTTAGAACGATGGCATGACTTAGTGACTTTCCATTCTTTCAATTTCTCAAAGCAAATTGAAGATTTGGTGTAACTTAACTCTAAATTCATTGGGACATAGGTTCTTTTAGGAGAAATTTTTAGTTACTACTTTGGTACCCTTAATGTTAGGAGAACATACTCTGAGATCCCTTTGGACCCCTGTTGTAAACTTCTGTACTCATCTGACTAACTGCTAACTGCTTGGACTTGAGACTTAGAGAAGATTGTCTTTGGTCAGGAAGTCTTCTGTAATCTAAGGCTGCAGTGCATTCAGATTCTTATTTCATGTATCAACTTTAGGATTTTATATTTTTCTAGAAATTTATTCATACCTGTTTTTTTACAGTTAATTCATACACATCATATGTGTGTTTATGCATGTGCGTATATGCATGCACATGTGTGCATACTCTATGGGAGTTGACTCATGAGGCCCACTGACCAGAAATCTGCCTGTAAATTCTTCTAAATTCTTGCCACCTTAGTTTTGTTCTTATTGGAGCACAGCATAATCTTCCCCTGAGGTTCACATTAATATTTGCTGATAGAGTCTCAGAGAGGTTTAAGAATAGACAAGCCCAATAGATGACAGAAGTTAGAAGAGAGTTTCTCAAACAACCCATATTCTGTAGAGATTATTTTTCTTGTGATAAGAAGAGGAAAATTATAGGTTTTCTCCAGTTCCATGTCAATAGGAAGATGTCAGACAATATTCTTCCATTTATACTCTACACTTTTTCCTCTCTCATTATCAAAAGGACATTTCTCTAAACATTCAATTTATTCTCTTCATTTTTTCATGCCATAAAATCATCTGAAAAATGTACAATTTTTTTCCAAATAAAATAGAAAGTAAAACCTTTTTTTAACCCAATTTTCCCAAAAAGCCTTCCTATAGCTCCATTCACTTTTTCTGAAAAACCACTCCTGTCCTTAGTTTCTCAACTTAAATTTTCTCTTACATGTTAATCTTCCATATCACACTACTAAAGCCCATCTTGTCAAGGTCATAAATGATCTGCACTTTGAAAAATTCAAAGATCAATAATTTTCAGCTCTCAGCTTTGTTAACCTATAAGAAATATTTGTCTTGTTCATTTGTTCATCAGTGGTTACCAGAATGTAAGGGAGTGGGGGATGGGAGAAGTAGATTGGGTAAAGGGGGTCAAATAAGTGGTGACAGAAAGAAATCTAACTATGGGAGGTGAATACACACACACACACACACACACACACACACACACACATCTTACTGTTAAAGTGTACAGCTGAGACTTATTAGATTTTGTTAACCATTGTCACTATTAGTTAATTAATTAAAATAAATATTTGGCAAGGTTTATTTAAAACTTTTTTTATTAAATGGTTATCTACTTAAATTGTTTATGCCTTATTTACTTGACACACTATCTCTTTTTTTTGATGCCTCTTGTTTTCTATCATTTCTTAATGTCAAAGTATGACAGAATCGTCATTCTTTGTATTTTTCAGTTATCTAATACATCTCATTATCTTGATATACTCATCCACTTCATTCTTTAAGGACTTTATATAAAGGTGACTGCAAAATTTCTATCTCCAACTCTGACCTCTCTCCTGAACTCTCCACTCTTGAACATTGAACTGCCTACTCACCATCTTTATGTTTGTATCTAATAAATGCCTCAACTTAGCATGTCTCAAACTACGCTTGGTATCTATATCAAACCTGCTATATGTGCACTTGTCTTCAACTCATTTGATGGCAATTCTATTTTTTTATCTTCTCAGTCACAAAATCTTGGTGTCATATTCCTGTCATCGTCTCTCCTGCTGTGATTGATTAATCATAAAATGTCTCACCTATATCTAGACTATGACCAGTTTTTACCATTTTTATTATAACCAACAATGTCCAGACGATATTCCTCTCTCAACTGGATTATTGAATTGAAGGGTTTTTTCTGATTCTACTCTATTTGACACAATAACTAGTTATCCTTTATACAGTGGTTGCTCATGTTACTCTTCTATTCAACATCCAATTATGTATCATCATTTCACTCTTTGTACAGGCCAATGTCCTCTCATACAAGATCCAATATCTTATACAAGCCCTCATTATGTGGCTGACCTCATTTCCCTCTGTTCTTTTAGCTCACACTCCTACATGCCCACTGACTTCCTTCTTTCCATTAATTGAACACAACTAGCAGTCTCATCCTTTAGAGTTTTGCATTGGAACACACTTCCCACAGATAGCCACATAGCTAATACCTTCAATTCTTCCAAGTTCTTGCTCAGATGTCACTCTCTCATTGAAGCTGACCCTGAGATTCGTATTTAAAAATCACATCTTTCTTCTCCTACCACTTATATTTTTTATTCCACTTACCTGAATATTTTTTAATAACACCTATAAGCCTCTAACGTACTAAATATTTTACTTGTTATATACATTGGTATTGTCTAGGTCTCAGTGCTTGTTTCATAAAGGCAGGGATGTTTTTGACTATACTTTCAACAATATACCACAAGAGTGTAAGACAACTCTTGGCTTATAGTAGGTACAAAACAGATCAAATATCTATTAAATAAAATGCTTCATTTATTTAAAATGTCTACATTCTTAAATGGCTCCCTTGCTTTGAAGTCTTTGTTGGTATAGAAATATAATTTACATAAAAGTACTATTTGTAATTTGTTGCATGTTAATCCCCAAAGTCACTACACTTTAGTGATATTTGAGCAATTGCAGAAAATGATAAAAAGGAAACAGGTGTTTTATGTTAGAGAAGGCAAAGGCTCAAAAAATGGTGCATATAAACAGTGTTGACAAAAGAGATGTATCCAAACCAAAGCAGAGTCTTCTCTAGACAATGTTTTCATCACCATATTGTGATAGAATACTACATATTATCTTTGCTTTTATGTCATTTATATTTATAGGTATGTGGTATGAAATATTATATACATGCATACGTATATATCAAAATGTTTATTTCTGTGTCTAGATGAACTTAGTTTTTGGTGTCATAATTGAGATATGAATCTATAAGATACTATGAATTCATCCACAGGATTTGCTCAGTACCTCCACAATGTCATTTTTCTATCCTCATAATGAGTATTTTAGGTTCTGGGTACCAAAATAGTGCCATGATATAAAGTTTCTTATTTGGTTGTTTTTTCAGAGATGTTAATATTCAAATTCTGAACGTATCACTTTTTATTTAGTTAAATATAACTTTCAAACAGCCAGCAGAAATCTGATTAGCTGGAAACAGAGTTGTAGCTTATAATTGACTTCACATGACTCTAGAGAAATTTAATATTATTTGCTTATATCTATGCAATATGTTACATTGAAGTCATATGATATATGGTTAACTTTGCCTATATAGCTAGGTATACAAGCATGCTTCCTGAATATAAATATAGAAACAACTTTTAGGCTTTTAAGTCTATGTAAGTCTAATATTACTTTATTTTCTAGTTGCCATTCATATGAAATTATCTTCTAGAGCTAAAATATACAAAAGAAGGACTTAATATGTTTTAAATCTCATTTTTTCAATATATTAATTTTTATACATTCCTAATAAAGACCCAATTATAACATTTTCCAGATGTTTACCATTAGAAATGGGATACAAATAAGATACCCATTTTCCTTTTGTGAGATATATTTATTATACTTTTTTTGGCTCATGCCCTTATGACCTCATCTAAGAAAAAAAACAGACTCATAAAACCTCAAATTCTACCCTTTTATTCCTGGAAGGCGCCCAGGCCAATTATGTAGAAGGCTTTTTCAGAGAAGACAGTTTTGTATTCCCAGAAGACAACCCTCTTCTTTGCTTTATGAGGTAGATCGCAATCTCAAACAACAGAGGGGTTGGGACTTGTGCAGGTCTCAATTCCACTTATATTCTGATCAATGCCTTTAGATGGAAGTTTGAGAACAAATAAGGGCAAATAATAGCATGTTCTTTAATCTCCAGATTAGGATAAGTAAAATTTCAGTAATGATACTCAAACTCTTCAAATCTCCCCAGAACATTATTGTACTTACAACAATTTTTAAACGTATGACATTGTCTCAGGGAGACAATGATGAAATTAATAGAGAATCTCTGGCTCATTAATTTCAATAACTGTGGTCACTTTGTTGATATAGAATGTTCTTGTTCTTAATCAACATGGGCTACTCCACTGGTCTTGTTAGTAAGTCTGTCTTTTTACTATAATCTTACTGGTATTTTCTTTAGGCTCTGCTCCTCCCACAGACTCAGAAATTCCATAGCTCTCCTTAGATATGCCAATATCTCAAAAATAAAATTGGAACTATTTTTTAGTAATATAATAAAATGATTACAGTACACGTTGATTGTATTTTTAACTTAGTTATTGCTCTGTTTGTAGTACGAATGACTGCCAATGTAACATGACCATCCTCCAACTTTATCTATTTATCCTTCTTTATCCATTTAAACTTCTGTTACCAGAGATAACTGATGAAAGTGACTATAGTTAACATAAAAGCAATACACTTCTTCCATCTGGTGTTTAATCTGGGAAAGTACTGAATAGTTATTATTGACTCTGAAATGTGTTGGATGAGGCTATTAATAACCTAGAAAAATTTTAAATTCCCTTAAAATAAGTTTGAACTTTCTTCTCCAAGGGTTCATGCCAAAGCACCCTATGAGGCATCAATTAGAAAAAAGAAAAAAAAAAAACAATGGGCTGATTTTACAAATTAAGACTCTTTTTCTAATAAAGAAGATCTGTATGAAACATCATGGATCATCCAGGTGTAAAGTGGTAAATAGAAACATGTACCCAGACAGAGACTTTCTCAATTAAAGAGAACATTTTTTGCTTCACCTTTTTTGCAAAGTTGGATTCAATTAGCATGGTCAGTGGACAGTGGAGTCCTGACTTTTCTTTACAACCTGTAATAGACTCAATTATTTTTCAGGGTTGCTTCTATTCTGTAAATATGCCAGTATTGGTTAGTTTAAAACAAAATATTTTAATAAGAATTGTAGTTTCTAATTCCTTTCATTTCTGGAAGTCTTGCACAATGGCAGGAGTTTCATGCCAAGAATGATGAATAGCCAAGCAATAAACTGTTTTGCCTAAATGTATAGTACATATCAAATGTAACTTGGTGTACTAATAGTAATTCCAACCTCACTTTGGTCTATTCACTTCTCCTAAATTAGGATTATCATTTTAACACAGTAGCATGATCACGCAGATTTGTGCAAGATAATCGATACTCATTACAACTTAAGTCTATCAAATGTCAGCAAGACTAAATATACTAAGTAGGTAGTGAGTTCCATCTATCAGTGATGCTCCTCTGTTCTTTGTCACAGTAACAATTTACTGAAGATAATTGTCAGTACACAAACCTTTAGATTTCAAATATGCTGATGTACTATGGACAGTATCATGACATCATATATTCTGTCACTTTTTCTATATTAATTCTGGAACCAAATTTCTTCCACATGACTGTGTATTATATAGCAGAAATTGACAAAAATCTTCTAAGTGAATGCTAAGTAAAAATATATTTTATAGGCTGCTCAGACAGATAGTGTTATTATTAAGCTACCATCTTTGTACACAGAAGATAGGAAACCTGGGTATCATCTCTTTGTTTCTATGCCTTACTCATTTTGCCATACAAGAGTTTATATTTTATTTTAAAAAATTATTTTTTTGTTTTTTATTTTTATTAAGTTTATTGGAGTAACTTTGGTCAATACAATTATATAATTTTCAGGTATACATTATAATTTGACATCTCTATATTCTATTGTGTGTTTACCACCCAAAGTTCAGTTTTCTTCAGCTACCATGTATTTGATCTTTATTACCCACTTCACCTTCCCCCTTTCCCCCTATGATGACCCCCTTTGCCCCATCTACCTCCCCCCTCCTCCACTACCCCCTACCCTCTGGTAACCACTAGTCCATTGCCCATATCCATGAGTCTCAGTTTGTTTGTCTTATTCGTTTGTTGCCTTAGGTTTACATCTCACATATAAGTGATATCATGTGATTTTAAAATTTTTCTGTCTAGCTTATTTTGCTTAGCATGATATTTTAAAAGGTGATAGTGTTTCAGAAGTTAATTTATGAATCAGTTGTTTGGAACTTGGAATTCATTTTCCCATAGACACAATGTCAAAAATGATAGGTTCCCAGGACACAGTATGTCTACTTAATCTGTAATAAACATTAATTATAGGACCTAAGCAAGCTGTATAAAAATAAGCTTGTTTTGTTAGAACTTTAACAGGAATTTATTTTTACCAAAGGAACTCTATCTTATGTTCTACCTTATCTTTCATGTATGCCAATGAACATATTCCAATTTCTCAATAGCTGGATTTTGAGAGTGAAGAAATAGTCAATCTCAGTGCATCTGACTGTAGTCCCACTGAACTAGTTAGTCTAGTATTTATCTGAGGAGAGGGAGAATTAGGACACTCTAAATAATGGGGAGAGAGACTAGTGTAAATTTGCCACAAAAAAATACCAAAACATAAAAAAAATGGTACTAAATAGACAGTAGAGTAAACTTGTTACATTATAAGACCTTTTGTTTGACCTCTGTTGGAAATGTGCATATCAGGTGATTCAGATTGTTAGCTGCTCTGTACATATCTGAGAATGACCATAGGAGTACCCCACGTATATATTCTGGAAAATTTTATACTTAGGAAAATCTAAGCTATGTTGTATGACAATTGGCCACAAACTTTAATGGCCTAAAGTAGCAAGGTGTTGTTTCTTACTCATATTACATATCTATCACATTTGGTGATAAGTGTTTGAATGAGAAGTTCTGAAATAGGATAATCACTCAGAATTCCAGGATAACAGCACAGCCAACATCTCCAATAGTTTCTATTCATCATGCTGGATTAAAAAAGAAATTTCAAGAGGATACCACTCCAGTAATTAAAAGACTTAGCCTGGATGTAGCTCATGTCTTAATTTAGCCAGAACTAATCACATATCTTCAGAGAACCACAACAGAACCGGAGGTACGATATTACTTACCATGTATCTGGAAACTGGGTGAGATGCTTATGTAGAAAGAATACCAGAAATTGACTGAAGTTTTTAAAAATGCCACACATAGGCTGTTAACGTACTATATTGAATAGTCACCTTGCAAATTTCTGCTACTAGAGTTGAAGATCTAATATAAGGGATAGAAGAATGATATTAAGCAAGGATTGGAAACTCAGATATCTAAATAATAATTATTAAGGTTTTATTCTGAATGTTTGTATTGGCTATTTTCACCCACATTATAGAATTATATTTATATATTACATAGAACCAAACAATGAGTTTTTCTCACAAGAAAAATAAGCTGAACCGAAGGATTTTGCTTGAAGTCTTCTACTCCTGCCAACTTGATTGGAGAATCACTTTTGTGATTTTACTTTTGTCCTTGAAATGCACAAGAGGTCTTCTGTCATATATCAGATCTTCAGGTACCCTCAATCCATTTTCTTTATCCTACTAAATCAAGCCTGTGTTGTGAAGTGGGTAGCTGGAGATTTATTATAGTCAATTGGTTAAAAAACTCTTGTCTCTCTGATTCTTAAACACCTTCTAGGGCTTGAAATAAAATTCATTATGCAGAGAGTACTTAGTACTTATGAGTTACATAATGTAATTTTAGATTTAAAAACGTGTATCATCTGTTAATTATAAAAGAAAACAATTAGGTAGTAAATGCTTACATAATGGTTTATGATTTAAAAATGATGTATTGAGTTGTTTATCTCCAATAGTACAACTTTTAATAAGGTAAGTTGAGGATTATTTTCTAATATTAAAATAAAGGTATTTGAATTAGTTTTGACATCATTTTAAATATGATTTTTTGAATTTGCTAACAGTTAAAATCCCAAGGACTTAATAGCAGGTAAAGATAAAAACCCATTAATAAAATATATACAATATTTGTTTTACCTTTTTTCAATTATGCTTATAATAGTATTTTTGAACAAACCAAATATTTCTGAAAAATAGAATTTATCCTTTCATATACATTAAAACTTACAATTGTTTTATTATAGCAACCTGATATTTTTTGACATGATGAGCGATAATGCCATGGAGATAATTTGTTCATTAAGTCATTTGGATATAATAGTTGTTAGAGATAACATTTTTCTCTGTGTGTGTTTGTGTGTGTATGAGAGAGAGGAGAGAGAAAGTTCCTCTTTTTCATTCAGTCACATTAATTTTTAACTGATTAATTTATCCATTCTTTTATTTATTAAACAAATATTTATTGAGTACCTATTATGAAACTGCCATATATGAAACATATATTTTTTAAAAATCTATATATAGTGAGGGTTCATTTTAGTGTGGTGAGGCAGCCAATAAACAATTAAATAAGCCAAGCATGGAAAATGCCAGATAGTGAGGAGGATAATGAAGGGAAATAAAACTGGAAAGAGAAATGGACCCTGTTATGACTGGGTCTATATCTTTGAATTGGTCAACTATACTTAGGAGATTGTTTATTTATTTTTTTTAGAATCATTATATTGTTTAAAGCAGGTTGAGACAGAAAGGCAAGGGAGAAAAGACATTTTTCAAGAAAGACCTTACACTTACCAACATAAATGCTTTATCCACATGGAAATTAACACTTTTTGCAGTGTATTAATCATATGTAACTGTTCCGAAAACACTGAAACACTCTTTTGGTGTTCTACCTGACATCTACTGGGACCCTCCTCTAGAGAAATGATAAAATTGAATATTTAAATTTTTTTTTTTTACTTCTATTTATTTTCTTTTCTCTCTTGGATTTATCCAACAGACTAAGGAGTTTCCATGCTGAGCACTAGTCACTCATTTTTTAAATGTAACAAAACAGAAATGAAACCATTAAGGATTGTTTTGATATAGCAGAACAAGTTTAAAACAGATGTAATTCTGGACATCCAAAATTAAAAGTTGGTAATTAGAGTTAGATTGTGAATTAGAAGACTATTTGATATCATATTTATATTCTAGCACATATACTTACTACATTATATGTCAACAAATAAAAATAATGTTCATTTTACTAATGGGAACATTAAAAATAAAATCAGTCCTTCTCATCAATTCTTTTAGATTAGTTACCTCCTTTGCATCCACCCATTCAATCACTGGGACTGTTCAAATTTGGAAGGCAGTATAGGGAATAGTCAAAAAACGAAATGCACAAATACAAATGCAAAGAATAAAATATTTTTTTATTTCTTCCTTTAAAACACACACACATGTACACACACACAGTGTGATAAATGATAGTAAAGGAATAACTTTACTAAAATGTTTCACAAGTATAATATTCATTTACTAAGTGATTATATTTGAAAAAAGAATGTTAACTGTGTTAAGAGCTGAAATTATTTTTTTCAACATGTCCAGTTAAACAATTGTAACAATTTCAGAATTCTTAACTAAAACAATGAAAATGATGACTATGTTTGGTGTGGAACGCCTTAAGAAATGAATGAGCTGATTATTTTGTTTACTAAATTTTATTTTAAGAATGAGTTTTCAATTGTCCTGAAGCTAAAGAATGTTATGAACAATAATATGAGTAACTGATCTTGATCTTTCATATAAAATAATTTTTTAGCTACTGATCCTAGTTCTCACATAGTCATTGTTAAGTAATCTATGTATACATATATTAGTTTCATTTTGAAAATAGCTGGTTCAAAGTATGAGATATTCTTAGGTTGGCTGAATATCATTCCCAAATACTGGGACATTCAGTTCTAAGGAGACCCCACTGTGTGATACATTGCCAGAGTGAGAATAACTCTTTGTATGGATTCAATTATTCATAGAAAAGCAATTTTTCTTTTCATTGGAATACTGATATATTCTAGTCTCTCTCTAATATTGTATTAGGCAAAGTTCCATGGGATACTAGTCAGAAGTGGTCTTACAAACGGTTTTGTAATCTTAGGGGAAGTTATCACTATACTCCACTTTGACTTACCATCATTAGACAAATTCATGATGATTCTGATCCTAGGTGCAAAGCTTCCCAAGTAAGAAGCATCTTTATTAGAAATCCAAAACTGCAAATCTAAGAATATGCCCTTGTGATCTTTAATTACAGCTCACATTTGCAACCCAAGTGTGTTTTATCTGCCTGTATCATTCTGATATTTCTGGCATGGCTCTTCTTTTGGCAGTCCTACACATTTCCGATTATACTTCAATTTTAGCAACTCTGAGGAATGACACTCTATCCTGATGTAAATCTTGAAGGTACCACTTAAGCTTTATTTTAGGTCAAATGATTACATCAAAACTTTAAGAAGTGATGAAAATCCATCCAACTGTATTTTGGCTGGTGTGAGTATGGACAAACTGACATGAAATTTAGTTTATGTAGATAATAAACTTTCAATATCAAAATGTCATTCTTTGTTTTATTTTCCTAAGTGAACATCTTATCTCTCCTTTATAAGGTTAATCAGGCAATGAGAAAGTGTCCTTAAAGTGAGGGAATGAGTGATAGGGAGAGACTTTAACATCATTTTTCATTCTACTGATGGATTGACAGACATTTCACCTGAGAAAGAAAGCAACATTCCAGAAAGCAATGAATCAGTTGTAGTAAGTGCCAAAGACATTTATATATAATTCCTTTAAATTCTATTTTTTTTTAATTTCATGAATCCAGATGATACTAAAGTATGAATTTTTATGAAAATTATATCACCATGCTAGTTAATGTAGTATTTGAGATAAGTTGTGGCAGATATGTCATTCTTCCAATATAATTTAGATGACATGTAAACATTTCTCTAATTTTACAATTAGATTTTATATGTTTTGATACTTTATTGAGTTTTTTTGTGATATAACAGGATGATAAACATAAATTTAGTTTGAAATGTAATGAAACCCCAAGAGATGATAATTTCCTTTATACCGTGATCTGCTACAGATTTCTGCTTTTATTTAATAATTTTAAATCACACAAGGATGCTAGGTTTTGTAGGCTAATTGTAAACTGAAAAATTTCCAAGCTTGCTTACCTATTTTAAGTGTCCTCTATGCTATTCTAAATTACACATTCTAGAAAAAACTCAGACTGTATGTTTAAACATATAAAAATGTTCAACAACTCTGGCAAGTTTAGAAAACTTAAAGTCAAACACGTAATTTATTCCATTCATCATTTGATGGGCCATTAATACAAACTCTTTTTATTTTTAACATGACATTTTATAGTTATAATTAGTACCTGTAAGTAAATTAGGAAGGGGATGATCTTAATATATTAATAATCTATAAATGAAAAAATGAAAATACTAGTAAATTGCATGGTAGTACAAAGATCAGTTTTAACAGTAGTGATTTTAATAGAATAGCTTAAGTCAGACATAACAAATAAGTCCTTCTAACAAATTTAGAATATTTTAAAGTTGGAATTTATAATAATATACATATTAAAAACACATATACATTCACTCAAATGGTAATAGTTATAATCATTTGTAGTCTCTAAACAAAGGGATGACCAAGTAAGTAATTTTAAAAATTTGTCTATTTAATTTGTTATTTCTGCTATTTGCTAAAGTTTTTTTACATGTATTTTTGAAAATTATTATTCACATGGCATGGGTTAATAACTGAAAATTAAAGAAGTAGTTTTTCTTAGGACTTAGGACTGATAACAAATATATGGTTGAACTAGAAACTAAAATCATATGTTTTGACTTTCAACTTCCAGTATGCCATAGATACTGATACTGATAAAAGAGTACTTCTGTGGACATAATTATTTCTTGATTTTAAAAATACGTTGTAACACAATCCAGACATAACACAGTAAACACTATACTTTCCATTATTTCTTTAATCATATTACACAATTTAAATTTTCTTCTCTTAAAAGTATACCAGAAAATGTAATTTTAAAAATTGTGGGTTAGGAAATGAAACATCTATTTTCAGTCTTCTAACATATATTCTGAATGGCCTCAAGCAAGTTACTTTTCCTTTTTCAATTTTTTTCTGTATTATGTAAAATAACAGGGTGGGGCTAGAATTAGAGTTTCCCAATTTAAGCTATGTATTGAAATCTGCAGAGGAGGGCAGTTGAAAGCTACCTCAATTCCCACATAAATAAAAAAGAGGGTGGACCAGACGATCTCTGAGGTCTTATTAGATTCTCTGTGTAGGTGTGTGTTATTATGTGTCTGTGTATATATTCCTATCTATGAAATAGACTTTGAGAATAAATTACAGAATATATTACAAAAAAAAGTAATTTAAAAGTTGGATGGTGGTGTGTGGGAGCCAGGTTCCTGAGTGCTGGAGTGAGAGGTTATAAAAACGCAAGGAAAAAAGACCAGAATGATCTATGTATGAACTCAGGTTTAGCTTGCTCCATATAGAAATACTATACACACACATACACACACACAGGTACACACATTAATTGTACACACCCTTATTTTCTTGCCCAATAAGCTGAGAGGGCCTAGAAGCCATATGACTCCAGTAGCAATGAGCATAACTGGTGTCCAAATTTTGTTTTCTAATAGCATTCACCAATAAAAGCAACTAAAATTTCTTGGAGAAAATTCTGGTTTTAGAGCTCAAGTAGGAAATATACAAGATAAGACTAGTACATTTAATTTTATCAGAAAGGAAGTTCTTAAATAAAACCCAATCATGAGGCATGTCAGAAGAACTCAGGAACTACATGAAAGAGTTCCTGATGACCACAGATAGAACAATTTGATCAACATAATAAAGTAGTATTGGATTATAACCCAAGATATAAAATAAATATCCTTGAGCCCATACTGATATAAATAAGTGATTGGATAAATAAATAAATGGTAGAGATTTGACTTTGGGTGGTGAACTCACAACTCAATATGCAGATGATGTATTTAAATTATATGCTTAAAACCTATATAATTTTATTAACCGATTTCACTCCAATAAATTTAATTTAAAAAATAAATGAGGTAGAAGAGACAAACCTTTCATGTAGAAGAATTATAAGTAATATATATATAGATACTCCATCTTCACAAAGGAGAACATAACTCCTCAGTCCATAAGTATCCTTTAGTAGATAATTAGATAAAGAAGGGGTGGTACATATATACAATAGAATATTACTCAGTCATAAGAAAAGATGAAATACTGCCATTGGCGACATGGATGGATCTTGAGATTATCATGCTAAGTGAAATAAGTCAGAAAAATTTGAGAACCATATGATTTCACTCATATGTGGGATGTCAAACTAAAAGCAACAAATAAGACAAATAATAGAATTCTCATAGATACAGACAACAGTTTAGTGGCTACCAGAGAGGAAGGAAGGATGGGGGATGGTAGATAAGGATAAATGGGGTCAAATATATGGTGACGGAAAGAGATTTATCTTTGGGTGGTGAACACAATACAATATACATATGACATATTATTGAATAATGCACTTGAAACCTGTATAATTTTATTAACCAATGCCATCCCAGTAAATTTATTTTTAAAATATTTTTAAAAAGAAATGGAAAAAATAGTAAGTTTACTGGCTTGTCTAAGTAGTAGGAGCACAGTTGGTTTGCTAGAATATTTTCTACTCAATTGACAGCTCTTCTCTTCACCTTCTCTTTTCTCAAGAGAACATACTGACAGTCTCTCCTTACTTCACACACTTTGTTTAAAATTTCAGGGAAACAGAGATGTCAGCTTTGTCTCTGAAAAGATTGGGTCATCATTGAGAGTTTATTCCTTTTTTATAACATTCTTCACTATATTATTTGGATGTACATATGCAGTTATACTGAACACAATAAAAAAGGAATGAAATCATTATTTTTAGTTGCCTTGTTTCATAATCCAGTTAAGTGATCGCCCAGAAAAAAATAATTTTGATCCCCCTCAAAAGAAAATCCTCAAAACACTGTAGCTTATAAATTTCCAGTGTCTAAGTTTCAAATGATGAGGAAGACATTAAAGTTTAATACATCCACACAAACTACTTGTCATTGCTCTATCGATATAATGGTTAACCTTAGACTGAGAACAGGTTGATTTTACTGTAAAAATCAAGTGTACCATAATTTGTGGTGGAGAAAATTTCCTCATTAAAAAAATTTGTTAACAAAAGTGTGATTTATAAGGATATGGACTTTTGATAACCAATGTTAAGTTCATTAATACCTTATCAGTTTCTAATAGAGTCTCCATGATTGTACATGTTGAATAGCATTCAGGATTTAAACCATTTCTTCTTATTAACCTGTCAGAATCCCAAACCTTTTTAATTTTGTTTGAAAATTCTATGAGACACCATCTAGGTAGACAGAGGGTCAGTCTTACCTGAGCTTCCAATGGAGCATCGAAAACAAATAAAGTCATTGATTAGCCCTGAGATAGGAAAATCCAAGGAAAAGTCATAGAGGGGTGACAATTGGAAATGGGTCAGAGAGAGAGAAAGATAAATATTGATAAAAATTAAGTCCAGAAATGAAGATCAGTCATTAGAAAAGGATCAGTTTCTAGGAGTTTTTAGAGATTTGAGTGGAATGGAGAGTCCAGTAGACTGACATGGCTAGAAAGAGATTAAACATATGAGGAAAGAACCATGGTTTATAGGAATTCTGGTTGGCAGGAGATACCAATATTGATATATGAGTAGTAGTATCTATCAAAAGCATCGGGAAAAAATGTCCCTACCTAAGTTACAGAAGGTAGGAAGAAAGAGGTGTCAGTAAAGCTCTGTGTGGCCTAGGACACACTTTTTCTGACATTGAAAAGGAAGCACAGTCTCTGACACATATAAGAAAACAGATTGTTCTTTCTACAATAAAATACTGGAGCCGAATGCATTTAAAATAATAGCCAAATGTGAAGTAAGATAGAAGACATATTTAGTTGCGATTAGAAAGGAATTTAATGATCTAAGTATAGACATTAGAAAATAAGCCAAAAATGGAATTCTTATTAAAGAAAATATATAGTTGTATTCTCTGAAGTTATAGATTCCAACAATTGGCTCCTCAATAAATGTGACAAAGTTATTAAAGCTAATTGAAAATTATTTCTGACTATTATATAAAACCCAGGGAACCTTACAGAAGTTGATAGGAAAAAAAATTTTTCTGTTGAAAATTGGGCTCATAAATTGCTAATGCCTTTCCTAGATATTGGCCCATAGTCAAAATATATTCAAACAAGAGAGGTGTAGGAGGCTTTACTTATAAATATATGCAACTGCCACACATCATAAAGAGTCCTTCAACTACTATGGAATAATGTAGGTTAAAATCTAATTATCCAACTGTCTTAGGTATTCTAGTTGTCAGCTAGGGTATCTTATTAATGTATTCCTGTATATCTGAAATTTTTAAACTTTTCTTATAGTGAAATTTTTATTCATATAAAGCATTTTGTGTAGCTTTGATGTGTAAAATAGATAAAAGCAGACTGGTTTGATTGAAGTTGGTGAGGGTAAGGGATATCCAGCACAATTATGACCACTTTGCTTTGCATCAGCCTCCACAGTGGCACCAGGTAGTGAAAGTTCTAGGTTTCTCTGGAATGTAATATAAAACCACCACAAAAAACCACATAACCTTCAATTATGAAAATACTTCACTCTTGGATTATATTAGTTATTTTCTTGCATTTGGAAGTCATTGAGAAATCATTTAGCTTCTGCCATTTTAGGGAGAAAATAAAAGGTAGTTATAAAAAATGAAAATTTTCTATTACTATTTTCCCATTGTATTTCCGCAATATAGTATTATAAATAGTTTCTTATGAATCCTTCCAAAATCATTTCATATACTTGCATATGCCTACACATGTATGTGCATATGCACACACATGCTTTTTTACACAAATGAGAAAATAAAAGCATACTGACTTGTACTTGATTTATACACTTGTGAATAAATATTAAAGTCCTCTCCATATTTGAGTATATACTTGGATCTTATTAAACACTGCATAGAATTTCAATGTTTGGATGAGCCATTATTTATTTTACTAGTCATTATTAATAGACTCTATATTTTTAGACTAAAATATTTTATTACAAATATTTAATAAAAACTTTTATAGAAATCTTTACAAATGTGTGCAAACATTTATGTAGGATGGTGTCCTAGAGGTGGAAATGCAGGAGAGTAATTTCAGAATTACTATCCAATGTGCCATGGGAGAACACACATCAACAGTGATATGAAAGGGACTTTACCTCTACTTCTTCCTACATCACTTGATATGCCATCAAATCTATTCTATCTTTGCCAGAGGTTTGAAAACTCTGTATAATTTTTATTTTAATTTGTATTCCATAATATCTAGTAGATTGATAATATTTCATATAGTTCAAAATTATTTCATATTTTGATAAACATATGTTTCCAATTTTCTAATTTATAAAAATTCTTCTAATATTAAGGAAAGAATCCTTTTTTATATGGTTTGAGGAAATGTCCAAAATTTTCTGCTATAACAAAAAAAATAGTTATTTTGGGTAAAATTAGTCATGTGAAACGTATGATACATATACATACACACACACACACACACACACATATATATATATATATACACACATACATATGCACATACATGCATTCTGTATTATACTGTGTACTGTTTATAATTCCATACATTTATTACTCACTATACTAAAGATATTTTATTCTTCTTTATTTCTTTCTCCCAATTCTATCAAGTGACTATTATAATTCCCTTTTTTACATATGTGGAAATAGGCACAGATTAATTTGTTTTAGCTTGGACTGCTATGCATTAGAGCTATAATTGAAGTTTTAATCTAGTGACATAAAAACTTTATCTGGGGAACCGCTAGGATGATGTGATTATCTAGAAGATGGGGCTCAACAAGGAATGTATCTAAATGCTCATAGATTCCCAGAATCATGGAAGTTTTGGTAGTGTCAGAAATGTAGGGACTATCTTTCTTAAAATTATGTTTTCATAATAAAGACATGGATTTTCTGGAAAATGAAAAATATATGCTACAGAGTATAGTGGTTGTAGTCTAATAGAACTATAATGTTATAAAGTATAGTAGTTGTAGTCTGACTTGAAATCCTGACTCTTTTCTTACTGACAGAACCTATTGGACACTGTCAACTTCAGTTTCTCCATATGTGTTATAGTTATCTATTTATTGCAGCATAACAAACTGCCCCAAATCTTAGAGGCTTCAAACAACAAAAATGTATCTACAGACTTTGAGGTTTACCTGGGAAGATTTTTTTGCCATTTTCACTTGAGTTCACTTAGTAATAGTTTGCCTGAGCCTGAGCTCAGATGAGATAGATGAATTATCTGGAATCTTTCAGCTAGTGGTCTTTCATTGGAAGCTTCCTCACTGCATAAAACCTGAGAACAGTGTCCCCCAAAAGTACAAAGCAGAAGCTGCAGTGCTGTTAAGGTCCAGGCCCTGAAACTGACACCATGTTACTTCTGCCACCTTCTATTGATAGAAGCAATGTACAAGGCTGGACCATATTCAAGGTGTGGTGAAATAGGTTTCACTTCTTCAAAGCAGGAGCTGCAAGTAATCTATAGTCATATTTCATCTACTGTCATCTCTAAAATTGAAAACAAACTTTAAAATATCTTATAATAAAAATAAAAATAAAATATCTTATAATAAAAATAATGCAGAACCTAGATTTTAATTGTTTTCAACAACTAACTTTGCTGTTCTTAACATTATAATTGTTCTTTTTTGAAAACTTCTCAGCAACCAACTTTTTCATAAATTCAGAGTTTGTAATTAGCTTATATGATATGGTTTGTATTCTTTCTTCCCCACACAATGGTTGGTATGTATTTCAAATTCTGCTTCAACATTTAAAGTAATTTAATTTTGGACTACTGCCTCCTCTATTTCCACTACTAGTTTTCCTCATCTTCTTTACTTCTCTTTATTTTTCTTTATAGTATATATCACCACCTAACATAAGTATGTATTTTATTCATTTTTCCCTCCCTTCTATAATGTAAACTTCATGAAAGAAGTAACTTGTATGCTTTCTTTCCTTCTGTAATCCCTTGGACTAGGAACTAACATGTGTCATAGGTGTTCAGTATGTGTTTGGTGAATGGCTGCACCAGTGAATGATTCTATTTGTTGCAAAACCAATACACATGAACAAAGAAAAGCACAAACAATTTATTTCCTTGCATAGATAAATTAACAAAATTTGTTTAACCTCAGTACCTTTTTGAATATTTTGTTTTCTTTTGCTATTTATATTTTAAAAAGAGCTATTCCTCACCACCCAGAAAAAAAAAAAAAAAAAGACTCTCTCTATTGGACAACTCATAATTTTTTTTCTGTGTATTTTAAACATTCCAAATAAGTCAAAATGCATCACAACTTCAGAGAACTTTAAAAAAAATAGTAATTATTGGGAGGTTTCATTCAATGTCAAAGAACAATGTATAGTGTTCAAGAACCTCATCATCCCTAACAAACCTTCTGAAATTCACCTATAATGCTGTAGAATAATGACTGTTTCTCTTTGCATATTGGTTGAAGAGTCAACTTTAGAATAAATTGTTGAAAATTATCTATAAATTATAATACATCATTATAAAGCACTATGTCCTGTATTGCAGTTAATATGAAAAAGAATGAATTACTTTGCTCGAAACCCAAAGTGTAAGCCTGTGTGGCCTCACAATTACATGATAAGGTTATTGGTCAGAAAGAGTATTGCTAAAAAAAAATTTAAAACTTCATTATCAGTAGAAAATACTATTGTTACAAATTACTCTTTAGATGGAATGAATGAAATGACTTTTAATACAGAATATGAGATTTCAAGACAGACGTTATATAAACACCTTTCCTTCTAATCTCTCTAAAGAAGTTAGCTGATACAATTGAAGATAAGTTATTTCATAAACACAAACATTAAACTTTTTTAAAAGTAAAGAAAAGAATGTAAATACATGGGTTGTTCTTCTCCCTCATGTACTTTTTTCTCCCTAAAGAGTCTTGTAGGTCCTTGGTAAAGAGATCTTTAAAGATTGCTTTTCTCCATAATTAATATTATCACAAAACACTTTTTTTTCTATTTATAAATTTATTGTTGATCATACTTGATTTGAAAATAGAGCCATCAGGGGAGTAGAACAGATATATTATCTGCATTTCTCAGATAGAATTAATGAGGTTTAGAAAATTTACGTCACATGCACAAGTCAAGCAGCTGGTATGTAACTGAGCTAAGATTGGAATCTGCTTGTTCTGATTTCTAAGCCATAACAGTAATCTCTCCACACTTGACTTTATAAAATCCTCACAATCACTCTATAAAGTAAGTGTTATTAGCTCCATTTTTCAGATGGCAAGATTGAGGTTAAAAAAGTGTAAATAGCTTGTTCTATGGTCATAGAGCTGACAGAGTGGGCACTTGAGCATATGTTTGACTACATTTACGATAAATGATCTTTCCTTCATGCTATTTAACCTTTCTCTGTATGTTATGTGGATGTTCATTTCTAGTAATGTTTTTCACAACCTACTATAACTATTATTGCCCTAAGGTTAAAGGATTAAGAATATATGTGGTTTGCACTACCTATAAATAATTTCCAATCTCCCATCTCTCTCCATTAAAAAAAAAAAAAAAAAGCTGCCATGCCAACTGCTTCAAAACGTAAAATACAAAAGTATTATGGTGTCAGTTGCTGCTTCCCAAGTTTAAGGTGCTCACAGTTTTATTCTGATTGACATTATCTCATTGATTTTTCAAATTCTATAAAGTTAAAAGCCTAGGACAATGTGAGAATTCACCACTGGGAATGATGACTTTAAAATGATTTGTGACTGGTCTTCAAATAGAATAGAGAAGATTAGAAATTATTTCCTGTAAGGATAATGATGATTCTCATCTTTTTAAAAATCTTACCAGAATAGAAGCTATATTCATTCTTCACAAGCCAAAATACCTTCATCATGTATATGTAGGTGTTAAGATTTTAATCATTTTTCTGAGAATTGATTTGGGCAAGAATTAGAAATAGACTGCATTTGTGAATAAGTGGACATCTCAGTTCCAGTTACTCAGTTCAAACTGTTAAAAACAGAATGAAATAGAGCACCCATAGTTATATTCTATATGTTTGTAAATTGAATTACCATAGAGATTGAAATAACTGTTTCCTTCGAAGGTATAGAATCTAGTTCTTTGGCAAGAAGATGGAAATGTTTTCTTCTCCATCTAGTCTCCTTGTTCTAGTAAGTAGTTAAATATAACGTGTTCATTTACATGGAGATTGATAATCTAATTTTGATAGCTATTTATTCTCCAACATTAAATCAGATAAAATCTGTTAAGAACTTTCAGTAAAAATCCATCTGCAAGTTTTTAAAAGCTTGATATTATTAACATAAAGGGGAATAACTAGGACACACAACAATTCAAGAAACCACTTTTTAATTTAAATCATTATGTAGTTATCAAATATGAATCATTATTTAAATTAAAAATACTTTTCTTTTTTCAAAAAAGTCATTTGGATTTAAGAAAATGCAATAATATAAAAAGCAAATGCATATAAGCTTTCAAGATTATAACATATAACCCTTCTCAAATATCTGTATTTTTAAACATCACATTGATTCGATATTTGCTTTACTTAAACGTATAGAATTTTTTTCTATAATGTAATTCTTTCACTCACTTGAGCTTTATCATAATAGCACATGTTACAAATTGCCTACGTAAAGGCAACTTTACTCAAGATTTAAGTTAGTTGTTAAGTCTGTGAACATGCATCCTTTACAAATGTCTTTGATCCACAGTTGGTGTACTGAATTGCCATATTAAATGGGGAACCCCAAATATAACCTATTCTAAATCTTAATTCCATTTTTTAACATAAAATCACAAAATTATTTCTACTCTTAAAAGTTGGAATAATATTTTCATAGACAGCTTACTCAATAAGGTAAATCTAGAGAAAAAAAGAAAGGACCAAGGAAGAAAAGGAAAGATGATGATGATGATGATGATGATTAATTTTACTTATAAAATAGATGATTCAAGTCAACTTTATTAATGATGACTTATTTCTTCATCAGAATATGGGTATTTAAGATTTCATTTATTCTTATCAACTATAAATTATGAGTGTTTTCATTTGAGATAGTCATAGCTTCAAATATTTCATAGCATTCCTTTGAAATTAAAATTTAAAACATAAATTTATTGAAGTCAATAAAGTGAAATATAAATATTAATTTATCAAATTATACACTGATAGTGTGGAATTTTATGAGTCTCATTTTCTTCAAAATGAGTTTCAGATCTTCTCAAAATCTTCTCACAACTCCTAATGGGAATATTAAGGAAGAATTCTCATATTTCCTAGTTGGTCAATAGAGCAATATTGTCTAAGACTAACCTGGAATTTCTTTCCAGATGTATTTACTTACAAAGAATATAAATAAAGCAATGAAGTATTGTTTGATACTTAATAAGAGAAGCATTTTGTCTATATAAGTTATTGAGAATATGAAAGATTCTGTACTCTTGATGCTTTTTGTATAATACCAAATAGCTGTGTTCTAAGTGTTACATTTGCTATCATTTTATGTGGTTAAAACATAACAACACATATTGTTGTATATGTTTTTGTATGGTAATTCAAGCATATTAACTACACAGTTCCCTATCAACATAAATATCTGGTTTCTCCAGCTATAAAATAAAAAAATTCTGGAGTTTTATAGGCAGTGGTACATGCTATAGTTCCCTTTAGCACAATTAGGTATGTTTTCAAAGGATAAGAAAATAGTTTAGGGCAATGGGAGAGGGGGTTCAAAACTAATATCGTGTGTCTATAAGCATCATTGAGAGACTACAGTTTTAAACAGCTACTTCAGAGCCCAATATTGACACGTTGAAAAGCTGAAAAAGAGCCTACCTTCTCTGAAACAAACTCTAAGTCATTATGACATGGCAATGGTCATTCCATAATCATTATTATCAGCACTGCTAACACAGAGCTCCTCCAAAAAGATTTATGGCCACAAGAACCGAATTTGAGTGGGTTAATTAGTTTTCTTTGAATATTCAGAAATGTAAACAGCTAAGTCAGATTTAGTATCTTTGAGTTCTATAGGAAGAAATCTATCAGGAGTCTACCTGGGCTAAAATCAAGGTGTGAGACAGGCTGTATATCTTTTTGGAGACTAGCTGAGAATCCATTCACTTGCATTTTTCTGCCTCTAGAGGCTGCCTGCATTTCTTAACCTGGGATTTCTTTCTTTGTCAATGCCAGCAAAGGTGGGTTGAATCCTTCTCATGTTGCATCACTCTGAACTCTTTTCTGTCTTTCTATTCCACTTTTTAAAACCGCTATAATTATATTGGGCCCGCCAGAACAATCCAAGATAATTTCTCTATTTTAAACAGCAGATTAGCAGCCCTTAAATTCCATATTTCCATATAACATACTTGCAGGTTTCAGGGATTAGGATGCGGGCATCTTTAGGGGCTATTATGCCACCTACCTCCTTTATTATTAATCACCTGGGTTGTAGATCAGATCTTAAACTCTATAAAC
Organism: Macroglossus sobrinus; assembly: GCA_004027375.1. Lineage (NCBI taxonomy): Eukaryota > Metazoa > Chordata > Mammalia > Chiroptera > Pteropodidae > Macroglossus > Macroglossus sobrinus. The sequence continues at coordinate 788,296 of PVKZ01000187.1, forward strand.
TGTGAAACCAACTTTCTCATCTCTTTTTAATGCTATTTTTATCTATTATTGGCTACTGAATATTCTTTGGATGACTCTAACACCAATCAAATCACTCTCTATAATTCTTCCTGTCTCCATACCATGCATGTCATTTCATGAGAAGTTTATAAACTGAGGGTAATAGACCTACATTTATTTTTCTCTTGTGAGTACAAGAGGTGATCATAGTCTTTTTTCTCTAAATATTTGTAGCCTGACTGCTTTTGCCTCACTTATTTTTTATATCTTTTCCTTTTGACAGTAAGTTATTGGCTTTCATTGGTTCCTTAGTGTATGTTTACAGTGCTTTATTCTTATAACTATTGCTTTATTTTCCTTTGTTATCTAACACCTTTAACAATGGTCCCTGACCTTTTTTGCACCAGAGTCTGGTGCTCTTATGAGAATCTAATGCTTGATGATCTGAGGTGGAGTTGAAGTAACGATGCTAGTGCTGGGGAACAGCTGCACATACAGATGAAACTGTCCTCACTATCCCTCAGCTCACCTCTTGTTATGTAACCACATTTTTAACAGGCTATGGCTCATACAGGTCTGCACCCCAGGGATTGGTGAACATTGTCTTTAGCGCTTCTAGAATGATTGCCTTCTCTGATAGAAATAATATGGGAAATCTGCTTACAAGCCAAAAGAGAGAACATTAGGGATATGTTTTCTACTGTTGTTTTACATTTGTTACTCTTGGTTGTAGACCTTTAGATTGTTAGTACTTTGATAAGGGGACATCAGGAAAAAAAAAACACATTGAAGAGAGCATCTGTGAATACTCAAGGACTTACTAAGACAGCCAGGGTACTAAGGAAGTGATTCTTTACAGCTGCCATCTATAGGGAAAAGGTAGGTTCTTGAAGTGAAGAAACCACAAAAATATCCTAACAACAAACAAAGATTTGTTTTGCTGATAAAAATATTAATAGACACTGTCTCTATCTTCATATATATGAATACTTGTGCCTGGCACTCTGATGTTCATTAAAAGTTTGTTCCATGCAACTCTCTTTCTAAAATGTCAATGAAACAATAAATTAAAATTTTCATAGGTATCATACAGATTTTCATGGGTGTCATACAGGAAAAATAAGCAATTGGATGAATATATATATATATATATATATATATATATTCTCTCTTTAAGTATTTAGAGCAGTTTCTGGAGGTGAGGGTAAACAGGGAAGGAGGAGAGGAAAATAGAAACAGAAAGAGATAAGGGGAGGGGGCAGACTTATGTTTCTCTTGTACTTATGCTCTCAACTGCTCTAAGCAGTGAATAGTTCACTAGGGACACAAATATAGCCTCCATAGTTCAGTTCTCATGCTACCAGGCAAAGATAAAAAAATGATAATGCAATTATGAATGAAATGATTCACCTTTTATTAAAATAATATCCTGAAAATTTTAAGAAAGCTAGAAAAATGTAGGTGTGAGAATACAATTTTGTTATGATATTCAGTATATTATATTTAATATATACTTTGGCCCCAAATCAAAACTAAGTAACAGGAAGAAGAGTCTGAATATAAGAAACAGTTTTTTAGTTATCAGTAAGGGGTATCAATAAGCCAATAGTTAATATAAGAGACCAAAATCAAACCATCTAAGAAGGATGATGTTAGTAAAAAATGTTATCTATGACACAGTAGTCTCAAAATTAACAGCACGTATTTATCTAGAAAGGAATCTAATGACACATCTTAAATCATATCAGGCTCACAACCTGGAAAGGTAAATCACAGGGTTCACAACAAATACTGTTTAGGCTTTACTCTTCTTAAGAAATCATGACTGAACATGAAGATAGACATGTAAATAGATGATAGTTGGACAGATAAACAGATAAATACAGATATTGAAAAGACAGATGCTGGTTGGTATTATGCCTCATTAGACTAAGTTTATGGATTGAAAATTTTTCAATGATGCATTTATTTATTCATTTAATGTTGTCCAAACTGTTAAATTGATGAACACATATTTATTTCTTCTGGAGACAAACGGTTACAGATTTTATTTGTTTTATTTTCTAAAATATTTGTAATATTTTGAGTATTCTGGTTTGTTTTTGTAATTATGATAATTAAGGTGTACATTAATTAAAACCTTTCACTTTAATGTACAAAGTAGAACATATAAAATACTTCATAAACCAATAATTTTACCATACTGTCAATATCTATTAACAAAATCTTAAAAGATGGCTGAATAAAAATTATATAAACATTTTCAATAATGATTTGATTCAGAAGACATTTTTATTTAAAATTACTAGCCACATAGAGAATAGATAAAATTTATATAGTTGGCTTTATATAGTTGGCTATTGTTGTAATTCTTTTTTTTTTTTTTTTGATTTGGTATTTCCACTTCTGAGCCTTCATCAAAAATGATGAAAAATAAATCCATGAAGAATTAAGCATGTCCCTTTAACTATTTTTCTATGTTAAGTAATGTTTCAAATGAGTCGTTCCCTTTTAGGGAATATGCTTTTCTCTTCACCATATACACTAAACAAAATCTGAAAAAAATATTAAATTCTAACACTGATTTCTTTCTTTTGAATTTCCAGAACACTTTATCTATGTATTATGACCAATCTATTTTTTCTTTCTATAATAGTTACTTATGCACATGTCTCACATCCAGATACATTCGATAAGCTAATTGAAGACAGGTTTTATATTTACTTCATCTTGAAAACTTCTGCCAATAGGTAGTATAAGGTCTTATATAGGAGGTGCTCAGAAAATAAATGTTAAATGAAAAGTATACAATAATATTGGTTAGTGTTGCTAACAGATAAATGGTTAGTACAAGGTAAACCAAGTTATACTAACCAAGGAGAGCTTAATATAAAGATATAAACATAAAAAATGCCTTGTTTTATACAATTCTTTTTATAGAAAACTAAATATACAGTAATACTAAGGTTTTTGCATAGACAACAATACAAAAGAACATTTTCTATGTTTTAAAGATAAATATCAGAGAGACTAGTTTTACTTTCAGATCACAAATTGATGAATAATTAATTTAAATAAGATAGAATTAGAAAGATGGCCCTCCTCTATTCATATAGAAAGGCAATACAAAGTAGAAAATGATATTCTTATGGCATGTAACAAGATAAAATGATTATAGAATAATTACTACTTCCTTCCCTTTGTTGTAACACATTTTGCCTTGGGAATATAAGATCCCAAGGCTAGAGTATTATATTCTCCTGATGACAATACTTCCAATCTATCTTTTAAAATTAAGGGGAAATTACTACAAGGATAATGAACAAGTGCTTTTAAGCTCTGACACAATTGCTCATATATGAACCATATGTTCTTACCAGTGGTACTTACTCACCAGTTAAATGTAAACACTTAAATGCTTTTCTTACCATTGAGAAAATGTATTCTTTAAAATATGGCTAAACACTTAACTTTGTTTTAAAAATAGGCAAATTGTTTTAGGCCAAAAAACAAATATTTAACTTGGTTGCTTAAAAGGTTCCATTATGTATCAAACGACGAATTAATACTGCATTTTGTTCTGTCTAATCTGAAGCCTGTATTTTTGATTACAAAAAAAAAATTAAATATTTAACTCATTTAGACAGGATTTATATTTTTTTCAGTTTTATTTCAAATTTTATTTGAAGAATTCATTAATGGATGAGTTTTCTTCCTTACAACAAGGTTAAAATCTTTCAATCTTGACCTGATTTTTCTTGAGCCTATAGAAAAGTTTAGTTGAAAAAAAAAACAATAAAATTAAAATATTAATTACTAAAAGGTCATGCAGAAATATTACGTTCCTTCTTCTCTGAGTTATCAAAGCTAAAATTAGGAGAATGTCTGGCAAACAAAAGTAGAATATGATTCAGATACTATAAGTCAAAAGCCAGATGAAACGCCTCTGCCCCTTGCAGAAAAAAAAACATTGAGTTGAAAACCAAGGGCAAAGAGATAAGCTGAAATAGAAGTCAAAATAATCATTTTCTATAAATAGTGGCTCTTGTGATGAAACTTGAAAAGCCAAGGGCAAGAATTCTTTTGAGTTTCATTTTTGTCATAGTATCATGGCTTAAAGTAATGCAAGTTCTCTGGGATAATAGGCCTATAACTTGTCTAAATCAATTAAAAATTGGATTCACCTATAAATAGAGAATTAAGATCAAGCTTTCTGCAAGGTATTTGGTTGCCTGTAGATTTCTACACAATATCAGTTTTAATTTAAAGATAAACATCCATATGAAGGGCAGAAAAGATAATTCTAAGTACTAAAAAATTTTTTAATACATTTATTATTAGTCATTTTTAATGACCATTTAAGAAATATAAGTGTTTGCAAAAGCCATGATCTCAATTTGATAAAAATAGACCTGAAATGTTATATTACACTTTTATTTTTATAGCCCCTTATGGATAAGTGACTTTAAGCTTCTTTTTAAAAAAACTATTACATTTATTTACTTGTTACTTTTGAATGTTGCCTATTTTTCCAAATCTCATGTATAGGACTGAAATTTTTTTTAAAAAAAGTTTCTAATTCTATTTAATTGATGTTAAATTTCTATTTTACTAATTTTTCTGTAATTTTTAAGAGCCGGTGCTAAAGTAAAATGTGTTAATTAGATGGGAAGAAAAAAAAAATCACCATGCTGATGAAGCAAGTAGGCATCACAAAGGATTGGAGGTGGCTAATAAAGGGCCTTTGTCTTTTTTTATTCCAGTTGTGGAGGGAAAACAAGTGCAGGTACTCTAAACAATCCGATGCAGGCAATTTGGGGAACAAAATATGATAGCTTTGATTTGGAGTCTCAGAAAACATAAATAGAGAAGATATCCTCCCCTCTACAGTTAGATGCAACAGAAAAATGATGCTAGAATTTTTGACATCAGTTTCTAATATAGAAATTATGATGATGCAGATAAGAAAATTTAATCTGGACTTTAAAATTTCAAAGTTGAGCTAAACAATGATTGAAAATGAAAAACAATGGTGAGTTACTTATTATTAGGAAATTAGTACTAATTATAAGAGCATCCTATGCCATAGGCATCACTAATTTTGTCTAATTTATGATCACAGAACTCCTCACTTAAAAATTTAAAATATCACTCCATACCATCTATTTTTTGTTCTTCCTTAATGAGATTTTGCACCTTTCAAGCATACTCACTGGAAAAGTAGCCACATATTCAATGATTTTGAGCAAGAGAAAATAAAAAGCTTTAGTCTTAGCACTTGCTGTGGCAAACTCAGAATTTGTAGTGACACTAAAGTGAATACCAACAGCAGTCATTTGTCTGCCTCAAATAACCTTTATATAATCAACGCTGCATATATATATATATATATATATATATATATATATATATATATATATATATTACAATGAATTAGGGGAAAAAGTGGTCCAACAAGTTATGGATAAAAAGATAGGTAATTGAAGTCTAGATTTACTACAGAATTTATATGGTTTATCACAGTAAATGATTAAGTAGAATATACTTCCTAGAGTTCCTCTTCTATGATATATTTATATTGTTGGCCAAATCAGTTATCACTTTAGTTGTTCATTTGCATAAATGAACTTATACATACTTATGGAGTAGCAGTTAGGTACCATGTGCTACTACTGGCCATTGTGCCTCACTCCATTTCCTCAATGATAATGTTACTGTCAGGTTTTTCAGAAATAAGTCGATAATTAAAATGAAGATACTACAGTCACTTTATCTATTTGTTGTATCTATGATAATGACCAGAATCTTATCCTTTCATGTGTAAATAAGTACTGTATTTATTTAATGATAAATTGGAGATAAAATCCATATTGATATGTAAGTAGATGTTCTTGTATGAGTTTGCTGCTCTTGAGTATGTCATGAGAAGCTATCCTACTTGTCACCCACAGGCATTCCATGTTATTGCCCTAAGGTCCTTTCTGATCTTTCACTATGTGGTAACTATATGTGATCCTCCCTTCTTAAAATCTTATTTTGGGGGCACTGAGATTTGTTTTTTTCTTTTGTTTTGTTTTTGTTTGTATATTACCTTTGTATACTATTCTTTTTGTAATTCAATGAGTTTTGGATGTATTATCACTCAGCTTTCTTATATTTAACAATTACATGATACCATTTTCAGTCAATAACCCTACTTTCATCTATATGTTTTTACAGAAGGAATCATCAACTTCTCATTTCAGCACAGAACTATTTAACTGATCTTCCCCTTATATATGATGTTCCCCTTGTTTCAGCTAACTAGTTGACTAAATTGTGGCCAAATAAATAATGGGCATTTCTACTTGTTTGGAAGACATTACTTTTGTCTGTAATGGTCTTTCATCTACATAAAATATTAAATGTCCATCCCATCACACCTCAGACATGGAGCTTTCCCTCTGACAACATAGTTATTTCTTTCTCTTCTGAATTCTCAAAAACACTTGTTTGGCCCTTGACACATCTGCCTGATAGGTTGCTTCTCCCTCTGTGTCTCTGGTTCTTGCTGAAACATTGCTAAGTTTCTTGAGAACCCCTCATTTTGCAAATTCATGGAACACCTCCTTGTAGAGGTATAGCTCTCTCTCTTGGATTCTTTCAACTTTATTTATATTAGCCTTTATAAATGCTATTAATGAATATTGTATATAGAACTATGTAGATAATAAACTATTTTCTAAAGCATTGCCCCTGTACATTCCTAATATTTTAAATCTCTTACATGAAGTATTGTGTATTTTTAGAATTAATTAACTGACTGGAGTGAACGTAAATTAAGTTTTCTGTAGTGGAGTGTTCTGTAGTTGAGGAAATCTCTCTGAGGTTTTTAATATTTTGAAGACAAAGAGTATTGCTACAACAGTAGTGTCATATAACTTTGTAGCCCTTTTGATGATTACTAAGGGAATACAAATTGTGTACAGATTCTTTTCTGTTTCCCAGGTATGTGATGTTCACAGCTTTTTGAACATATGCTGTTGGTTACTATGGGACAATTTATTTTCTCTACAGAATATGGGGAAATAGGAAGAGATTTATGTTTATTTGTTATATTATTAATCATTAACAAAATTGAGGGCAGTTTGGAGCTTATCATCAGGGACTAGGGGTACCTAACAACATTCTAGTAATGGCCTTTTGAGAATCTGATTCTTGGACCACTCTTAAGACATCTTTTTTGCTTGGCTAATTTCTTCCTGAGTGTCAAGGTAAGTGAAACTTTTATAACTAAGCCCCCATAAAACAAAGAATCCTGGGCTAAAAGATTTCTGTAGAAGTGATACAGTTCTGAATAGCATTGTTCACATTTAATGTAGCAGATTTTTTATTTTTCTGTTTTTCTATAAGCTCAATAAAGACAAGACTATCTTATTCACCTTTGCATCATGTTATATAGCATAGTTAGTGCCCCTCATATTTTCTTAATAAAACATTGTGGAAAGAATGAAACAGTTAATGAACAAATGAAGTCTTACATATCTTTCTGACTTGAGAGGTAAATATTTATTAACAATATAAACAGATTCTTCTGGTGAGCTGAATGCATTACTTAATTACTGTGCCTAGAAAAATAAGTCAAGAAACGTTAAAAAGGAGGCCAAAAATTCATAATACTTTATATAAAATGAAAATTGTATAACTAATATCTTTTTCTTAGCTAGATTGTCTTTAAAATAAATCAATGAGCTTTTTGTTATATCACAATAAACAAAGCCCTTTATTGTGGAAAGATATTAGTATTTTGTATTAATATAGTTTTACTATTTTAGCATTACATTTTTTGTGGCATTTTTAAAAGATTTTCTCATATAATTTTTATCTTTATATTTCTGACATCATGGTTTGCATATGAAATGTGCTAAAAAACTGCTTGCTTGCCAAATTTAATTGAAATTAAATGTTCAGAAACTCAATTTAAAGGCACTATGTTTGAGAGAGCCTTAGACCTGTCAACATAGAAAGGTCAATATAAATTGTGACTTTGGTCTGACTTTAGTCTTGGAATTTGTTTGAGGCCAATAGGAAACAGTAATAAAAGTCCCACTTGAGGGATTGCACTTATTTCATAAAAACTTGTCACTATATGTCATAGCTATCTTTCTGTATTTCAAGTGGAAAAATAATGAGACTATATTTATTATACACATTTGCTCTGGTAAAATTTTACATTTTCTAATCAAAATGTCAGTTGATTCATTTACAATTTTAAAAATTCTTAATACAGCTAAACATAAGGGAATTTGAGAAACTAATCTCTCTCCACATATTTAACTATGAAGGCCCTTAATCATTAAAATCAGAAAAACGAAAACAGAATAAATAAGTCTCATCTGTCCAAACTAAATACCACAGTGTTTCATCTATAGAATTCTCTTTTTGTAAATGATGATATTGCTTTCAAAATATAGCTTTAAAAAAACATAACTCTACTGACTTTGAGGGTAAATATTTAACCCCAATAAATTAAGAATTCATTGAGGTCAGTCAGATTTTATTATTTTTTGAATCTTAATGTCTAGCTCCATACAAAGCTCAGAAAAGCTACAAAAATATGCTTATTACAGTGTATCTCATTATGTTGCATTTATTTAGCAAATTTCCTAGCCCATGGTATTCTTTAGAAATGGAGTAATAAATACAGCAATTTTAATGTGGACAAACTGTAGAGCAATACTTTCGAGGTGTGTTCTAAGGAGCAATAATCTTACCAGGTGATTGCATAAAAAATGTTCCACCATTTAACTTGGAAAAGTGTATAACCCACATTAATTATTATGTTTATGCATCACTTCCCAATTTTGTTTAAATCCATTTTCTGTATAGTACTTATGTACTCATTCTTTGAGGAAGACTAAGAGCTATTGAGATAATATGTCAAGTGGGGCATCTTCATAAGAGGCCTTGGTAATTTGAGAGATGTGGTTGAGGAAGTTGGAAGGAAAGCTAAGTGAGTACAAGTGTAATAATCTGTTATTATTTTGGCATAAATGTGACTTTGCTCCAATATGAGTAATTTGGAAAGCCTTCTTCTCACTCTGAAATAATATAGCATTTATTCTCTGTAATACATATAATTTTAACTCTTATCCCTCTGAGTCACTGCACATGTATGTTTATGTGTCTGATTATTGCTTACCTGAGTTGTAATTATCTTGAGGATGTCTGCTGGTTGTTTGATTCTTAAGTGATTATAAAGCTGCTCTTTTTAAAAAATAATTTTATTAAGATGTAAATATACACATGTTTATTGTATAAAATTTGATTAGTTCGTACATATGCATATACCTATGAAACTATCACTACATAAAGGTAATAGATACATCCATCACTGCCAAAATTTCCTAGTGCCTATTTTTGTGTGTATTTGAGTTAAGAATGTTTTTCATACTTTTTAAAACTTAACAGTTTTTAAAATTTAATACTTTCCATAAAATGTTGAAAGACATTAATTCTCCATATTACACATATGCAAAATCTAAAAGTCTCAAGTTGGTGCCTGCATAAAATGGAGATTGGGTGGAGAAAAGAACATTTAAATTAAAACGAGAAATGTGTGGTTTGAGAGTTCTGTCATTTAAGAGCTATGTAATCTGGGGGAAGTCAATTAATTCTCTATATATGCCCTATATATTTCTTAGGTTTATTATGAGAATCAAATGGGAGCATGGATGGGATTATTACATTAAGAATTCCATTTTATGAGTTTATTTAATTTCAATAATAATTTTAAGATTATTTGAATTATCATCTTCTTCCCAAGGGCTAAATTTCTATTCATCCTGCCAGCTTGCCTGAATGTCTTTAATGCTGAATGATGCAACTTTCTATTTAGGGGTTTTACTTTAGACCTTCTTAAATTTTAATGCAAATTTATTTTCTCCTTTTGCCACATTTACTTGCATTTCCCCTGTAAAAAATTTAGTAAGAACACACAATGCAATATATATGCATGTATGTATGTATGAATATATATATATATGAAGATATATATGTGTGTGTGTGTATGTGTGTGTGTGTGTGTGTGTGTGTGCCTTATAGTATAATTGTACACTTGAAACTTACTGGATTTCATTAACCAATGTCACCATAATAATAATAAAATTCAATAAGTGAAATTACTTTTAAAATTTTTTCTCTTTGTATTTGGATTGAGAACCACATATCTATAACAGTTCTTAAATGTTTTAATATGCATCAAAATCACCTAGTGAACTTTTAAAGGTGATTGCAGTGCCATTTCATCAGAGTTTAATTCAGTAGGTCTGAGGTAAGGCCAAAGAAGCTGTAATTCTAACAGATTGCCATGTGATGCTGATAGTGCTAGTCTGGGAACCACATTTTGAGGATCATTGATCTGTGGTTTTCTCCCTGAGTCAATATATAATTGAGTTCTCTTCATTTAATTTCCCATCCTTCCAATCCATGCCCTACATATTGCTATCATATCTTTAAAAATTACACTCCCCCACAAATTATTTTTACATAGTTCTGTTTTACACTATTATGATGTGAAATTAAAACAATGTTAAAACCTTGATGCAATAAAAGGATAGATAATCATTAAGCTATCAGTCTATCCACCCCAATAATTTTATAACTAGTTTTTATATTGGCAAACACCCAAATGACGATGTACCTTCAAATTTTAGCTACATTCCATTGGTCAGAAACTTTCATACTTTCAAGAAGTGAACATAATTGGACATCAGGACCCATTTTTCATGTTTGGCACAATGGAAAGTAATAGCTAGTCTATTGCAGAGTGAGTCAGTTGGATGGATTATATGTTAGGGAAAGTGTGAACTGGAATAGGGCTGGGTATGGAAGATAATGAGGGAAACCTGTTGGCTTTGTCAGAAACTCTAACTTAAAGATGTACAAACATACTTTTAGATAAAATCCCTGTTTTATTTCAAAATATAAAAATAATGCTACTAAAATAGAAAAACATTTGTAAAAATTACTAAATATAACATTAATTATGAATCTGAACTTTAGAAGTGATTCTGAATAGAAATTTTATAATTTAGGAAATGATGCATTTATCCATAACTGTTGTTCACAAATCCAGTAATGACCTAACAAAAGCAAATTGATAGTTGTTTTGTTTTTATAAATCCAGAAAAGTCATGTTTCTAGTTGGCTGTCAAAAAAGGAATATATAACATAAGAAAAGCATAATTAGCAGTTAATTTAAAGTAACTGAAGTATATTAGCCCTAATTAAATGAATAGTTTTATTTTTGTTGCTTTCTTTACTAATCATATGCAAATAAGTCATTAGAAAGCCAATCTGGTTGGTTTGGTGATGCTGTTTTATCATGTTTTCTCTTTGCCAGCATGCACATTTACCCATAAATGGTTCACATCTGTTCTTTGTAACTTAATGATTATGTGAAGATCTCTGTGTCCTCGTTTATTTTTAAAGGACAATAGGAAGCTTTATTGCAAGAGATTTAAGGGAAAGTCTTGATTTCCTATGTTCTTTAATTATTTGCACACTTCCCTTACAAGTAGGTATCAAATCTTTACAAAACATTAAACATTTAGTATCTGTTTAAATTATTTTCTATGATTATACCAGGTTAGTTTATATAGTTTAATGGATAGTCCCTGATATTTTTCAAGCTGTTGCCAGTACTTGACCATTTTGCTTTCTATCCACAGATAAACCTGGTTCATTGGGGGGTAATCACATGTCCCGGTCCTAGGACAGTCCCAGTTCACACTTGTTGTCCTGATGTATTTATTAATATTACTTCTTATACTTTCAAAATTGTATACAATTAGATGACCAGTTATATAGTTGCCCTAGTTATGAGCCATAACTGTTGAATCAGTAATGATTTTACACTGTTGTGAAGGAGGTCTTGGTAAAGTGACTGCTAATTTTTAAATTTGTAGGAATCAAAATGAAAGGTTTTGCAATTAATAAGTACTTTAAAAGGTATAAATTGTAGCATTTTCTGGTATATTTTAGATTATATTTCTAGTTTATAGTTTAGTCCATTTCAGATTATTTGGTATAATACAAAGAAGAAACAATTTAATCTGTTTCAGTGTCACTCATCAAGAAGTGTACTTTTTGCTAGCATTAAGTGTACTTTTTTCTATTGTATTTATTAATATCATCTAGTCTTCTTTACTGTAAATGTTCAGTATGTACTTTATTGATTTCATTGGTTTCTTCTACATTGAAAATCCTATGATGTATTTTCATTTTATTTGGATCATCTTAGAGATCCACATGCTTGATAGTGGTGAGCTTACCCCTACAAGTGAGTAGAGAGCTATTAACTTAGTATTAATAATTCTTTGTGTTAGTTGCAATGCTGGATTTTTCTCTTGGGGATTATTCCAAACAGTGAGAAGTCTCTGTGTCAGTATTCTATAGTTACTTTAATTGATAAGGTCACATCAATAATTTTTATCTAACAATACTGTGAATACAAAAAGATCTGGTGCTGTGAGGTATATAAATAGAAAATGACACTGAGAATCAAGAAAGGTATTTACCTTCGGGCTACAGGCATGTTTTTAATATTCCTGCTATATTTCTTTTTTCTCAATAAAATGAGATTAGGACCTATCCAAGATGTGTAATAAGTATTAGGTAGTAGTTTTATAAACTATCAAGGATAAACCCAACTGTGTACTTTCTCAATTAATGACCTTAGGCAACCTGTAGTTGCCTATATATAAGTAATACATTTATATGGTTTCAGTAAAGTAAAGTGAGAACTGTAGCTGATTCAAATGTGAAACAGTGACATTTTCTTGGGAGTTATTCATAGCAATGAAAAGGGTACATTATACTTACTTACAGGGCTTTCAGCCAATAATCATTAAATCTTACTGTGTAGACTATGGTATTATTCTTAGAACTACCAAGATCATAGATATTATTAGCTATCTGTCCCACAAATTATAAATAATGGCAAACACTTTTTAGAATTTAGACTGTATAATCTTTCAGACATAGACATTTCTGAGTGTTTCTAAGAGATATCTGTTTGGCAGGCGAAGCAATCAATATTAAATGCAGGCATATTTTAAGATCACCCAGAGTTTCTGAGTTTCTTGGGCTTCCAGAATGACTTAAGGTGATTTCTGCAGAAATTTAGTGCAGAACTTCTTAAACGTAGATGCTGTGTGTGTTTGTGGCTTATATGTGTGTACACACATACATGTGTTAGAACAAGACAGTGGACATTAATTTTTTAAAAAACAACATAAAATTATGTAATTTGAACTCTTAAACTATATTCTTTGCTATTGTCAATTACATAGAACTATTGACAAAATAAATTTTATATATTTTATTTATTGTTTCATGATACAATTTCTAAGGTATTGTAATTTATAACTAACATACACACAAAAAAGCAGTCAAAGACATTAAATAAATTTAATCTTTATATGTCAATAAAAAATGTATGTGTGGCAAAGATTTTTATACTTGAGTTACTCTTTAGGAAATATGTGTTTGGAAGAAACAAGTAGATAAGTGGAAACTCTTCAAACTTTTTTTTTAAAAGATAAGAAAATTCAAGTTCTAAATGAGAAGGGAAAAAGAGAAAAAGGGAAGGAGGGAAAAAAAATTCTCAATGTTCTCTGTGTCAGAGGGGACACAGACAACATTCCCTCCCCAAATATTCCTAATTTCAGATTATAAAGAGGCAAAGGGATTTGTGGAAAATTAAAAGCAAACATCTCACACCTCTAACTCTTTTATGATTTTTTTTTAGTCAAACAAAACACACACAAATACACACCAAAAATAACAATATGAAAACACTTTTGAGTGGCTAAATATACTTTGAAAAATTTTTTTAAAGTGCTAAATTCTGTATTTAGGTCTCTACTATGCAAAATCTAAAGTAACTGATTAGATGCCAGCAGCTAGAAAACTTATGTAAAAAGATTACACTCTGGATCTTATACAATCAATGTTATTAAGGGTAATTTTGTCAGAATATAACAAATAAACATCCTGAGTTAGCAATGCTTATGCAGCATAGAAAAGGATTTATTAGCTTCTGTACTGAGATACTTATTCAAGTCTATTATAGTTAGCTTATATAAGTGTTACAATTTATTGAAGTTTGGTAAGAAAAATCTCTCAGGTGTGTATGAGATATGATAATTGTATGTACATCATGCTTTAACTCATAATGATATCTAGAGAGGAAAATAAAAGTACTTTGTTATCAGGAATACATAGGAATACAAATTATTTTATTAAAATTGTACTATGGTTTTAGTGCAATTGTCTATAATATTTATAATTATCCTGCAAATAAATATAAAAATATCAGTAGTATATTTGAGTTACTTGTTTTATTTTTGGTTCTATTATTAAGATGTCAGTCTATTATTAAAAGCAAAGCACCAAACAAACAAAACCAAAAAAAAAAAACAAAATACAAAATGTCATATTAATTTTCAGAAATTAGAAAAAGCATATTCTACCCTATTTCTGTCTCTGATTTCAACTAAAATTTATGGACAGAATGTAGGGATTATTTGTTTGAATATTCTAAAAAATAAATGGTAATAGGTGGATTGGATAAAAACAAACAAAAAACAGTGCTCAAAGTAAAAATGATATGATGAGTTTCTTGGTATTTTTTCTTCTGTATCTTCTGCTTTGAGTCAAAAGTAGCATGAAACTATGAACTGTGCACTGATCACAGACATAGTGTCAGATAAGCTTTCTCTTTCTGATCTAGGGAGTGGGAATGGAGTGCCATATAGAGTAAAGAGGATGAAGTGTATCATCAGTTTGCAGTCAAGCTGTCAGGACTGCAGTCATATAAAGGCTTTACTGGGGATAGAAGGTCCACATCCTTGTTCACACAAAGTTTTTTACAGAAAGATTTAGGCCATCACTATATGAACCTTTTCAAAGAGCGCTCATGACAAAGCAGTGTAATCTTCCAGAGTGATTGATCCAAGGGGAGGGGAGAGAGAACGTGCCCAACATAGAAACCAATTTTATTATAACCTCACTTTAAGAAAAAAAAAATACTTCTTCTGCAATTTGTTGATCAAACAGATTGTTTCTGAAACAGTATAGGAAGAGACTAAACGATGGAACTATACTTCATTGAATACTAAGAGGTAGGTACATGGTGGGCCATCTTGTAGCCTGGTGAGCATAACCTACAGAGAATCATGGAAGTCTGACAAGTCCTCAGTGGAAGACGATTGACTGAGTTAAACCTGAGAACTTTTTGTTAAAATTATTGGATCATAACTTTAAAGCGGTTCCTATAACTATGCTCCAAGAATAAATGGAATAAGCTGTTGAAACAAATAGAGAGTATCTGCTGAAGAATTGAAGAAATAGAGAAAGAACCAAATTTTGGACTAAAAAAAAAATTGCAATATGAAAAATTCAGTGGAAGAGTTCAGTGGAAGAATGGAGATAAGAAAGGAGAGAATGAGTAATCTTGAAAATGAATCAATAGAAATCTCCTAACTTGTAGGACATGGTGGAAAACATTAAAAAAATTAACAGAGCCTTAGGGATTATTGAGGACAAAGTCAAAATGTCAAATATTTATGCTATAAGAATCTCAAAAGGAGGAGAAAGACCATGGATCAAACAACAACAACAACAACAACAACAACAACAACAATAACAACAGCAGCAAAACCTGACAGCCTGAGGCTGAAAACTTTCTAAAGTAGGCAGAAAATATAAACTTACATAACCAAGTGCTTCTGTGAAAATCAAACAAGATAGTTTTAGAGAAACTTTGGTGCATCAGAATAAAATTGCTGAAAGCTAAATATATGGGAATAAAAATCTTGTAAGCATCCAGAGGAAAATAATACATTATACATGGAAGAACAATGATTCAAATGACTTTAGATTTCTCATCAGAAACTGTAGAAACCAGAAAGCAGTTTTCGGTGCTGATAGAAAAAGAATTTTATATCCAATGAAAATATCCTTCTGAAATGAAAGTAAAATAAAAATATCTTCAGATGAAAAGAAACAGAAAGAATTTGTTGTCATCAGACCTGTTCTAAGTCAGTACTAAAAGACATTTCTCAGAAAGAAAATGATACCACAGGTAAAAATGAACCTTCAGAAATAAAGAACAACATAAATTGTAAATTTGTGAGTATTATTATAGACTTATTTTTCTCCTCTTCAGTTTTGAAAACTTACAGTAGTTGAATGCAAAAAAAAATATAGTCTGGTGAAACTTTCATTCTATAGGTATATATATAAAAACTACAACAAAAAAGGGATGATAATGATATGTATATGTAGGTGAAATTTCTACATTTCTAAAATATTATTATAATAATATCCTCAATCACACAAAAGCTAAACGAAGATATATTCAATAAATAAATTTATATAGAATCCAAAAAAATATTTAACATTCCCCAAAAGACAGAAAATGGAAAACAGAAGAAATAGAAAGGGCCAATCAGAAAACAAATAGTAAAATGATATACCCAAATCCAAATAATAATAGCATTAAGTGGTTTAAGCAAATCAGTCAAAAGAGATTTAGATGAATGTTATTTAGTATTAGAGAGATGTGCATTAAAACCACAATGAGGGAGAGACTTTTGATCTTACTAAAACATAAAATGATAAAAATATAAAATATATATTTTAACAGCAAGTGCAGTGAGCATGGGTTTAAATTGGAACACTCATACAGTGCTGATAGGAACATAACAGAGCCACTCATGAAAAAATTGTCAGTTTCTAATGGAACTATATATATATATATATATATATATATATATATATATATATATATATATATATATATATCATGTGATCCAGCAACTGCTTATACCTGTATACAAATGTTCATAGTAATATTATTTGTAACAATCAAAAAACAGAAAAATGCAAGTATCTTTCAATGGATGAATGGTTAAACAAAATGTGGTACATTCATATTATGGAATACTACTCAGTAATGAAAAGGAGTGAACTCTTGATACATTGATACATGCAAGAATGTGGATGGATCTCCATGGAATTTGCAGAGTGAAGAAAACACCTATGTCAAGTAGTTATATAACATTATGAAATGACAAAATTATGGAGATAGAGAACAGTTTGGAGATTTCTAGGTATAGGAAGGGATGAAGTAGGAGCAGGGAAATAGCTGTGCCTGTAAAAATATGGGATCACAAGGGATGCTTGTGATGAAATTCTTCTGTGATCACATGGATCTGCACATGTGAGAAAAATGCATAAACTTAAACATCCCCCCACATACACACAAACACGAGGCATGTAAAAATTATAAATTCGAAATAAGGTCAATGGATTGTATTTATATCAATTTCCTGGTTGTGATATTGTACTATATTTATTCAAGATATCACTACAAAGGGAAACTGGAAATACACTCGAATTGGTTCAAGCACCATCTTTTCCTATTTGGAATACCTACATCATGCACAGTTGACCAAATTAATTCCCCCTAATGGTTGGTATGGTTTTTGACTCTATTATTGAATACACTGCTGTATTGTTTATTTTTCTCATTGAAGTGTGAGCTTATTGAGGAAAGCTATAGTGTCCTATTCATTTTTGTATTCCCACAACCTAGTATATTGCCTGCACATTGTAGGTACTCAATAAATTTTTCTTAAATGAATAAACATATGAAAAAATTAAATTCAACTAAATAAAATATATCCTGAGGAATATCTTAGGCCTACAAAACTTACATTTTTGAAAATTAATTATTTTAAAGAGAATTGCTAAATTTTATACGTTAGAATCTTAGTCAATATAGTTTCTTCTCTTTTATTATGATAGCCTATTTTTCTGTCATTATAGGAATTATATCCACTGGAAAAGGGTCAATACCATATCTTAAATAGTTACAGCTTACATGACCATCTTTCACCATGTTAATGAGGCTTTAATTATAGTAAAATGTAATTAATTAATTTTCCTATTTGTTAGTGCTTTTTTGTGTTCTAAGAAATATTTGCTCATTCTGAGGTCAGGCATGGCTAATAAAGAGGTCTCTCAATATTATATGTTGCTATTTATAAAAGTATATAAGTATATTTTTATTTCTAATATTAATATTTTACCAAATATGTATATGTATATTTGTATATGTTTGTATATTTATTTATTATATGCATGTATATAAAAAGAGATAGAAAACTTAAGTTTTCACCTTTAGTTCTATAATTCATCATATAATTTTTGTGTATAGTATTACATAAGAGTCAAGAATAATCTTTTTTTAAATTTTCATAAGAATAAAATTTCATAATAAAGTGACTCAACACAATTAATTGAAAAAATTATTATTTTCAACTGTATTGCTATGTGACCTCTTATTAATCAGGTGACATATACATGTGAGGTTCTTTTTGTATTTTCTGTTTTGTTCCATTAGTTTATTGGTCTATCTTTGCTAGTCCTCCCTGGGCTTAAATATTATAATTTCTTAAAAGATGTTGATATATATATATTTTTGAGTGTTTTTTTTTAATTTTGGAAGTGGGCTATGTTACTCTTTAAAGTGGTATGATTGGAAAATAAATTTTATTAGTAAACATTTTTTAAGATTTTTGAAAATTAGAATATGCTGTTATGAATTGAACAGACAGCTATATTAGATAACTAATAATAGTACCTGCCATAATAAACCCTGAGATTTCATTATATTAATGTAGCAGAAGCTTATTTTTCTCTCAGGTAACAGTTCATCATGTATATTTACTCAGTGGTCTTCTCTGCCTGAAAAGTAGTTCCAAACTGGAGAACTGCTTTTTTAGCACAAACTCCATATTATTGAAGAAACACACAAGTAACTTTATAGTTAGGTAGCCATTTCTGCCACATTGGCTAAAAGAAAATATTACCTAGAAGTATGGTACAAAACTAAGTACTTGACTTCACAGACCTGCTTTGTGAGATAACATTCAGGAGCAAGTTAGAAATAACAATGAGGTATTCAAAAAATCTTGAGCAATGTTTGAAGTCACAAATCATCTTGTTTAAAGAACTTTAATTTGTTTAAACAAATTTTTAAATCTATATTTAAATTGACAGAACAGAAACATTTTTTTTTCAGCACATTGCATTTACTATGATTTAAAATTACTAATATGATGATGTAAAGATAATATCTTAATGGCATTGGAGTTTATTTTACTTTTAAAATAGAATGTGATTTTCTATATTTCTTTATGGATTGTAAAAAGGATACAGTAGAATGTATAATGAAAGTACATTTATATTAGCCATGAGCTAATATAATTCATGAACAATGTACCTTAATTTCTCCAGTATTCATAGTTGTCTTTGTAAAATGCCGATTTCTACACAGTCTCAAAAGGTGCTTATGAAGTCCAAATGAAAAAAAGTATGCAAAACACAGAATTGAGGGCATGGAACACAATGCACTATATGTAAGTGGTAATATTATTACTTTATTATCATTCGATATTGTGTTTAACCTTTACATCGTGCTTTCGGACACTTCACGTAATTATCGAAACAGTACTCCAAAGTGGCTTAGTTAAGTCTAGAGAGGGTAAAGAACTTGCCCAGTGTAACACATATATGTTGATGAGGGACACTGTACCAGAACCCTAATACTCTGAATCCCAGTACATGAGTCTTTCATAAAGAAACACAAATTTCAGGTTACCTGCAATACCCTTGGAAATCTAACTGGAGTCATAAATATCATAATAGTTTAAGAGGAAACTGTTGCCAAAATATGGCTTAGAGATTGTTTAGTGAGATCACTTATAGATGAGAAAACCATGATGGTTACATGAAGACCAACAGTTTAAAACATTAATCCCAGTTCAATAATATTTTTACTAAATTACAGCTTCTCCTTTCCAAAGTTTCTCTCTTGTCAAATATCCATAATGCAGTTTTGACCATCATAATGGAATAAGGATATTTTTTAAAGAATGAACATGGTTTCTGTGAAAAGAAACATTCTTTTAAAAACTAACATTATATGTTAAATTAGTTTTATACAGTTATCTGTTAAAACTATCATTATCTATTAAATTAAGAATTAGATTCTTGATCAGGTCTCTTAAATTCTTAACTTTTATAGAGATACATGATTCCCTGGATGTTTATATGCAAAAGTTTGCATGTATGTTAAAATTATATTTTGATGAAGAAAGCTTCTGAAATTTTTATCTGATTTTTAATACAATTAGACTATAAAGAGAGCACAAAAAGTAATTCTCAATATCATAGAGTGAAGTGAGAGAGGAATCCAGAGTAGAGGATTGTGAAAATAGAGGCAGTATCTGTTGGAAGGCCAGCAATAGAAGTATTGATCTACTGGGGAGAAGGTTACACAGGGAAGAAAAATATTTGAAATTTGTGTCATACTTTCTGGATTTATTATGCATTACCTGCTTGAATCAATTCTTGTTAAAGTGAACAAATCACCTGTTAGGTGTTTTTTTTTTTATTTCTGAAATGTATGTAAAAATAAATTTTTATTGAGTTTTGTCATCATGCAGGTGGAGAGAGTATAATTTAGATGTGATATCGAGCATTCTCTCTCTGCTGATTTCTCCTCCTTTTATAATTGAGTTAACAGAGCATCTTGAAAGGTTAACTAATTTGCCTAATATTGTCCAGATAGGAAGTATTAAAAATGAGATTTAAATTGAGAATATGATGATTATAGTGACCACATTCTTAACCTCTACACTGACCCAACTTTTACAAGGGCTTCTGTAGCTCATTAGCCACACAGGTTATACAGAGATTAATAG
Source organism: Macroglossus sobrinus (assembly GCA_004027375.1). Classification (NCBI taxonomy): domain Eukaryota; kingdom Metazoa; phylum Chordata; class Mammalia; order Chiroptera; family Pteropodidae; genus Macroglossus; species Macroglossus sobrinus. Next base: position 809,115 of record PVKZ01000187.1, read on the forward strand.
AAAATTATAATCTATGTCAATATTCAGTCACACTTCTTATTGGACAGTCTCCATACTTTAAAGAAAAATAACTAACATTTTTCCACTTTAAAATATAGTCTACATAATAGTTAAATCAAGGATAAAATCAATTCCAGTTATTTTCAAAATTATATTGCTATAAGAATTGAGATTTTTTTCCCAAAAACTTTTTATTATGGTAAAATATACAAACACAAAATTTATCATTTTAACCACTTTATGTGTACAGTTCAGTGTTATTAAAATAAATATACCTATAATGTACCACCATCATCACTATCCATCCTCAAAACTCTTTTTATCATGTATAACTTGCAACCCTATAACTATTAGACAATAATTCCCCATTCTCTCCTTCCATTTCTATCCTTGGCAGCCACCATTTTTTTCCATCTCTATGATTTGACTGCCCTGAGTATCTCATACAAGTGGAATCTTATAGTATTCTGTTTTTTATTTTTTTTTCTGACCAGATTATTTCACTTAGCATCATATCCTCAAAGTTCACCCATGTTGCAGCATGTGTCAGAATTGTATATACCACATTTTCCTATCCATTCATTTGTCGATAAACCCTTGGTTTGCTTCTACATTGTGCATAATGTTGCTATGAACATGGTTGTATAAATATCTCTCTGAGGCTCTGTTTTCAATTCTTTTGGGTATGTACCCGCAAGCGGAATTGCTGGATCATATGGTTATTCAATCTTTAATTTTTTGAGAAACCATTATATTGTGCTCAATAGCAGTTACACCACTTTAAATTTTCCAAGGACTTCTATTTCTTTACTTCTTCAACACTTCTTATTTTCTGGGTTTGTTTGTTGTTGCTGTTTTTGTTTGTTTGTATAGTTTTTGGTAGTAGCCATCCTAAAATGTGTGAGGTGATTGTTCATTGTAATTTTGATTTACATATCCCTAATGACTGTTAAAGATGTTGAGCATCCTTTTATATGTTTATTAACCATTTAAACATGGTCCTTGGAGAAATGTCTATTCTTGTCCTTTACCCAATCTAAATTAAGGGTTGGTTTGTTGTTGAATTTTAGAAGTTCTCTGTGTTCTAGATGTTAATTCTTTATCTGATATATGATTCACAGTATTTTCTTCCATTCTAAGGATTGGCTTTTTACCTTCAAATAACGTCTTTTGATGTTCATTTTTTTTTTCCAATTTTCAGGAAGTCCAATTAGTATATTTTCTCTTTGGTTGCCTGTGCTTTTGGTATTATATCCCAGAAGTCATTGCCAAATCCAATATTATGAAGTTTTGATCTATATTTTCTTCAAAAAGTTTTATAATTTTAGATCTTACAAAACTGCTTAGGTTTGCACAAAGATTGGCCCATACAGAATTACAGCTTTTTGATTTTTTTTAAACTAAAGCAAAGACCTAAAAATCAACTATATAACTGTCATTTATATCCCATTAGAATAAATTTATATTCAATCATGAAATTTTGTGGGCCACTAAAAATCGATAGGGAAACTTCATAAAGATATATGTAATTAGATTTTACTTATATAAAAAAAATTTCATGTTAACATACCTTCATGTAAATAAGTAGAAAACAAAAAGATCTGGAAAGATGCACAGTAAACTATTAATGCAGTTGTAGGAAAAAGAGATTTCTGATCATTATTATTTGTATCTTTAGTTGTTTAAAATGATTTAAAAGGATGTTTTTCTGTATCACTTGAAAAATAAAAACAAAGAAACCCAAAAAGTAAAATAAGAAGAGGCTTAGTTTCAATAATAAAGTGAAGCCTCTTTGCTTATTTATCAAGACTGATATGTGAAATATGTAAACCTGATTATCATTTTACTGTATTTTGGAATTTCCAAGGTCTTCAGAATTTTACTAATATGAATTCAAGAAAGCTGTAAAGAAGGTAACAGTGTCTGTAGAATTAGTTATACAAATAAAAATGATTTTTTTTTAATTGCACATCAGGAATTACCAATACATATTTCAGAGCATAGAAGAGCTATATTTATTTAATGATTTTTATCAACTATCAGCATTTTAAGGTTATTACTCTGCAGACCCTTCTACATTTTAATGGAATTGCTGTTACAACCACTGCAAAGATAAATATATTCAATTTAATTCAGATATTTGATGAGTGGCATGGATTAAAAATACTGCAAGTTATATGAAAAAAAATCTGAAACATTTGGATACAAAGCACTAATATTTTACTCTGAGGAGGCTTGGGATTTTTTTTTTTTTACCAGTTTTTAGTCATACAATTATGCACCATAAATTGATTTTCTCTCAATATCTGTGTACTTGTGATACATAGTTGATAGTGAGGCACCAGAAGTTTTGTTTCTCTCTATGGAAATTTCTCAAAGTTGTGATACATAGTTATGGGTGTATTTTGTTTGTTTATTTGTGTTTTATTGCTAAACATAATATGTTATTAAATTGAGTGCATCGAGCTTTTATATTTTAGTGGTGAGTACTGTACACTGGAGAAGTAATTTTCCAATACTTATCTTCTGGTTAAGAGATAAGAATATTGAAGCGATAAGTAATGGAAATCTGAATTACTAGCTTTGGAGTTATACTTTATTCTCGTCTTGGTTGGCATCATCCCATATAATTGATGTCTAAATAACAGCAAACAAGAATATCTGTGTGTGTACATTTATCCTGATTCAAACATGTTGCTAGCTTTGTATCAACTACCATAAAAACAGAGGTAAATATGAAAAGCTCTCTGAACAGTTATTTTATTTGCAGTATATAGAGTGAGAATAGGAAGTTAGTCTGTTTAGTTGAAAATAGATACCAGGCCATGTAATTATCTTCAGATAAATATATAAATCAAAAATAAAATGCTATTCAGATTGTTTAATCAGTCCATCAAAATGTGTACTCTGCATTTAAAAATAAGAAATGCTAAAATTCATAGTTCGTTGTGCTCTGACAGTGGAATCTACTAAAAAAGTCACAAAAAATGAAATTTAAAAAATTAAGTAGATATTGATGAAGAAAGCAGAAATTTTAAACAATTTCATTATTTTAAATAGAAGCATTTGTGTTCAAATTTTACTAATATTTGTAGGGATTATTTAAATAATTTAAGAAAGAATTAAACCCAGTTTGGCATAATATTTGAACATTATACTTTCTGTGTGTTTCCATATTATATTTTAATTCTAAAAATATTAAAAGTAAAATTGAATGTACTGGTTATGTTTACATCTACTAAAAGTCACATATAAAGCTATAAATATTAGATTATAGATGATCACAAGTTTAAATTTATCTTTATGCACTACGTACTGGCAGGATTCTATTCTAATTTTTCTTCAGTTTTCTACAGTAAAGTTTCTGAGTGAATCTTTTGAAAAGAGAATCAGATGCTTTTATCTAATTGGAATGAAGATTTGGAAAAAATACTCATTAATGGATGGATTTACTGAAATCTAGCACAAATTCACAACCAATATTGCAAAAGTGAATTGATAGCAAGTTGTTCTTTGGAATTTTAAACCAGATTCCTGAAACTTTTTGAAAGTTGCATTATCTTCTGGTAAATAAGCAAAGAGAAACAAACAAACAGAAACTCACAAACAATATTACAAAATATATCATAAAAGTTCTAAGATTAAAAAACATTTTTTGATTTCTACTTTCTCTTTTTTTCAATTTGAAGTACATTTCTGTAGTTAGGTAACTTTTATGTACTTTGGTAATGTATGTTCAGTAATACTATGCTTATTCTAATTATTAGAGTTATGGCCTAAATAGGATAATTTAATTATTTAATTATTTCTAAGATCAACCCTAAGTAGTAGAGCGGTCAACTGCACTTTAAATGAATAAATTAATACTTGTTAGGAAAAATTCAGATACTGTGAAATATACAAATTTTAAATGATAAATAAAATAAGTTTACATGAATTTATATGCCATGTAATGCATGTTACTCTCACAGCAATCAAGGTATATAATATTTTTATCATCTCTTTCTGGTTATTCCTCCCCTCAGCAGTCAGAATCTGTTCTGATCTCTATTACTATGGCAGGTTTAATTTTATAAGAAACTTTCCAAAGTGGTGATAGCATTTTAATTTCCATCAACAATTTTGAGACTACTTGTTACTTCATATCCTCCCCACCAAATTTAATATTATTAATATTATAAAATTCAGTCTTTCTGATGGTGTGTGGTGGTAACTCATTCTGGATTTAATTAGTTTTTCCCTGATGACTAATGCCTTTGGGCATCTATTCATGTGCCACAGTCCATATATATATTTCTGAAATGTCTTTCTAAGTATGCTGCCCATTTTAATTAAATTATTTGGATGCTTATTATTGATTTATAAAATTTATTTACATATTCTGAATACAAATCTTCTTTCATTATTTATTTTCAATTTTTAATGTTGTCTGATGGGCAGATGAGGGTAGTATCTCTCTGGGTTTCCATAGGACAAGAAGGCTTTCTGAAACATAGGAATTTCAATTAAACCATCATAGTACTAGGGAAACTGGGATGGTCCCCTCTGAAAGTCAAATTCATCACTTTTTTCTCTTTATGTTTAGTACTTTGTGTGTCACCTATGGATTAGCCTTATATTAAAAGTCAGGTAAATGAGACATTTAAATTTGTATTCTTTGTGTCTGATTTTTTTTCATTAGAATTTATGTTTTTTGAAATTGATCCTGTTTTATTTTAGAATCTCAAAACATTTTGTTTTTATGTTTAACTTTGTGAGACATAGGACCTTTTTGTCCTGCAGCCCAACCCAAATGCTTGAAACACTATTGGAAAGACTCTCTTGAGTCCCGTTATCACAAAAGCTATTAGCTTTTTTTATATCTTCTTTATTCTCATTTAAAATACTGTTGTGCCTATTCTAGGTCTTTTTTATTTCCATATAAATTTTATAATCAACATGACAATTTCTAAAAAAAATTTTCATTCAAATTATGATTGGGATTACATTGACTATTAAGATAAATTTGTGTAGAATTGCTATCTTCACATTAAGTTTTCCAATCTATAAATTTGATGTTTCTAATTATTTTTTAAATTTATTTTATAGTATTTAGCATTTTTCATATAAAAGTCTTCATTCTTTGTTAAATTTACTCATAAATATTATGTGTTTATACTTTCTAAATGGATTTTTAAATTTGTTTAATACTAATTATAAATAAAAATAACTTTTTTTTTTACTATGAACTATATTTTGATACATAAAAGACATCTTTTGTTTCTTGATTTGACAGTAGGTGAACCTTTACAAAAAGTAAATGACTTGCCCATTAACACAGGCTATGGGTATTATTCATAAATGTATTGACCAATGAGGTTCATATTATCTGTGCTACTTATTTGAATGTTGCTTGCTTTGTGCTTTTGTTTATTATTGGCTTGGTTTCTTTTTAAACTATTAAAATAGTTAAACTAATATGTACCAGTGGAGATAAAATAGTTGCAATGACTCTAATATTTAAAAACAAAACAATGTTTTGTTTGTTAAGGCATTGTTATTTGTCTTTTCAAAGGACAATAATTTTTAGTAATTACTATTTATATAGAAATTGATTTGAGCATTCCTTGATTCACAAGTTTTACTGAAGTTAGGAGGAAGGATCTATCTTTTAGAACTTATCTATCAGTGGGAATAAGGCTCGTTAAAACATCTCTTACTGGGGTAGCGCTTCAGAATACTATCTAAGAGTTCTCTTCTCAGAACTATATTGGTTAGCATGATCTATAGATACACTGGTTTTATGTCGTGCAGGTATAAATTACTTTTTTTTAATCTAGCAATTCAAATTTAAATCTAAAATCACAGGAACTACCACACTTTTACTAGAATTCAACTTCTGTGAGCCACAATTTTCTCTATTGCAAAATGGGAATATTTTAAACTTTACTAGAATAATCCAAGGTTATCTTGGAACATGGCAAATAGGCTCCTTCAACTTTGGTGGTAGCTGTTATTATCAAAAGTACTCTCTGTGAGAGATGATACATAGGCTTTCAAAGTTCAATGCAGTAGTAGGACAGAATTACATATATTACGTCTTTTGAATATTGTACAATATGACACCAAGGGAGAATGATAAACATAATCCATAGGAATGATAAAATGGAATGATCTGGCAGATAATTTTCAGAAAGGATGTCTGAAGGTCATTTATATTCTTGGCTAAATTAACTTATATTTCTTCTTTCATTATCCTTGCATACTCAACATTTCTCACATCATCACTAATAGCAAATCAGTAGACTGTCTGACATACAAGATCTTTCCTCTTAATTGCACTTTTGCAATATCTTCAAAGTGCCCTTTGAAGAGTGAAAGAAGCAAACAGACTTGTTTGCTTAATTTACAACCTACAGGACCAATAACTATGATTATTAACAAAACCAATACTGGATTCGAGAGGCCTTCACCTCCACTTCAAATAATTAAAATATCTTTTATTTTTGTGTTGGACTACTACACATTAATGTTCCGCCCAGTATCTAGAAATGGAAATCCACACAACAAGAATGATTGTCCTTGCATCAAATGTTTTCTATATCTGGTTGACCTATAAATAATAACTATTGGCTTCAAAATTGTTATTATAAAATTTATTTTACTTATCTGTGAAGACACACTGAGATGTGTGGGGCAGAGAGGCATAAAGGCTGGAGTTTTGGTAAGTTTGAACACTTTTTACTTAGGGTTAGTGACGCGCAGATGAATATCGTCAAAAGTGAGTTTGTTCACAAGCCTTATAGCCCAGCATAATGTGTATATCAATGCAGGATTGCTCTATCAGAGCTAAGTTTTATTAGTATATAAGTATATATATATATATATATATATATATATATATATATATATATACATACTCCCAACCCACCCCATCAAGAGATAGGGAGTGTTACTCCTTACAGTTTTTTTGTTTTGTTTTAACTTGGGTAAAATGAGACAATTAGGTAACCAGTGTGCACAAGCTAACAGATAGTAGATTTAGAATTGACCTACAAAGTCCACTTTTAAATGTATTCTGTTAGAAGTTTTTAACTTGGGAGATAATTCTGATGTGTTCAGTGCTGTCAACTAAAAAAGAGAATAAAACAAATTTAATATGTTATAAATGTTTGGCAAACCTGGGTTTTATTCTAGAATCTGACAGTTTTTTAATGTATTAACTTAAAATAATTATTGCTAAATACTTTTGTTAATTTTTGTTTCTCAGATGAGAAAACAATTTCATTCATATAATTTTGAACTTTTCCAATATAGTTTGATTTTTCAAAGTATTATATTTCTGATTTGTTTACATCTATTTCTGGTTATTTTGCCCAGGCTTTTTTTTTTTTTTTTCATTTTTACACATTAGTGCACCTAATCATGTTACTCCTTTTTTTTCGACAAGTCTTTAAATGGCTCTCAGATGAGGAAGTATTATTATTAGATCATGCTTTTACTCTTTAATACTAAGGAAATCAATTATAGACTGTATTCTTGCCTTATTTTTTTTGTTTGTAGTCACATAGACTAATACTTCATTACTTTATCTCCAAATGTTTATTTTTATTTCTACAAGAGACTTTAGTAGATGAGTTAGAATAATTATTAACTGACTTAGTGATCTACTTTTGAATAGACAAGTTTATTCAATACAATTATTTTCACACTTTTTTATTCTACCACCTTTTAATAATCTCAGCCCATCTATCATCACCAAAAAATACAGAATTAAAACTAATACATTTCTCGTTTTCTCTTCATCTCTTGAATTAATCCTATTTAATTCAGTAATGGAGAAATTCAAACATTATGGGGTTATAACACATTTTTGTCTAAATTTTCAACATGAATATTTTCTTTTTTTGGGGGGGGGGCGCGGTAAGGCAACCTTTGCTTGATCTCACAGATTGCAAGGATCTTGTCACCTTACAATCCCTTATTTTATTATTATTAATTTTTTTTATGCCTATAGCACCTGGTCTTCCTAGGTGGTCTCCCATCCAAGTACTAACCAGGCCCGACCCTGCTTAGCTTCTGATATCATGTGAGACTGGGCTTGTTCAGGGTAGCATGGCCGTAGACAAAGTATTTTCTTTTGCATGTGAAAATTCATATTTTAAGATATCTTTCATGGTGTTTATATATATATATATACATATATATATATGTACATATATATATTAGAATTTATATTAGAAGTTACTCACATAAATTAAAAGTATTTCCATTTGATAACATTAAGTAATGATAATGTAGACATTTAGTGATTGTTGACCAGTACAATGCCAAACATTGCAATTATTTATCAGTCACTATGTTTTAGATTAAGTGCCTTGAAAGTGAAATAATTTTCTTCAGAACTGAGCAGTCTATTTTTAAAATAACTATATACCTAGGTATTCTTTAGTTTACGGTTATGACATTTTCCTATGAATATTTTTTAGAGTTTATTAGCTATTCCATGTGCTGAGAGGACAGTTTTGAAAGATGCTTTTTAAATATTTTTCCATGATCATCATTCATTTGCATTTCTGATGAACATAAATTCAAAATTTTTATATTCCTACATTTAGTCTGTTTTCTATTCACTTCTAGCATAGCAAAATGTTCATACTTTTTTTTGTTTGTTTATACCTTTTCTATAATCTTTTACATAATGTTAGAGAACACTCTATGTTTTCTTATTTTTAGAATACATGTGGAGGCTTCCTTGAGTTCAAGAGTTTTCAAAACAGGTATAAGTTTATTCTAAGTGCAAAACAAATATATAACAAAGGCATAAAAATGTGGTTAAATGCACTGCCTTGAAAATAAATAGAACACTCACTTCAATTCTCAGTCTTATAGTTCAAAAGATCTAATGTTGAGAGGTTAATGTCTGTATTTCAGTTTACTCATCCAAAAAACAAATATAGTCACATCAGCTAGGTTACAGGGTAATTTAAAAGCTAAAGTGGGTAATGTCTGAAAAGTATTTAAGACAATGCCAGATATACAGTAAACAATGATAACTCTATAAAATTCAGTGTTATATAGATATTTTTAAAAATAAACCAGTTAATAAATATGGAAATAAAATCGATGTTTCCTTTGCTCTTCATACCCTTCTATTATAAATAGAACATATAATATTTTGTTACTCATCTGATTTGAGCTGATTAAATTGGCAAAAAAGCCTACCCAGGCCATGTGTTTTTATGTTCATTCTATTACAGATTTTAGCTCTTCGTTGTCATAATATAACAACTTTATGAGGTGTGAACACAGAGAAGGATAAAAGAGAACCTTAAATTATATTTTCCTAACTTCTCTATTTTTTTTTCTTCTTCCTTCCTTTCCTTCTATTCCTCTCCTTTCTCTCTCTCCCTCTTTCTCCTTTCCTGCTTAATTCTTTTTTTTCTCTTTCTTCTTTTCTTTCTAAAACAAATTGTGAGAAATTAACAAAAACATGGATGTAGAAGGATTAGCAGTTCGGAAGGTAATAATAAGTTCAGACTATTGAACATTAAATAGATTGTAGTTAGAATGATATATTTAATGTATAATTTAAGAGAATGATTAATATTTCAGTATCAGCAGAGAGTTGATTGCTATTATCTTTGATGGTTGATGAGATAGTCGAAGGTCTTAAAAAAGGTCACTCTGCTCACTGTTTGCTCAACTTAGGAACAAAGCATGTTAAATTAGATTGAAACTCACAAAGAGTTTTACTTTTTTTAAAATAAGTATTCTTGGTTGTCACATCTAGAAATTGTGATTTAGGAAACCAAGTGGGAAATGAGAATGGAAGTTAGAATCTATATAGTTTAAATGCTCCTTAGGTTATCAAAATTAAAAAAAAAAACTTTTCTATGTTAATGACATTTTTAAAAGAAAGAAAAATGTATAAACTGGGAGAAAATATTTTACAAATCACATATCTAACAAAGGGCTTGTATGCAGAATATATAAAGAACTCTTAACATTCAACAGTAAAAAACAAACACAATAAAATACAAATTCAATTTTTGAAAAATAGGCAAAAACTTCAATGTTGTACCAAAGAGAATATAAGCATGGTAAACAAGCTCATGAAAAGATATATAGTATTGTTAGCCATTAGGGAAATACATTAAAACCATGTTGTGATACCACCACATACTTATATGAAAGCCTTAAAAAAATGGCAATACCAAAGGCAGGTATGGATGTGTAGCAATAAGAGAACTTATATGTTATTGTTGAGACCCTGGAAAACACTATCACTTTCTTATAAAGTTATATACACACTTTTCATATGACCCAACAATCCAATTTCAGGTATTTATCTTACCTAGAGAAATGAACACTTCTGGATTCACACAAAAACTAATATGCAAATGTTCTAGCAGATCCATTTAGAATCAATAAAAACTAAAATCAAGCTAAATGTCTTGCAGCACATAACAGAACATAACTCCGAAATAAAAATGAATGGGCTATTGATAAACACAACCTCTTGAATAAATCTCAAATGCCTTATGCTAAATGAAATAAGGCAATCTGAAAAAGTCAAATACTGTATGATCTCATTTGTTTTACATTATCAAAATGACAAGTCCATTGTGAGGGAGAGGAGACTAGTGAATGCCAGAGTTTAAGGGTAGAAGGAACTTATGATTACAAAGAGTAAGCATGAAAGGTTTTGGGGGCTAATGGAATTGTCTGTATCTTGTTTTTTTTGGGAAATTCACAAATCTATAAATGTACTAAAGTGTATAGATTTATACATTCAAAAAAATATACTTTATTTTGTTAATTTAAATATTTAAATTAAACAACATCAACAAAAACATTTTCTAGGTGGTTCTAAAGCATATCCAGGATTTGGGACCAGCAATTTGAATTGACCAATTTCTCTGACAGTTCTAAATCAGTGAGTCAGGAATATAGACCAGTAATGTATTACTTTAATACATATTCTCAGGAAGTGCTTTATGGCTTATATGAATTAAAGGAGAATTATCTCATTGAAGTCCAACTGGCAGAATTATAGAAGATGAATATCAGGGAGAATGTTGTTTGAAGGAATTAAGAGGTCATTAATGACCACTATATTTACATTTGCACATACCATGCTACAATGCTGTTTATTCACTGATTTCTCCATTTTTATATCATTCTGAGGTGTTTATTCCATTCTGAATCATTATCCTTGAGTTCATTGTGTGAAAAGGGAAGTAGACACATCAACTTAGCTCTCATTCACTATTTATGAAATGGTTGTTTTCGGAATCAGAATACTAAAGTGATAGAGATAGAAGATTCATTACAATAATTCGAACTTAATGTAAAATAAGTGCTATGTAAATAAACATACTAAGGTCAAAATCTAGGTTGACCTCTAGCTTACTGTAACACTACCATTGTGTTTCTCGTTGTTTTACTCTATTCAGTAGTATCCTGCAATAAGCTATCAGCATGTGGCTGGCTCCTTATATTGGAGACCTAATATAAGGAGGTATTATCGAGCTGACACTGTCAAATCCAAGTAATACCTCAGGTTTTCAGGACCATTCTCCTGGAAGGCAAGTCAAATAACCATATTAAAATATTCTTTTTGAAGAAAGAAGATCAAAAATTTATCCGTGGTTTTATATCCCATTGGAAAATATTCAACCCACAGGATAGCATCTCTTACATTTCTACATACTTGGATAATGTGAAGGGTTCTGTAGTGCTTTGTGATTAGCAGCAGAGTCCTTGCTGAAGGAAATGCTAGGGATGTGATGAGTGATGAGGTTCTGAAACAAGACTCAGTCATGCTGCACCTATGTGAACTTGATTTGTTGTTATGTGGGTACCATAACAGCTGGAACAAGAGGCAGATGAGGCTAATAAGATCTAAAGTTGCCAAAGAGATAAGCACCTGATATACTGACCTGCTTTATAACACCCTATCTGTAATGTAGAAATGTATAAGATGTACAACTGTTTAGCAGTTTGAACGGGGCCATTATTTACCTCTTCCCAATGAGTATTTATATGTTTCCTTTTTGCGGTTTAGAAATGACAAATGAGCTATCATATTGCATTAAGTGTCAAAAAACAGTAGGTTATTATTTTAGCCAGAATTCATTAAACTCTCTTTTATAAGGATTTTTTTAATAGTCTTAAGTCTTATTTTATAGTACCCTGCTTACTTATCAGCATTTATTCATAGTTTAATCATGGTATACTCTCTAATGCCCACTAATATCATCTACAATAGAATAAGCACCATGATAAACTATTTTTAATATAACAAAAACAATGTACTAAAACAATTATTTTGACTTGGATTTATGTGCAATTTTTTTTAAAATCAACTCTAAATTTCTGTTGTTTCTCCACCAGACTGTATAAGAAAATTTGTAAAAAAAAAATTAAATATAATGTCAATCTAAGCTATTATAGAAAACAGTGTCTTTAATACAAGAAAAAATGACCATTCTGAAATAAGAAAACAGGAGTGTCATTCAAAACACAATTTATCATTGCAAATAAAATAAGAATTAGAAAAATGTGATTTTCCCCCTGTGAGTTTTGAAGGTAGTGTAAAATTATAGCTTGCTGTTTTCTGAAAAAAATATGTCTGATTTATAGAGTTCAAGACTGACAAGAGTGTATAGAAATTGCCATAGTTCAACTCTGGCTTAGGGCTTTGAAGTGGCATTCCATAGTTATTCTCATAGTAAAATTGTTCACCTTTCATTTTATAGAACATGATAATGGATGGTACTTTGGGAGCCTTGAAGTGATGTGTCAAACACATACTAGATATACTTCTAGTATTTAAATACCAATTCTTGGGCACCACATATGAATATGCTGGCTTTTGGTATGTTTGAATTATGCCATAGGCAGCCAATGGAATTGTCCTGAAAAGATTATCACTTCTTTTATTAAAAGTAAACTTATCTATCAACATATCACTGCCATATTTATAATATGGTAGCATAGACTAGTGGAGAGATTTTTTAATAAAAAGACATAGGAAGAAATTATATTGCTGGCATTGTAAAAAAGAATTATATTGCATTTAAGTTCTTAGCTGTATTATCTTAAACATATAACTTTAAATAATTTAACCTCTCTGAGGCTTATTTTCTGTAAAATGCAGGTAAAATTACCTACATTATTTGTCACTGTGTATTTGTTGTTAAATACAAATAAGATAATGTGTTAAAAATTATTTATTTATTCTATTCCAATATGCTTTTCTGGTTTTTCTCTTAATCCCTTATTTAATTATCTAACTAGTAAATGCTATTTTTTCTATGTTTCTATTCTTAACCCTCTTCTCTTGACTTATTTTTTCACCTCTGAGTGATTTTATTCCCTTTCATTGACATAGATTTTGATACATATTCATGATTTTCTAACACCAACTTCAGTTCAAGCTCTAGCACCCATATAGGGAACCATTTACCCAGGATTCACTGCTAAATTTAATTACATCTCTTTAATTTAGGCCTAACAGTGACCTCAGTTCCAAGAGTCAAATCAACCATTTAAAAAAGCACTAACAACCCGAGTGAACTGCAAACATGGAATCTTATTTAAGCTTGTTTAGGAATCTCATTTTTATAAACTCTTCAAGCAACAACTAAATCGTTTATTTACCTCATCATTCTATATCCTTTGAATCTACATATACAGCCATAATTTAAACTACCACAATATTAGTTTCTAACTTGCCTTTCTACTTCTTGACCATCACACAGAAGGCAGGTTGCTAGATCTTAAAAACAATCCTACATACTCATACCCGCTTCTCAAACCTTTTCAATGATTCTCTTACACCTAAAATGTAATGAGACCCTTACAATGACCCAGGTACCTTCAGCATCTGATACCACCTTTATACGTTCTCAGTTGTCAGTTTAGGCCCTGAAAATGAGGCAGGTATCAACATGCTCTCTAGATCCGCAGTATAAAATTTAATTTTATTTCCTGAACATACAATTGTTTCATGTCTCAGTGGCTTCACACATGCTCTTTCCTTATATCTAAAATGTCTTTTCTCATTCACCTAATTAATCCATACTTATCTTTAACATACTTTCTTCACAAATTTTCTCCTTTGGGAAATTGTACATTTATTCTAGCATATCTAAATTTCTGTAATAATTCAGTTATAAATCTGATGCCCCCCTCCAAATTTGTTTTTATAAGCCTCTGGGGGGCATGGATGAATAATCCTGATGTCTGTAGGGAAGGACTTTAATTTTTAAATTATATTATTATGATTTATTAAAACATACTAAAGAAATTAGCAATTAAAATGCAGCTCCTTTGTATACTGACGCATATCACCTTTTAGTAAAAAATAGTTAAATTTGAATGAATACAGTTGATTCTTAACTGTAATAATGAATTTGACATAATATACATTTACATTGTTCATTTGTTTAAAAAAGAACATTATAAATTTACATTATACACATATGTACATAAATTTACATAGTCAATTAATGGTATTTATTCTGTTAGTCTTATAAATAAAATATGCAATAAGTGAAAACATTATTTTAATAGAAATAAAGTCAGAACTAAAACATTTTACCCCATAGGTGATTCCTAATTTTATAGACATAAGATTTATTGTACATAAATATATTGTTATTAATTTTATGATAATTTTTATTACATTTTATTCTGCAAGGCATTAGTGATATGCAGATATATAAAGTTTTATATGATCATAGCATATACCTTGAAACATAACAAATGTCAACTGGAAAGAGACTAGTATGAAATGATTAGTTTTCATCATAAGATGACCATTTGCTTTGTCATGTAAACAAGAATAATTCTGAAAAGTGTAGGAGATGTGACAACACTTTTACCAGTGCCATAGATATAAATTGATACTGTTTCATGTAAACCAGGTTGCATGTCTTCTGGTCATTCTGTCAATAAATGTAATGTAATAGTACTATATATAAAATATAACCTATATATCATGTTTATATATATAGTCACACACACACACACACACACACACACACTGGTAAATACACATTATGTAGCATATATAGTATTGATGTATATGTATAATATGTATGTACATGTGTGTGTGTGTGTATGCTGTCTATACATTTTTTATTAAATGTTAACTTCTTAATACAAAATGGAGAAAAAATACTATACATTTTAATTTGAGTTTTTTTACAGTGCTGTATTAAATTAGTTAAATAAGGGCAGTCCATTTATGTTTCCCTTTCACAAAAATTTTATTTTTTTTTCTATTTATGTTTCTAGATACAATTTTACTGGTAGAAAGAGCCACCTCCATAACCGAAAAGGAAAGGGGACAAAGAAATTACATTATACTTGGCTTAGCACTGATTTCTCTTTACACTTCTTTCCATGTACTCAAGTTTCTTTCATATACCTCTAGGTGAAATCAATACAAGTGGAAAATCACTTCATAAACTAGAAGTTGGCAAGACCCAAATTTCTATTTTCTAGTTCAGACTGTCAACCATTCCTTATATAAAATGGCTTCAAACCAGTTTATGATTTTGTTTATAGTGTTCTGGGTGAGCTCCAATTTATCAATGTTATATATATATATATATATATATATATATATATATATATATATATATATATATATATATTTGATCTGAAGCTATTTATAAAACTTGATATGATCTTATTAATGCTGCATAGAAATACTTTTGCTTCCTTTAATTATATGCATTGATTAATGCACCTAAAAATTGCATTAACATTTTGGTGTTCCCATTGTACTCCTGAAATACAGTGTTTCAAATCAGTTAAACCCTTGAATCTTGTTTATATATATTCCAATAAAGAGAACTAGAATTTACTATTTTATTTCTGTAGCTGGTTCCCTGTCCCAAATGCAAGATATGCCAAAGCCTTGTACATTTTTTTTTATCTTCTTAGAGTACTTTTAGTCTGTCATCACTATCTCTTCAACTTTATGTCTCTAGAAAATGTGATTAATGGACCTTCTACATCTTTATCAAAATCACTGATAAATGCTAAAGAGATCAAGTCTAAGACAGAGACTTCTAACATATTACTAGAACTTTAACACCTGAGTTGATGTCAAACTATCAATAAATGACCTAAAATATATTTTTCATCCTATTTAAAGTATGTTTTATCAGACTAGATAGACTCACACAAGACATATAAATGTGTCTCTTGCCAAGGAACAATCATTCTAGTATATTACTGTAATTAATATTCAATCTGCTTATGTCATTATTTCCCATATTACAGTTATAAATTGAAAGAAGGAATGAATGAACCATAAGTACTCCAGTATTCAGTTATGTTCTCAAAATATCATTATTTCTATATCTATGCTTTTATATCATTATACAATGAGTCACTAAATATCAAAACACGCTCCTTTCTTCCTATATGAGTAATGAATTCTATTTTATGGGGACTTTCTTGTTTTCTTCTTCAATAAGATATATCATCTGCTCTTGAAACATGAATTATATGTATACTATTTGTTATTTGCCTTAAGAAATGATGTATTTAATCAATTCTTGGTATATCATTATATGTTGAAATAGCTTGGGGAAAATGGAATGATTTGGATTATAGACTCTAAGGTATGATTAGACTCTAATCTTAAAGGCTAAGTTTTCAGGATGAGTAGACATATAGCTTGGACTAAGAACCAACTGGTGCCAGTATTATTTTCATGATACACCAGCTCTCTCCCTCTTTAAATCTCATATTAGTTTATTTTATGTTCTAATGGGCGTTATTCTGTTTTTCACTAGAGAATGACTTTTTCCACATAATGAGAATTTTGAGGGCTTATCACTTCCACTTGTTGAATCTATACCCTATAGTTTCAACCAAAGTAGAGGGATATATTTTTTCTTTTCACCAATGAGGTGGGAAAAGGAAAGGGAGAGTGGAAGGGAGGGAGGGAAAAAGAGAGAAGAGAGTGGGGGAGAAAGAAGGAGGGAGGGAGAGACGGAGGAAGGGAGGGAGGGAGAGAGAGAGAGAAAGAAAAAGAGAGAGAGAGAGAGAAAGAGAGAGAGAATGAGAGAGAGAATGAGAATGAGAGAATGAGAATATTAATTTAAAAAGTATATTAAGTAGTCTTTTGTGTGTGGTATAATTATTCTAGTTTAGATTAGGGAACAGAGACAAAGTAGAACACAGAAGGTGTACTGATGAAGTTCGAGACCACCAAAGCAGTTCCTGTTCTTGACTCTGGCTTTGATTCCTCTAAGCTCATTGCTGTTCTGTGGTGTTATAGACAACTCTTCATGTCTAAATAATTTTCTATGTGAAAAGTTTTGTGTTTACCATTTGGCTCTAGTGGAGCCATAATTTTCTTCCCAACTCACTCCACTCTTCTGACTATTGAATTTTTTTATTTTAATCTGATAATTTTATTTTTCATCTTTGAGACTCTCTGTGTTCTTTAGTTTGCTATTCTACAATAACACATTTTTTCTTAAAGCTTCTAATATTCACTGAGATTCATATTAGAAGCAGTTCCACTCTAGGGGTTATTTGGCAACTTGTGGGGAGATTTTTAGCTGTTACAATTTGTGTGAGTCAGGTGGGGGCAGGGGCTTGCTACCAGCATTTAGTGGGTAGAAGCCAGTCCCCCACAACAATTATCTGTGCCAAAATATCAATAGTGCTGAGGTTGAGTAATTTTGTTCTAGATACTATAAAAGTCTTTCTAAAAATTTGTAGCACAGATAAACAAAAATGAGACCTACTTCACAGTTATTGAATCATAATGTTAGGATGGGTATGAAGGCCTGAAAATCTGCTTTTCTAAACAAGTTTCTCAGATAATTCTTAAACACACTGAAGTTTTCAAACTTTAACTAAGAGATACTATGAACTATGTATGCCCTTTCTCAGTATGAGAAATGTTGCATTTGGAGCACAAGCCATCTTCTAAACTCTTTTTAATGTTAAAGAAAAAAAACATACTTCATAATCTTCTTTGGTAATTGGCCCTGATAACTATAATACACTGTTTATTTCCTATTTGACTCTGATCTCTCCAGCCTTTCAGAACTATCATTAGCACTTTGCTCTTGATTTATCTAGAAATATCTTTTAAAGTACTTCATTATTACAAGCAAATTACTATCAATTACCACTATGCAATGCCAACCTCTGATCGCCATCAGTTTGTGAATCACCCAGGAAAGATAAAATCTTTCGATGATTGAAGATAGCACATAGTGTTCTTTCCTTTTCATCCTTAGCTAATCTCCTAATCAGTGAACAATTAAGTAATAGTAATTTTCAGCATACTTTAAAGTCATATTTGCTCTCTGGAACTCACACACACATACTTCAGTCTCTCTCTCTTTCTCCCTCCCCACTTCTCCTTTCCTCATCTCCTTCCTCTCCCTTCTCCTTTCTCCTCCCTTTATCCCTGTCATTCCTCTAATTTTTAGTAAGACAATAGTACCTAACCCCAGACCTTACACAGAAGCAGATTTAATGTGAGATCATTGACTATGGTATCCATAAGTTGAAAGGAAAAAGAAATAAAGTGAGCAGCACTCTTGGGTTTTGTCCTTCTTCATGGCAAAGAAGGCTGCAAATTCTTAGCAGCAAAACCAACTGTCAGACCTAGTAACATATTGAAATCCACTACTTGAGGGTTTAGACTGCCTACCTAAAAATTAACTCTATCTCAGTCAACTATTTCAGGTTTTTATTCATGATAATATTCTTGACAAATGCTGACAATATTGTGACATTTTGACTATATATGATTATGTGTAATCTAACAATATTTACATATTAAAGTATTCAGCCTACTGTATATAAATTATCCTCTACATTTTTAGCCCCAAGGATATCATCTTCTCCACAGAAACATGTTTAAAAAGTATTTTCATACTAAATTAAAATGATTGTGAAATAAATAATTTACATCTTTCTGATATTCAAGTGTAGTGTTTTTCAAATATTTTTGGGAAACAACATTCAGATACCCACAGGTTGAAAATCGCTATTACTTAACAAAAATGGAAACAGTGAAATATAATGCAGATAGAATAATCATAAAATTAGAGAACACTGATTTTGCATATTAGGAAATAGGAAAGTAAATATGTTTCTCAAAATTACACAGCTGACATTTCAATTACAAATATGTGCACACCGAATGTACGCATAGCCAGGGGTTTGTGGTCATAAGCTGCATGACAATCCATAAACATAAACACCAATTTGGGGTAATAAAATCATTATTTTTAAAATATAAAAAATTAAAAAAGATTTTAATTATTACAGAATAAATAGGAGATGATAAAATCTTTTAGTTTACATCCACTGTCTATAGTCTTCCCCTCACCCCACAAACAGTATTCCCAAGGTTTACATCCTTTTATATTGAAGAATGATTCAGTAAAAAAGAGAAAAAATGCTATTAAGTTTTCTTTTATGGTTTTCATTAGTTTTTTTCTTAAAATTTTTATTATGTTTAATATATACAGAAATAGAGAGAATACTATGAAGACTCCCAATGTACAAGTCCCCAACCTCAATTGAACAATTAGCTAAAGGCAAATCTTGTGTTATCTTTACCCAACTATTATTATTTTCAAACATATTCCAGACATATTCCAGAAGGTAATATATGTATTACCTTCTGTAAATATCTAAAAGATAAGAACTCTTTAAAGAACAACCATGATTACATTATGTTAAAAATATTAACAGTTGTTTCTTAATATTATCAAATGTCAGGGAAACTAACTACTGCTCAGTTTCCCCCATTAGCCTCCTCATTTCTATTGGTTGTCTTCCTTGTTCAAAAGAAGTTCACACACTTTACTCATTTTCTTTTGTTTGCCATTTAATATATACTCTCCTTTTTATCTTGAAAATTAATTTGTAAACAAACAAGTCATTTGTCCTGTAGAGTTCCTGCATTTTGAGTTCTGCTAATTGAATCCTCATTCACCTATATTTCCTTTAAATTAGTGAAGTATTGTTATGATTCAGAGTTCTTGGATTTTTGTTTATTTGCATAAATCTTTTTTTCTGTGATAATAGTTTCTTGTATTTGGTTATATAAATTCAGGGTTGTCTCTTTTACTGATGTTAAAATTAAGTGAGTTCAGTTTCTATCTATGCAATTATCTAAAGTTCAGTTGCTATCCATATGATATCTATCTATTATAAAGTCTATGTTTTTATGTTATATTTTTGGCTCTTCATTTCATTATAGATTAAAATTGGTGATATTCTCATTTTTTCCCTTTTTTATTAAATAGTGGGAATACATTATTCTTGAGACATTATTTCACCTTGTTAACTATTATCTCAGGATACATTTATACAGACCACACAGAATTTGCTTTATTCTTTATATTACATTTGTGATTGGTTTCCTTGCATCATCCATATGTGAACATTAGGATATATTTTTTGTGTCAGTTTGAAGTTATGGACTATCTGCTTTAATCTATTGCAATTGTAATTGTTATTGAAGCACAAATTGCCCCATATTTTTTCAATGAGGCTTCTCCCAGTTCCCACTTGAATCAAGTAATTTACTTTGATATTTGACTTTTGATCTAAATTTTAAATTGTGTCATCTATTATTTGCCATAATATGTGATTCTAGAAAATATTAATGAACTGCAAAAGTGTCATTTAATTTTGAAATAAAGATATATACTCCCCACCACTTTTTTGTTTTTATTGTCAAAATCTTAGAATAAAAGAATCAAGTTGCCCAAGTAACCTGTAAAGAATATTGTTCTTCACAAATAATTAACAATCATGTGAGGAAAGAAATAGCATGTCACTTGACACTATTTAGTCTTGCATGTCAAACTTTAAGAAGTTAAGTTCTCTTATAGTGAATGCAAATGACAACCAGTTTTGATGTAAAACTTCCTATGTTATGAATGCTCATGGTTGTTTATTTCTTACGTCACCACTTCTTACATTTCCCTTTCATTCTTTTGGAATGCTGTGGTAGTTACTGTGTTAAGTGCTGTCGACTATAGTATTGGGCATGTGTTTAACCATGTCATATCTCATTGCCTGTTAGTATTACTTTTCAAACTTTCATATCAAGAGTTCCAAGATGTTTATTAAGAGGTTATTTTGTTCTTGACAGAGGCCACTCTTTCAGATTTTCTGCAAGTAGAGGAAGAGTGGTAGCTGTACTGCTCCAATTTGTTTGTAGAGGGCTACCCTGCTAGTTTCCACAACCAAAGCTGCATGGCTGTTTTGTCTCAAAGAGCATCCTTGTGCACAGAACTACACCTTTGTGGACTCTCCCTTACAACACTTTGTGTAAATTCTCAGAAGGATTCTCAAAACTCTTTGCTTTAGATTCTCAAAAGGCATTCAATGGAAAGTATTTAAAAGTTCTTATAATAGATACATAATATATCACTTTCCTTCCTTTAAAAAATTCTGTTTATTATTTCCAAACTAAAATATATAGTGAACTCTGAAACATTAAATATATTAACAATGATTCTGTGAGAATAAAAGTTGATCTAATGTAAAGGTTATGATTGATGAAGTAGTCTTACATATATGTTACCTATCATACTACTAATTAAAAATATATCTTTAAAATATTGATAATAAATACCCCAAATTACAATTCTGAGTCACTTAACTTTTGTGGGGTCAAGTACATTCTGTTCAGATGGTGACATCAATTATTATGCATCATTTCTGGGAAAGGAAGTTCTAAAAATATTTATGGGGGAAATTAAGAGATGAAAGGGATATGACTTCTTATTAGCATAATTTTTCTCTAGAAAATAGGATCTCTTAAGAAATACTAAATATGATAGACAAAATGTCAGGAATAATTACACTAAATGACATTGGCATAATGGAGATGCTTCATCCTTTAAAATTTTCTGAGTCCACATATCATTTTTGAGAATTCAGAATGAACACTTAAGCTATAATAAAGCTGAGAGTATTCACTCAATTTTTATATATAGAAAAATCAATCACTCTCACTTATTGTTATTCATAATATAGATTTTTTTGGCATCAAGAACAACAAGCTAAGTTTTTCTGCTGTTCCTTTGACATGATCAGTATAATAATATGATGAGTCACACATGGATAATTCTTATAAAGAGCCTATGTGATTATTCTCAGTGAACAATTGTAAATCTGTCATGTTAAATACATGAAATTGCTTAATTTGTGTTTAAAATAACAGCTATAATTTGCAAATAATGTATTAGGATTTGACAACCCTGTATATCTATACTCTTTAATGGAACTGCATGCAAAAACCATAGAAGGCAATTAAAAAGAACATTTAATTCTTTAGGAAAAAAAATCAATCACCACTATCAATGAATATAAAATACCTTGTAAAATATACCTCATAATGGTAGTTATTTTACTAATGATATTTCTTTCATTTGTCAAATTGGTTTTATATGTATTTCACATTTTATCAGTGCCACTTTTTATAATAATATCCAATGCAGAGAAGACATATTATTTCTTAGGCAAATAAATCTTGTTTTTAGCCCTTTAGTGATGTGAAAAACGTAGAATCGTGTATACAAGCCTCAAATAACTAGATATTAAGCATATGAAATTATACGTTTTGAACTCAACTATAAAAAGAAGTTTAATCACTGAAATAGTTAATATTTGAACTTATAAGGAAATTTGATGTTGTTAACAAGAGTTTTAAATTGTATTTTAGTATGTTTGAGGTATCTTATTTATAATAAAGAAAGCAATGTAAATCAGTGAAATAACAATTTATAACAGGGTGATTGTATTATGAGGTGTCTGTATTGCCATAATGAAACAGGATGATACTAGCTACAATAACAGGCCTTGGGAAGGTACTAGTAAGGTAATCAATTCCGTATCAGCCCTCTGTATAGAACAAGCTACAACTAATTTTTGGTAAAACTATGATTAGTCCATATTTATCATGTGTATTCTTAAAAACTATATTATAGTGTTATTCCATAATCTTTTGTGAATTACTCCCTTTTTTTGAAACCTTTTCCTTCTCTATAGATCTCCATGTCATTAGCAGATAATGATGTTGAATAACCCAGAGAAAAATTTCAAGGATAAATCTCAGTCTAGTTTAGGAGTCCCTCATCTTGATACCTCAGTAATCATTTCCTTATTTCTCCAACAACCTTATCATTTCCTCATAGAATTAATGGTCTATGTATGCAAGTTATTCTTATTGCAGGAACATATATTTGTTTCCATGTAGCCTCTGGAAAACCCCATGGTACCAAAGAGAAAGTGAGATTAAAAATGACAATCTTCTAGTGTTACATGAAATATAATTGAACTCTCAGATCCCATGAAAGAGCCCCAGGGACCCAATATCATATTTTAAGAACTATTCTTTGTCATAATAGCATCATGTGTCTCTCCTCTGCTCAATATATCTTGCTTCCATGGAGCATGTATTATTCAACTTTATATTTTCAGAACCCACTGAAATGACTTATTCTTGTTAATTACTTGGTCAATATCTGCTGTAAACGCATTCATATTATGTATCAAAAAATCATTCCACAAATTCATATTATATATCAAAATGCATTCATATTATATATCAAAAAATCATTCCACAAATTGTTTTAGAATTATTATACATATAGTTACATTTAAAAAATATTTTTCATATATATGGAAACATATATAGTTTTATACTATATATTACACATGTATCACTGTACATATACACCTATATGCATATGTGTATGCATATATACATATACCCACATATATAGTTTTGTACACATGAATCTTATGGTTATGCCTATGTTCAGGTGATTATAAAAATTTCTGCTTACCATTGTCTCAACAGGCCCAGCTCCTTGGAAAACAAAATCTTTTCCATAAAACTTCTTAAAGCCCTGATTTCACCAACTTATCAAACAGCTATGTCCTCAAACACTATAGAAAAGTGAAGAAATAAAGTTTTTTTTTAATTTTATACTAGATCAATTGTGTATTTATTTGGTAAAAAATAATACACATTAATCAATTTCAGATAAATATAAATGTGAGGTGCAAAGCAAAAAAAAATCATGTTTATGCTATTTTAATAGGCATAGTCATCTTAAATAATATATAAAACACTGCAAATTTCAACATACAGAAAAATGTTTGAATGCTAGACATCTCATCATTCTCTTTGACCTCATCTCCTATCATTAGCTAGTTAAGTGCTGGCACATAGATTTGGCATTAATACTGTTCAGTATAGTCAGAGTATACTTAACGCAGCACATTTTGCAATATCTTCATTATTATTTCTTAAATTGGTCATAATATATATTTTGTATATGAAAATGATTTTTATTATCATATTTAAATATTTATTTTGGGTGATTTTAATAGGAGAGAGGTTTGTCTAAACAGCCTGCTCAGCTTTTTATGTTGGAGCACTATATTTATAAATTTTGAAGAGCCTCAAGCAGAAATTATTGAAAGCTTTTTAAAAAGTACATTGTTGATTAAAGCCTCATTGATAGAAAAAAATTAAGATGAGCCAAGAAATAAACACTATTGAGTCTTTCTTCCATGTCCTGGAGCTGTTAAAATAATTAAGAGGGTAAAGTTTCAATGTACATGAGAAAGGAAACTTTCTATAAGAAAAAAAAATGCCTTTAAAACCTTATAAGACATCTTAATTTCTTTAATATAGGAAATATGTTTGTGGTTAAAAGAAAAGAAATAACTGAACTAAAATGTGACAAATTTCTATTTCAAAGACTTACTTGAAAATTAGAATATCTAATATTAGACAATATTTTTACTTCTATATCGTAATGGAATTTGTGAATACAGGACAAGGTTTGTAGAAAGAATAGCCTGACAGAGAACATACTAGATTTGGAAAATAGAATGGGAAAGAGGAAAAAATAAGGTTATAAAAAATAATGTAGTAATACAACAATATTTGTTAACATTTTGAATCATTGCTTTGTGGCTAGTAAGGTTATATGCTTTATATATATTAACATATTTAATCACAACAATTCTATGAGGCTAATCTTAAAATCGTTCCTCCTTTACAGACAATGAATTTAAGGCTCAGTCCCCTCCTTTTTCCATTTGCTCAGATTTTCAACCAGTAGGCAGTGGAGCCAATACTTAAAATCTGTTGAGTATACTGAACAGGTATTAGTGCCATAAGCAAAACTAGGCTAATTTTGAGAAACAGCTAGTTCCTATGGGTAAAGAAGACCAATTCTGTTTAGAGACATGAAGACTTAGAAGATAGTGGGATTTATAAGCTTTAATCTAGTGATTGTGAAAGAGCTCAGTGTGAGAAATATAATTATATGATAGTAATCAGAACAATATTAGACACTCACTTATGGACTGTTAATTACAACATAGGCACTTTGATAAGAAATTTAATGCATATGTTTCCTCATTTTCAATTTAAAAATAATATTATGAAGAACACATTTTTCCCTATATAAGAGAAAAAAAAAACATTTAGAATTTGCTCAAAAGTGTGCCAAAAATTAGCAAAGGAGATTAGCATCCTTTGTATCTTACTTTCAAAGCATGCTTAGTCAGTTAATAAAATCTGCCTCTGTTCATATAGATTCCAAAACAAATACAGCTATGAATGGACTCAAGAAAGTTGTAAAAAGTTTATATATGCATATATATATATATATGATTTTTTAAAGGTTAATAGGAAGTAATAAGAATTTTAATCAATGATTTTAATATTCTTTAATTGATATTAAAATACAAAATGCTTTCTCAGAAAATGTAGAAACTGAAATCTGGTGATCTAGAAGTTTAATTGATAAATAGATTTGTGCCATTTATAGTATCCTGACAATCAGTTCTACATAATTCCAGATTTAAAATATTATATTAAGGTTATCAGTCTCTTTTTTAATCACGTAATGCCAAGATGTAAATTTACTCAACAAGTAATCCTGATTGGTTTAAGAATAGATGCTCTAGTAGTATTTAGTTTTGAAGTTTTATTAATCACCTGATGCAGTGATTTAATTTATAGTTGTGTGTTCATCTCTGTGTGTGCACTTCTCAAGTAATTTTAAATATATAAAAAATGGAAAAGTCTTTAGAACATTTTTGGATCTAAAATATGAGTTCCTCTTGTTGATTAGAATCATTTGATATTTCTGTAGAAATATTATAGAGTTCATTACTACTGAGAAGTACTGTATATGCACATATAGTCTTTTACTTTTGCACAAGTCGATATATTCAGAAGCAAAGTTAGTAAACAGATAATATATATAGGGGGGCTGTGATGGAGACAGAATAGAAAATAATACCAAGACACAAAAACAAGTCATTATAGTTATGGCTAGGAGATTGAAGGATTAACCTAAGAGAAAGGAGACTGGATTTACAGCATAGGTTAGACTACGAATTAGCTATGTTACCTTGGCCTATCACATCTTTGAAAATATTTTTCAATAAGCTTTCTCCTCAATAGCATTTGAGTTAATATCTAATAGCTTTTGAAGTAATATCTAATAAATTTCACCTTTTTCCTAATTTTATATCTTTATTCTATATATATATATATATTAATATATAAATATATAGAGATATATTTATATATTTTTTCATATATTTATATTTGTAAAAATTACAAAATTCTTGAAATTCTCCAAAAACCAAATAGTTTTATGATATAGACTAAGAAAAAGAACATTTCTAGTTGTAGAGAAACTGCCTTTAGAAATTTAAAATAACTATATATGATCAGACATTGTTACCTGCTATTGTAGGAAGAGCTTATAACATGTATTTGACACATAACTATGCACATATACATGTTAACAAGGTGGATTATTAGTCTAAATGTTAGCCTAGTGTCTTTCTGATCACTGGTTATAAATGACCAAAATTAGAGGTGCATCAGTTTTATAAATATATATGCCATCGATCACCAGGGATTTCTAGTAAAAGGTTCCATGATTCTTGATATTTTATCCAATGATTTTAATTCATTGAGAAAACAATATTTAACAGTGCAATAATTTTACTCTGAATATCATCATTGAGCAAAATATTAAAAAGTATATATGTTAACACAGAACTCCTGTATTTTCTATAAATAATTTTCAAGTGATATAGTATGGAATCTCACTTTAGTGTGGAAAAGCATAACTGAGCTATTTAAGATAAAAAGAATCTAGGAAAGGACTTATTTTACATATGTTATGTTTTGTTTAGTTTTTGAGAAAAGTAACATTGAGGTTTTAATCGTTGGTAGTGACTAGCTACGCTAAAGCAAAATTTTAAGAATTACAGGTAGTTGACATTTTCTCCATTCTTAGAGAACTTTGGAGTATATACAATGATGGGAATCATGGTGGTAAAGCCAGGAAATGTAAGATAAGAAGAATTAGGTATAAATTCTGTTAACCCAAGAATTAGTGACTTGGAATTTTCTCTTACTACAGAGCACCAGAGTTTCAGGAAAATTCTGCCTCTATGTCAATTATCTCCTCTTGCCAATTTTGATTTTTTTCTATGAATGGTGTAGTTAGCACAGTATTTGACAAAATCATCTATTAAGATGTCAGTTTGCCACAGTTTCATTTTTAAATAGTTTTCTAAGCAGAGATTCAATTGAAATTTTGAATTTTTTTAAAAAAGACTAAGAATAAACTTATTTTTGTTAATTCCCCACTTACCAAGACTGACAAACCAGAACTGTAGTATATAAGGGGACCTCTGTAGTAGAAGAGGGGTTGTTTTCATAGTATTCACAGTTAATTATTTTAATGGTTTGAGATTAAGTTTTACGAAGGCAGGAATTTTCTCTTTTGTTCTCTGACATAGCCCCTGCCACTAGTCAGTATTCAAGAAACATCTGTTGAATTATTTTATTATTTCTATAAATAATTTTTAATTGTTCTTGATTTATTGTAGACCCTGATATATGTCCTTCTTTCTGTTATTCCACTATTATTTTTATGACAAAAATAGTGATAATGAATTTAAGAAATCCAATTCCCAGATGTAGGACTATAGTTCAATATTAAATACAGCATAGGAGTCCCATTATAAAATTTTTAAATATTTCCACTTTACATTCATTAGAAAAGTCAGAATCCATGATAAAGAATCATGATAAAAGCACCATGAGAACCTCATTTTGCCTTTGTTAAAAATCAAGACACACAGTAGACTTCCCCTGTTATACAGTGCATACCGTCTTGTGAGTTGCCATCTAGGCAACAAGAAATTGTCTCTTTATCTTCATACTTACAGATGGATAATGACTTGCTTACATTTTTAAGGTTTTAGGATTTCTTAGGCAATGCAAGTATTTTTCTTTTTTAAATAAAATATTTTGCTAATGTTTATGACTGGTACCCTTCTACATTGGATTCACATGGCATTACTTACCTTTATAACAGAAAGCACTAAGATGCATGAGTTAAATAGCTAGTTGACAAAGCAAAGTTAATAACTAGCTTCCTTTTTTTTTTTTTCTTTTTGATATGGAAAGAATGAGTTTTATACTCATTGCTTATTTACAATAGTCTCCTTTCAGCAGCTTGCCCTGGAGCAACATGAAAACACAATTAATACAATGGTTTACCATAACTGATTCCCAGGAGATGAAATTCACAATCCCCATATCACATCCTCTTAGTAGTGTTTCGCCCTTGATTCACAGCACATAAAAATTAGAAGTCCTTTGTAGTTGTGCAGAGACCTGCTTTAGTAGAGTTGAATGATTCATTGGTTTATCATAAAATGTCACCAAATATTTGAGTACATAAATATTAAAGACAGACCATTTTAGACATAGAAATGAACATTTTAGAATCATAACTTCTTGCGTTAGAACAATATTGGCAGACATTTAGTCCACATTTCTTGTTTCATGAGCTCACAGTTACTGTTTGGGCTAGAACCTAGATTTTGATGTGTGCTATCTAACATCTTTATGCTAGGAATAAGAGAGAACTCTAACTGATAACTGAGAACACAAGTCCACTGCACCTTCTTTTGTGGCCCTGTTTTGTAGGACAGTATATTTCGTGAACATTCTAGTAAAGTGAGATTGTTATTCTTATAAATTTTCAAGAATGCTGCATAGACTCTCATATATTTGATTAAATGCCTTTAGTAAACATTTATGAAACACTATTCTATGGCAAGCACTGTGAAGATGGATCGAGAAATAAATAAGATATAATTACTACACTTAAGATATTCAAGTTTTAGTAGTTACTGCTATATAGGAACTTCTTCCTGAGCACAGAGCTGTATGTAGAACTACCTTCCTTAAGGGCATTCCTTATTAACAAGCTGATGTATTCAGACTAAATAACTCACTTTGACACTTTTCCATTCTTAGAATGAAAACAAATCAGGACAAGCTGTCTCATCAGAAAATTTTAGAAGCAAAACAGACTTCAACATGAACTACTGAATTTTATATTACTAAGAAATATATTGTGAAACCTAACAACTGATTTTTGTTCAACAGTGTGCTTATAATCTCTTAAAGCTACCTTCTCTGGAAGGCGACTTTTATAACACACATAAAGTAATACGTTTGCTACCTTATATTGCATTTGAATTACACAGATCACAAATCTCTGGCTTCATTTAAATGAAATGATGTAAACTAATGATCTACCCATTTCAGACTCACTGGTTAATTTCCAACTTTTCAACACATGCTATGAAGAACAGGTATAATAAAGTGTGTGTGTGTGTGTGTGTGTGTGTGTGTGTGTGTGTGTGTGAGAGAGTGTGAGTGACTGTGCATGTATATTTTTTAATTCCTTCATAAGAAAGTAAAAACTAACACATTTTTCTTATTAATAATTTATGCAGTTTAGATTAAAAATTCCTAAATATGAATCTAACCTGGGTTGGATTACAAATAGGTTAAAATTAACAATAAATTTGTAAGAGGAAAATAGTTTGTTTTTTTTTTAGGTGAACAAATTCATTCTTTTTTACTTTCACTATGCATATAATTATATCCCAAAATACTCCTAAATGAATGGAACAATTACAGAAATTTGTTAGGAACCTATTATGTGCCAGATGCATTCTGGGGACATAACAGTGAACAAGATAGGTACATTTCCTGCTTTTGAGGTATTAACATGCTGGTTAGGGAGGTTGATTTATAAGAAATAAATAAATGGAATATTTACAGATAGTTAATGTGATAATAAAAAATATGGATTTTAAAGTACATAATAAGAGTGTTAAGGTCTCTTAGAAAGTATTTAAGCTAAGTCTTGAAAAGGAAAATGGGGAGAAAACATTTCAAGGATGAGAAGAAATGTGAGCAAAAAACTTGAAGTAGGAAAGCAACAAAGGAAACGGAGTTAATGATAGGCACTGAGAAAGAACAAGAGTCACAAGTGGTCTGAAGAGGTAGACAATGCAAAGATTAACCCAGGCCCTTTTAGCCAAGGTAATGGATTAGGATTATCTCATGTAAGGGAAGCAATTGGATTTGAAGCTGAAGTGAAACATGGTTTAATGTATCTCTTTGTAAAATCACTTTCCTGTAAAGAGACTGGAGGTGAAAAAAAAAAAAAGCAGAATTGTTGGGACACTATTGTTATATTTTTTGTTTTACCTTATAGATTTTCTACTACATATTGAATAATAAACTTTGATTTTTTTCTTTTGTAATTGTACCTTGAGTCATATGTTACATCTTTATTCTAGTTTAGTGATTTTTCTGTCTCCCGAAAAATATGGGGCTTATTACAAGTACTATGTCAAATGAAGTGTCTTTTAACTTTATTGTCACGGACAGAGAATATTATACAACCTGAATATATTAAAATTGAGATTTGCAAATAAATAACTAAAACAGAAGCCATTTTAAGAGATGTTTAAATTATGACTACTAGATTTTACCCAGAAAATTGAAATATGACTGAGTTGCAGTATTCTTATAACATTAAAATATATTGGCTCTTTCAGCTTCTTTCTATAAGCTAAGCTGTTTTTGTCTTAGACTATTGTTTATGGTCCCATCTGTATTGCCTGTGACTTACATTCAAGTTGCTGATATTAAAAAAAAAAAAAAAACAGTAAATATATTGCTTTTCTTGTAAACTGACTTTCAAATAAAGCACAGACACCAGTTCAAATAGCTGAAACTGATATTTTCATATTTTGCTTACCTTTATAACTGTATTATAATCCTGTATAATATCTATAGAAGTCTTTAGCATGCAACTTTGCTTTGTTAAAGCTCTCTGAAATGGAGGATACTATTTAATAGCAAATTATATGTAATTATAGCTTAATCTTCCGGGAATAATTGTTTCTTGCTATCACCAAAGGAAGTAGGAGGAGATGAATTTTAGTCCATGCAAGGGCAGAGACAATGCAATAGCTAAGATGTAAGCAGATTTGAGGTATCTAAGTTTCTGTTTATTTTATATTTTTAACAGATTTTTTTCCTTGCCTCACAGTTTAATGTTTTCAGCTTCAAACTAGGGAAAGTTTCCAGATAGCATGTTTATAGAGAAAGCACTTTCCCATTCAGAATAGTGGATTCACAACAAATAAAGTGCTTGAAGGCTCTTCTTGGATCATCTTCACTGTCTAATACCTGTTATTCTCCTATCAATCTTCAATCTAGAAAGCAGAGGTGTGTAATTGGTTTTAGGGTGTTGTCTGAAGAGAATGGAGTATAATACCTAGCACAGCACACCCATCTTTCACTATTCAATTTGCTCTTTCTACTCCTGAGTCTTGTCCTGTATAGCAGGACCTAGTAATAGGCCACTTGTTATATAGACACACATAATCAAGGGCCATGAGAGTATCTCACTGCTTATTTCTTTTTAAATTCAATTAGGTTAATTAGGTCTCATTATTACCTGTTCACCCTTTTATTTGGTGAAACTTGTTTGATATATCAGTACATTTTCTATATAGTTCATGCTGACAAATTAAAATAATCTTAGTTTTTAAATTATTTTTAATTATGTGCTTGTCAAATAGGAATAGATGACAGAATATATTCATTAATCTCTCCTTCTCTCAGGGTGGTACAATTATTGAATTAAAACATTTTCAAAAATGTTATTTTAAAATATTTTTATATAAGATAAGCCAATTATAAGGATAATTTTTATTTTTCTAATAGTTTAAACATTAAATTTGCAATGTTGATATTTTTCTGTAATTCTCTATACTTTCAATACTCATAGATTCAAAAATAATTACTAGGGTAGACATCTAGAATTATTAGTAGAAAGTATGATTTTTACAGTATCTGAACAAACTATATTAACAAATTATTTTTAATTATTTGGGGGCAAGTTGGGTCAAGAGAAATATAAGAAGGTGGGTAGTAGATGCTGAAAATTTCTTAGTTCTCTAAAAATGGAAAAGAGATGAAAGGGAAGGAGGAAGGGAGGGAGGGAGGGAAGAAAGAGAAGGAAGGAAAGGAGAGTGGAGGGAAGGAAAAAGAAAAGAGAAGGAAAGGAAGAAGGAGGGCAGGAGAGAGAGAAAGAAGGAAGAAATTAAAAAGTAGAAAAGGAGTAGAGATAAAATGTAAAATTTTATGATTAACTTAAGATTAACTTTGATTTTATGTAAGAAAATATAAATCTCTAAAAGGGATAAATTTATAATATCATAAAATACTCCTTATGTAATTTAAAAAACTATCTTTCAAAGAAAATCAAATCACAACTCTATTTAAAATCTATATTATTTACCAGAAAAATATTCTAAAATATATTACATATATTTTATGTATACCCATAAATTTATTATATGTTTTATAAATTATAAAATGACATCTTTTTTTCTTAATAGGAAAAAAAATATTATCATTGTACTTAATTAAAATATAATGACATATCTTCCATATATCTTTCCTCTAGGAAGTTTTAAAGTCATAACTTATAAACATATTTCTACACATAGCGAACAAAACTTTTTCACATTAACTTTTTAGTTTTTTTAGCAGATAACCTATGATCTGCACTTTGTTTACGCCTTTAAGGTTTATTTTTCCTTAATTTTGCCATTATTTTTCACCATGTCTTACTTCCATATTCTCATCTTTGAATGTGAACATGAATATTGACATGTTCATAACAGAATTTATTTGAACTTTCTATTCTGAGATTTCCAATATGAATAGTGTAAGCAAATCTTTACTCTCTCAGTTATGGCAATCAATACAGTCATTTCTTGTAAGAGTTCTAATACTGAGTATCTTGAGAGTTTATTAAATCTCTGAAGTCTCTGCTATATTAAATGGCAACTTCTCTTATCCTCACTTCCAGGTTCTCTTAACACTTTAAATTTATAGATACCTAAAACTCTGCCGTCAATGAATGGTCTATTATTAGTTTTTACTGTAACTGCCTCCACTTTAAAAACATATCTCCTGAGGACTATACTCTTTCTAAGAGGGCAAATGCCATGATCAGTGTTCTCTTTGTTACTCAGGAGTTTCAGGTTCATGAATAAATCAAGAAAATGAAGCAGTCATAAGAACAGTGTAGTGGGGATAAAAGTATTTTACCTCATAATGCAGCAGGGCTGTAAATTATTTTAGTTAGTATAGATTTTATATTTCTATTCTAAGAAGTTAGAAAAAAACTGGAATTAGTGGCCACTTTCTAAACTTTCCAGTGGAGGAGCTCAATGGTAAAAACAAAAATGAAAGGGTTATTTTTGATCTAGTTTCAGTCACTTGTTTCATGGAAAATTTTCATGATTTGGTAAATTATCTATATTGATAGAATGATATATTAATAGATTACATATATTTTTACAATTTTAGTGATTGTATGGGTCTGCAAATCACCATTTTAAATTATATGTTTATAATTTTTGTGCAAATTTAGTGATTTCAGAATAATTAATTGCAGGCTAAAACTATTTCTAGATTAAAAAATAAATATTACTTTATTATATCTTATATGGGATTACTGCAACTTAAAATATAGGTAGAATAATTGATGTAATTTTTTTTCCCCTGGTCATGTTCACATCTGGTATGTAGATGGAGAATGTGGATTTAATGGATACGTTTTATTTTCCTTAGGTTGTCAAGATTTTAGCAAAAAGTATACTGATGAGCATTGTTAAATTTTATCCTTGAAACAATTTCATAAGTATTATTTACATTCCTATTTGACAGAGTTGAAAACTGGTGTTTCTGTTGATATGTCTTTACGCAGTGTTAGACAGCAAGAGAATGAATTTGAAATCAGGTTAGCTCATTCCCAATGAATAGTTTGCAGTGGCTGTTTGTCAAGACATGATGCATGAGTCTGTAGTGCCAAAAAGCCCAGCTGACCGCAGTTCTTCACACTGGTATTAGGATAATGCTATACTGCCCCTGCCAGACTCTGCCCCACTTTGGGGCAGAGGATATGTTTGTGGTAGGGGATTCTAAATATTTTATCTTTGCCTCTGGGTGATCTCTCCCTCAAATTCATATGCTTTGTTTGAACCAAGAGTTACAATTAAAATTAAATTATAAAGCCAGGTAACTTAATTCAATTGGTCAGTCCTGAGCTAGTAATCTAGCCATGTTTTGTGTCCTTCTATTTCCTGATTGTGATATTGTTCTATACTTTTTGAGAATGTTACCATTGGTAGAAACTGAGTGAAAGGCTCATGAGATCTCTCTGAATTATTCTTTAAAACAACATGCAAAGCTATAATTATCTCAAAATAAAATATTTAATTAAAAAATAGCTTAACACATTAAAAAATCAGTTTGGCCCTAATCATAATAGTTATAACATATTATGTGATATGAGAATGCATCATAAAATTTCAATAAACAACATTTTTCTAAATTAAATCAAATGTAAATGCAAAACTTAAGTTCAATTTTTAAAGAATGCCTAAGAAAATCTCTAGTTAGATAAAAATATGAAAGTTCTGTTTTAAATATTTGGCAAATTCCCTTCTTTATTGATTGATTTTTTTGTTTATTTATGGGAGTGTGCTTCTATAAGTAACACTGTCAATACGAAAAGCAGAGAAGCATGTTGTCTGATAAAAACAAGACTCAGAATTTTTAGAATTGTTCTTTCCTGTGTCTTAGATTTTCATTGTCTGTACAAGCTGTATTTCTTTGGTGAGTACATCTTGCATAATGTATGTTTGCTTGTTATGTATGTCAACATGCCACTCTCTGGTGAAGGCTAAAATTATCTAGAAGGCTGTTTAGATTGTGTTTGTATCTGCTGAAAAGAAGTACCTCCTCTTGAGTAGTGGCCTCGAAAAAAAAGTTAGTGTTGAAAAGAGCTTGACTGGGTTGCAATTTCAGTGGACAACAATAAAATATTTCAGAGGCTAAAAGACTTATACTCTGGCTTCCAAGTGAAAGCTTTCTATAGAATAGTGATCATAAGAAGTATTTTTTAAAAGCATTATAAAACTTGCATCTTTGTCTAACTGAATTCAGTAATCTATGCTATTGTATTTATCAATAAAATTAATAGACCATGGATGCATTTACATATTTCTTCCATAAAAGACAAAAAAATCTAAATTATGCATTCCTGTATTCTTCAAGTGATATGTTGCATTCATCTCCTTTAATCATTGTGTGATCCCAACTTCATATATTATATACCCAATAATAAGACTTCCTCACCAGATGCTATCTGGTTTAATTATAATTAAAGATTTGTGTCATCACCAAGTAGCCTAGGCACTTAATTGCCATCTCTTGATTGAATTCAGTCCAATTCTGAGTATTACCATCTGGATGAAGGTCAACCTCATGACTGGAAATTATTTTACTGAGAATAGTAAAGAAATTTCAAATATATTAAATCTCAGACATTTACTAATTAGCAACCAATTATAGTCAGATAAAGATTTTATCAGTGCTTGACAATATTCCTCTGATTTCAGTTTTTTCCCTAATTAAGTGTTTTTGCATTGATTGTTGCCCAAGGGTTCAACACTTTACATGAAAGAGGACATAGTTTTCTGATGCATCTAATCTATAGGGTTATAAAGAAGGACTTGAGTTTTCTCTTAATCTGCAAGGAAGGTAATGTCACAGCATCACTTATTTATGGGTTGATAAGTAACACTTTAATTAAAAGAACCATAACCCATTGAACTGGCTGTGCTTTACATTGTCATTTTAATGATCGCCATAGGGATTGATGGTTTATATCTTGTTTCTATTGCTCCCAGAGGTGAGAATATTACCACAGGGCTCAGCCCATCAGGAAGAAGGAGCTGTCTTTTGTATAGTCAGAAATAAATCATAAAAAGAGATTGAAATAGGAGTTACTTAATATTTGTTGAAAAAATGAACCATTTCTATAAATCTTTTTTTAAAAAGTAAAATGTATAACACACCAAAAATTATAAAATAAAAACAATGAGGTTAGCTTGAAAATGTTATTGTTTTTTTAATTCAAAGGGTTATAAATAAACAGAAAGAAGTGATTTTGGAGGGTGGTGAAATTATTTCATATCTTGATTAAGATAATGGTTACATGATTTGTTTATTATGCTCGAGGAGCAGTACACTCATAAAAAAGGGTGAATTTTACTGTATTGAAAATTCTTAAAAATAAATTGAAAAGTAGGTCCATATTCACAAAATGCAGTCTAAATCAATGGGTACATGCCTCAAATAATATTCTATGGAAAGTTGAAGCATGTATTTTACTCATAGCCCCACAATGTGAGAGAAAATGTGTACATCTTAGACCATGCTTAAGTAAAGCCATTTTTAGTGTCAGATTCTTTCTTTCTCCTCTTTCTGTGAGAAAGGTGAGAGCATTGGAACTTATGTAACACAATATTTTTTGACACCTTACTTTGCTTTATTTCATAAAAAATTCTTATTAATCATATTGCTGGTTCCTCTGAGCAAACTGAAAGAAATTCTTGGTCTGACTCTGACTTAATATGTGTGGGTTACTGGAATTATGTGATGCTGAAAACATAAAAGAGGAGCTATGCAATGTGAAGGTTAATGCTGAAACTGTAGTTTCAAATGAGCTTTGGTTCTGCTATGTTTTTAAACTTAAAATACTTTAGTGACTGAACAGAAGCAGTATGTAGAAATACAAAAAGGAAAAGTATAATTGAGACCAGATCTTTATCTATGTATAAAGAACTGAAATTAGATACAATTTTTTTTGTTGTTATATTGGTTAACATTAAGTCACTCTCATGTTTGTCTAATTGAATGTTACTAGAAAAAGTGGTCCAATAAAGTCTTCAGCCTTTAAAACAATAGCTGATGTAAAAACATTATTTTCTAGTGAAAGTGTTATTTACAAAGAAGTGAAACATCTAACACTAATAGTTTAATAAAAACAGTTCAGGAAAAGTACCATTTTTCCTTTTGACGAGACCAGAAAAGCATTCTATATAATACAGAAGAATAATAATCTTGATGTATTCTGTCTGCCACTAAAAGCTCTAAGCCATTTTTATTTTAGAAAACATTTAAATAGCCTTGACTAGTATAAAATTCATTAACCATAGTCTACTATACACATCATATCTAAAAATAAGCTATTCTTGAGTTCAGGTACTTAACATAGCTGACTTCGGTATGTTCATAGGCTTACCGTGAACTACAAACACACTACAAAGCAACATCACAGAGATTTACTAACAGGTTGATATGAATAGGACTTAATGAACAGAACATAGAGTAAAAAGGTATCACTATTATATAAGGAAGATATTACTGACTCCTAAACAGAAATGTTTTCCATATCGGTGAATCATTTTTTCTGATTCATCTTCACTTCTTACCAAGGATGTTCACTTTCTATTCTTTTTTTTCTTCCCAGATTTATCAAGGTACAAATAACAAATAAAAACTACATATTTAAAGTATACAAAATGATGATTTGATATAACTAGATATTGTGAAATGTTTACCACAATCAAGCTAATTAAAACATTCATTACTCTCCAATATTTTTTGTGTGTGGTGTAAACACTTGATATCTATCTTCTTAGCAAATTTCAAGTATATAATACAGAATTATTAACTATAGTCACCATGATAGCCATTTGATCCCTGGAACTTATTAAACTTATGACTGTTTCCTCCAGAGTATTGCCTTTATTGCTATTTCTTTATTTCTTTGAATTTATTTGGTTTTCTTCTAATGGGCTTAAATGTGGGTTTACTTTGATTTACCTTGCTTAGTTGATGTTGTTGAATTGTCAAAGTCAAATGACTTATTTTCTGTGATACAATCCACTTTGAACATAAACATTTCTTCTTGGTTTTAGGCACATTTATGCTTTCAACTTATATTTTGTTGCCCCAACTGATATTTTTTCAAATCAGCCTATATGTGTCAGATACATTGCACTTATATTTAAAAGCAAGTATCAGCCACAATTTACAGTGTGACAAAAAGAAGAATATTTCTAAATAGAGGAATATATATGTATATATTCATCTATCCAATTATAAATTAATGTGCATCTAGTACCTATTGTATGCCTGGCACTGGTGTAAGAATTTTACAAAGATAAATTCTGTTAGCTTTAGTACAATTCTGAGATGTGTACCGTTATCGTCCCTATTTTACAGATGGAAATATTTCAGTACTAAATTAAATTTCTTGCCTCAATACCTCAGCAAATAACATAGCTGAGTGAACTCAGACCATCTTATTCTAGTGTCCATGCTCCTAAACAAGATGTTAGACTGTTTTAATGAGTATCATTTAAAGAGTGATAATAATTTGGTGTGACTGAAATATGAGGAGAGTGGAAAGCAAAATATATAGTCTCTGAAAAATTCACATTTCAAAACTTCTCTTGCATATCTAAGAGTTCATCACTTTTTACAGCGAGTTTGTCCTTCTAATCTATATATTGTTTTTTTCTGACCTACTCATCCCCACAAAAACAGAACAGAATACACACAGGCACACAATAACTAGACGGAGCTTGTGTAGTCAGACCGCACTTGTTTTTTGACCTAATCACAGGGCAGTTTCTAGCTTAATGCTATTCACTAACACTGCCTTTGAATGTTCTGAAGCCAACTGAAGTAGCGTCTACAGTCTACTAGTTTACCAAAATGACCTTCTTTCTTTTTGGTAATGTTTAAACAGGAAAGTGCAGCTTCACTGAGGTAGTTTTCCAAGAACAACATTTTTCAAAACATTTATTTACAGTCATTACATGATAGTATTGGCTAGGTTATCACCCACTACAAGTTTATTTCAGTTAGTATTGCCTTATTCATTAATAAAAATTTAATGTTTAATATATGTTAGGCATAATACTAGGGGCAAGGGCTCTGGAGGTGGATATAGCATAATTATAAAATTTTTATATGTATTTTTATTGAAATTTAAGCAAAATGATTATAGCATCATTGAAAATTAAACTTGGAACCGAATTTTGAGTAGAACCTCCTTTCAACTCAGGATTCTTTCTTATTTCATGCAGTGACAACTCCAGATTGCTGTTCCTTTTTCTTATTGTGAATATCTAATCAATAGCTTTTATGTATTAGTACCATGAATCTGTATTAATGAAGACCACTTTTGAGATCTAAATATAAAATAAAATAATGTGCTACTTTAGGCAAAAAAGTAAGAGTAATGATATACTAGTTTTAAATCATGGAACTGATTTGAGACTTTAAAAGAAAATTGAAGGTTTAACAAATGGATCCTAAAATAGCAAGTCTATTAAATCAGCACTTTGTTCATGCAAATAAAATTTCAGAAAAGTGTAAGGATGCAAGGAGAAACACTCTTCATCATGAGCATTGGAAGTGGGATGTCTGGCTTCTCAATATAAAAAATGATTATGAAAATATAGGCTAACTGTGACTACTTAAATTCAGTTCAGTGGGGACAAATAACAAGCTCACTTTTGGACTTAATCTAGGACCAGTTTTAAAGTAAAACATTGTAAACAATGAGTTGTTATTTTGTCTTCTCTATTCGTTGTTACATTCCTAGTTCATAGAGCAGTGCCCACATAGGTACTATTCAATTATATTTGTTGTATGAAAAAAACATTATATAAAGAAACTCATAGACTACTGCTGCATATTTAATCTGATGGATATATACAAGGAAACTTTATATATATAAAATTGTATACACATGTGTATACATTTTAAACAGATAATTTAAAAGGTTCTCATTCAAATAGTAAGAGGACTGAAAATAATGGCTGTATAACTTAGTGATTAGCTAAAATAAGCTAGAGAGTGTGCTGTTTTGGAAATTGTAATTATTCAGAGTATTTTAATACAGCAATTTTCTATGAAGAAAGTAACTGCAGCACAATATTATAAGACCATAACAGAAGTTTCAGAAAAGTAAATTTTTTCTTTGAAGTTTAGATATTTTTAGTGGGGAAAAAAGCATCAGTAGATGTTATATGAGAGTTTTTTTATTTAGTTATTACCATGTGAATCTTAAAAGTTTCATTTTTATGACATTTCAGGATTTATTCTCACAGCTGTTATTGTTTAAATCTTTGAATAATGAATGAAAAAGAAAATAAATGAAAGAACATCATTCTTCCCAAGTGCATCTGTACTTAACTATGAGTTAAATACCAGTTATACCTCACTAAAGTAGTTTTAATGAAAAAAGCTGCTTGGCACATCTGGGTGCTTCATAAGTTCTATAAAAAAATAGAATGTTAGCTTGCCATTCCACAGCCTGCTATTCTGGAATGATCACACTGTCTGCTTCTTAATACTCTAGAGACGGAATGATATTGAATGAGGTGCTAGCTCTCACAATCATTTATTTGTCCACTTAAAATTATTCATTCAACAAATATTTATTGAGTATTTATATGCTCCATATTTCACCTTACTTTACCCAGGCATGTCAGTTACAAGAATTTATCCAAAGGAAACAATATTAAATAGAAACAA
This sequence comes from Macroglossus sobrinus, assembly GCA_004027375.1. NCBI lineage: Eukaryota > Metazoa > Chordata > Mammalia > Chiroptera > Pteropodidae > Macroglossus > Macroglossus sobrinus. Next base: position 850,030 of record PVKZ01000187.1, read on the forward strand.
AGTTTTAATCTAAGATGTTTATATAATAGGTAAAAAAAAAAAAAAAGAATCTAAACATTTAAAGTTCTAATAAAAGAGAATTAATCTTAATAGGTACATTTTAAGTTAAATGTCATTATGACTTGATAATGATGTTATGAAATAATATTCTTTAATATAAAATGTCAATGGTGTCTTCTGAAAATACATGTTAAAAATAATTTGTAGACCATATTCATAATGACATATGCTATATATGAAATATATACACACATTTACACTATGTATGTGTGTGTGTGTATGAATTAACTTTTATCTATGGTTGGTGATGTAATGAGAAAACTTATTTTTAACCTATGTCTGCAGAGAACTTTTAGCCCACTGTAAATCTGTAGTTAGAATACAAGAGTATTGTAGAAAATATTTATCGAAAGCTCAATATAGTTATAGAGATTAAGAAAACTATCGAAGTCTAGTTAACATTTAATTTCTCTGTCTTTGAGTTTGAAGGAATCGCATTTTCCTTATTTCCTTTTTTTAAACCTATCATCCGCCTGCTGTTTATACCATCTGTTGACCATTTCTTCTCTTTAGATAAACTCTGATTTCCAATGAATATTTAGGAAAAGCCAACAATTAGCACTGCACAAATCACATAGTGTCCCTAAGGAACTCCACTGAGACTTTGGCATTCATTTTGATGCTTCTGACTGCCTCATGATAATCGTCTGTCTTGCTTTCCTGGCCAAATAGCAGGCAAGTTACATGGGACATGAAAAGTGAAATAAAAATGCCGAAGTCCCAAAACTAAAGACAGGTAGGGAATTAAAATACTGGGATAATACAAGAGAGATACCTTAATTTTTTTGCTATGATAAAAGCAGATTGATTGACAAGTTGGAGTCAATTATTGATATATACCAATGGGAAATTAAAAAAAAATGAGAGACAAGTGCAGGGATCAGTTGTAGAATCATTTTGTGTGTGAGAGTTTCTGTGTAAATTTTATCTTTATAACCATAAATCTCTCTTTTGAGAAAAACTGCATAGATTCTGAGCGATATACTCCCTCATTAAAAAAAAAAAAAACTTTGAGGAAACTAGGGAATGAATTCTTTTCATTGTGAACTTCATCTTTATTTCCTGTTGAGAATTTACTCTCTGTGTAGTTGAAAGTAAAAGGAAATTGAGTGTATGCTCAGTCTACAGTTTTTAGTGATTTACTGGGGTAGTTGCCCTTTTAAACTGCCCCCTAGGAAAAGTTAAAAGCAATCACTTAAGTCCTTTAACCTCAATAGCATAACCCTGAGCAACTCTCTAAAGTACACATGATTCATAAACAAACCCAATATTTTGATTAGAAGATCATAAAGATCATTCTATATTGTATGAGATTTGTGAGAACTTTTCTGATGACCTGAGCATTCATTGCTATCTCTCTGAGTCTCAGAAGAGAACTCCATAGAAATGGAGTAAGAGTCAAAATTTTGGTTAATTCTAAAACATTATAACATCCAGAATAATACCTTACATTGGACTTAATTTGATTTGCACATTTTATAGAACAAATGATATTATAAACATTAAAAATGGTGATGATAATGATAATTAACTATATTTGTGTTAACCTTTAAGTTTACAAAGTGCTTCTTTGCACTTTGTTTCCAAAATAGCTCTTTTAGGAGACATCCCATTGCTTAAAAAAAAAAAAAATTAGTTTCAAGTACATTGGTTAGACATTTATATAGTTTGTGAAATGTTCCCTTGATTGCTTTTTCTCTTCTCTGGCTCTACACCTTGCCATTACATTAACACTGACTGCATTCCCTATGCCATGCTCCCCATTCCCATAACCATCTATCAACTACTAATTAGTACTTCGATGTCCTATTTCTTGTTCTATTTGACAGGCCATTAGCTGAAAACCACAGAGGATGAAAAACCTTGTCAAAGAAAGTGTTAAAAGTAAGATGAGAATTAGTTATTCTGATTTATTAATTAATTCAGCAAAGTTTATTGAACATCTAAGATTCACAAAGCTCTGTGCCATGTATTCAATTGTAACTAGGAAAAACATCAAGGAGGCAGGCAAGAATAAAGGAGAGAAAGAAGAAAAAAATGAAAGAAGGAAGGAAACAGTAAACATGGACAGAAGCCTGATCTATTGTTGAAACTATCTAAAGCTCTTGATTTATCTTATTGAAATGTTTCTCAGCAGTTTGTATAAAATTGGGGTTTATATATTTATTGATTAATTCTTACAAATAAACTGATTTAACAACAACTACTGAATAAAATCTTCATAAAGAAAATTTCAGCTTAATTACTCTGAGGTAGCCGGATCTATTAAAGTAGTTTAAAGTCACAAAATCATCAAAAATCAATATAAAATTCAAAAATAAACAGTGCTACAAACTTGAGGGTGTAATATAATAACAGTGTAAAACAGATGGTCTTGATCTGGTCTGCAGTAGAGCAGATGAGGAAGGAAAGTTTTTAATAAAGGAGTGTTATTAGAGCTGAGATCTGGAGACCAAGAGGAAGTTAACTAGATGAAATACAGAGATAGGGAGGCAGTATTTATACTGAAGACTGAAGAAACAATGTGTGTAAAGGCTCTGAGTGCATAGAGTCTAGTATTTAAATGACAATGAAATCAGGCAGCATGCTAAGGATTAGGAAAAAAAAGGTTCACACCTTCTTAAATAGTCATGTTAAGGATCTTGGTCTTGACCACAGGAATAAGGGATTTTCTTTTCTTTTTTTAGAAAAACTAAGATTTATTGAAAGTACATTTTAGAAAAAAAAATGGGCCATGCCAAGGAAGGCTTCAGCCCTGAGGAATTTGGGAGGTAAAGAGATAAGATAGTATGCTTCAAGAGAAGAGTGGATTTTCATCAAGGAGAGCTGTAAACCAAGGGGTAGCTATAGAATGTTTAAATAGAAGAATTAAATTATTAGGTTGAAAATTTTAAATTATTATTTTTACTAAAGACTGGAAAATCGGGTGAGTAAAAGTTAATATTTAGTCATAACATTTATAAAGTTATTTCATTAGTCCAGCTGAAAAATGATTGTTGTTTGGACAATGGTGTTTGTTGCTAAGAAAAATTGATCATTTTTATAAATATTCAGAAAGTCAAACCATATTGGTAAAGTTTCAGAAACAAAAGCACAAGGGAAAAAAGTATTAGAAATAAGTTTAAGATTTCAAATGTGTGTATTTGAATAGATAGTTATGGCATCGACTGAAAGAGAAAATTCTGGAACAGGATTCTTTTTTTTTTTATCAACAGACTAGGGACTGAAGCAATGAGTTTGAGATTTGTTTCATGTGTGTTTTTACTGTCTTTGAAAAAAATCTAAGGGTTATGTTTCAAATGTATTTAATCCATGGATGACTAGTGGTATAAAGACAAACATGAATGAGTCATTGTATATCAATGGTGATTGGAGTATTGAACATGGATGAGATTTTCTGTAAAAAGGTAGAGTAACTAAAGGCCAAGAATAAGCTTTCTTTTAATAAAAATAATAGGATAGATCTGCCAAGGATAATGGATATCAATGGCTAGAGACACAGGAAGGGAAAAAGGAACTTTAATGTCTGAGAACTGAGGAGTTTTATAAAAAAAAAAAAAAAGTGTGTTGTTGGAAGTGTAGCACTAAAGAGTGAGAGTGCTACACTTCCGACAACACACTTAAATGGAGGTTATTAAAGAGCTTAGGATGGACATAGAGAGTATTCTGCTGAGTGAAATAAGTCAGACAGAGAAAGATAATTCCATTTGATTTTACTTATATGTGGAATCTAAGATAAAGAAACAAACAAAACAAAAGTAGCCTCAGACACAGAAAACAGCTGATGATTGGAAGTAGGGTGTTGGAGGTCTGAGTGAAAAAGGTGAAGGAATTAAGAAGTACATATTAGTAGTTACAAAATAGTCATGGGGATATAAAATACAGCATAGGGAATATAGTCAATAATATTGGAATAATTATGTATAGTGCCAGATGGGTACTAGACTAATCCAGGGGATCATTTCATAAATTATATAAATTTGTAACCACTGTGCTATATACCTAAAACTAATATAAAATAATACTGAATGCCAACTCTAATTGAAAAATAAATAAATAAAAAAGCTTAGGAAACATTGTTTTGAATAAATTATGGGGGAGTGAATAGAATGGACCGAGTGAAGACGAGGGAGAGACAGGTGGTATATTAAATTCTTTCCTTCTAATTCTATTATTCCACACTCCCGTGCCCCTCACTAAACATGGCCTTTGAATTTAAGAATCACTTCTTAGTATAAAAAAGAAAGTATATTGGAGATATTAGAGAAAACAAAACTGTTAGAGAAAATAATTAATATTTACTATCATTTTGTGGTCTCACAGCATTTTACCAGCTCAGGTATTCCTATATTATCTTGTTAATATGCTACAGTATTAGAGTCTTTTGCCCCCCTCAATATCTTATTTAACATCTTGTTGTAACCTATTATGGATAAGTTAACTTTTAAAAATCCATTATACACTTCAAAATTAGTTTTGTAATAGTATTATCACTATGGAAGAATTGGCTACATTTTAGCATGAAATATAAATGGATCTGACTTTTCTTATTAATATTTGATGGAACATAGTTTAATATTGAATTGAAGCAGAACCCTGAGGTGGTCATGAAAAGGGTAATTTATAAATGTGAATTTAACCAGGGAATGATAAAATAAATCTTAGTTTTACTTTTTCTAGGTGAACACGGCTTACTCTACTTATAAAGCATATTCAGGTAAAAGTAGAACATCTTCATTAGTATAATGAAGAAATTATCAACATCTCCCTGTTGAATGATATTCAACAAATGTGGCTCATGAAGATTCAACAATATCCTATTTTTTTGGCACACACACCAGCCTCTGTCTATTATCAATACAGTTGAGAGATACTGACATTTTCTTTTGAATCCTCATTTCTTCTAAAGGGGATTAATTGGCTTTATCTACATCATGAAATCTCAACATTGTCAAATGGTCTACTACTATTGATTCAATTAATGTTTCTTGTCATTTACAGCAAAGAAATTCTATTTGATGTCTTTGCTCTGGAAAAATAGATGCCTAGCAATAAACTATCTTGCTTATTTCATGTGAAACTATAATATGCTGCTATAAATTTGTTATGCATAATTTTTAAAAACGGAACTTTAAAAGCACCTGACATCAAATGATGTCATCTCTCTCTAACTAAACTGTGATTTTATTGTAGAAACCCAAAACTATGGTTTTAAATAGAAAGAACAATACCAGCATGCTATTTTGTTTTGATAAGCCTAAAAAAATTGTGACCTTATTCCTCATGAACTCTGTCTTATGTTCTTCCCTTGTCTGTCAACTCACAATTTAGGAGAATGATGCCACATCCAACTGATACATTACAAATTGATTTTTTTTCTTTTAATTCCAATTGGTATTATGAAAGAAGAAAAATGTGTTACGTAATTTTTTAGAGCCATACAAAATGACAGTTTGAGAGCTCTTAATCAACAATTCTGAGAAAATTTCAAGGTGGCAACAGCAGGTCATTGAACCAACCAAAGGGCCTTTCTAAGTGTGATCCTGTGCCACTGCACAGGTTGCCAATGAAGTCATCCTGAGAATAAGACATTTAAACAATCCTGAGAAAACTCAGCCATGATCTAACAATCTATTCCAAACGATACCTAATGAAAGGCCCATATTTATCTTTCAAGACACCAGACCTCTCCAAAAGAAGTCTACAATTCTTATCTTTGCTATGCTTTTCTGAGTTTAAATATCTGTATAATTTCCCTACACATCTACTACTTACATTTTCCCAATAACTCCCCTTGGCATCAATCAAATGATCTATGGGCCATCTGCTAATGAAAGACCCTGTACTTTCAGAATATATTTTGTGAGTCTTTTTGAAGTAACACTACCTTTGTATAGTTTCATGGTCTTTATTTTTAAAAATCAAGTAAGGTTTTCAGTTATAGATTGAAGAGTTCTCACCCCTCTTAGGCATTGAAGTCTGGATTTCCCCAAAGTATCTGTCATCCAGACCCATGGTCCAAATCAGGTATATGCTGGAAATTCAACATTGCAGACTAAAATGAGGTTTAAGCATAAAACTGAAGTGTTAAATGGAGTATAAAACTGAAGCAGCCTGTTTTAGAGTGTGGGCTTGCCTCAGACTCTGTGTGCTATCAGGGGAGCTCAGACTGGAGACTTCTCAGGTTGACAGTAATTGCAGAGTTCTGTCCGAGATGTTTTAAGGTGAAAAAGGGAAGGCAATAATTAGAAACCTTCAAAATATTCTTGCTCTCTAATTCAATAGGATTTTTGTCTTGTTAATTTATAATTAAACATTCTTTTAAAGTTTCAAACATATTTCATATGAGAAACACTCAAATTGGAAGTTCTCTTTGATTCAAATTATCTTAATTGATACTTAACTCTTTATTGAAGGTGATCCTGTTGGTTTGTGTAGAAATGATTCACTAAACACGTCAGGCTCATTCAAAATATATAAATAAAAATCAGATCTAAAAAACAGTAGAATTAGAAATAGGGTAGTTATTGATTAACAAAGCAAAACCATATAACTTTAATATAACCATAAACTTTCTAGCTACCACTTACGCTTCTTTAGGTATTTTTTTTAGGTTTTATGTTTTTAATTTTCATAAAGAGATATGTGTCCATCCTCAATAACAATAAAAAAACATATTCTGTTTCATTCCAGTGAAGTTGCAAAGTTATATGTAGAAATAGATCATTATACATACTAAGTACAATCTCAACACATATTAACTGATCTACTTATATCTATTGACCACACTGACATATATTTTATGGTATATTCTTTTCTGTTGATTCAAAAAATTAGCACAAAGATATTTTTAAATGTCGAATTAATGCTATAAAAATCATATTCAGAACACAATCGCTTCCAAGCTTAACTAGTCATAATGACTGTAATAATGAATAGCAGTCATAAACAAACCTGAGATATTGGCAAAGAAGATCAGAAGAGACATATTTTGAGAAGATGCTTTTTCTATTTACAAGGTGATAATTTGTCCTCTAATGAACATTTCATGAGGCAGAGTCTCACCACTTAGACTTTGAGACCATGATAGCTTTCCTCATTACTGTGTTAATGGCAACAGCATAATGGAGGTGGTGCTCACAGGCACAGGCAAAGTCAGGAGATAATTACTGTGGTTTTTGAGTAGAGTGAAAAAAGAAATCATTTCAGAAATGCCCTCTGATAAGCTCCACATTGCAACACTTCTTGAAAAAATTTAAAAACTAGGATCATTAGCCGTTTTTAGCAGTCTGTCATTGTACTAGTTTTTTATGCTTCCAACAAAGCAGATTGAATTTTCACAGTAGTCTACAGGTACTTTTTTCACTCCTTTAAGGGGATTCTACAGGATCCCCTCTGTGAGATATGTTAGAATGAATAGATATCCAGAAAGAAGTATGTGTAAGTATTTACTAGAATATAGGTGTGCCTAGTATAAAATGCCTAACTTGCCCAAACTGAAAGCTGAACATAGAGATCCACATTTCAGAAGAGTTCATCTTTTTCAAAAAAATAACATTACAGGGCTATTTTTAAAAGAAGTTTTTCTAAAGCCATTAGTATCTTATACTAACATGTGATAATCGATTAGACTAAAGACTAAGTTGCAAAGGAATATATATTGGAAGTTTTGGATTTGTTGCTCATTAATGGTCAAACTGAAATTAAGACAATGTACCTCAAACTAGAAAATAAATGAAGTAAGAATATCAGGAAAAATATAGATAAAGGGGCAATATGGCAGATTAGATACTTGAATGACCCTCCAAAATAAAATATAGATAGATAGATAGATAGATAGATAGATAGATAGATAGATAGATAGATAGATAGATGAAATACTTAGAAAAAAAGAAAAAAACTAGAACCTAACATAAAATGAAGGAAATACATATCCTCCAGATAAGGTGGAATGCCAGAGCCTGCAGGCTAAGATTGAACAGTTCCTGAGAGGGGGAGTGAAGATTGAGAAAAGAGATAAAAAAGAGAGACAAAGAGAGAGAAACAAAAGATTTGGGAGGGCTAACAGTAAATACTGTGCCCGGAGATTATTAAGCACAGCATATTTATACTCTTAGAAATGCATGGGAAGCAAAATCCACAGATATTCTAACAATTGCTGACATTTACATAAATTCTCTCAAAACTCTTTTATCCTGTTCTGTCTCCCATTCCCTGGGGCAAGGAACATTCAACATTTTACATTAAGCCAAACTTCCTTCTTCTGCATAGAGCCCACCTGCCCTGCAAACTTCTAGCTTGCAGGCAACTTTAACCCTGTCTGCAAGACAGGCAGCAGAAATGGCTCCCAACAATGGAATCAAGAACACTCAAGTAAGGGAGCTTTAAAGTCAACTTTATTAATGAGGGATTTTTCCAAATCCTCAGTATTGAACTTATGCTTTGAGGGCCCTAGGGACATTGAAGTAAGAGATTTGCCTAGGGCCTTCCCACTATAGGTAGTTAATAAAGAGCACATGGATAAAACTGGAGAATTAAAGAGCTATAGGACTGGGAGGGTAAAAGAAATGTATTCCTCTCTACAGAAATGGAGAAGTACAATGCTCATTTTGACATGTAGTTTAATGGCAGAAAAAAATAAGTTTACCCTAAAAATTCAGAATCACAAGGCTTCACACAAACAGATTCAGTCATAACACTCTGTGGTCTTAAAAAAAACCCCAAGATATGCATATAATTTCATAATTATGCCAGTTGATGATACCCTTGTTTGATAGCAAGTTAAAATTACCTCTGGATGAATTTAATTTTAACCCAAGATTAAAATTTCCACAGAAAAATTGCAATTGAAATTGAGCACTTTATAGTGAAACCATGCAAAATTAACAAGAAAATCAAGCACTGATTGAAATAATAAATATAACAAAAGACCCACAGGTTTTTAATACATTATAAAATGTAGGTATAAAACCCAAAATAATAGTGACATATTTCTAAATCTAAATCAGAAACTAGCAAAACTCCATAGAAAACAAGATAGTATAATGAAAAGGCAGATAAAAAGAGCTTCTTAAAATTACAAAAAAACTAAAAACAAAATTAAAAAGTAAATTAGGCATACAGGATAACAAATAGTGTCAGAGACTGGTAAAAATGTGTTTAATCTTTATCATGATGCCTATCATTTATGAAAATATAAAATATCTTAATATAAGAATTATGGAAGAGATATCAAGAAAGTATTTTTGTCCAAAGAGTTTCTATGGAAAAAGAGCAAATGGAGAAGAGGTAATATAAAAATATCAAATAATTTTCCTGAATACTTGAAAAGTTGAAAGATGCATATTTATATATAACAATTTTGCATTTATCTGAATATAATAAATTATTCATATAGCTTCAAAAATACAAAGCAAAATTTACAAAACTTTAAGAAAAATTTGTGGAAGATTTTATTGCACATCTCTTTTTCAAGAGTTGTCAAGTAATCATGTGACATTTAGGAATTCTACCCCTCTGCTAGGCTGTAAGGCTGGACTCAATTGATATCCAAAGATTGACATTATATTGACTTCACATTCTGTCTACATCAGATTACATTAAAAAAATGTTTTAAATGTATTAAAAAGTTGGTTAAGAACATATGTCTAAATAACACATAATCAGAAAGTCATAGGGCAAAGAATATATTTAAAACCAAAAATAAGAAATATAAAATGCTGTTACTTTGAGGTAGAACCAAAGATTATTTTAATATTAAAAGCTTTGACTGGAAATGAAACAAAACCTAAAAATTAATAAGCTAAGAAGCTCATCACCTAAAACTTATGACAGCAGAATAACACTCAAAATATAAATGAATAATTAATATATATAACAGAAGTTAATAAAGTAGAAATTAAAATTATAGTAAAAATAATTCTTAAAAGGTGATTGTGTTATGGACCCCACCCGGACAAGATGACCTCAGAGCCGAATTAGAATCAAAAAGAAAATTTTATTACGAATTCTAATCCGGGCTCAAGCCTCCACTGCCGCAGCAGCGAGAACAAGAGCCCCGATCCTTAGCATGGGGTTCCTTATATTAGGTTTATGGCGGGCTAACTTGGTGCACGTGGGACAGGTTGCAGTTCCTTATTGCCTAACCATGTGGCCTGATTATGGCCTGACCTTTAAGCAAACAAATAGGATGTCTGGGCGGAGAATTCCGGCCCTTGGTCAGAGGGGATTGCAGTCTACCTTGCTGGGGGAATTTAAAATTTTCCATTCCGCCATCTTAGGTCTTACATTGCCACCTTAAATACATAAGTTCTCATGACCCATTACAATTGTTCCAAGTGATTAAAACTTGAAAACATCTAGAAATGTGAATTGTACAAAAGAGAGAATGTACAAATAAATTATAATAAAACTGAAAATGAGAATATAATCAAAGATCTATAAAAATTAAATGAGTGATTATTATGAAAAATATTATATCAATATATTAGAAACATAGATTCCTAGAAAAATTGTTTGCCTAACTAAAGAAATAAGAAACATTTATGTGCTTCAGTAACAACTATGAACAGTAGTTATGCCAAGTTTTCCTAAAAGATGATATTAGTATTAGAAAATTTTGCAGACAGATTATATATATAAGGAAATAGTTCAGTCATATAAAAAATAATCCTGAAAAGAATAACAAATCTTTTCTGAATCAATAAAAAAAGTTTGACAAATTTTTAAATAAATACAGCATAAGAAACTAACAGTGCCATTCCAATTGCAAAATTCATAATCAGAATATAAACACATTGAATTCAGATGTTATAAAAAAAGGTGTATTTGGATTTATTCCCATAATTCAAGGTTGATGTAGTATTGAAAAACTGAAGTAATTTATTAATTAAAAGAAAAGAAAGCATAATAAAGTCAATAAAACTTTAAATGTTTTTAATCTAAATATCCATTTATTATTTTTAGAAAGCATAAGAGCAAACCAGAAAAATTATAAAAAATTTTTAAATTTATAAAGGTCATATATTTCCACACATAAAAAATATTTTAATTATGTTATATTTAATAGTGAAATGTTGAAAATAATTATTTACAATACAGAAAAAATCAATGATCACTCTACTACTTTTATTTCATTCTATATTTGAGAATCTTAAGGGTTTGTAAGAAAAAATGTAAATTTGGTAAAGAAATTACGCTTTTATTACTTGCATGTTATTCAGAAAGCTTAGAATAATTCACACACAAGGTTTTAGAATCTGTATGAGTGATTTGTTAGGTAACTGCATGAAAAATCAACTCATAAATTTTGTTTTTACCAACTACATTTAAATTTATATTTAAATAAAAAGGTACCATTTATTCAAAATAGTATGAAGGTTCCTCAAAAAATTAATAATAGAATTAATTTATAATCCAGCAATGTCTCTTCTATCTACTCTAAAAATTTGAAAATTTCTTTATAAAGCTATATGCCCTCCAATATTCATTAAAGTATTATTCATGATGGACAAGATATGGAAACAACGAAAGTGTTTTTCCATAGATAATTGGATAAAGAATGTGTGGTACATATATATAATGGAATTCTACTCAGCCATAAGAAAAGATGAAATACTGGCATTTTCAACAACATGGATGGATCTTGAGATGATCATGCTAAGCAAAGTAAATCAGACAGAAAAAGTTGAGAACCATGTAACTTCATTCATGTGTGGGATATAAAACTGAAAACAACAAACAAGACAAAAACTCATAGACACAGGCAACAGTTTAGTGTTCACCAGAGGGAAAGAGGGGAAAGGGGGCAGGTAGATAAGGATATCAAATATATGGTGACAGGAGATTTGACTTTGAATGACGAACACACAATGCAATATATATATTACTGTACATTTGAAATATATATGTTTACTTACTAATGTTACCCCAATAAATTTAATTAAAAAGTACCAAAAATCACTCAAAAAAAAACATGAAAGAGGGAGATACCCAACTAGATTTCAAGACTTATTATAAAAATGTAGTAATTATATCTAAGTGGAATTGTATGTATAAGTAAAAAGTTCAGTGAAAAAAATGGAATGCCCAGAAACAAATGTGCTAGAGGAAAAATATTTTCTCTTGAATTAAATGTATGGTGAAAGTATATGAACAGGTCTTTCTACTTAGTTTTAATGACAGAAAACCCATTCTTTAAGCAATATTCTCTACCAATTTCACATGTTATAAACATCTGCAGTACATATTCTTAGATTCTGTCAGGAGTCTTTTAAATCATTATTTACAGGGGACCTATTTCATGTATGTCAAATAAGCAAGTTGAAATTTCAACTCCTGCCATGGGTAGTCTCAAATGCAAATTATGGCTCAATAGATATACCAAGTAGAATAGATGTTCTCAAAAGTTTTCTGGCAAAAATGGAAAGCTCTTAGATTATTAGTTTCACAGTGCTAAAAAAAAAAAACTTTACAGTTAATGTTTTTATAAATTTATATACTATTTTTTATTTTACATAGGCAATGCACAAATATATTTTCACTGTAAAGTGTTCAAGAAATATAGAAAAACATACAATAAAAGTTGAACATTCTTTTCATTACCAGTCCCTTACATATGCTCATTTCCTGGGAAATGTTAACAACTTGATGTATAATCTGAACATTTTTCCTCTCCATTTTTTTAAATTAAATATTAAAGCATTTTATTAATGTAAAGCATTTTCTGTAAGAATGAATTTTTTTTTTAGATTAACACAAAGCCATGATTATTATTCAAGTAGCAACTGTAAGGTAAACTCATTTTTAAAATAACTATAGTAGTATTCTATGTTATTGATTTACTGTAGTTTATTTTGTTATTTATTTAAAAATATTTTTTGATTATAAAATAATGCATCAATAAATATTATTGTATATATTTAAAAATTGTTGACACAAGTGAAAATGTTGCTATATTTTTTATCTTGATAGATAGTACCAAATTTTTAAGAAAAATGGAGAAAAGACTTTATAGAAGCTTTATTTCCATGTCCCTCATCAATATTTGAGAATTCATTTATCCAAGAATTTTCACCAGCACTATATAAAACAATATAATAATGTGATTACAGATATATGTTAAAAGTAAATAAATTCATAATATTTTAATATTAATATATATTATTATTAAAATGCAATTGTGTATGCATGTGTGTGTATGTGTATGTGCAGGGTTGGTGAGAGTGAGGAGTCAGACATAATTGAATTTGAATTAAGTTTTACTACTTACTATGTTAGAACTTGAGCAAATAATTTATTCTCTTCAAACTTGTAAATAAAATAATAGTAAGAACACTGACAACACAAATCTGATGAGAATGTACAGTTATAAGAACTCTCATTCATTGCTTATGGAAACACACAATGGTACTGTTTCTTTGGAAGACAATTTGAAGTTTTCTTATAAAACTAAAAATAACTTTTATCATGGCTTCCAACCATCGCAATCACATTCCTTAGAATTTACTCAAAAGAGTTGATAATTATGTCCACACAAAAACCTGCACATGAATGTTTATGGTAGCTTCATTTATAATTGTCAAAACTTAGAAGCAACCAGAATGGCTTTTAATAGGTAAATCGATTAATAAACCATTGTACATCCAATCGACTGTTTTTTTCAGCCATAAAGAGAAATGAGCTACCAAGCCATAAAAAGACATGGAGGAAACTTAAATGCATATTACTAAGTGAAAGAAGATGATCTGCAAAGTCCACATAGTTATGACCTCAACTATGGCATTCTGTAAAAGACAAAAAGACTATGGAGACAGTGAAAACATAAGTGATTGCCAGAGATTAGGAAGAAAAGGAAGGAATAAGCAAAGCACAAAGGATTTTTAAGATGGTGAAAATTTTCTGTATGATACTGTGATGGTAGATACATGTCATTATACATTTGTCCAAACCAATAAAATATACAAGAGTAAACAAACTGTAATGTAAACTGTGTACTCTGAGTAATAACTATATGTTGTTATAGTTTTAATTATAATAAATGTACCATTCTGGTGGAGGGATGTTGATAATGTGGGAAGCTATACGTGTATGGGGGCAGATGATGTGTGGGAAAGCTCCGTACCTTCCACTCACTTTTGCTGTGCACTTAAGTACTTTGAAAGATAGTATATATTTTTTAATGCCTACCAATCACCACCAACCAAAAAGTTGTAATAGTACATAACTCAAAAAGTATTTTTGAGAGTACAAGTAATTAAATCAGTACTAATAAATTAATGCAAATAACACAACTGTTTTCCTTTTACTACTTTTATGATATTTAATTGATACTCTCCGGTAAGAGTATAAAAGGCTTTTAATGCATATTAATATATACGCTAACCATATAGTTGTTCAGTTCATCCACAATTTCAAAAAAAAATGAAAAGGATCAAAATTTACATTTGCTTAAAATAAATTTTTTGATTAATTGGAGTGACATTGGTTAATAAAAGTATATAGATTTCAAGTGTACAATTTAATAATCTGTATATTGCATGTGTATTCAATACCCAAAGTCAAATCTTCTGTCACCATATATTTGACCCCTTTTACCCTTATCTACTTTCCCCCACTTCCCCTTTCTCTCTGGTAAACACTAAACTATTGTTGTGTCTATGAGTTTTTGTGGTTTGTCTTGTTTGTTGCTTTTGGTTTTTATGCTCACAGATAAGTGAAATCATATGGTTCTGAAAATATAGCCATTTGTCATATATTACTCTTTCTTTTCAATAATTATTTTAATTATTTTGAACCACATGATTGAAATAATTTTTAAAAAGGAAGAATAACATATGGCAATGGATGGCTTTATTTTAACTGCATCTTTGAGTCCAACCTATTTTTAATTGACAATCCATGTAGTTACATGTTTTAAACTCTGTCTCCTGTGCTTTAAAAACAAGCAAAAATATATTCATCATCCAACTTGTAATAAATATTGCAAATATACTTTCCAGGTTTACATGTCGTTTTAATTGTATTTACCTAAATAAGAAGGCAGGAAATCATAAGCATTTTGCAAATTACATTGTTTCACTTATTTAGAATAATAAAAGCATTTATGTAAATAAACATTCAAAGTGAAATTATTAGACATTATTTTATTGTAGGAAACCCTAGACAACACTCCTTTTTACGTTATTTGGAAAAATCCCCATAGTATTTTTTAATATAAATTTTGTGTAGTATGAAAAGAGAGTTTTGATTAAAAGCATAAACTTATTTCTATGATATCCTAGTAGAGAAAAAAGTTTACAATTCTTATTTTGACTAGTATACACTTATTAAATACCAGAACTAATTAAACTCTTAATTCAGTTAATACACCAATTAACACAATACAATTAACTGAAATTTCAGTGCTATTTGTTAAGTTAAATACTTGTAGTAGGTACAAGGAAAAATAATAACTTCACAAAATGTATTTTATAGGTTTCATTTGGCATCATCTATAATAGAGCCTACTACTGTGGTGAATTTAGTTGTTTAGACTGAGATAATACTCTTAAATATAACTATAGGAGATAAAAACACATCTTTTCATTCTAAGACATATTTCTTTTGTCCTTCATTTATCCATCCATTCATTCAGTTATTCTTCAAATAATTGTGTACTAGACATTGCTTTGAGAATGATACTTTCAATGGGCTTTTGATTCTCATTTTGCCTTATCTTATAAGTATTGGTTGCCCCATTTCACAGAAAGGAAACCTGTTCAATTCCACATGACTAGGAAATAAGAAAGGCTTCATTTTAATCCTCTGGTCGCTGATTCCAAAGTCTAGGAAGTGTCATCTTTCTTCTCATGTACCTGTCTCCACTTTGCAGGAGTCTGACAAGTACATTCTAAAACTGGATGGAAGATTTGGGAGCAATAGATTAATTCATTCAGAAACCTTTGAGTGCTCATAATAAAACAGGTACAGATCTAGTTGCTAGTGTTTGGGCAGTATACAAAACTAAAATCTTTTCTTTAATGCAAATAACTGTCTAGATTAGTAGAAACATATCCTTTGAATGCTTTGTTGTTCATCTACCTTCCTGGCCAAGCCAAAAAGAGCTCCTCTGTTAAATTTTTGAGAGTAGCTATAGTGTGTTTCATTTCTTATTTCCTACTCTCTGACTCAAAATATTATTTGTTTGATAAATAAGTATATAAACTAAATATGTAGATATACAACAAAATTCTTAAAAGGGAAATAACTATCTTACATGCTGGGAATATAATAATGAATAAAAAGATAGAGTCATGTGCTTATGGTGTTTGCAGTGAAAAGTTATTTAGGTTTTTATAAATGTTTTTATCTTTACCGAGTTTTGTTTTGAAGTATCAGGTTTGGGTGGGATGAAATATTTAAGGAGTGACCTATGTAGCCAGGGAATAGTGTAAGGCAATTCATATTTAGTTTAATCTGAATGGGAATTTTTTTCTAGTATCTTAACCAAAACATTAAGATTTCTCATTTCTATATTGGCAACCTAAGAAATTGTTTATTTTTAAAGTTTAAGTTTTTACATAAAACTTGTTAGTCTCTGTCATATCTCTTAGACCACTCTAAATTATTTCATTTAAAGATTCATCATCAAAGGAAAAAAATATCTATGATATAAAATATTTTCCAACAGTGAAATTAAATTTATAACGAAGGCTATGCAGAAACCAGTAGTAGTCTGTATTTCATTTTAACTTTGTGTAGATCAAATTTTCTTTTGTTGCTAACGCAACAAAAAGTTACTTTTAATCTGTGACTTCAAGCAGATAACAAAAATCTAGCAAGTAGTTAGATAAGACATGCATGCTTTTTGGATATCAGTCTAGAATTAATTTTTAAAATATAATTTAAAAAACTATAATCCATCTCAGATTTGATCTTTCAAGGACAGAGTTTTCTAAATTTGTTAAAATTTTGAAATTATAAGTAGTCATTCAAGAAACTTCTAAGAATGATGATCTCTTAAGCTGATAATCATTATTGTCCTATTTCCTACAAATTTAGCTGTTTGTATGGGTTCTTTGTAAGTATATTTAGCTAAATATGTATAGCATTGCCAATGAACATGCTACCATTTTAATAGTGGCCTCCTGCAAATGCAATGAACAAACACATACTAAGGTATTGATGTAACATAGTAATTCTAGGAGTATCAGTAACAGCTTTCCAGGTGGAATATCAAGTGTTTTCATGACACATAGACCTTTTAACATTCCATAAACTGCAAAGATGGTCATACACATAGACTGTGCCCATACTTCTTATTCCTGTTTATCCTCACAACTTTATTTTTTAGTAGAATGTCATTATAAGGAAATGTTACCTTAAAATAGTGGAATTATGAGAGACCTAATGAAGACAAGACATTTAGATTCACACCAATTTCATTTCATGTGTCATAACTATGAATTTGGCAAGTCCTTATTGGGGTATACATTGACTTAATTGGGCTGCTTCATACTGCTTAATTAAAGCCTAAAGAATTTTGTTTAGTTGTGTGGAAGGAATAGTCATATATACTACTTTACTATTTTTTCTGTTTCTTAACCATCTAAAAGTTTCTTCTTTAGTCATAAGTGTTTTTGGACTATCAAGTTACCCCAGAGGAATCCCTATTCAAAAAGAGAAGCTAATAAGCCCAAAGGATTTAACATGTATCTATTCATTAGACAAGACAAGGTTCATAGATCAATTACAAATGTGGATTTCAGCCCCAAATTCCTACAGAGATCAAAGCAGAGGCATTTGTCTTTCCACACTTCACATTACAGTTTGAAATTTGAAACCCAAAACTTAAAAAGATTGTGCTTATCTGTCCTTTATGTAACATTTTAAAAGCCCTACAGGTAGAATGGACCTGAGTTAACTTGTTAAATGCAAATATGGCATATGTCATTTGTATTTAAATAACTATTACCTAGAGGTTTGCCTTCCAAATGGGTATGAAGAATATTTTAATGAAGTCAGCAACAAGTAAAAAGTAATCTTTTTTTAAAGAGACTGTATAAATTAGCTTAATGCATTAAACTTCATGGAAACTGATTTTAAAAAAGGGAAAGTGAAATTTTATGTGTCTGACTAATTTATTAATGTGTTACAGTTCTGTTTTATTTCACTCAATATTTTTTTTTCATTTGTATTTCTCCTCTAAACTAATGTGGAAATCATTTATGTGTTCAGTAATCTGTCCCTTTTTTGCTTACAAGCATCAATCTCTCATTTTTCTAGTCTCTCTCCTCTTGCCTATTTGTTACATTCTCTATGCCTTGTATACTAAGTGAGAAAATGGAAATAATCGAATTGGAACTACTTTGTTTTATCACCATAGAAACAAGGAATCCTCTAACATTTGTGCTATCAGTGACCTCTAGCTTCTCTTCACATATTGCTCTTACCTATAAGGACAGCCACCAATACATTTGTTCACTGGATCCCATGTGAAAATCAAATATTTTCACCTAACATTTCTTAGCTTTCTAGTACCATGCAATATTCACTCTGCATTGAACTAAAAATACATTGTACTGTTAACCATCCTATAAAATTTTCTTACACAGCTCTCTAGCTTTTATGCATTTGCTTACCTCTTCCTGGCAAAAAAAAAAAAAAAAAAAAAAAAGTGTGTACTTGCTGTCTCTATGTCCTCAGGTCTTAATTTACTACTACAATTAAGTTTTCCACCACCTGGCTAATATTAAGGTTGCATAAGTCCTTGATCTTGCCAAATCAAATGATTGCTTCTTTCTTATACAACTGCCTAACCATATTTAAGCATGGTTGACTACTTCTCATCCCTTAAAATACTTTATTTACTTAGCTTCTGATATAGCTTTGCAGTTTCCTTTTCTTTTCCACCTCTGAGACCCAGGACTCAGCTGTTGATTTTTCTTTTTTTTCTATTTGTAATTTCTTTCTATGATATATATATATATATTTGTCCTATGCATTAAGTAGCTTATAAGTGTTTATTACCATTGTGTTCACATTTCAGATACTGACAGGACCCCTGAAATTCAGATCGTATGTTAACTTATTGGTTGGTATAAATAATTTATATTGTCATGCTAGCTTGCCCTTTCCTACCCAAACCAAGCTCACCTCACCAAATTTTTTTAACCAAAATTAATAGCTACATCATTCACCCAATTGTTTATATCACAGACCAAGGACTTCGAGATCATCTTTATACTTCTGTTTATTTACATCTATTTTTCTACCAGTCCCATACTGAATCAACTTCCTGAAGATATCCCGAATCTAGTCATTGTTCTTTTTTTCACTTATAAACCATAGAACTTTAATCAGAACCATTGTATACTATCTTGCAGGTTGTACATAGAAGTCTTGTTTTTGTGTGAGAAAAATCATAACATGACAAATTTTATTAGTGATTGAATTACAGATATCCCAGACCCCAAGCAAAAGAATTATCACTTAGTAATTTTTTCTTGAATTCAGTTTTTTCTTTATCTATCTAGTTAGCTATTTATTATCTATCATCTATTTATTATTTAAGTATAATTTGTATACAGTATTATAGTTACATTAGTTTCAGGTATACAATATAATGATTTGACATTTTTATACCTTGCAATGTGATCACCCTGCTATATCTAGTAATTATCTGCCACTGTGCAAAGATATCACAAAATATTGACCATATTCCCCTTCATCTTTTTCACCCCACCCCCAGGATTCCTCTCCTCTGGCAACCATCCTTTGGTCTATTTCTATGAGTCTGTTCTTGTTTTGTTTATTTGTTTTTTGGGGTTTTTTTTTAGATTACATATGTAAGTGAAACCATATTTTTTTTTTGTCTTCTGTCTGACTTATTTCACTTAATGTAATATCCATGTTATCACAAATGGCAAGATTTTATTCTTTTTTATTGCTGTGTAGTTTCATTGTGTGTGTGTGTGTGTGTGTGTGTGTGTGTGTGTTATCTACTTTATCCATTCATCAATCAACAGATACAGGTTGCTTTTATATCTTGACTATTGTAAATAGTGCTGCAATGATCATAGGGGTTCATATATCTTTCCAAACTAGTGTTTTTATTTTCTCTGGTAAATACCCAGAAGTAGAATTATAGGTTGTATGATAGATCTAGTTTTAATTTTCTGAGGAATCTCCACACTGTTTTCCATAGTGATTGCAGCAATTTGCTGTCCCACCAACAGTGCACAATTCTACGTTTCTCAAAAAATTTTCTTTTCTGCTTATATACATTTCAAAAATCAACTACTCCAAAACTGAGTGTTGAGATTTGTAATTGAAATTTCTATATTCTTTCATTGTTTATCTTCCATCAAGTACTTTCAGTTGTCCCTTTAAATCAACATTCAGCTATCTTTTTTTATATTAATGCTCATCTAGTTCTAGTTCTCCATCAGCTCATGCCTGGATCATTTAAAAATAAGTTAATCTCCTATCAGTAATCTTTTCCTCAACCATGTTTAGAAGTAAATCTAATTTATAAAATACTATAATTATCACATTCCTCTTTTTTCTAATGAAATATAGCAAAATCCAACTGCAAGCAGATTAAATCCAAGCTATTATATCCTCAAATTATTCCAAAATCTGGATGCATTTTACCTATCTAAACTTAACTGCTAATTTTCTGCAATATCTTGCAGGCAATATGATAAACTAGGATACTTCAAATTATGTACCTAAATTATTCTAGTCGATTTCCATAATACGATATGTGGAACAAACAATCTTGAGTTTGTAATTTTAATTATTCACAGTTTTCTTGATAAAACGAGGATAAGATTTAGAATTATCATGTTCATTTTTTTTTTGGCACTGTCCTACTAATATTCAGTTCCCATAGACTTCACAAAGCTTTCCCCATTTATGAAAAGTCATAGCACCTGGTTGTCTTTATCATGTATTATGGCATTATAATTATTTCCTCATATTGCTTCATTTTCTGTATGTAAGATTAAGTTTTTTCAAAAGAGTATAGGTCTCTTGAGAAAGAGATCTTGTTTTATACTTCTCTTTTATGACTAATGTTGACCAAGTGGCAGGGTATTATAAACCTTTGTTTAATTGAACTGAATCCTCTGCTTTAAATCTGTTGCTCACCATTCCACTGACAAACAGCTTTCTACTAGACCAGCCACCTTGCTCTTATTGTAGATTTCCAATTGGAGCTGTGGATCCAGGCTTTGAGATGCTGCTTTAATTAGAACCTTGAACTCTCTGAACTATAGTGCCTAGAAAATAGCATCTTCCAAATCTCTTACTTAAATGAGACTTTCATTTTATAACTGCTACCACATATAAAATCAACCAAAAGAGTTGAACCCTCTTGGAAAAAACTAACCTATAATATACCATGTTTTTATTTCTTGGTATGGGAAATAACTATCGGTCTTGGATCCACCTATAAATAAGTAGATTTTTAAGGCTTATTTTCAGTTAATACAACATTCTTTTGTATTAAATTCATGCATTTATGTCATATATGTTAAATAATATAATGCATTTTTATACATGCTAGCACTAACAAGCATGTTATTTTCCAAGGAGAGCCATGTATTAAATAAATGCTAGATACTAAAAATTTTTAAAAGATGAAGATAGATAAAAGAAATACAGTGACTACTTAGCATTTCATATAATTTTCTGCCCAGATTACAAATTTTATTTCAAATTTTATATTCTTAGCTAATGACTGCAATAATGTTTTCATGTTTGACTAATTGCAATGTGCAATTTTCTTGACTTCAAATATATAGTATACTGTTTGAACACTTACGCACTTAATTCACTGAACCAAATAGTAAAATGGTTTAATTTGCACACATATTACAAATGGAGCCACAAACTTTAATGATCAATCAGCATACTTTAGTGGTTCAGTTTTATGTGCATTGCTGAATGTGCCATATTTTAGAAAATTGATCCTCTATTCATATGCAAGTAATTCTTAATCACCTTAATTTTCCAAGTAAAACTGAATTTTTTAGCTTTTGAGTTATTTTAATTAATTTTGCTTTGTATTTTCTGTAACATTTCTAAATTTATATTAATAGTTTCCTAGATGAAGGCAATTGAAAAGAATTTATTTTGAACTGGTTTTTTTTCTTCTAAAGAACAGAACGAAAGCAATAATAACTTCTACTTTTATGTTTTACACATCATGTTTCACTTTAAAGAGTGATTGATTTTTTTTGATGGACAGGTTTGTGCTTCAAAGTCATGTAAAACTACTTCGATTTTTATCTTTTGCATGAGTGACTGCTTGAATCTGAGAGAGTGTAACACCTGAAAAAAAAAAGTGAACCTCATAATAGAAGACAGAAAGAAAATTTGTATAATTTATTTAAGAAAACAGTAATATGACAAAAAATAAGCTCACTGTTAGGAAGGACTTTTGTCCAGCACAGAGTTTTGATTTACTGTAACTTCCAAAGTATCTGTATTTCTTTTAGACATTTTCATTGAAATGGTGACCTGGCTTATATAAATGACCACATTTCTGCAATGATTATATAAAATTATTTTCTTATTTGAAAGTAATGGGTTTCTTGGTTCTTTTATTCTGACATTATGTTTCTTGGAATAGTGAATTGCAATGGATGATCAAGATTAAATTTTAACACATTCATCTCAGTTGCTTGCAAGTATATAGGAGGCTAGAAGACAGAAAACTCAGGTGGATGATGGTGAATTTCAGTTTTCTTTTCAATTGTTGCACAGAAAAAGAAATCCAGAGAACTTGAAAAATTGTACATTTTCTCATTCTTCTACCAGAGATGCAGATCCATAAGCCTGATGTGGGATTCAGAAATCTATAGGTTTAATCAGTAACTCAATAGTGTTTAGAACACATTTTGAGAAACATTGGTCCAGTTTACTATTTTTAGAGGTCTGTACATGTTAATATGCAACATAATTATTCTTGAGGCTGAAGAAACTCTGCCCAAAAAAAATCTGTCAGAGAATGAACTTAAGTAAAAGGGGTTCGTGGCAAGCATGAAAGAAAAAATTTCCAGTGGGAAGTACAGAAGGAACTTAAACCAGGGAGGGGAAGGTAGCATTCTGCTTCATGTCATCCTATCTCTGTGATATTCTGTAAGACATTACATTTTGGCCCACAATAATGTGGTTCAAAAGTTTCTAAAGAGAACTAAGGACAAGGACAAGTTATCAGAATATTCTCATTTTATAGACACTTAATTGAAATCAATTATAAATGTATTTTGAGGTCCATACATATATCCATAACTATACAGGTTTTAAACAACACTTTTAACCTGAATTAAAAAAATTTTTTTTGAGTAAAATGACAGGCTAAGTGAGAAGGAACATTAACATTTAGCATGTGGAGAGACAGTAAAATATGGATGATTTCTTTTGAACAAAGAAATCAATTCTAGAAAAGTACTTCAAGCCCAATGTTCAGTGATTCAAGTGAAAGCTGTTTTGAATTTAGAAATAAATGATATACTCAAAACTCACTTTAAATAGAGCCTGTGTTTGAGGGAAGCCTCTTAAAGCCAGAATGTTGACTGTTATTGCCAGTTAATTATCCATTTTAACATTTATTGAGTGCTGGCATTGCGCTAGTCGCAGAACAAAATATGGCTTTAAAAACACCAGTTTCTACTGAGTGGATAGTTTTCATTCTGGGATAGAATAAGGGATTATGTCAGAAGCTACATCTACGTAAACCATCCTAGTAAAAGTAAAAAACAAAAACAAACAAAAAAAACGAACAAAATCTCTTTAACAAAAATTATGGTAGATAATCATTAAATAAAAGTTTTTGAAGAATCTGGTAATGTTATTCACATAAATTTCTTTCTAAATAGCAAATAGAGACCACAATTTCCCCATGGCATTTTCATCATAATTTAAATTCAGTAGAGTCTCCTTGTGCCATTTAAAATTCCCTGCCTGCATTTAATATTTATGCAATATTGAATTAAACAAAATCCTAAAGTTCTTGTTCATTTGGGGAAGCTGTGCAGAGTTCAATAGAATATGAAAATATACTGTATTATACTCATTATGAACATAATTGCTAACTGATAAACTACTCTGGGAAATAAACTACTCTTTCAGGAAATATATTTTTTTATTATTTTTTTTTTTTACCAACTTTTAGTTGTTTTATATTCTAACATTTAGAAAAAAGATCTAAAATCATCCTTTTATGAGCTCTCTATTCCATTTACCCCAAAAAATTATCTGCTAAAACTTTTTCATACTCCTCTAGTCCAGTTCCATATGAATTTTTCCTCATTTCTTCATTATTAGATTTTAACTTCTTTAACCTATCATAAATTGTGAATTCACTGTTATCCCACCCATGACGTGTAATTTTCTTTTATGGCATCTTACCAGTTAAATACTCTGAATGTGGATACTTTCCTACTTTATATGAGTCATAGTTCTAATGTTATTTCTTCCTAAACAACTGTCCAACATCTTTGCATACTCGTTTCTTTTCAAATGATCTTTTCAATGTCTGGAGCTATTGTATATAAATTCTAGACACCTCTACAGCCCTGAAATTTTTTTCTCCACAACCAAGAATTTTTTTCTTCTAAAATAATCTCTAAACTTTTTCAATTAAAAGCAAAATCTCAGAATTGTCAAGACTCTCATGAAAAACAATACTTCTTAGAGTTAGAAGCTTAAGACTAGAAGTAAAAGAGTCCTGGGTCCTAATCTCATCCCAGCCTTTTGTAGCTTTATGACCTGGGAAAAATACTTATCTTCTCTTAGCCCCAGTGTGTTGGTCTAAGAGGATCAAATTCAGTATTTGCATACAACATATAATACAATGCTAGACAAGATTCTCTTTATTAGTTACCTCAATAAACTGCAAAAGCTCACACAACTAACGGGAAAAAGAAGGAACTATCTTCTGTCATTCTGTAACTAAGAAATCTATGTCCCTGAGGAAAAAATAATGAAAAGTGTTCAATCTCTTTGCTCATCTTATTAATCCTTAATAGAAGTACTTTGGTATATTTTTTACTATGCATTTTATGTATGTTGTCAACTATGTAAAAGTATTTTATATTTATCTTTTCCAATGAATAGATATACTAAAATATTTTTAATTGAGTAGTTTAATGTACAAAACACCCTTACTGTTCTTAGATTTGGCATTTGAACTTTCCGTTGTTCATAAGCAACCCAGGAAAACCAAGTCATTTGATATACATATATTTTCAATTTTTGAGGAAAATGTTCTGAAAAATTCAAAACATATTCAAGAAAGATAAATAGAATTATTTAAAATTTTTAGTTTTATCTTTACATTTGCTTTATTATTTATTTGTGTTTCTGTCTTTTTTGCATAAACAATTAGGTAATTATGATGAACAGATTATGTTCGAATCCCCATTTCTCACTTTTGATTTCATGATTCTAATGCACTATCTGTAAGGTTTTGTACAGGCGTGATCATTTATTGAGAGATTGAGCTTGGCCTACTGCCCAGAAAAACCATCTCAATCAAGCATCTGCACTTGAGGTAGTATACATGTTTATGAGACAAATGACATACTACTGTGATATAATTTAATTAGGTAATTCATAAAGGGGAAAGGAATTTATGTCTTATCAATGTAAGATGGATAATTTTAATTTATAGAGATGTAGAAAACATTTTGCATTGCTTCACATATAAGTGCAAATAAATATTTCACAGTCTGTTAAATCAGTTTTCGACTCATTCTTTCAGAGCCATCTTTTTATTGTTGTTTATTCAGATAATTTAAATACAAATAAACCAAAACAGAATAACTGACCGCTATATTTATACTAACCAAATTTAGTTGATTGTTAAATATGTTAATTTAAGTATGTTTAAATCATTTTTTATTTTGTCATACTTGTTCATCATGGTTTACCCCATTAAGATTTGAATTGACTACATTGAATAGTAGATATAAATCACTTGCACACACATCTGAGAATTGGGAATATACTTTTTACTCTCTCAGGCATCTATAGATATAACTGATGTGGACATATTAAAAAGTGAGAACCTCTTGTCATATGTGCCCTATGCCTTTAAGCTTAAACCATATACTTGTTCCAAAGTCTGAGTTTTTACAATTAGAAAATGAGGATATTTATATGACACCTGGAACCCTTTTCTTAGCAACTGTGACTTCTTAGGGATATCAGGATGACCTAAAATAAAGAAAGGAAATTCAAAGTAACTTTGGAATTTTTAATCTTCTTAAAATTGAAATTCTATAGCAAAGAGCCATAAGACAACTAGGTTCAGACTGCTATAACAAATAACCATAGACTGAGTGGTTTAAACAACAAATATTTTGCTTTTTATAGTTCTGGAGGGTCAATGTCTCCAGTATGTTTGGCTTCGTCATGAAGGCCCCCTTTCCGGTTTGCAGATGACTATCTTCTCATTGTATCCTCTTATGGCGGAAAGAGAGAGAACACAAGACACTGGGTCTCTCTTATAAAGTCACTAATCTATTCATGAGGGCTCCACCCTCATGACTTAATTACCTCCAAAGGTCCCACTTCTTTAAGATCATCACATATGAATTTCAATATATAAATTTTGGGAAGATACATTTAGTCTATATTATCCATTGATCACAAAAATTACTTCTCCCCTGTGCCCAGCAGATGGAGATGGCCATCTTTCTTAGATGTCTACATTCTCTAAATGATGAATGATTATTCCAGATGTTTTCTCACCATGGGGGAATTTCTGCAGCTAACATCACACTTTGGCCTCATGGCACTTATGTTTTACAAATAAACCGAATCAGATTTTCTGAAATGACTACAAAATTCTATGTGCAGGTTTTAATTCAGGATTAATAGAGGTTTCTTAAACAACTAGTTAGAATAACGAAAAAACATTAAAAAAAAAAAACTCTACTCATTCTAGGCATTGACAATCATGTACCTTAAAAAATCTAGCAGGAATGAGGAATGAAATAGAATTTCAAATCAGTTTTTAAAAAGTTTTACTATAATTTTTTATTAAGACTCTTAAAACTTAATACACCCTAAAGTACAGTACTTGGTGTGTGTCTACCGAACTAATAAATACAAAGTGAGAGTTTCTCAAATGATGTAAATGAGATGAAAAACAAACACATATACTATATACTTACATAATGAACTAATTTTAAAAAATGGTGTTTTCTTATTTGGAAATCAAAATTCTAATTTAATAAAGTTTTATAACTAATCAAAGATTGAAAGCAAAACAGTTGCAACTTATAGTCACAATGGGTATTTATAACCAATTTAAATATTACATACAAACTGATTCCTGGAATTGACTCATTCTCAAAAGGCTTTACACCTATTCTGTAGGAGGTAGAATGTACAGAGAGAAAGATGATATTTTTAAGCTGAGCTCTGTTTTGGGCTACTCACATATATTGACATACATGTTGAAGTGAAGCATTGCCAAATGTTGGACAATGCAAAGAAATGATACATTCTAAAACTCAGGTTTTTTAAAACTCCAATAATCACTTTGCCACCTTACTATTCATCTGAACACACAGGTTGTATTTTATTGTTTAACACTTTTTATAAACCATTTTGCCATACTTAGATTTTCTGCAAAAAAAAAAAATACCATTTCATTTGCTCTATAAACTTAGATGGAGAATATGGACCAGGATGGGAATGCACGATAGTACCTTGAAGTTGACCAGAGAAGCTGGATGGCACTCGCGCCTGCTATCCCGCATGTAGGGGAAATGCAAGCAATAGTGCTCGTGAGTTCCTCAAGTCCTCAGTTGTTCCCTCAGCTTTTAGAGAATTCTGAAAGCTCTCCAACCTTCTCTTTGTGGTCTCTCTCTCTTTCTTGTTGAGTAGAAGCTGTTCAATTAGCCCTCAGTTGTCTCTCAGGAGGAATTGCTCAAAACATAGGTGTATATTCTCATCCTCCACAGATGTCATCATTCTGGACCTGCCTTTGAGAATACAATATGTTTTTTTTATTTTTTTTTAATTAAATGTATTGGAGTCACCAAATTTGGTGATAGAAAGAGGAGAGGGGGGCTTAGGGTGCTGCAAGAATGAGTTGAAGGGTTAAAGAAGTACAAATTGATAGCTGATAGATGGTCATGGGGATGGGGAGTATGGCATAAGGATAGCAGGTAGCATTAATATGTTGGCTAGGTGGAGAACCAGGAGAGAGAGGGAACAATTGGGGGAATTGTTTAATGAACTAGATAGATGTCTAACCAATGTACTATATACTTGAAATTAATTTAAATAAATAAATTTATTAATTAAAAATACTAGTCAGACTTGAGGACTGCATTTTATTTCTGAATTCTCAAGTTGGATCAGGTTAGAGCTGTGAAGAGGAGTGAGGACACACCCTTACTCAGAGAGAAAACTCAAAAAAATTTATTGGGATGACATTAGCTATTAAACTTACGTTTTAAGTTACGGATTTAAGTGTACAATTCTATAATAAATCATCTGTACATCACATTGTATGTTCACCAACCACAGTCAAAAAGAGGGTCAAATATATGGTGACAGAAGGAAATCTGACTTTGGGTGCACTATGGTTTTGAATGATCATCTATTGGAGGAAGCTTGATAATAGATACCATTGAGCAAGCTGTAGTATTTTTGTTACTTTTCAAGAGTCTATAATTTTTTAAAAACAAATAAGTAAAAATACAGTAATAAAAATGAAGAGAAATATTTAAAAATCTAGAATGCTCTTGGATTCTCAAAAAGATTTGTAAAAAACATTGTAAAAATATTTTGCAGAAGAGTAAAATTCTGCATGCATTTCAAAGTCTTTCAAAGTTACTTATTTTAGATCTTTTATACTGATTGTCTGACAGGATTATTTAAGCTTGAGGATGCATTAGTGGTATCTAAAATGTTCCATTTTTAGATGTTTTGCAATGTCAAGATGTTGCAAGACAATAAAATTCTGAAATTAGTCATTTAAATTTGTCTTCTAACAAATACATAATCTAACTTAACTAAACAAAAATAATAATAATCTGTTATATCTTTTCAAATAGGATGAGTGATCTTGGCCAAGTCATTTAACCTCTCTAAAATAGGTGTCAGAATTGTAAAAGGAAAAACTCAAATGGTCTCAAATTCTAGAATGTCCTGGTTTTTTTTACAAATGAAAGTTAATTAGAAAACGAGATTTATAAAGAGCTGTATGAGTACATTGTGTTGTACAACTTTTTGTTATCAAAAGCCTGTCTAGAGATTTTACTAAGTCAAAGTTTTAAACTTTCCTAAGTTATCAGAGGAAAGTATTTTAATTTCTATATTCTGCATACGTGCAAGTAATACACATTATAAGTTTATACTTTCTGGAAACAGTAGAGTTTTGTACATTACAATTATTTTAATTGTATAAAATACTCTTACATTTAAGTGTGTTACATTTAAACCCAATTTTTTATAATACTGCTAAAAGGTATGGTCTCTATATATGTATATATGACTTTTTATCATAGTTATATTATTTTTACTATAATTATTTCTGCAAAAATATTATTCAAGTAATTTTTAGTAGTTTATGGTATTATCTATCACAATTGCAACATATATTTTAAAACCAATAGTAATGTGCTGTGGCTTACCAAGTCTATACATAGAATGTTCTTCATATTGTACATTTGTAGCTAATATTTTTAGTCAAATCTGTTTTCTATTTAGTAAAAGTTAAGTATATCTTATAGGAAAAAATGACTTTTTGAATGTTCAGAATTATTCAAAATATGGACTTAATGTTGCCTTTAAATGTAGAATAGCAACTTAATTGTAGAATTTGATTTCATTTTATGATTTTTTATAGAAATATGGATTTTTCTATTAATGTTTAATAAGGCACAAGTTGCTCAATACTTGAAAATTAGTATTTCTCATTAAAAGCACACTTTCTGTTGCTCACTTCATTAACTGAACAATTTGAAATTAAGCTATTTTTATAACGATGAAGAGTGTAGGTGGGTGAATTGTCAGAGAGGTGCCTTGTTCTACTCAATTTATCCTCAACCATATTCCAAGAAATATTTTGACAGTCATTCTAATGTTTCTTCCATTTGTCTGAATTGAATAACTTTTTAAAGACATTTTCCAGAACAAAAGCAGGCAAATGCATATTTAATTAGAGTAGTACTAATGGCTACCATTTATTGAGCACCTAATACATATCAGGGCATATGCTAGGAACTTTATTAAACTCCCTGGCAACAAAGCATGCTATTGTATATTATAAAAACCTTTTAAATTAGAAAAAGCAAGAATGAAGAGAGAAAAAAGAAAAGAAATACAAAGGAAAGGAAATGAATATAAAAGGAAAGGAAATAAAAGCCCAGCCAAAAAAGGAAAAAGAAAAAAGGTAAAACAATTCCACTGGACTACTAAGCCTCTTTCCTTTTTATTACACTTGGTTGCCAGCAATTTTAGAATAAAATTCTATACTTTAGATATTTGATCACAGAATTAAAATATTTAATGACAAAATTCAAGTTTGCGGTTTTAGTGAATCATAGAGCACTTGTTACTTATATCTGAATAGAATGAGATTTTTACTATTCTTTATGGTCCCTAGGTGAACCTGAAGACTAGCCAATATGATCAAAGCCTTAGACTTACTACAAAGGAAGAGAACACTTCTTACAGTGTAATATATGATTAATTTAGTGGGTTTTTTGAAGTAGATTTTGCAAGTGAAAGATGTATGGGTTTATTGGGTCATAATCTGCTTGGAAGTTTCCCAGATGTAATCTAAAAATGGGCCCCTACCTGTGAGGCTTGTCTTGAGCATCCACAAGATAAGTAGTTTTCTGCACCACCCATCAGAATCTTAAAAGTTTGTTTAGAGGCCTTACCTGAGTTTAGTCCCATTCACAGAACGCCTTAACTGGGTTTAATCAGGTACCCAGTCTGCATAGTCTCTTCACCACATTATTATCTCAAGGATGTGTCCTTGGACAGCTTATGGCATGAGGAAAGTGAGTGGAGTGCACATTTGAAGCACAGGGGAGAGACAGTAGGGAACCTCCAATTGCCAAGGGCCAGCTTAAGGATTAAATTGGTGGTCATATCTTCTTGATGACCTTCCCCAAGAGGACTTTAGGAAAAGTTACCAAATAAAAGAGTCATTAAGAAGCAAGCCTTTGTTTGTACAAGTAGTTTGGAAGATAATTCTGTTTTGCCTAGAGTTGGCAAATCAAAAGATTAATTTACCTCTGGTAACTTATTATGAAGTTATGAAAAAAAATGTGAAGCAAAGGGAAACTGAAAAGAAGGCCTTGGACTTGATTGAATCTACTGGTAACCTAAATTTTTGTGCTTTATTATGATAATAATGGCCTTTCTGAAAGCATGAGGTGGTATAGATCAAACCTGGACCTTGTGATTGTATATACAAGGGATGCCATTACAAGATTTAAATTTATTATGTAAATTTTGGCAAAATTATAGAACCTTATTAGACTTCCATTTCTCTACTTTAAAAAAAATGATATATGCTGATATATGCCTTGAACAGTTATCGTGATAATAAAAATATATATAAAACTTTTGGCACATAATATATATGAAGTACATGCTAATTATTGTTTTCTTACTATTACCAGTGTTATAATAATAAAGTTAAATAATATAGACTTATGTTTAACATGAACATATGATCTTAGCAAATTTTTAATAGAATTTTATTTTCTTAAAATATATATTTTATCAGAAATCTCAATAGAAATATCTGCAAATTTGAATTCAAAATTTTTCAAATTCACTAAAATTCTTTAATTGTCCTTTTAAATTTAAATCTAAATTATGGAAATATCAGCTTTTATAAAAAAGTTTTTAAGTATCTGGAAGCAATAACAATATAATGTTGCTATAATTTCTATTTTACAGAAAATAAGTGAGAAAATCTCAGCTAGTAGCAAGTTCTAGACTATAGAATCTTGTGACCTTTGCTTGATTTAATATCTGACTCTTAGGAGAGCTCTTTCATTCAGTTTGTAACAGATCTATGTTCTGTGTGTGTGTGTGTGTGTGTGTGTGTGTGTGTGTGTGTGTGTGTATGTGTGTATGTGTGTATGTGTGAAAAGACTTCCTATAAATAATTATTAATAAAGCTATCCCTACCTGCCTATCTCTTAATAGAACCAACAACCTAATCTACAGGAAATATAGGATGACTGAAACTGAGCTTTTGTGTTCAGTTAAATTTTAGTATTGTTTTTTTTTCTATACTTTCACCCTTTTCACATTTTGTCAAAATCTTTTGGATGAGATCCAATTATAAATAATAGTATGTATTGTCTTATTGATTATTGTTGGGACAACAAAGCACTATTATTTTTAATATTGTTTTCTATGTGAAAACAAGAAAAATAATTCTGCTACTTTTCTCATATTTACCCCAATTTTATATCTCCAATAAATTACAGGATGTAGGCATGAAGTAAGTGGAGTAGCTTTATAAAACCCCCACACTCTTTCTCCTGACTCTGCTTTTACATTTTGCATATTTAGGGAAGGGATAAGTGGAACACCCAGGAGGTAAGGAATCACTGAAGTTTTTCTTAGAAGCTGCCTAACACAGTTTATCTGTAATATTTTTTTAACTGCACATTACATTCTATGTAAAATATCAGAAAATAACCTTCTATAAAAATAAGGTTTGTTTTACAAATTATTTTTCTTTCACATGAGCTCCCTAATAAATTTTCACTTATTAAATATGCTAATACATCATTTTTTTCTAGTTTTAAAAATGTATTTAATTATAAAATGATAAATTTTTTCCCAATAATATATGAGACCTAGTATTAAAAAAAAATCTGCCTCATGAAATTTCACATATCTCAGATTTAGTTAAACACAGACTACAGTGTTGATGTAGTTTATTATACTATGAATGGCATTACATATACCTTAATTTAAACTGTTTTAAATTATATGATTATACCTGTGGCAAATTAAGTAGACAATCTGTGCCTCAATCGACCTAGGAAAAATCTGACAGAATTACCTTTATATTGTCCGAGCACTTTAAAGATAATCATTCTTTCTATTACTATTCTAGGAATTATTTTTTTCTATATGGTTCTCTAAGGGAAAAGAAAATACAAAGCAACTCACGAATTTAGTAATAAATTAATTTCATGGTGTAATTTAAGGTTAATTTTCCTTTTGACAATATCACAAATATAATTTTATCTTCTTCACTATCTTGATTAAAACCTTTATCATCTTTTGCTGGGCTATTTCAATAACCTCAAATTTTGTGCCCCACCACTCTATTCTTGATTCATCCAAGAGAATTATTTGTGTGGAAACAAATATGATCATGCCATTTTGCTGTTTAAACATTTACAAGAATTTTCCTTTCTTAATGGACATTAATGCCCAGCTAGCACCATTTCCTCACATTGGAACAGAATCCCAGTTTTGTTTCATAAAATCGTCTTCATTTTGTGCAGACTTCAAGAAAAAATAAGTAAAAGTGTTTCCTCAAAAGATAAGCTAGTGAGCTTAGCTAATTAGTTCATTCAAAACAACTTTTAAGATTTCAAACAATGGACTAAATGGAACAAAGATTTTAAAAAATTGTTCATTTTTTTCAACATCAGTATTCTAATAAGACTTAATGCAAGTACCTGAGACCTAGATCGTGGAAACTATATGGTTTTTCTCCTCTGATCAAGTTTGTTAGGTTTCTTGTCAATTTTAGGAACTTCTCAGTATCTTTTCAATAAATTTATCTCCTGGTTGAATTATCCAGATTCATTTTTGTTGCTTACCATCAGTAAATCCTATTTAAGACACTATCATTTATGCACTAAAAATCCAAGTTTCTTGGAACAAAGCTATTATCTGAATGGAGATTTTATATATATATATATATATATATATATATATATATATATATGTATATATATGTATATATGTGTGTGTGTGTTTGTGTGTATGTATAGATGTGTATATATATATGTGTGTGTGTGTGTGTGTGTGTGTATATATGTATATATGTATGTATATATACACATATATCCATTCCTTTCTGTCTATAGATCACCAATATTGAACTATTTGTAATTCTTTAAGTTACACAGTTTCTCTATACCTTTGCATATACTTTCTTTGGAGGTGTTATAAACCCACCAGTGTTATAAAAAAAAAAAAGCAATTATCATTTTACTACCTAAAATTTCTGCTGGGACATATCAGGCTTTTAAATGTGTGACTATAGTCAACCATTTTAGTTTCAACTTCTGCAAATTTATAATATATGTTGAATTATTCTTCAAATATGCTGTTTGTTCTTTAAAGTTTTTATATTTCTAATTTCAGTTCATCTTTCTACCATATCTACCAGCTGTCAACAAATCTTACACAAACATTTCTATTTATCTATAAAGATTTAGCTGAGACATGACATTTAGGCTAAGAGACTCTTATTCTTCCAGACAGACGGAAATTATTTCCTCCTCTCTTTCTATAGGTTCTACGCATCTCTGCCCATTGTCTGTTTTAACAATTCTCTTTCTACACCCTTAACTTCATGAAAGATCTTCTATCCTTGTATTTTCCTTATACTCAGTAAATTTTCTAACATGAGTGCTCAATGCATTTTGGTATAGTTTAAAAATGGATAA
The DNA here is from genome assembly GCA_004027375.1 of Macroglossus sobrinus. Classification (NCBI taxonomy): domain Eukaryota; kingdom Metazoa; phylum Chordata; class Mammalia; order Chiroptera; family Pteropodidae; genus Macroglossus; species Macroglossus sobrinus. The sequence continues at coordinate 884,772 of PVKZ01000187.1, forward strand.
ATATGTGATATATGAGTTAATATGTAATCATACATGTTTTATTAAAAATAAGAAATCCAATAACATTAATTCGCTTTTTTCAAATCATAAATGTTATTGAATATGTTCACAAAGTATTCTTTTTCAGTTTGCATTTACTAAATATATATTATTTATATTATTAAATTCACAAAATACATATGACTTAAATATGCTTAATTTATTTTATAAATTACTAACAGTTCTTTGAATAAGAGTACCACAAACTACCCTGAATGTTGAGAGGTTAGTGTTTAAAACAGCATGGGTATGTTTGTGTGTATGTAGTTGCTAAATATAACTGTATAGAATATGCAATCACAGAAGATATTACAATTAATAGTTATTCCTTCTGAAGAAGAAAGAGTTTAGGACAAATATAAAAGGTAATGTTCTGTTACTATGTTATTTATATATAATAATATTAAACAAACTAGATTACTGACATTTATTTAATGCTACTGTATTATAAGCATAGGCTTATATATTATAAGTATTTTCCATGAAATACTTCATTTGTTCCTCACTATACTTTACTGAATAGCCCTAGAACAGTGTCTGACAGAGTGGAGTTCAGCAGGTTACTAATACATTCCACATTTTAAAAATTATGCACTGAACCCTGAGAAATAAGAGCTCCCTAGTGCATACATCTAGAAACTGGTCAAGCTGGGATCTAATCCCAGATCTGCTAAAATATTTAAACATTATTTTACTCATCTGGCTATTACTCCAAAGAGAATATTCATGTATATGTAAGAGTACCGTTTTCTAATAAGTCTGCCAAATATTTGTGTTTGATTAGACAGTTTCAATAATATTTGAAAGAATACTAAAGCCAAGTAAAATAAAATTTTAGCTTATTGGCTTTTTTCCCCATGTGTGTCTCATCACTGCTTTGACACAGGACATAAGTATACACATTGTTGATACAAAAATCATAAAATAAAATATTTTCTCCAAATGCCTATGTTAATTTTCTACTGCTAAGTAAAATCAATAGCATTGAGAAATACTGTCAACACAGTGTGTGACTTAAGTTAAATACAGAGTTATAAAAATAAAAAGATGAACATACTGAGTAAATACATAATTTACTTTATAATTTTTTTAATAATATGTATACCCCCTAACATGTTAAATAGTAGACATTACATTGTGAGGCTTATTTAAGTCTTTTTCAGAGCAGATTATAAGTCTCTATTTTAGAGCAGTTTTGAATACTGTATTATTTTCTTTTAGGAGACACATATCATTTATAATTTGATGCTTGGAAAAATTTAAACATTTTTTTTAGGTAATACTTTACATTCAATTATATTTTGCCCTGCAGTAACCCACCTGTCACATATTATAAATTAGTGTGCTTTTAAATGCATTGAAGATAACTCTATATAATATGAATTTTATAGGAAAATTAAGAAAATTTTAATTTTACAGACTTTACCTAAATATTTCAATCCTAAAGGGTGGAGGGAAAATATGGTATTTTTGAATTGCCCTTTAGCCCTTTTCTTTTGTTATGAATTATTTTTATCTGCTTTGAGAACATCATACTGTAATTTGAATTTAATATTGAGATTTGCTAATAATTGAAACTTATAAGAAATATATTGTTATTGTGGTAGAGGTAAAGAATAAGTACTATTATTTTGCAAAATTTGAAATTGTGACAGATATAATTGAAATGAGGCCATTAGATCACAGGGCATTAAAATGCTAGTAATGAAGTTCACTAATTACAAGGTTTGATTTACCATAATTTTTAAAATAACAAATATGAGAGCTGCTTAGGATATCACCTAATGTCTCAAAAATATAACAGCTAGAGTAAATTGCCTTGGTTAAGCTCCCTCAATTTCACTAGTATGAAAAACATATAGAATTAAAATATCAAATTGAAACAAACATACACACTTGCTTACTTCTAGGTAAATAACTGCACAAAGAAACTCACATTTAACATTCAACTGCAAAAAAATTGTGCTGTAAAAGGAATATTTGGATTAGTTTTTTTTTAATCAAAGTAATACATTTACATAGTTTTAAAAGCTGAATAGTCCTTATAAGGCTTTAAAAAAATTAGGATGCCACATTAAACTCATGCTGATTCTCAACAAAATATTCCTCTTGTTTTTACTGCCAGCTTTCAAAATAAAATTCTTATAGAACTATTTCTAATTAAAAAAAATATAACACATGACATATAGACTTATTGAATAGGGTGTTAATAAGGCTTGTAAAACGGACAGATACACATAATAAATGATGTATTAATTTTACATTATGTTGCATGATGTATACAGTAGTATCCATGATATGTTCAATCTGTTGTGCCCCACTCAATATTTTCAGAATTTGTATCTTCCCTTATCCATTCACATTTCAATGGTCTGTGAAAATTGGAATTAATAGAGTGCATTAAGCAGCATTTTTTTCAATCCATGCATGTATTGCTTCAGATGAATTGTGACTTTGATTTCACTAAATAAATCTGCACATTTAGCATGTCCCAGGATAAGTAGTCAGGAAGAGAAGAGACTGACCAATCTTTAGAAAATGTAAAATAAAAAATACCTTTTTTTATGTCTACATGTATAAGGTGAAGGTCACTTTTTTAAGAGCACTTCTCTTCCTTACAAACACATTTCTTGCCTTCTTACATCCTGTGAATATAACCAGATCATATGTCTTATTAGTGGTAAGTATTCAGATTATTACACTTCTGTTGATATTGTTCATAGCTGAGCAAAGTAGTACACTATGATTTCATTTTCTATCTTACCCTTATTCTTGTTTTATTCTGTCGATAAAAACTGTCTCCTTTTATGATTTTCTTAGCTTTTAATAGTGCTTTCATGACTTAAGCCTTATTTTTATTAAAATTCTATAACATTTCTCAAATGGTAACCCATGTTACAAAGCATTTCTTCTGGCATCTTTCATTCTCCTGGTTGACTGCCCTCTAAGCCTGCTGCTGTGTAGTTATCCTGGGAATTCTTGAATCATTATCTTAGAGTCCTTATGTCTCCTTCTGGTATTGGATTAGCTTTTTCCTATATCCCATGTCTTGCTCTTAATTGATTAATGTCCTCGTTTTAGTGGAGGAGATCTTCAAATAGTTTCCTGAAATTGAATACTTGATCATGTATTTCCTGATCCTTTGAGTATATACAAATTGATATTATTCAGTTTAATTAAGGCATATAAATCTAGTGGTCCTAGAATTTTTTTTAAAAAGTATGTTTATCTATGTTCTTCTTTCCCATTTTTTATTGAGCAGTCTAACACTATTGTGACTCCTGATTTTTTTTATGTTTCTGGCATTTTTAGGATGTTTCATTTACTGTTCTGAAATTTTATAATTTGATTGTTTTGTTTTGTTTACTTGTTATTTTTTATTTATTTTGGTCACTTTTTTTTTTTTTTACTCTGAAAACTCAGGTCTTTTGATACTTAGAAATGTTTCTATGTTTTTGTTGTTGTTGTTAATTTTCTCCTCACTATTTCCCCATTCCTGTTCATGTAACTTGTAACAGATGGATGGTGCACTTCCGTCCATCAGATCCTCCACTGTCTTATCCTTTCTTTTATTTTCTTATTCTGTCTTTTTCTTCTACTTTCTGTGAAACTTCTCATCTCTATATTCCAAAATTTCAAATAATTTTTATTTTTATTGTCAATTATTATAATTAACTATTATTGATGTAGTTATTTTATTATAAAGAAATCTGCCTTATTTTCTGAACATACTTTTTTCTTAAAGCATCTTGTTCTATTTAATTATTCTATTAACATCACTCTGAAGAAAATTATTATAGAATTTTAAAAGTTTGGTTTTCTTATTTCATCACTATTTGCTTTGACATCAGACCTGTTTATTTTATTGGCCTTATATGCTAGATGATGTCCTCAAGTGTCTAATATTTTATTAGCTGCCAGTTCATATTTAAATGTGATGTACTAAAAAGCTGATTAGAAACTCTGTGTGTTTGTTCAAGCTTTCTTAATTGATGGGTATCAGCATATGTTGGATTGATGAAGAATCCCAGCTTTCATTGAGGGGGCTTACAAATCTCCATATTAGTAGTTTTGTTTTATTTTCTCGTGTGCTGCTGAGATCCCCCCCAAAAAGAACTCATCTAATTTTTGTTCTTAAAGGTAGAATTCTAACTCAACATTCTAGAAGCAAGTGAGAAAGAGAATGTGAGAGTTCTCACCATTTAGTACATTCTTTTAATCAATAGGGTACCTCACTCACTACTATTCTCCATTAAGATCCTAGAATCTTTGTTTCAGCATTGCAGAGAATAAACTTTCTGCCATTTCTTTGTTAATTTAGTGGTAGGAAAAATTTCCTAAGTGGGAGATCAGACAGGAAGTCTGGGGATCCAACTATTACACTTCAAACTGTCAATCAATTAATCCTCATGCTTTTATCCCTCCCTCTGGTTATTCACATGCACACACACACAGAGCCCTTCAAAGGCATCTGGCATATACATTAATGAGGAAGCTTTTACGGAATTTTGCTGTGCAAGTTAGGTTTTCATGTATGTTTGTTTCTTTGTTTGTTTGTTTTGGCTTTCTACATAACAATTTTTTTTTGTTATGCTAAATTGTTACCACTTGGCCATCCACTTCTGATCATACAAAATTAAGCTGACATCTTTCACTTGTTATATTTTTACCTTTTAAAGAGAATTTTAATTTTATTTCTTTTCTGCTATGTTAAGGGAGTATTGGGAAGAAGTAAATTTAAAAACTTAAACTATAGAAACATTCTTTGATGTTACAAATTATAGCAGTAATTATTAGGAAATAATGAAGTATACTTTTTAAATTTATTTATCAGTTACTATTCATTAATTTATTCATTATATACTTATCTTACCAAATGTACTTCCCTGGGTTTAGTGCTAAGGGTTGTAAAAAAAATGAACATTATAAAAAAAAAAAAGGTCTCTTTTAGTGAACTTACATTCTAGTTGGGGTTAAAAATACTAAATAAGTAAAGAAAATAAGATTAAGATAATGGATGAAAGGATGGTGAAAGGATGGTGAAAGTGGTGAAAGGATGGCTCTAGGAGGTATGTCACTTCAAAGACCTTTTCTGATATTCCTGATTCATGATAAATTCCCAACCACAGGAAATAGATGAGTAAATAACAGAAAAGGAGTCCAGAAGTGAGCATAAGCATGCAAAGTGGTGAAGTAGTGATTGAAAGTAGTATGAGAGGAGATGTGAGTTGGAGGAAATGAGCCATATCATATGAGCTGTATGGACCACAGAAAAGAGTTTGGATTTTATTCTACTTTCATTTGGAGGATCGAGCACGAGAATGACACATTCATTCAGCCAGTGTTGGCTGAGGTCCTACTATGTGTGAGGTAGTACTCTTGAGTACTCATAAGAGAGCCTACCTCAAGAGGCATTGCATGCCTCCACTGTGCTCCTCCTGTGTCTCCTGTTTACCATCAGGTCACTTAGGGTTAATTGGTCTAGATAGAGCAGCCTCAGCTGAAATGGCTGGGCTCTGCTCCATACAAAGAGCAGGGTAGCTTATATTTATTCACATGGGGCTGAACAAGATTCTAAGAGAGCAAGCAGAAACACACAGAGACTTTAGATACATATACCCAACATTAAATGAAAAAGTAGCTGTCATTAATATTATAATGATTTAACACTGCAGTAAACTATTAGCAATAGTGTGATTATATAATTTCTCTTGCAACTTAGAACCATTTGAGAGGAAAAGAAGGCACTATCCGTAATTTTCTTAGAAAAATAAATGTACATTAAAAGTTCCCTGAGCAAACCAGGATATGTAGTTGTACTAGAAATAGAGAGGAAGATATTATTTCTTTATGGTCTGTTAATCATGAGAAAACTTTATTTGGAAATACTGAATATATCTAGTGGATAAAGCATATTGAGGTTAGTCAGAGGTGACTTCCTCCCAAAGTGGGTTTTGATCCAAGCTCCTTCAATATTTCTATCAGAATGAGGAAATAATCATAGGGATTATGAAACCAAGTCACACGAGGGATAAGGGAATATGGCTGGTTAGAATCCCACTTTTTGAATGATACTAAATTTCTTAGATATAAAGGGAGGAAATCACAAAAATATAGACTCACCTGTCATTTACATAATAAAGATCCAAAATGACTTAGACAAAAAGTTGAGGCATCTCATAAATTGAAAAACCCAGTGGTATATCAGGATTTCCAGGCAGGCAGAAATGGGGGTTAGATGAGGTCACAAAGATTCATCCCTTGGTTTTCTCTCTTTTGAGTTTGTTCTGTCTTCAGAGGCTCAGCAAGGTGCCTAAAGTTTTCCAAACCTTACAGTCTACATCCCTCGAGAAAAATATACATTTCAACAAACTCATTTTTCACAGATATATTTTAACTTGCTTTGATTCGGTTACCTATCAAATAAAGTATGTGATTGGCATAACTCTAGATTGGGTGTTCCACACATATTGCTTACAATTAAATTAGCTTACACAAAATACTTAGACCTAGATTCAGGGAGAAATGCTCTCAACATCAAAATCAGAGTCTATATATGGTGATACGATGTGGGGGGTAAGAGAAAAAGTAATCATTAGAAAGTTGTCTCACAAAATTTTCAAATTGACTAAATGTGTTGCTTTAGCAGTAATTGACAGTGTCAGATTTATCACCCTGGTTTACCTCTTAGTTAACAATGTGCATCAGGCTGAATGTTTAACTTCTCTATTGATCAACCCACCCCATTAAATGAGGAGAATGTATCAAGAAAAAAAAAAGATAATTTGAATCTGAAAAATCTATGCATATCCTGATTGCTTAGGGAACATCTTTTGTCTTTCCTGTTCTACTGGTACTTTTAATTTCAATTCTAAATTTTTACTTCACAAAATAATTTGTAACTCTGTGCATTTTAATGTCAAAGTCAATTTTTTAAATTAAACTTTCTAAGTATAGCAGGTCCTTAAATATTGTCATTTTGTTCAATGCTGCTATGTGATAACACTGATAAGAAAAAATATACGCAATTCCTGACCAGGGCCACTCTATAAGGAGTTTGTACATTTTCCCCCTATCTGCATGGGTTTTCTCTGGATACTGCAGTTTCTTCCCTCTTCTCAAAGATGTGTACATGTGGTAAACTGGCATGTCTACATTGTCCTAGTCTTATTGGATGTGGTTGTGTGTTAGTGGCCCTGTGATGAAAGGGCATCTTGTCCAGGGTGTTTTCCTGGCCTTGTGCCCTAATCTGCTGAGATGGGCCCCAGCCATCTGTGATCCCAAAATGGAATAATGGGTTGGAAAACAATCATCTTACTTGTTTTTATTCATGTTTTTTAAATGTATGTATAGTTCACATTTATTACAATGTTTAATATTAGAAGTGTTTTTGGTCTTTATTAGAAGTTTGGTGATGTTTTTGTGACCAGAAATATGCTATAAGAACTTAACTCTTGTTTATATCGATTAGCCTGTGATAAAATTGGTTTCATTATATGTCATTTTGCTTAAAATCAGTTTCTAGAAAGCTTTCGACAATGTTGTGAAGACTTACTGTATACCCAAATTGATGACAATAGCAGATTGCAAAATTTTACCCAAGCCCTCTGTTTTCCTATGTTCCTGAGTTTTCCATGCTATGTCTGAGAAATATATGTCTATTAGGTTATTTTCCCTCAGACTTATAATTTGGTAGGGAATAGGACATATATGCAAAATATTAAAGTTTTAATAAAGGAAGGTTAGTATGGAGTTATGTTACGTACCCTTAGAGCTTTCGGACTTAAAGGGCATTTGCTATTTCTTCATGTAAAGAAAGTTTAGGTATAAATACCATTGCTAAATTTATCCTGCTAAAACAGTCTCTATAAATTCTAGGAAGCACAGAAATGGCATTTGTAATACCTCCTTAAAAAAGCTATATTGAGTAAACTTTCTTAAGAGTAGCCAGAAACCATACTATTGTATTATAAAACAATGACATACAAAGAATTTAGGAGTGAAAAGTTCTTGCTCTTAGTTAGAATTAACAAATTTAAGACTCTGCATCATGTCATTTCTGACTGCCTCTCTAGTTGTCACAGTCCTCTCACTATCCTCTTTTCATATTCTCCCAGCCTCTACTGCATTATTTGGTTCCTTGAATGTCACAAAGCCTTTGTCTATGTGATTTCATCATTATTGAACACTTTTCTCACTTGACCCCTTTCTTTTTATTCTGCTTATTTTATATTATTTGTTTATATCTCAGTTCAGATGTCACCACTTTAAGGAAGCCTTTTCTGATCCCCTAGAATTGAACAGATCCTGACCTTATGCATTTATCTATAACTATTTCTTATCTCTATAGCATTTATTACTACTTATAATTTCAAATTTAATTCATTATTTGATTTTGCTTAACCAACTAGATTGTTACTCACTGAAATAAGAGTGTGTTTTTTGCTTCTTTGTATTCACAATACCTAAAATAATGCCCAATACATAGTAGGTAGTTTGTAAATGTTAAATAACTAAATAATAGACTCCCCCCAAATTTATTTTACCAGATTTAATTAAGCACCTACTACGCAATTATGGAAGGCATCCCAGGGGAATATAAGAAGAGAAATCTGAATAAGCATAAACATGTGAAAAACAAGGAAACAAGAAAGTGCATGATTTGTTAAAGAAATATTAGAGCTAGTCATGCCTAAGGAATCATATAAGTATGAGAGAATATTGTGAAAAGTTATTCTGATACTCTAGAATTGGAAGTTATCTGAAAAATCTTAGAGAAATATGAGCAAGTAGAAAGCTGAGACAGAAGACTATTGCCATTATCGCTGAGCTTAGAGTTGTGGGATAGGGAGAGGAATAAGAGGTGGAAAGCAGGTTGTGCTCTGAGAAGAAAAAAAGACTGAATGATAAGAGTTTGTGAAGATGACACTTTATAATATAGACCACCTCTGTGAAGATAACATATTGGTAGCCAAAAGATAACAAAGAATGAAGGAAGGAAATATATATTTTTTAAGCAGAAGAGATTCATACAGATACCTTCAATATGTGCTTATTAATGTTTAGCAAATGTTCTTCCATTTATATTTATGAACATATATAAAAATATTTAACCATATACTATTTTATTTCTATGAAATAACCTTCTCCTTCATATAATTACTATATTTTTATCTTTGCCATGAATGTAAAGCAAAAGAATGCAATAAAAAATATAAAATCTTCTAGCATTCTGTCTTTCATTATAATAGATCCCATGATTTACATTCATATATCTGTATATATTAATTTGGACACTTTTTATTCAAAAAAAGAAAAAAAAGTATCTTCTCACTAATTATAACTTTTTATATAGGAAATCTACTCATTTATATTTAAAAATAGTGTCCTTAGTGACTTAGTTAATTGGTAAGAAAAATTACTCTTCAGTCAATCAAGCCTCAATACTACTTGAGCCACAAGTTTTGTGAGCTTGGCTGATTGAATAATAAAGTCTTAGCTTATAAATTCTATAGTGATTACTCAGATCTGACAGCTAGTTGTTGAGGCAAAAATGCTTTATCTTTCTGAAGTGAAGACCTAAGTAGTAACAAAAAACATAACTAAATTGTATTTTTCCCAATATGGAATTTAAACTCCATAATGATAGTGTCTATATATGTCTTGTTCATTGTTGTACCGACAGTGGCTAAACAGTTTCACCAAGTAGTAGGTGCTTAATAATTATTTAATAAATAACAGAGTTTCCCCAAGGTGTATTTAATCCAAACTTCTGTTATCAAAGAGGCTCTGGGGCCTGACATGATGCCTGTGACTTGTTCTGTGTGTTAGGTGAGTACAAGAGGAAATGTTATACATATGTAAATATATAGAGAGATCAGATTTATAGAGAGCTGGACCTAACTCTGTCAAGAAAGTCTATGAAGTAATATAAATTCCACATTCATGAGATTTTTTTACAATTCCAAATATCATTAATCTAACTCTATTTTAGCCAAATTTTCTATTTTCTGAAATTTTAATAATACTCATTTAGGCAGTCAGCATATTAGTCAGAGTTCTCCAGAGAAACAATGAGAAAGAGAGAGAAAGAGGGATGGGGAGAGGAGGAAGAGGGAGAGAAAGTACACACTATTATAGGAATTAGTTAATGTGATTACAGAGCCTGGGAAGTTCCATGATCTGTAATGTGTAAGCTGGAGTACTAGGAAAAAACAGTGTTATAATTTATCTGAGTCTGAAGACCTGAGAACTGGGTGAGGCTGATAATGTCCAGTTTCAGGCAGTCTAAAGGCCCAAGAACCAGGAGCTCTAATGTCCAATGTCAGAGAAGATGGGTCCCAGCACAAACAGAATGAAGATGAACTCACTTTTTCAATAATCTAATAACTCAGAAGCTTAAAGACATAATTTTTTAAGTAATTTAATATATAAATAAGAATTGATTATTTAATATGAGATACCATAAGAATTATTTAGATGTAGATATTACTAACCTTAATAGCAACAGACTTCTTCAAATGTGTCTGAGGTTGTGGTCTTGGCTTAAATGCATTTGTATTAATTACATTATAATTTGATATTAGGTGGAAAGAAAAAGAATAAAGGATGCACATATAAGCTGATTTTGGACCCACAAAACCTTTTCTGTTTCAGTGCAAAGCCTGAACCAAATGTGAAGCAACTAACCAAAAGAAGCTAAGCAAGAACTACTGCTTCAGGCAGTTTTGGTCAAAATCCAGCCTTCCAGATGATGTTGTTTAGCCTCAGATTCTGCCACGTGTAACATATGTGACTTCAGGGAAAGACTTGAGAAATAAAAGCAGGTTTCATTTATCACTCTATTAAGGCAAAGCTGGGTCACAGCTAAACATATAAAGTAAATTTGAATTTTTTTAGATTATTGAAATTTGGGCAGATTTTTTTTTAACTTATGGGAAACTGAAATCTGAAGGCAAAAATCGGTCAAGCCTTTTTAATCTGTGACATCAGTATTTAGTTTAGTTTAGTTTGGTTGTGCTTTTTTGGTCACGAGGTTTCCTTCAAATGTGAGTCACGTAATGTGTCATACCAAAATTAGGAAATTTGATCACCAACATGTACACAATATTCTTACTCTTGTGTGTGTAGACTTGTGTGTGTGTAGGAAATTAAGTAGGAAGGAACACTGTACCTTATACCTGATAATGGGAACGAACTAAATTTTGAAAGTTAGAATATACTTATTGCCCTGGAAAAGAAGTTTAGAATTTTACTTAATCTTTTGGGCTGAATTAATTATTAAATTGCATAAAAATGAAAATATGTACTACAAATATGTCAATAGAAATTTACTAATTTTATATTTTAAAATATGTATATATGTATGTATATGTATATTACATATGTCTTTCTATTAGTCTCTTAATGAGAATGCATAATATAATCATGTTTACATATATGGGTATAATTGCTTCTAATGACCCCTAGCTCCTTGTAGATTTCTGCTTTACCAACTTCCAAAGGAGTGCCTTAAATTATTTTAATGGAGAGTTCTAAGTGCCCTAGGTTTATTATCTCTCAGACACTTGTTATGCTTTATTTAATAAACTTTGAAAGAATAGTATTTCATATAATAATTCAGAATTTACTGTATAATCTTTTATACTATAAAGTTTTTGAACTAGTTTTTTAAAATTTCTTTTTAGTATCTCTTTATACCTTGTTTTGATTCTTGAAATTCTATTCTTTATTTCATGAGTATGCAAGACAAATATCTTACATACTACATGCATATGTAAGTTATGAAACACATATAAGCAGAAAAAATCATCCTTCATAGATGAAACACATACCTTAGCATCTGAGAATTTAATTGTTTTAAAAATATATACTAATTTTAATTTAAATTATACTATTTACATTCCTTTTTTAACTTTTTTGAAAAAGAAATGAATAAAAATGCTGAAATTGTCAACTTGTTTATAGGACAAAGTCTCATGATATATTTAAGTAAATGTAAAAATTTTTATTAATGAAAATCATATCTCTCACATAATTGTATATAGATTTTCTAAATAAATATAATTAGACAGTGATTCCAAAAAGTGTTTATGATATAGAAACTGGCTTTAAATCTAAATACAATAAAAGTAACTGAGCATGTTGTATTGTAGTTTCACGTAAAGGTTTTTATAAATTCTGTATTCTGCTCTTTATTATTCGTGCTTACTATAAGTGAATATTGATTATATTCAACATTGATACATGGCACTCCAGAATTTCTGACCTAACTTTGTGAGGTAAAGATGTTTCTATATGACATGTTAAAATTATACACTGCTCTCTAAAAAGTGCAGCACACCCAGTTTGAGAACAGTTTTCCTCACATAAATAGCAAATAAATTTGTAAGAATGTATCTAAATATTTCAAGGCAAATTTACCTTTTTAAAAGTATATTAGACTTATAAAAAGAATGTAATGATTTTGAGAGAATAGATAGCGAAATCAATCTATGCAGTCTAATTTTATATCAGTTTTCTTATCTATATTTTAATTCACATAATGCAATAAAATATATGTGTAAATATGTACAGATAAATATTATATACATATATGTACTATCAATCTCTTTCTTTTATAAATAGTATCATAACATAGGCCAGCTGATGAAAGGGACTATACATAGCTCTCCAATGGTTTTGGTTTCTCAAGAGACAAAAAGCGGATGGTTAAAAAATTCAATCCCATTTCTGAAAGAATTGATATTTAAACCTAAGTGTGCTGAATAGGGTGAGCTAGCCAGCGAAGTGAGGTGTTTGCTCCACATTTTTTTCTCATCACTTGGATATTGAAATGACTATGCATAGGCCATGACAATTAAGGAAAGGAAAACTTTATCTTATTAAAATATTACTTCTTTACACATGACAATTGGATAAACATTTCTCTGAAGAAAAAATATAATTTAAAATAAAGTCTCTTCTAGTCTTCTTACTATTTTTCTCAGTATCCCAAAACATTTTGGATGTACAGTGGCTTGCTGTCTTGTACAAACACACTATCATACTGTGAGAGGCTGAGAACAAGAGAAAAAATGCAATATGTGTCCCATAAAAATTGTTGAGTAAAATTGTTGTGTAAGGTTCAAATGTATACCTGTGATTTGAGACCACTTTTCTTATACTTGCTGGGATTTCAAGGCAGTATAAGAAATGAGCCTGCATGCAAGGGATTATGTAACAATAGTTAGCCACTAGATCTCATCTTTACTGTTGCAAACATCCTGTAATGATATGATCACTCCCATTAAAAGAAATATTACACTAAACCTAAAAGAGATCAAATAACATGCATAAGCTTTATTTCTAGTAGACGAGAGAGCAAAGATTTAAATTCAGATCTAATACCAAATTAGGTGCTCCTTTAGTCACATCATTTATTTTTCTAGTACTATATTTCTAAGACAAAAAGTGTAAGTCACCTAAAATATTAGGGAAATGTTAGAAAAGGTAAAAAAAAATATGTGTTAAGGTACTTGGAACCTTACATTCATTAGAAATAGCAAACTATTAATTAACTCAGAAAGATGAATGATGTCTAAGTGAATAATATATGTATCTATATCTGTACCTGGAAAAGTTCTGATAAAAAGTAGATAAAAAATTAGACTGGGCAGATAAAAGTGCTTTTACCTAGAACTAACAGGATATGTCACAAAAATAAATATGTACTCTTTAAACTATAATAAAAATGTAGTGTTTAATAGTGACTGAAAAATTATAGTCTGTAATCTCTGAGATGTTCAACACAAGACTGGATCAAAACAACAAAAATATATCAATATCTCTATGATGTTCACCTGTTAATTATTATAAATCTGACTAAAAAATGAAAAACTATATTATTTTTTTTAAATAAACCTATATTTTTTTTTTCTGGAGAAGGAATGTTACACAAGACATTTGTCAAAACATGTTTATCAAATGATATATTAAATGTGACAGATTATACCTTATTTGCATTTCTATTAATGACAAGATGTAATGAGAGAATCTAGTTTGATTTTGTAAGTGGGTCAACTATTTTATAAAGAGTAATGTGTATTGGCTTCTGATCAAGATGATGAAGTAGGCAAACACTGTACTTGCCTCCTCCCATGACCACATCAAAATTACAACTAAATTATAGAACAACCATCATTGAGAATGTCCTGAAGTCTAGCTGAATAGAAGTTCTACAACTAAGAATATACAGAAGAAACCACACCGAGACTGGTAGGAAGAGAGGAGATGCAGAATGGGAAGTTCCACACCTGCTAAGTGACAGTTAAAAATCAGGAGCGATGTCTTGACTGTAGAGGTCCCCCAAAGGAGTGAGGGATTCTAGGTTCACACCAGGATCCCAAGCCCAAGGTTCCTGTGCTGGGAAGAGAAGCCTCCACAACTTTGGACTATGAAAACCAGAGGAGATTGAGGCTGAGTAAGATAAAGGGCTACTGGAGTCCTAGGCTTTCCTCTTAAACAGCCCATACATGGACTTATTTACTGATAAACTCATTGGCTCTGAGCTTCAGCACTAGGGCAGCAGCTTGAAAGACACCAGGGATAAACAAAAAGAAACTGAATTATCTGGCTTTAGAGTGAAGGTTGAAGAAGCAGCTTTCTCCCAGATAGAAATGCTGGCAGAAACCACTGTTCTTTTGTCACGCCCTCTCCCCACCCAGAGTGCAGACACAGGTGGGCATTATATCTGTGTCTCTATCAACCTGGCTAAAACTGTTCACCCTGCCCTAGTGATTCTTTGAGACCCTCACCCCACCAAAATTGTGAGCCCACCCAAGCTGCTTCCAGTGACTTTTCCATACAAATGGTCTATTCTGGCTCATGCTATGGACTTTCCTAAAATCTCTCAAAGGTTCACAATGCCCAAATAAGCAGAATCTGGCCTCAGCATTCCCTGTACCTCTTGTTAAAAAGTTCCAAGTCTGGCACTAGAAGCGACAGACCTCTGTTCACAGTTTAGCCACTCCCAGGCACTTCCTAGTCAGTTCAAGTGGCAAGTGATCTGTAGACCACTTTGTAGCTCATACCAGTTTACCCCAGGCAGTACAGATGGTGGCTAACCTTGGACTATAATAGAGCCCTGACCAAAAGGCAAGCTTCATATTACACCAGAGCACCACCCAACTGCCTCCACAAACAAAACCTCAAAGGGAAGACACTAGAGCCCTGCTAAAATAAATTCTGCTTCTTAGAGTCAGCCCCTGCATAATAATTCCTCCACTATAATCATAGCCTGTCCTCACAACAAATTAGCCTGAAGGCTAATCCCTCTTATCAACATGCAAATAGCAACAGAGGCTCAAATACAGTAGGAGGTCAGAGACAAACCACACAAAGGACATACCTGAAACATCCAGCTCAGGTGACCAGGGAGACCACTGGGCCTCACAGGACACCTACTACATAAAATCACTCTACTAAGACTGAGAGCCATAACAACTCTACCTAACACATAGAAACACACACAGGGAAACAGCTAAAATGGGAAGAAAAACAAACATGACCCAAATAAAAGAACAGAGCAAACCTCCAGAAAAAGAACTAAACAAAATGGAGACAAGCAACATACTAGATGCAAGGTTCAAAACACTGGTTATAAGGATGCTCAGTGATTTCAGTGAGAACTTCAACAAAGAGATAGGAAACATAAAAATAGAGATGGAAAACAAAACAAAACAAAAATCAGAAATGAAGAATAAAATAGCTGAAATAAAGAATAAGAGGAATCAACAGATTAGATGAAGCAGATGATTGAATCAGCAGTTTGGAAGATAAGGTAGCAGAAAATACCAATCAGATCAGCAACAAGAAAAAAAGAATCTCCCCCCGCTCCCCGCAAAAAAAAAAAATGAAGATAGTTTAAGGGTCTCTGGGACAATATCAAACATACCAACATTTGCATCATAGGTACAAGGAGGAGATAGAGCAAGAAATTGAAAACCTGGTTGAATAAAAAATGACTGAAAACTTTCCTAACCTGGCAAAGGAAATAGACATATAAGCCCAGAGTCTCAAACATGGTGAACCCAAAGAGGCCCATAAAATGCTAAAGGTTAAAGACAGAGAATTTTAAAGTAGCAAGAGAAAGGCAGTTAGCTACCTACAAAGGGGTCTCCATAAGACCATAAGCTGATTTCTCAGCAGAAACTCTGCAGTCCAAAAGGAATTGGCATGCAGTATTCAAAGTGATGAAAAGCAAGAATTTACAACTAAGATTACCCAGAAAAGCTATTATTTAGAATTAAAGGATAGATAAAGAGCTTCCCAGACAAGAAAAAGCTAAAGGAGTTCATCATCACCAAACCAGTATTACAAGAAATGTTAGAGACATTTTTAAGAAAAAGAAGAAAAAATGAAGATAAAAAATATAAATAATAAAATGGCAAGAACTACATATCTATCAACAATTACTTTCAATGTAAATGGATTAAAAGCTGCAATTAAGAGTTAGGATGGCTGAATAGACAAGAAGAAAAGGCCCTTACATATGTTGCCGATAAGAGATACTCATGGACTGAAAGTAAAGGGATGGAAAAGATATTTTAAAAAAATTGGAACAAAAAAGCTGGGATAACAATACTTATACCAGACAAAATGGACTTTAAAACAAAGGCTATAACAAGAGGTCCAGTAAAGAAGGACCCAGTAATCTCACTTCTGGATATTTATCTGAAGAAACCCAAAACACTACTTCAAAGGGACATATGCATCCACAAGTTCATTGCAGCATTATTAACAATATTCAGGTTATGGAGGGCAACCTGGGTGTCTATCAGTGGTTGAATTGATAAAGAAGAGGTGGCACATATATACAATGAAATATTACTCAGCCATAAAATAAATGAAATCTTATCACCTGCAACAACATGGATTATTCAAGATGGTATTATGCTAAGTAGGACAGAGAAAGACAAATGGACATAATTAATTTATATGTGGAAGATAAAGAACAAAATAAACAAAACAGAAACAAACTCATAGATACAGAGAACATTTTGATGGTTGCCAGATGGGAGGGGGGTGAGTGAAAAAGGAGAAGAGATTGAAAAGTACAAACTGGTAGTCACAAAATTGTCATGTGGATGTAAAGCATAGCATAACAAATATAGTCAGTAATATTATAATAACTCTATGGCATCAGATGGGTATTAGGCTTAGTATGGTGATCACAATTCATAAGTTATATAAATGTCTTATCACTATGTTGTACATCTGAAACTAATAAAATATCAATTATCAACTGTAATTAAAAAATAAATTACTTAAAATAGAGTAATGTGTATTTTTAATGACATCAAATCTTATACTTCAGGCACTAAAAAAGTTTCATCAAGCCTCTTAGTCTCATTGATAGAACTTATGTTTAAGTCTTTGATCCATTTCAAGTTAACTTGTGTGTGGTGTCAGGTAGCAGATTGGTTTCATTCTTCACATTTGGCTTTCCAATTTTTCCAACAAAGTTTATAAAAGAGAATTTCCTTTCTCCATTGTATGTTTTTGACTCCTTTGTGGAAAACTAGTTGTCCATATATGTGTAGGTTTATTTCTGGGCTCTTAATTCTGTTCCATTGGTCTATATGTCTATTTTTCTACCGATACCATACTGTTTTGATTATTTTAGCTTTAATACAGTCCTCATCAAAATCCCAATGGCATTTTTCACAGAGATAGAACAAAAATATTTTCAAATTTGTATGAAACCACAAAAGACCCCAAATATCCAGAACAAAGCTGGAGGTATCAAAGTTTCTGTCTTCAAAGCTTTTAATGACATATTATATGCTTATAAATTTATCTCCTCTTTTTCTATCACAGCTCACTAAATTATAAATCCTCTGTTTGGTATTTGACAATCATGTTTACTATCTCTTAAAAAAGAGAAAGTGGCATAATAAGTTCTTGAAAACTATCAAATATAGGGAAAGATTACTTTATTAATCAATTAGTAATGTTAAAGGTGATTTCAATTTACTAATTATAACTTTAATGCTGAGATGATTTTAATAATACTATACCAAAATGTAGGCTTGCTTAACTTAAATATTACAAACTAAGTTCTGAGACATAAAAAAATTTTTAATGACTCTAATTTAGTGATGAAGTGCTATGATGTCAGCAATTTAATATAAATTATTCAGAAAAAAGGAATACATGTACAAATACTTGTACATACGTATGTAATGAAAAGAGAGAGTATGTGGTGAAATGTTAACTATCGGTCATTCTTGGTAAAAAAAAATGTGTGGGCTTACATGTTATGAGACTTCTGTGGCTTTAAATATTTTTTTTTTTTAATAAAAAGTTTAGGAAAATGTGTACTGGCATCTGTGAGACAGAATATATTTTTGGTTGTGTTATATCAACTGCCTGTTCTGCCATCTGATTAGCTAAGTTAAAGTGAACCCATAATATGTTGTCCATACTAGGATACTTCTGAGAGCAAAAGATAGAAAAGTTATTATTTATATGTATTTATAAATTATGCTTATTTTATCATAGTGTTAAATTTATGAAACATATTTTTAGAATTTTTGAATAATAAAACTCTTTAAAAACATTCATCCACATATGTAAAGCAAAAGAAAAAAGAATATATTGTTTATCTAAATATAAAAATATAACAGAAGAAATATTATTAGTGAATTTTCACATTCTTTAATTTATACCTTAGCTCCCTAGTTCTCTAAAATCACATTTATAGCATTTTTCTACAGAACATATTTTTCATTATTGTTGCCTAATTTTTATCTTATTTACTAAAATAGCCTTCAGTCGTCTCTTAACTTGTATTTATAATTAACAACTGTGAAATTGCTGATATCTTTAATGTGTCTTCTCTGTAGACTATTAATTTGTAATTGAGAAATCCCTTTCTGTACAAATTCTATGATAAGCCCAAATTCCACTACATGGAGGTTAATCTCAATACCATTTTTTATGTTGAAATATGTCGATGTTTCCATCCAAATAATTTAACAGGCACTTTCCTTTTCCATTATGTAGAGGACTTCTTTATGAAAAATTTCAATATATATTACTTTGGTGTGTGAGTCTTTTGAACGATGTGTCAAACTTTGATGATGGAAAAATTAGAAAACTTGTCAAGTTTTTCTATTCAGGTACAGAAAAATTTTATCCAATTAAAATTGGTGCTTTATCATAAGATTCTTTCTATAAGATATTCTAAAGAGCATTTATAGAATTTCAAAATAAAATCTTACTCAATGTTTAAACTTTCATTTTTTCAAACTTTTCCAATCCCCCCATACTTCTGGAGGGCCACATTTATATATCTTTTACTCTTTGCAATTTTTATTCTTAATAACAACAAGTTAGAAGGACCAAAAGTTGGTTTATTTGGAGTTGTACTCATTGAAATATTTTATAAAAGATTCCAAGGTTTTTTTTTTTTTTTTTTTTTTAAACAAAACGCAACCCAGTTTTAAAGAACTAGTTTATAGAAAGATACAATATTGTTTTGGAACACCTAAGTTGTTTTACAAAGTTTTGTCAAATGTTCAAATATTTTTAACATCTGATTAATGAGTGTAAAAAGACAATGTTCATTCTGCTGAGACATTTGTCTCAAAAATTTGTAGGTCAACATCTCTGTATATTTATACAAATATTTTGGATTTAGACAATAACTTCTATTAAATTCTAAGTGCATTTCTATTTTATTGATTCTAAATTTAAACATTGTTTTTACCATGATACTGCTTGTCAAAAATTTTAATTCATATTATCATGATAGCAAGTTTTTTTTTTACCTTACATACTAAATTATTTAGCTGGCTTTCTATTTGAATTAATAATAACATTAGATTTTTTTCAAATTCATCTGAAGGAACTTGTAAAATGTTTACTTAGATTTATAAATTGCATGTAAATAAGCCATTATTGAGATTAATTTGATTCATTTTCTATTTGACAAATCTTATAAATGTGGTATTATTTGACAAGTTTGAAGTTATTATCTATTCATGAGACAAATAACCATGGCTTAATGTTTTGTATGCTTAAGCAAGAAATCTTGGAAGCAAAAAGATCAAATGGAATTTGGAAAGGGCTATTTGATTTGAATAAAATATCATGCTTTATGAAAGTTAAATAAATACACTTTATGGAACTGCATGTGTTAAATTTGTTTTAGGGCATATCTTATTAACATAACTATTCATTTCTGTATTCTATTCTATTGCTTCTTCAGCAATTTTTTCTCTTTCTTCTGCTTTCCATGTGGCCAGTGTTAAATATATAAATGCCAACAAACTTTGTATGCAAGTAACATCAACTTTCTTAGGATTGAAATTCAGTTCTTACTTTTTCATTATACATGCAGTTTTTGGAGGTTTTAGGTGTTTGCATGTTTATGGCTAAAAATTAAATGACCACTGAAATTTTAAATCAATAAATAAACATTCACTGTAAATTTATACCAAATGATAGATGACAAGTCCTGTGTAGTAAGAATCCTCAGACTATGCTCTATCAGCTCAATGGAAAAAATTATTGAGCCTATGTTTCCTATATTTATTTTATTTCCACCAAAATAATAATTCTCTTATTTTCCCTCTGCCCATACCAACTATGCCTGTGGTTGCACATATCTCAATGGATGATGATAAAACTCACATCGTGACTTGCTGGTGAATCAAGTGGGGAACTTTGGATAACAACTCTGACTAGTTCCACTACATTCCCTTTACCAGTAAAGGGCCATACGTGCTGTCTGTGAAATACTGGTTGGAGTTACCTTGTTACGTAAAGGATCAGGAAAAAGAGAAATGTGCGTTCTAGCTTATTTAACCATATGTTAGTGAGAATCTTGTTTGTTCTTCACCCATTTGTGTTTTCACAGCTGTAAGGAAAATGTGGGGACCTATCAATGTAATCCTAAGGTTTTCTTATATTACTACTAATTGTAATACATTATAAATAATTGTAAAAATAATTGTAAAATATTAAAAATCTGGAACAACACCCAAACAAAAGCAATGCAAGAAAAATAGGGGTTAACTAGGACTGTCCAGACTAACAAAATGTGTAGTCTGAAGCCACAGCTTAAGATCTATGTGAAAGGAGCATGAAGAAATGGCAGCCCTTATAGAACATGAGTTGACCCAAAGGATCTCCTCTGAAAAGGCCACACTTGCAGACAAAATGAGATGCACTTTCTTTAGAGAGAGAGAGAGAGAGAGAGAGAGAGAGAGAGAGAGAGAGAGAAAGAGAAAGAGAAAGGAAGGAAGGAAGGAAGGAAGGAGGAAGGAAGGAAGGAAGGAAGGAAGGAAGGAAGGAAGGAAAGAAGGAAGGAAGGAAGGAAAGAAGGAAGGAAGGAAGGAAAGAAGGGGAGAGGGAGGGAGGAAAGAAGAAAGGAAAAAGAGAGAGAAAAGAAAAAGAAAAAGAAAAACAAGGAATGAAGGAAGGAAGGAAGGAAGAAGGAAGGAAGAAAGGAAGATGAATGGTTCTGCCTCTGCTGGGCTTCATCTGGGATCTGTTGGAAGCCTGGGGAAGCTGCCCCAGTTTGGGGTGAGGTATGCTTCAAATCTCACCTGCTTCTGCCACTTCAATTTCAGCAGAGACCCAAAAGGCTAAGAAGGGACAGGCCCAAGGTCTCTGCCAGTAAAAGTCAGAGCCTGGCATTGCTCATCCAACCCTGCCCTAGATGCCTGCTTTTCAGGGCAGCAGGTGAACTATGGATTCTACAGTTACCATTTTGGGGCGATTCTAACTCCCCTATAACCCCAGCAGCATGGGGGGCAGAATAATGACATAGAAGTTTCAATTAGCATTTTTCCTTGGTTCTTCCCCACTGACCAGCAAAGAATTACAGGTCAGCAAGATTTATAAAAAGTAAGATTTATTCAAAGCATGTGTTGTAGTTAAAAAAAAAAATGGGTCTTGCCTACAATGGATAACCACCTGGAAAAGAAGATACACACGTTGTGGGGAGTGGGTTACAGCAGGGAAAGAGAGGGCTATAATTCTGTGAAAGAGGGAGGTCTGTTTTCTATTAGGGCTGCAGTGGGTAGTTACAAAGGCTTTCCTAGGTGATTGGCACATGAGGTCATTTCTTTTGCCAATTGGCTGCTATGTAACTCTTTGCCTAGTGTCTATGTGCTCACCTAGAATTCAGTCTGTTATAACTAGATTCATGAACTTCTGGGCATAAACATGGTATTATAATGATGGTATAATGAAGCTGAGGCTGTGAGCAGGTTAGGGTAGTACCTTCTGCACGAGTGTCTATGACCAGTTTAAACCAGCTATAGCTTATGGCCCTCTCAGTACTTTGTCTACAACAGCATGAGATAGGATGTGCTTTACAGATCTGTTTATGAATAAAGTGAAGACAGAGAGGTTAAATAACCTGAGCAAGTTTACAACTATTCGTGACAGAGCCAAGATTTAATTTAACACAGTTTGTAATCACTGCTATGTTGTGTCATGTTGCACCTGAAAGCATAATTGTGTGTGTGTGTGTGTGTGTGTGTGTGTGTGTGTGTGTGTGTGTGTTTTAAGGAGATAAGAGGTGAGTGTTTAGTTGGTAGATACAGAGAGGTAGGACATAAGGGTGATTTACACCCTGAAGTCAGGCTTAATTTTTTATAGTTATTTTTTATTTGCTTGTTATTGGTTTCATTTGTTTTGTTTTTTTTTCCAAATATCTTAAAATGAAATACCATATGGCAGAGTTACAAACTTTGCAATGTATCTTCTACATATGAAGTGAATATTTCCATGCTACCTAAACATTTGGACTTCATAATGCCAAAAATCTTCTGTCTTTTGCCAGATTTTCGTAATACATTGCACAATACGCACTTCATCATGCCAAAACTGTGGAACCCCTCATCTACCAAAGAACTCTGAAGGAAGTACAGTCCTGCTAAAGAATGTGAAATCATTGTTGATTTGAATTTACCAAGGTGTGGGTGGTGAATAGTATATATTTTTAATAATGTTGTATTCTAAAAATTTTATTATGACATCTAAAATTTGAAAATATGATAGACTACTTAAATATCTACTTAAAAATTTTCTCTCTTAAGAAAAAAAGACTTCAAAGCAGTATTCATCTTTAAAAATTATAAATTTATCTTAAACTAAATTTTATATAACCTCTCTTTTAATAACTCAACATGAAATATAATATAGAAATAATTATAATGTCCTTATGCAATTATATACAAAATATCATTTAGGTTGATATTAAAGTCCTCACATTTTAACCTTCTTTAAATGATTCTAAATTAAGATGTTAGTACTCTCAGATGATTATTGTCAATAAAATAAAAAATGGTCTTTAAAAACTAACATCTGAAAAAAGGTTGATGTTCAAGTTTCTGAAAACAAGGACTTCAATGAGCACAGCAGCACTGTCTGTTATAATTAAAGTTTGAGGTGCCAATTTTGTCTGAATACAGCAGTCTTAAGATCCACAATGCAGTATTACCATAAGTAGAAGATAATCATCAATTAGTATGTTTTAATGAAAATACAGATTAAATACACAGTTTAAACGGAACTCAGAAATTACTTCTGAAATCTCATTTGTTTAATAATCATAAACTAAAGTCTAATTAACCTGATATTGTCAGATGTTAATATTTTAAATACTGCAAAAATTAATATAAAATACCACTAGAAACCAAAGGTATTAGAATAAAAAATGACCTTTTTTTTTGTAATATCTGTTACTATTTTTGTTCTCTCTCATCTTGTAAATACATTTTAGAAACCCTGTCTTATCGGGTTTCTCTATTTTGAACACAATAGCTTCAAAGAAACTACAATATCAAATGCTTTTTGAAGCTATTCTTTCAAAATGATTTTAAACTTTTAGAATTTAACAGAATAAAACAATAAAAACAAAGCACACAATTATTTAAATGTGCTAAAACATGATGACTCATAAATCACAGAATTTCAGACTACTTATTTTATTTAGACCATTATGGCTTTAGCTTCTCTTATTTTTGCTGCCTGGAATGGTCTTTCCCTCAAACTTCTATCATCTTCATATATTTTACACCTTAGTTTAAATATCACCTTGCCAGACCACTCTGCCTTGCTACATTATCTGCAGTAAGTCTCAATTCCATTCCAATACCATAGAAATTTAACTATATAATTAGCCTGGTTTTATGACTTTTACTTAAGGTCATAGTTTCTCAGAAATTATGGAAGGGTGTTAAGTGAGAATTTTCTATAGATAAAAACAATGAATAGACTGACAAAATTGACAATTTTAAGACCTTTAAAATTTGTATGTAATTAAAACCTTTACCTACATACATATTTTAAAACCCCAAAATTATATATATATATATATATATGTATATATATATATATATATATCAATTATTGTGTTTTACTAAAAGACAAATTAGAGATAGTACTAATTTTGAGAATTTATTTGAGCATTGATTGATTTAAATCTGGCAGTGCCAAAACCAGGAATGGAGGAGTGCTCTACCATAAGGAGCTCAGGAAGGGACTTTTATAGAGAAAAGATATACAACAAAGGAAATTATTTGTTGAATATAGCTTAAAGCCTATTGGTTCTTTATAATTGGTTGTCCTTAGCATTTGATTGTTGTAACCTTGAGGTATTTACAAGCTTAGATTTTGGTTTGCTTACATAGGCTGCCAGGACATTAGAGTCATACCAGTCTAATGGCTTCTGAATGACCAATAAATTTAACTATAATTTTCTATAAGACTAGCTAAATCTGGAAAGGTTGAAGAAAATTCAATGGCATGAAACTTTTTACATTCCTTTAAAAAGGTATTTATTTGCACAGTCTCCTTCATCCATATCCCTTTACATACATGTAGATACTCACTCATAAATAGAAAAATATAATTTTTCTAACACAGAAGAAAACTCGATTCCAATTGACACCTTTCCTCATATCATTAAATAGTTCACTAATGCCTAACTGGGGCTTTGCCATTTTAAATACAGAGATTTAATGGGCTACTAGAGGTAAAGAAAAACATTTAAAAATGTAGCCAGGAATTCTATTTTATTGCCACTTACAAAGCATACTCAATTATCTACAGAATTCATACATTTCCCTAGCATTCATCAAATGTAGTTATATGGCATGAACTGGAGCTGAATGAAAGTAAGCAGCCGCTTGTCTTTGCAATATGATTAGGCTGACTTTTGCTTTAATTTGCATAAGAAAAATCTTTTTTGTAGATTTTTATATTTAAAAGGCTTTTAGAACTTGTAAAGTTGTTACCAACTTACAAAAAAATTGCTTTTCTAAAAAAGCTTGCTCAAGCAAAAAGAACATCTTTTAAACAGTACACATATTTAATCTTGCTTTTTTAAATATACATAGGCTTCATCTCTTCTTTTTGCACATTTAGATGTTTTGTTACATTTTACATTTACATTCTATAAAATAATTTTAAAAAATGGCGTGTTCTGTGTGAACTCTCTCAGCAGGAACAGGTAATGATGAGATGCATACTCTTAAACTATGCTGAAAATAATTTCATGGAGTTACTGTAGCATGCTGAGTATTAAAGATCTTTTAGATTTCAAACTGATATTATAATTTATAATATCCAAATACTCTGAAGTGGCCATTCATTGAATATCTTGTTATGCAAAATAGTCACTAAGCTTTCTGCGAAGTTTTATATTAATCACTTTGATCACAAACAAACCCCCCTAGCAGCTTTTTCTAAGATTTTATGTCTCTCTTTTACTAAGTTAAAAATCAGACCATGCCTTCCTTTTAACATTTTCATACTCTTACCTTGAAAGAAAAAATTGCAGTATTTTGATTAGATGAGTAGTTAGATTTAAGAAGTGACACTAATAAATAATTATAGTGACTTAGAATTTCTTTTCATAAAAAGTGATTATTTTTTGTCAATTAAATTTCACTATTATTACTGATTTTTTTTAAAAGTTCAAAAATATAAATTTATTATTTTGATTGACAATACATATTTTATAATTCTTGTGTCACTAAAAATAAAACAATTTTTAAGGGCTGTTAAGAAAAACAAGACATAGTTTAGTTTTTTGAGAATCTTAAAGAAGTGGTCATAAAATTTATTCCAGGGTGACCAGAGAGAATTTATGTTATTGTTTCCAAAAGACTGATGTGTTTTATTCAAAATAGTTCTTAAATTTAAATGGCTTTTATTTTGGGGATTCAAGAAGGTCTGTTCTATTACTGAGAATTTCTTATTGTTTTCTCTTCCTTTCTGATTAAATCTACTGCAAATGTGACAATTGTGTGATGGAAATCACCTCTACTCAGCCATTACTTATCCTGAACCTAGTGTTCTTTCTTGGATCAGTAATCAAATCCTTACATAAAAAATCCACTACCAGAGGACTGCTATGAATTCTTCAGTTGAAGCCAGTGTCTACTTCTGGTATAAAACTGTCTGATCTTAAATCACAGATCTGCAAAATGTTTGAATCATTCAGATCCAATGTATCTACTTTATAAATTAGTAAATTAGAGTGTAGTTAAGCAAAGAACTTTTTCAATGCCAAATAGCAAAGTGGGTCGACAATCTAATTTTCTCTCTTTGTCTTTTCTTTTCTTTTTTTCTTTCTCTTCTTTCTCTTTCTCCTCCTTCTCTTTCTTCTCTAGGTCCTTTCCTTGTATCACTCTTATATTATGGCTTAAGATATGTGGAGATTTTATGAAGCTGAATGAAATTGTTAGGGTGATGATCAGAAAAATGAAACAAATGAACATACAAAAACACATGAGTTATTAGGAATTTGAAAATACATCTTGAATGTTGAAATGTTGGAGAAAAAATATTAGGTGGGGAAATAGTAAATTTTAAATTGAAGGGCTCAGTGTATGGAGGCATCCTTATTATTGCCTAACTAGTGGTAGAATAAAATTACCATTTACAAGGCATAGGAGAAGCTGTGAAGAAAGGATCTGGAGGAAGAAGAGAGAGTCAGGAGCCTGGTATTAGTTGTGTTAATTTTGAAATGACTGTAGGCATTCGAGTAAAATCAATAATAGGAGACTGGAGGGATCTAGGCTGAAGATGCCAATTTTGGTGACATTTAATTCCATAAAACTAGTTATAAAACCTCTAGCATATCACTGTAAGTGGAAGAGAAAATAAATTTAAGGCCAGAGCCCTGGGCTTCCATCGTTTAGAGGCAGAGAAATGAGAAAGAACCAGTAAAGAAACAAATAGAAATATAGATGGGAAATTCAGAAGTGTGGTGTCTTGGAATCCAAACAATAAAATATACTAAGAAAAATTAACTATGCTTTGAACCAGTGTATCATGTACAGATGCCTGCTACTGGGAATTTTATGCTTTTATTTCCTAGGATGCATTGCTTTCTTTTTGTTTTTTTTAATCTTTCAGTAAAGATGGATGTTGTGTGGTGTCTTACCTCCATCTTCTAAAAAACATTCACACTAGATATAAATTAAAGTTCTCCTGTCACATTGTAAAACATCAAATCATCTTTTACTCTTTCTCTTAGTGCCTATTGAAATCTGTCTAACTTCTCTTTCTCCTTTCCATCTCCCTCACTTCTTTTCTTTCTTTTCTCCATCAATTAAAACTAGTTAAACAACTTTGTGATCCTACTTTTGTATAATTTCATGGTTGATAACATCATTTAAGTAGCAAAGTAAATGTATTATTTAAATCCCATTTTCCTTTAATGTTTTTAGTATTCTTTTCTACTGTTTCACTCCCCACCTTATTGATTTTTAAAAATAAATCAGCAGTTATATACATGCATATCCCCACTCTTATACAGCAAGACTGTATACTATCATATTTTTACCTATTTACATACCTTATGTGTTTATTGTGGTTTGAAAATCAAAGAACTACCCTATTGTGGATGACAGTTTCAGAGATTAAACATTTTTTTTGAAGCATACCATTTTTTAACTTAGTTAATCTCAGACCACTTTTGTTCACATATTATATAAGTGGGGTGTTTGCTCAATTAGATCACACTAATCTGTCTACAGTTGTACATATAGTGACCTGTTAAAGGGCTGAAATGCATTTAACATATCTTATTGATTAAATAGTGTATTACATACAGAGGTAAATTATGAGTAATATTTTATAAAGGAAACACTAGTTTTCTTAGCGATTCTGGCACTAGTTTGAGTTCCTCATATAAACATTTGCAAAGTGCTATTTGGAGTTGTGTGCTGTAAATAAATGGAATCTATTCTTACAGAATTATTCTAATTAATATTTGGGCAGTCCAGAGCAGTTAGAAAACCTTGGGATTATTCCTGGTACAACAGAGAAGTCTTAAGGGTATACTGTTGTAGTAACGACCTAGAAACATAGAGTTTGAAAAATTTGAATATTCACAATAAATGAAATACCTCAGGAGTTTCTACTTACTTAAGATATCATCTTTATCCTACCTCTCGATTTTTGAAAATGAATAAACTATCGAAATCTTACAATGTAGATATAAGCTATGTTTTATAAGACCTCAAATCTAGAACTGATTATACATGTTGAAAAGTAAAATTTTAGGTAATTATTTGGTCTCTGTAACTATAATGATAAAGTAGATGCACAATTGCATGGAATTAAGTTTTTTACATAATTATAATTTACATATGCTTAAATCATACAAACTTCTGTTTCATTTATCTTCTGTCTCCTAACTCTGAAGGCATGAAATACTTTGTGTTAATTTGCAAATATTTTACAATGTCTGCTATATTTTGTTACATATAATAATTACTCAGAAATCATTGCGAGTAACCTCAGTATATTACCAAATATACCCAAGTACAATGCAAAAAAGATTTGTTTAGAATAGGATTAATTGATTAAAAAGATTCAGCCCTTTTCAGAAATGTAGATAACTACTAGGAAAAGTCTAGCTCTATCTTAGAAGTATATTTAGAACCCATATATAGTTAAGAAATCACTGTAATAATTGTCTTCTTTTTATGGTCATTTTGATTAAGTCGATGAAAAACTCACTTTTACTCAGACTATGTAATATCTCTTTTTATAATTGTTATTAAAATATGCTAAGAAAGTATCTATGTCAGGAGTTTTCAAAATGTGTTCTATGGAACCTTACAGTCGTGCAAAGATGTCCCAGACACTACCGAGGCTGCAGAGTGGACTTGGCAGGTGTTGATGTAAATTTTGAAGATCTCATCAAACCCTATTGATAATTGGACTGAAAAGTTTTAGCTGGCATATTTTATATAATGATGTGAAGCTTATAATTTATTGTGAAAACAATAGATGAATATGCTGCTTATTATTTTTAAATCTTGAAAACTGTCCTATTCATTTTTCTTAAATTTATACATTTCCTAATATCCAAAGAAGTGTAAAAATTTACTTTTATGCATTTCTTAATTTTTATTTTGTCTAGAAATTTTTATATATTTACATAAGCACACTATTTTTTAAAATTTTAGTTGTGTTCTAGATTTTTATAATTATCTCTTTTCTCATGGTTGTGAGAAACAAATCATTATTTTTGTTTTCTATAAATTAAGTGCATCTGTCAACCTCTTATATTGTAAAGAGTTTCAAGGAAACATGTTTCGGTGTTTGAAACAAACTATAGCTATTTCCATCTATTTCAATACTTGTTTCCTGTATATACTACATGCAGAATTAACTATAAAACTAAGATCTATAGTTAATTAAGAGAATTTCTGCAATATTGAGGAAGACAAAAACCTAGTAGAAATAATATTAATACATAAAATGTGTTAAAATTTTGCATTACATTATCACAATATTATTCATTTCTCCTTTGAAAAAGCATAGGTGCAAAATTTTGAATCTAAGAAAATAATGGTAAGACATAAAATTCTGAGAGCTAAAATTGCTGTAGATGCCAAAGTAACCTTCAGTCTATATAGTTGTTCTTAATTGTCTTGACTCTATTAACCATATTATAAAATACTATATTTTTAAATGTCATTGAAGAAAAATTTATAGTGACTTTTTTCTTAAGACTCTGGTTAAATGAAAAAAAATTTGCAGATAGAAATCATTTTTTTTCTTTTCTAAGTAAAGCATATTAGCTGGAGCATATGTGATGTTATGCATTCTTAAAGTTTTAAATCAGAAGTGTGCTATGTCCAAAACTTACATTTATGATTGCAAGATTTACTTTTCATAATTCATCGCAAACATAAATATAACCTATAAGAAAATAAATTGCTATTATGTTCTTTATGTACTTTAATAAAGTCTTTTATTAAATTGATCAATAACTCTACCCTATAGGAAAATGGAAATATCATTTACTAGAAACAGTTGAAGTTGCCAGAACCAGTGACTGACAAAGGCCAAGACACAAGGGTGAGTAGTAATTACGTTTTTCTTAAAATTGTATCTTCGGTATAATATTTTCTATTTTCCTTTGAGGAAGAACAATACATTGCATCTATATTTTACATTCAGTTCATTAATATATATGAAGTTTAACTTCTAAATATTGCTTTACTTCTTGGAGATATATGTATGTCTGATTAATCTAAACCAGAAAGAAAGGAGTTAATCACGGAGTTTATAAAAATTTCTTGCCAGAAAAGTGAAATACCAATATTTTCCCTTTTAATCCATTTAAAACAAGCAAATCTTCTACTCAGTTTAGATTTATTATTTTTCATTGATCATCTGATTCTCTTGAAGGACATTTAGGCAGTAAAGTAGTAGACACATTGCATCCATCATTATGTGTCAAAGGGCCATCAGGTCGATGGCTCTTTTTGAACTTTGCTGTTTCAGAAAAGCAGAGCTGAGTATTATAGGCAGAAGTTTGATATTTTCAGGATGAAAATCAATTTTATTTTATGTGTTTCTAAAGTGTGGTTTGTGCTGTGATTGCAGAAGAAATGGTTTTTGAAATTTTGAAGTAACAAAATAGGAATTAAAGTAAAATTTGACTAATAATAGCTTCAATGAAAGCAAGGAAAATATATTTTAGTGGTCTAGTAATATTTTAAATCCATAGAAATAGGATCAGAAATAGAAATTATTGAAGTGGGCATAGAAATAGATAATTCCTTACAAACTGAGATAGTGGTTAATGAAATTTTTATTTAAAGAGCTCAGTTAAAAGTAGAACATGATATTTAAGAAAAATAAATATTCTTAAAGAAGAAATACGTAGTTGTAACTTGCAGTTTGTGAAAAAATATAATGTGCATATATATGCCTGCTCATTTTTGAAGTTCTTCTCAATTCCTGCTGAATGTAGGCTCTAGAAAGCTAAAGAAACTGTCTCTTTTGTCCACCATTGTATTTACAGCATTAATCATAATGCTATGGCATAGCCGGCATATCTTAAGTATTCACTACATCAATATTTTAAGATATTAAAAATAATATTTTTACAATATTACATTTTTATTATGTAACTAAATGTGGCATAAAAATTTATAGAACTTTGAAAATAAAGAGTTAAAATATTTTTTCTCATCAGTAATTATAAATTTAACTTTTGAAAACTCTCCTCAAATTTTAAAAGTGCAGTTGGTGTTTTTTTTTAATATACATAAGATGTGTCTGTGTTAAGTATATTTAAATGCATATGAGGCCTTATATTTTCAACGTAAGTTTATTCTGCATATATGCATATTTAAATTCTTATGGAAGAGTATATTTCAGATAATAATTTTTTTCATGCAAAGGAACATGTAAATTTTCTTAAAATAATAATTTTATTTTGATGAGTCCAGAGAAACATAAAAATAATCATTGAAAAGACTAATTTTATGTCCTAAAATTTGTTTTTATTCATTAAATTCAATTCATTAAATTTTAGTGAATTTTATCTCTCAGACCATTCAAAGAAAATATAGTATAAATACTTTTTTAATGAAGAATTATTACTAACATTATTTACATGCCAATTCACATGTTTGCATATGTGTGTATGTATGGATGGATAGGTAGGTAGGTAGATAGATCAATAGATGAGAGAGAGAGAGAGAGAGAGAGAGAGAGAGAGAGAGAGAGAAATAGATAGTCCTAGAGAAATATCCACGTTTCCAGCACAAACACTCTCATATGTAAAAGTTCTTCTTTTTCTGTCTTTCAGTATAATAATTTCTTTGAAGGGTGAAATAAGTATTCTTCATGTACAACGCCTCCCCCGGACCTGTAGTGTGTGTTCAATGTTTCCTAATAAAGATGAGGATATTATAACTCTATTTCACTAGAAGTAAAAAGAATATTCTTAAAAAACATGACATTTTAGTTTCTTCTTTTTGAGATTTTAGGAAAATTCTTTGTGTGTGTCTCCTGACCTTAATTTAAAGAAAATCTGTTTTTCTCTTTGAGCAATTGGTACACTGTTAGCACTGTTATGTAACAAATCAGTGAGGACACAATCAAGTTGGAAAAGATTTTAGTAGTTTTGCTGAAAAGTTCTTCAATTTATATTTCAAATACCTAAGTTTTCTAAGGTGTTACCTTCCCTATGCTCAGATTTCATTACTTTTTTTTTTTTATATCTTTTTGTAAAGCATTTGTATATCTTACTTAACTACTTCAAATCATTTTTGTAATTATTATGTTAAATAAATACATTTACACTTGTAGGTATTATTAATAGTTTCTCAGTGGTACTAATTGGACAAGGAAACAAAACACTGCAAAAGAGAATATTTTAGTCTGTTTGTAGTTTTCATATGTCAACTACAATTATTTTTATATCTACTTCTGGCTTAAATAAATAGAATAAATAATTTGTGCATACTTCTAAGCCTCTGGGAAAATTATACATTTTGATTTTGCATCCTTTCATATCATCAACATGTTTACTCAAATTGAAGAAACATAATTTGTTTAAAGAGATCTAAGTTAGGCAAACTATTTTCTATGGGAAATATTGAGGTTGAAGAAAGCAATAACTTAAGAACGTAATAAAATTTATAGAAAGTAGTTTCTATATCTAACAGGTTTTTAGTTGTATTATCAATCACATCAGTGTAGCTAAAACCTGGTATCCCTGGTTCCAGTTAGATTAGATAAAAAATAATTTTAAATCTAAGATTATAGATTCTCC
Organism: Macroglossus sobrinus; assembly: GCA_004027375.1. Taxonomy (NCBI): domain Eukaryota; kingdom Metazoa; phylum Chordata; class Mammalia; order Chiroptera; family Pteropodidae; genus Macroglossus; species Macroglossus sobrinus. Next base: position 917,911 of record PVKZ01000187.1, read on the forward strand.
CCTTAAGTACTTTTGTGGCTATTTTGATGTTAATTATCTGCTTCAGTCAGATAATTACCACCTAACTCATTTGTACAAGATATGCTATAACTTTTATCTCAAGGAAGCTTAAGTGGTCCTTTCATTATGGGCTAGAGAAGTTTGTTAAATGGCTTAATTGTATCAGAGAAAATCACTAGAATAGAATGTGAATTCACAAAGAGTTAAATATTATTGGATGAGAGCAATACTTTAAAGGAAAAATTACATCAGCTTAAAATTTCTTGCACTTTTTTAAAGCAGCATTTGCTAAACTGGTACTCCTCAGAACACTGGGCCTGAGATATCCATTAAAAAAAAAATTCTTGTGGTCAAAAAATTGGGGGGAAGTCAAATACATGAAAATTAGTAATACCTAATAAGAAAACATATAAAACCTAATAGAAATCACAGACTCAGAGAAGGTCTGCCTTAAAAAAAAACTTATATTTTGTTTCTCTAACTTATTTGGCTATTGAATTATCATCGCTTTTAACCTTTCCAATAAAAAAGTTTTGAAAAATTTTTTTACAAGGGGTCAGATAGTATATATTTCAGGCTTTGTGGGCTATATGATCTTTGTAGTAACTACTTAACTCTGACTTTGGATATTATATTAAAAAAATGAGTGTGGCTGTGTTTCAATAAAACATTGCCAAAATATCAGGCGGCCTGGATTTGGCCTGGGTGCAGTAGTGTGCCAGTCCCAGCTACTACTATGCAGAGGTGCTTTGGAAATCTTTATTCTTGAGATCCTTCTTTTTCATAAAGACCAACCTCTTTAAAAGTTAACTTTTAAGTTTCAAGCAAAATTTCCTCTTTGGTTACCATCATTTTTGATCACTATGTAACAGTAAGGGAAGGGCATGCTGGAGACAATCACTTTTTACAGAGAAGTCAACTCTATTAACTCTGGTACTTGTGGCTGACACACCAATATCAGTAGTGTCTGCGCTAGGTACTGCAAGGAAAATGAATCGCATACTCTTCTTGCCCTCATGAGCTTTATGGTCTTCTGGGAGTGATGGTGATAATTTTGCAGGGGGCAGGGAATAGAATTAGTGCACAAAAGAATATAATAAAATATGTGATATTAATAATGCATGAGCAGTAAAATATTTTCCAAGGAGATTAAAAGAAAAAAAATGTGTTATAGGTTATCAGGGAAGGCTTCATATAAGACATATTTTTGCAAATAAGCTTGGAAATATTATACCTAGACTTCAACAGGCAGTGTTAAAGAAAAGAGGATAATGAGAAAGAATTGTTACTGGGTGGAAGAGCATGAATAAGGGAAAGGTGGTGGCAATGAGGAAAGCATGTTCCTTTTGCAGCAAATAGTCAAAGTGCAGGAACATACAGTGTAAGACTGAAAAGTAAGTCTGTATCAGCAAGGTACTTAATTCAACAGAAATGCCAAGCCCCAGAGGATATTATCCTGGTAGAAATCAATTTATTATTCTATTAAGGGATACCCATTTATCCTCAGGCAAGAGTGATGCATACTTACATTGTCTGATGATGCTATTTATATTGTCTGTTCTAATTTATGGCATAAAGCATACTTAACATGCCTTAAGTAGTTTTGAGAGTTTCAAGGGCCAAAAAGCATTATCTGAATATTTCAGGGTTGAATGAATATAAGTACCAGTAAAATCTCCAACAACCCCTCACAGGAGAACAAATCCCAATTTTGTCAGTCACTAGCACATTTTCAGCAGTGCAAACATGTCAGAGCTCAGGGCTAACACTTCTGATGGTCTTAACATTTTCTTTGTGGTAGTAGGATTAGTACTGGTTTTGCAGCCAGCATGCTCAAACTTAAAGCAAGATGGGAGAGGCTGCTTCACATGTTGGAAAGCCAGAAGCACCAACCAGATTTTCCCACTTACACTTTGTGGCCCAGAAACGTATTTTGATGGCCACATCTTGCTGGAAATGAAATAGGGAAAAACAACTATTTGTCTTTCTTCCCTTTCATGTAGAAAATTAAAGGATGTTAGAGGATTCAGAGAAGCTTTAAATGTGTACACAGACAGCTGTAAGAATTTTTAAGTATTTTATAAGAATTTTCCAAAGATGATTTTAGCCAAAGTATATCATATTTATTTCCAAGATTAATAGCTATAAACTGATAAATTTATTGAGAAGGAAAAAAATCAAACTGTCTTTTGAAATAGAATGTATAAAGATATATCAGATCCAGGCAATACAACTAGAACCTATTAGACTGGGATGTGACAAAATATTCAAAGTTTTTTCATTTGAAATTATATTAGAATCCTTTTAGATTTAATACTTATTGATGTTTTTCATGAGTAGTGTATTATAATATGGAAATGATATAAAACTTTTGAGGATTTTCAGTGAGCAGATCTGATATATAACCCTGAGTCTACCATTTACTAGCTATTTGGCTGTACTAAAGTCATTTAGCTACGCAGGACACCAGCCTCCCTTTCATCATTTCTAAAATGAGGATAATAATAATTGCCCTTCACACTGTGTAGGTTTGTTGCAAGAGCCAAATGAGGTGATATTTTAAAAATTGCTTCATCAACAGCAAAACACTCTAAGGCTTCTCTTCTCTCTCCAATCCCTCCTACCCTCCCTCTATCCTTCACATATATTTTCACGTTATAGCCCCCCACCCCAAAACCCTTCAGATTATAAATGCCATCATAGAGATATATTCTGTGTCTCTTTGATAGTTTCTGTTACTCAGTTCTTTTTTTTCCTACTTAGACCAAATTGAATCACACTACTAGGTGCTGCTTCTTTAATAATTATATGTATTTCTCACTTTGAAAGCTTTTCTCTCTGACTCCAGACATTCTGAAAGCCTGTCAGATATAATCAACTGTTATTCTGTTTTTGTGAACCTTGAATTCATATACCTAAGTTAGGGATACTGGTGCTGGAGTCACTTCTGTCTTGGAATATAATTAATGGCCAGAATAACTTTTGAGATATTAAGGATAAGGAGGTTTCCCTTTACAAGGTAACTGAGGAGTTATGAACCTTTGAATGTGTAAGACAAATGATACTTCTTCTCATCCCCAACTTACCCTAGTCTTATATCTGTATACACCTATCACATCAGTAGAATCCAAAAGAATTAGTATTTATATAACAGATCAGAAATCTGATGATGACTTCATTTTAAGATAGGCTTCCCTCATGATCTCAGTCTAACCTATCCTCTCTCAGTGTCTTGTATGCTTCCAAATTCATATCCATAGCATTCTCAACAAAATCACTAATGTCCATCTATTAGCCCAGCTTTGCCACATGCCTACTTCTAAACCAACCCATTACTGTGGCCATTGCTTATTGATTTATCTTGGTTTATAAACTCTAGCTCTGGAATAAGGTAACTCTTAGCATGCCCAGATCACAGAGACTGAAACTCTTGAAAACAGAAGGAAGGATGCCAGAATGACAATAAGTAAAGTGCATTCTATTTCCATAATATGAAAATTAATTTTAAGTTGCACATAGGTATATTTAATGTCTGCATTCTAAGTCCTATATAGAGAATAAATACAGATATTCTCCCATGAGCAGAGGAAATGATTTTGTTGTCATGAACCATTATGTTGTACTAAATGAAAATGCCACTTGGAAAGGTTAAAATGATAAAAAATAAAAACAGTGACTTCATATAGTTTAACCATATAGAAAGCAATAAATCTCATTAATTTTCTTAGAGATATGTGTTTTATTAATATATTCCAAAAATTTTAGCAAGAATGGAACTTCTTAAAGTTAGATGTTTATTGGACTGCTTGAGGCTCAAGGCTGACCTCAAAAATAATTATCTTTAAATATAAATCCAAGATAAAAATGATTTGGCTATGTTTATGAATTAGAATATAGATTCCTGATCATTCATTTATATATGCATAAAATGGACCCCCTTACTTCTGGGGAAGCATTTGCTCTCTTCATAGGTTTTCTGGGTTTGTTTGTTTTGGTTATCAATGTATAAGTCCTCTGTGGACTCCTCTCGGTGAGTCAGTCCTAACTTTGGCTTGGTTTCCTGCCGAATCATTGTGAATGGGCCTTAGTGAAATATCTATATTCAGATCCCTGTTTGAAATCAATTACATCTGATCTTCATTAATGACTACATATTAAAACTTGGTTTTACAAAACTTTGAGGCATTTCGCCTCTTCAATTCTACAGATGTAAGAAGTGCACTGTGGCATCAGCCCATGCCCTCAGGGAATGGGTGGGAATTGCTGCCATCTGTGGAATAGCTATGTGTGGAGTTCTTTAAAGAAAAAGCTCCAAGTTTTCATGTTATTGCTTCTACCAAAGGGAGGTGGTTAAAAATGTTCATTCCAACACAGCCTCTGAGGACTTTGAAAAAGACATTTCCTTGTCCCTATATGAGGCCTAAAATAGATTTTGTTTTTCTGTTTTTTTCTTTTTTTTAATATATTAAGTTTATTGGGTAACATTGGTTAATACAATTATATAATTTTCAGGTGTACATTATAATCTGACATCTGTATATTATATTATGTGTTTATCATCCAAAGTCCAGTTTCCTTCAGCTAGCATATATTTGATCTCCTTTACCTACTTCACCCTCCCCCAACCCCCCATATTTGACACCCTTTACCCTGTCTACCTCCCCACTCCTCCCTCAACCCCTACTCTCTGGTAACCACTAGTCTATAGACCATGTCCATGAGTCTCTGTTTGTCCTGTTCATTTGTTGCTTTTAGGTTTATGTTCCAATATAAGTGATATTATGTAATTTTCAACTTTTTCAATCTGGCTTATTTCGCTTAGTATGATTATTTCAAGGTCTATCCATGTTGTTGCAAATGGCAGTATTTCATCTCTTCCTGTGGTGGAGTAATATTCCATTGTATATATGTTCCACAGCTTCTTTAGCCAATTATCTATTGTAGGAGGACACTTTGGTTGGTTCCATGTCTTGGTCACTGTGAATAACACTTCTATGAACATCGGTGTGCAAATATCTTTTTGGATATGGGTTTTTAAGTCTATCGGGTAAATACCCAATAGAGGGATTGCTGGATCAATGGTAGATTAATTCTTAGTTTTTTGAGGAACCTCCATACTGTTTTCCATAGTGGCTGTACCAATTTGCAGTCTCACCAGCAGTGTATGAGGGTTCTTTTTTCTCCACATCCTATCCAACATTTATTATTACTTGTCCTGTTGATTATAGTTGTTCTGAAAGGTGTGAGATGGTATCTCATTGTGGTTTTGATTTGCATTTCCTTAATAGCTAGCAATGTTGAGCATCTTTTTATATATTTGTTGGTCATTTGTATGTCCTCTAGGGAGAAGTGTCTATTAAGGTCCTCTGCCCATTTTTTGATTGGATTACTTTTGTTGTTGTTGTTATTGAGACATATGAGCTATTTGTATATTTTGGATATAGGCACTTATGAAAAGCATTGCTTGAAAATATATTTTTCCATTTGGATGGTTGTTTCTTTACCTTTTCGATGGGTTCTTTTGCTGAGCAGAAGCTTTTTAGTTTGATGTAGTCTCATTCATTTATTTTAGCTTTTGCTTCCCTGGCTTTTGAGGCCAAATTCATAAAAACCTCTTTAAGTCCAAGGTCCTTGAGTTTAGATTCTATGTTTTCTTCTATGCATTTTATTGTTTTAGGTCTTATATTCAGGTCTTTAATCCATTTTAAGTTAATTTTCGTATGTAGTGATTGATAACAGTCTAGTTTCATTCTTTTGCAGGTGGCTTTCCAGTTTTCCCAGCATGACTTATTGAAGAAGCTTTCCTTTCTCCACTGTATGTTTTTGGCTTTTTTGTCAAAAATTATTTGCCCATATAAATATGGGTTTACTTCTGGACTCTCAATTCTATTCCACTGATTCATGTGTCTGTTTTGCTGCCAATACCATGCCGTTTCGATGATGGTCGTTTTGTAGTATAATTTGAAGTTGGGCAGTGTGATGCCTCCAGCCTCATTCTTTTTCCTCAGGATGGCTTTGGCAATTCAGGGTCTTTTACGCTTCCATACAAATCTGATAATTTGTTTTGTTCTATTTCTTTAAAGTATGCTGATAGTATTTTAATGGGAATTGCATTAAATCTGTGCAATGCTTTAGGTAATATGGTCATTTTAACTATATTGATTCTTCTAATCCAAGAACACGAGATATCTTTCCATTTCTTTATGTCTTCTTTGATTTCTTTTAATAGGGTCTTGTAGTTTTCATTATTTAGGTCCACTTGTTTTGTTAAATTTATTCCTAGATATTTTATTCTTTTTTTTCCTATTGTGAAAGGATTTATTTTTTCCACTTCTTTTTCTGACACTTCATTATTAGAGTGGAGGAAAGCTATGGATTTTTGAATGTTGATTTTGTATCCAGACACTTTACCGTATTTGCTTATTGTTTCTAGTAGTGTTCTTGTGCAGTCTTTAGGGTTTTCTATATAGAGAATCATGTCATCCACAAATAGTGACAATTTGACTTCTTCATTTCCTATTTGGATGCATTTTATATCTTTCTCTTACTTGATTGCACTCACTAGGACCTCTGACGTTATATTGAATAATAATGGTGATAGTTGACAGCCTTGCCATGTTCTTGATCTTAGAGGGAAGGTTTTTAGTTTTTCATTATTAAGTAGAATGTGGGCTGAGGATGTGTCATATATGGCCTTTATTATGTTAAGGTGCTTTCTTTTTATACCGATTTTGTGAAGTGTTTTGATCGTAAATGGATGCTGTGTCATCCACAGGCTTTTTCTCTATCTATTGGTATGATCATATGATTCTTATTTTTTTATTTGTTTATGTGGTGTATCACATTAATCTATTTGCGTATGTTGAACCATCCCTGTGCCTCTCAGATGAAGCCCACTTGATTATGGTGTATAATCTAATTTGTTGCCATATTCAGTTCGATAGTATCTTATTTAGGAATTTTGCATCTGTGTTCATGAGAGTTATTCATCTGTAATTTTCTTTTTTTGTGTTACCTTTCCCAGGTTTTGGTATCAGAGTTATATTGGCCTCATAAAATGAGTTGGGAAGTATTGCCCCCTCTTTGCTTTTTGGAAGAGTTTGAAGAGAATAGGTATTTGAATGTTTAGTAGAATTCACTGGTGAAGCCATCTGGCCCTGGTCCTGGTCCTGGACTTCTACTTTTTGATAGGTTTTTGATGATTGTTTCAATTTCCATACTGCTGATCAGTCTACCTAGATTTTCCAGATCTTCTTGATTCAGTCTGGGAAGATTGTAATTTTCTAAGTACTAGTCCATTTCTTCTAGGTTGTTAAATTTGGTGTTATATACTTTTTCATATTATTCTTGTATGATCCTTTATATTTCTACTATGTCAATTGAAATTCCCCATCTTTCATTCCTAATTTTGTTTATTTGTGTCCTTTTCTCTTTTTTCTTTAGTGAGTCTAGCCAGGCGTTTGTCCATTTTATTAACCTTCTCAAAGAACGAGCTCTTCGTTGCATTTATTTTTTTCTAATTTTTGTTTTGTTTTGTTTTCAATTTTAGTTATTTCTGCTCTAATTTTGATAATTTCTTTCTTTTTGCTGACTTTAGGCTTCATTTGTTCTGTCTTTAGTAATTTTTTAAGATGAAGCATATGGTTGTTTATTTGGGCTCAGTCTTGTTTTTGGAGATAGGCTTGTAATGATGTCACTTTTCCTTTTATGATCGCTTTAGCCATGTCCCAAGGTTTTGATATATTGTACTATCATTATCATTTGTTCCTATGTGTCTCTTGATCTCTCTTTTAGTTTTTTCTCTGACCCTGTTATTTTTCAGTAGCATGTTGTTTATTCTTCATGTTTTTGTGGTTCTTTCTGATTTCTATTTGCAGTTGATCTCTAGTTTCAAAGCATTATGGTTATGATTTCAACCCTCTTATATTTGTTGAGGCTATCTCTGTGTCCCAGTCTGTGGTCAGTTCTTGAGAATGTTTCGTGTGCACTAGAGGAGAATGTATAAGCAGATGTTTTGGGATAGAAGGCTCTGTATATGTCAGTTATGTCCATTTGATCTGATGTGTGTTTCAAGGATGTTATTTTCTCACTTATTTTCTTTATGGATGATCTCTCTATATCTGGCAGTGAGATATTTAGGTCTCCTACTACAATAGTGTTTTGGTCTGTTTTTCCCTTTAGTTCTATTAGTAATTGCTTTACATATATTTGGGCTCAGATTGGGAGCATCGATATTAATAAGTGTTATGTCTTCTTGCTACATAATTCCTTTTATCATTATGAAGTGTCCTCAGTATCTCTCTTTACCTTTTTTAGTCTGGAGTCCATTTCATCTGATATAAGTACCTACTCTACTCTCACTTTTCTTTGAATGTCATTTTCTTGAAATATCATTTTCCACCCTTTCATTTTTGAGTCTATATTTGTTTTTGGAGCTGAAATGTGTCTCTTGGAGGCAGCATATACTTGGGTTTTGTTTTCTGATTCATTCTGCAACTTTGTGTCTTTTTATTGGTGAGTTCAATCCATTTACATTTAAGGTGGTTATTTATATATGAGATCTTCTTATAGCCATTTTATCTTTTGCTTTCTGGTAGCTTGGTGTTTCTATTGCTTCCTTGTCCTTGTGTTTTCGTTTTCTTTATTTTGTTTGGCTTTTGTTGGGTTTTGCCTCTGGTTCTTCTTGTTTTATGTTATATACTTCAGTTATGAATCTTTGGTGTGTGGTTATTACAAATATAAAAAAGATATAAATATAATATATATATTATATATAGATATATACAGTCATTCATTTTCTTCTTCACTGGTCTTATCTCCATTCCCCTTTGCAAATTTGTATCTTTTATTCCTCCCCTTTTCAGTCATTTTAAGCTTATAATGCCCTCTTCTCAATAAGGATTACATTCCTCTGCTTCTATTTGCCTAATAGTCACTTTACTCCTAATTGTGTGTGTGTGTGTGTGTGTGTATTTTTATTTATTTTTTATTTTATGTTTTAGTCATGTTGTTTTAGGTGAGCTGTCCTCTTTCATTATTTCCTATAGTGCAGGCCTTGTAGTAGAGAATTCTCTCTATTTTTGCATGTCTGGAAAGGTCTTAATTTCTCCTTCATATCTAAAGTAGAGCTTAGCTGATATATTATTCTAGTCTGGTAGTTTTTTTTCACTTAATAGTTTAAATATTTGATTCCATTTCTTTCTGGTTTGTGAGTTCTGTGCTGAGAAGTCCAAGGATAATCTAATGGGTTTTCCATTTATAAGTTACCATTTTCTTTTCTTCCTGGCTGCCCTGATAATTCTGTCTTTGTCATTGATTTTTAATAACTTTAATGCCATGTGTCTTGGTGCAGACCTTTTTGGGTTGAGATGATTGGATGTTCTTTTGATTTTTTGAATTCCAAGCTTCAGGTCATTTCTTAGATTTGGGAAATTCTTGTCAACTATTTGTCTGAAAATGCTTTCTAGTCCCTGCCCCTTTTCTTTGCCTTCAATAATTCCCATTATTCTTATGTCAGTGTAGATCTTTCTGCATATATACAAATGCACATGAAATTTCACAAGTAAACGTTTTAAAAATTGATTTCTTTTGATTAATAATATACTTGCTTATGCTTTAATACGCACTATACCTATATCTATCTATCATTTATTTCTATCTAGAGTATTTCTGAATAACTTGAAATATTGAAGTTTGAAAAGTTTTTATAGTTACTAAAAATATTACATGCTAAATTAAAGAAAAATAGTAAGGTCTTTATTTCTCATAGATATGCTATTTTAATTTTAAAGTTACTTCTAACACCCTGAAAAATAAAATTAATATTTTTTTACATACTTAAGTGCTATAAAGCTTAAGTATGTGTTAACAATTCAATTTAACTTTTAGTGGTTTCAGAATTTTCTCAATATATATAAAATAACATATTTCAAATTTAAGCCAAAAATTAGTCTGTATTAAAGAAAAATTTATATAGTAGCAACTTATATAATGAGCTTTTACATTGTAATTTCTCACTCTGTGTGTATAAATTGAGTCATAGATTTAGTCATTTTCAGAACTTAAATCAATTTGAAATTGTTTAAATGAGTGCATCTCCATAGAATTTGACAACTTCTGGCTTAAGTTTATAGTTACAGTTCTTGAGATGACTTGTTTGAGCAGAACCTGATTCCTGTTTTTCAGTATGGGTTCATCTTGTCAGAGGCAACTCTTAGCCTATAAAGAGGCAGAATCAAGGATGTTGAGTCTAGATGTTCACATCCTTAAACCTGAAGAACCAGTGCCCATGTTGTTTTTACTACATGAAACTGTTTTTGAAGAAGAAAAATGAAAATGGAGTGGTTCTTGACATAGTAAAACCTATTAAGATAATATGCAAGTGAAGGGTAGATAGCACAAGGCTATCACTGGGTACTAGCACAGAATTCATAAAAGATCTTTCTGTGAGAAGACAAATTAGTCTCCTGCACCTGAATAAAATCAGTTTTACTACAAAATCAATTTAGGAAGGCAAGCCCTTACTCCAGACTGGTGCAGCCCATGCCAAAGTGTACAGCCTGATAATGGAAAGAACAGGCTGGATTTAAGCCTCCTACTTGGGTAATCTTAATGGACACTGGAAATCAAGGTACAATCTGGGCAGCTTTAGGACTGTCTCTCTGTTCAGGTCCTCAGTCTTGCTCTGTTTATCCAGACTAACATTGTTTTCACTGGTAGAGACATTTCAGATATGTGAGCCATATGTGTGGGTAATCGGGTGGAGGAGCTCTGTTAAATTATGTAACAAAGATAATCATCCTTTTAAAGTAAAATATTAAAAACCATAATTTATTACTTTGGACTCTAACTCTATTTTTTTATATTTAAAAAAAATCAGTTTTTAAAAAATCTGTATGTGCTTCTCTAAGCATAAGATTAAATATTTCTTTTGAAATTAAGAAATTATGGTAAAAGGAAAAATGTATATTTACAACCACAAATAATTCATGGAATATATATAAGTATTGCATGCCTGTACATGTACGTGTATGTGTGTATATGCAGAAACACACCCGCTCACATACACATATATGTGTATGTATATCATGAAGGTCCTGCACATTTTTATTTTATGATGCAGTCCTTGAATGTTTATAAAAATATTATAGTTATTTTTCCATTTAAGTGATAATTGCTTTCTTAGGGCAAATGTAAATTGTTCTTTAAAAATATATAATTAAGATATTTAACTCTTCTTAATTCTTTGAACCTGTCTTCTCCATCATAGTTCACATTCTCATCTCTCATTGGAACTGTTTCTAATAGTTTCCAGGTAGTCTTCTGTATATGACCACTGTCATCTAGCAGGGTATATGGGCTCCAGTGTAAACTTCCTTCATTTTCAAATGTTGGCTCTAACATTTATGAACTTTATGCCCTCTAGCCTTTGCAGTTTATCTGTTGTCATTTTCATCATTTTTATAAATTACACACCAATTGAAAATGAATTGAAGGGTTGTAGGTATACAATCTCTTATTTATAATTTTAAAATAAAAAAAAATTTTGAATACTTTTTTTGTAATTTATAGAGTAGCAAAATCTATACTGTTGTGAGGCTCATTTTGACTCTATTTACCTACTTAATGTAGATATTCATGTTTCATTGTAGAAATATTAATGATTTTCTTGATATGAAGTTTCAAACCCCAGTGAGGTGTTATGAAATTTTCTCTATATGAAATAAATTACTTTTAAAAACATGTATTAGCAAGGTTTTCAATAAAGGGGTCTTTATTTATCATGGCACACATCTAATATCAAACCTCTATAGACTTGTCTGTTGTTGGAATTGTCCTATCACTGCTACACTCTCTATGTACACTTTTCTCTCCCATTCATGCAGAAAAATTTCACATATTTCTCAAAATCCATCCCAGTCATTACTGCTTCCCTCATTCGTCTCTTACCCTTGTTGATATGGAAACATATCCTTTAGCCTTGCCACCAGATATTTCGCTTATCTATTTGCATGTGTCATTCCTACTAAATTCTAAAATATTTGAAAATTAGAATTGTGTCTTTTTCATCTTTTTATCATCAGTTCTTAACATTATCTTAATAAATAGCAATAACTTAATAAATGTTGCTTACATTTATTAAAGAATACATTAGGAAATAACATTAGCAGCAAGAATAAACATTTTATCTTTTCCCAAAAATATCTGAGACAGGATTCTGATGGTCAATATTAAAATTTTACCTCTGCCTATCCCAGAAAAAAAAAATAAAGCAATAGGCATTATCTTGTTGAATACCTAACAATATATTTTGCCTTTTTTATTAACTGCCCCTAACCCATGAAAGTAGAAAGAGTTAATGATTGTTATTCATATCCTTGTTTATTTTTATATCCAACATTTATTAATCATAATGATAACATAAGAGACTAAGTTTCTTAGTAACTTCTCACTTAAAGTCCTCTAACAGAATACTTCAGTTAAGTATACTTCAGTTAAGATACCTCCCTATCTTCTAAATTTTGGGAATACTCTGACTCAAAATTTGTGAAGAAATTAGTAAATAATATTTTTCTGCCACTTGAAAAAATTTTTACCATCCTTAAGTATATAAATATAAACTTTCAATAGAATTAAAGTGGACTTCTTCTAGATTTGATATATGATGGAAATTACTCTCACATGAGGCAACTGAGGGAGAAAAAACTGGCAATTTGACTTTGTTTCTTTTTCTGAGTTTTTCCACTTAAAAAAATAATACGATAGGACCTTATAGAATGCAAAATGACATATGTAGTTTTGCTTAATAGACATATTCTTGGCTTTATTCAAAAGCACAATCCTACTATTAACTGTTAGATATTCAACTTCTCTACTTCAGAAGGATAAAGAGGTAAATAGACTACAAATGTGAAATTGGGATTCTAAAGAGCCTCAGTTACCATTCAAATATGTATTGCATTTGCTTTTCTTAGTTTAATATTCAAGAGCTTCAAAATATAACCTACAGTTCTTGGCTTTTCATCCTTGTTGTGTGAAACATTAACAGTATTACATTCACTGTTTGTGTTTTGTTCTGAGCAACTTAGTAAAGCTTGAATACCAAGAACAGTTAACATTTATAAAAGATTTTTTTTGTTTCTATATGTCTACCATCAAGAAGTCACACCATTTAAGTGAAATATTTTGACATTCTCAATTTTATATTTTCTTTTTTATTAAATTTATTAGGATGACATTAGTTAATAATATTATATAGATTTTAAGTGTACGGTTCAGTAATATATCATCTGCATATTGCATTGTGTGTTCACCACCCAAAGTCAAATCTCCTTCTATCACCATATATTTGACCCCTTTACCCTTTTCTGCAAATCACTTTCCCCTCTTTCCTGCTGGCACCTGCTAAACCGTTGCCTGTGTCTATGAGTTTGTTCATTTGTCTTATCAGTCTTAGTTTTATAACTCACATATAAGTGAAATCATATAGTTCTCAACTTTTTCTTTCTGACTTATTTCACATAGCATGATCATCTCATGATCCATCCATGTTGTGGCAAATGGCAGCATTTGATCTTTTTGTATGGTTCTGTGACATTCTGTTGTACATATATACCACATCTTCTTTGTCCAATTATATATTAAATGACACTTTGTTTCCATGTCTTGGCCACTGTAAATGATGCCATAATGAATATAGGGGCACAAATATTTTTATAGAGAAGTGTTTTCAAATTTTTGGGGTAGAGACCCAGAAGAAGGATTGCTGGATCATATGGTAATTCTATTCTTAATTTTCTGAGGAACTACTTTTCTGTTTTCCATAGTGGCCATGACAATTTATATTTCCACTAGCAGTGTATTTTCCTCACAACTTCTTCAACACTTGATATTACTTATCTTATTGATAATAGCCATTCTTACGGGTGTGAGGTAGTATTTCATTGTTGTTTTGATTTGCATTTTTCTAATAGCTAGTGAAGTTGAGCATCTTTCCATGTGTGTGATGGTTATTTGCATATCTTCTTGAGAGAAGTGTCGGTTCACATTCTCTGCCTATTTCTTAATTGAATTATTTTTTGTTGAGTTGTATGAGTTCTTAATATATATTTTGGATATTAGCCCCTTATTGGAGGTGTTTGCAAATATCTTTCTCTCATTCATATGATTGTATCTTTGTTTTGATGATTTATTTTACTGTGCATCTTTTTAGTTTGATATGGTCCTACTCATTTATTTTTGCTTTTATTTCCCTTGACTTTGAGGTAAAATTCTCATTTGACAAGATACAACACCTACTTATGATTAAAACAATAAAATGGATATAAAAGAAAAGTATCTCAACATAATAAAGGCCATATATGACAAACTCTCAGCTTTTATCATAACTAATGGTGAAAAATTGAAAACTTTTTCTCCAAGATCAGAATGAAGAAAATGATGCCCACATTCACACTTTTATTCGACATAGTATTATAAGTCCTAGCCAGAGCAATCAGGCAAGAGAAAGAAATAAATGGCATCCAAATTGAAAATGAAGAAGTCACATTGTCACTTTTTGCAGATGACATGATTTTTCATATAAAAAACCCTAAAGATTGCACCAAAAAAACCTATTAGAAATAAGCAAATATAGTAAAGTCAAAAAATACAAAATCAATGTGCAAAAATCTATTATGTTTCTATAGAGTAACAATGAAATTTCAAAAATAGAAATAAAGAAAAAAAACAATTCCTTTTGCAATTTCATCAAAAAGAATAAAATACATAAAAGTAAACTTAACAAAGGATGTAAAAGAACTATGCATTGAAAACTATAATACATTATTAAAAGAAATTGAACAAGACACAAAGAAATAGATATTTCGGCTCATGGATTAGAAGAATTAACATAGTTAAAATGGCCATATTATCCAAAGCAATGTACATACAGATTTAACACAATCCCCATCAAAATCTGAATGGCATTTTTAAATAAAATAGAACAAAAATCATTAGATTTTTATGGAATCACAAAAGGTTCCAAATAGCCAAAGCAATCCTGAGAAGAAAAAAAAGAACAAAGCTAGAGGTATCACACTCCCTGACTTCAAATTATACTACAAATGACAATAATCCAAACATCATGGTATTGGCAAAAAACAAAAACAACAACAACAAAAAAAAACAGATACAGAGACAATGGAACAGATTTGGGATCCCAGAAATAACGCCACATACATACAGGCAAATAATTTTTGACAAAGAAAACAAAAACCTGCAATGGAGAAAAGAAAGCCTCTTCAATAAATGGGGCTGGGAACATTGGAAAGCCACATGCAAAAGAATGAAACTAGACTGTTATTTGTCACTATATACAAAAATTAACTCAAAATGGATCAAAGACCTAAATATTAGGCCTTTGAAACAATAAAATACATAGAAGAAATTATTTTTATATTTTATACTGTCTTCTTGATGTTATCTGTTACATAAGTTGATAGTTAACAGACTATATAATTTACACCCTCAAATTGTGATAGTATGTCAAATATATAGCATTGAATCATTTGCTTGTGGCATACTTTTATGCAAATATGCTGTAACTATAAAGTAAGGAGCAATGTGTTTCTTTGAGAGTACTCTATATCTCTAAAAAAAATTTAGAATTTAAATGACTAAGTATTCAGCTACTGTTTACCTTGACTTTCAAATGGTCCTTAATTTTTTTGGTCATTTAATTTAATATCAACTAGCTAAATTCACTGAAATGTATTTGAGCAATATTACCTATTTTTTATCTACTCTCTTTTATTTATATCTTTTATTTCTTAATTCTGAGAAAATGAAAATCAAAAGCTAAAATGAACCCCGTATTTCTACCAGGAGATAACAAAGCTTGTATTGATAACAGACAAGTTTTCTTAACTTTTATTCTTATTTTTAAAAATGTAATCAGTATTTATTTTAAAACTTGGTTATTAATTACACTTGAGCTTCAAGAATTCTTGCTGAGAACCTGTTGTATATGTCTTAGTAATAACTTGTTAAGATAGGCTCTTTTATAAAGATTATTTCATGGTTTGTGTGTATGATATGACCTTTGAAGATGCATTTAAGAAAAATAATGGCTGAAGTAAAACCTTAAAAAGGGTTACTGTTTCTCTGCCCTTCAGACAATTTATTAAAACGAATTTTCTGATAAGATACTAAAATGCATTTTCCATAGTAAAGCTTTATATGCTACCAAATTTAAAGGCTGTAATTTACTTTTAATTGTAGATCTAAAAGGTTGAATTTTAATACTAATCTTAACCAGCTACTATAAAATTATGGGGTTGATCCTGCTGAGAAGGTCAGCTATTCCCTGGATTGTAAATTGAAATGTTCTCCATTAATTTAAATGAGTTAATATGTTGATATATATCTCTTGAGAATGGATGTATGCTGTATGATCTAGTTCACCATGTCTGAAAAATGTTAATATTTTGTCGATGTGGTTTAATCTTTATTTGATTTATATACCTTGTTTTTTGGGTTCACTTGTGACTTATTATCTTCTGGGTCAGTTCATAAATATTCTTCTTGCATTTTGACATAATCTGTTCATAGACAGACATTAACACAGCTCACCTCATATTAAGTATTTTGTCATTCTTTTTCTAAAATGTAATAAATAATTTTATTTGAGAAAATCATTGAAGCAGAAGAAACAGGGATATTCAAAAATATATTTGATATATAAGAAAGAAGTAACATTTTTATGACCTAGTCTTTTACACATTGATGTAGCTCAAATTCATATCTATAGATTATATTTAAAATGCATCAAATATTACCTGTTGAAACTTTATTATGAAAAAAAAACAATTTTTAGACAAATAATATTGTAACTATATATTATTTTCCCACCTGGGGAAATGTTTAGGGTAAAATAGAAAAAAAAATGATGACTACATTAAAAAGCCAACTACTAACAACATCATGCAGTTTCTCATCCTATATTTTTTCTTTTTAAATTAAATGTATATCTTGCATACAGTCAAATCATTAGACCGTAAGTGTATAGTTTATCATTTTTGATAATTGCATCACTTATATAACTCATGTCACTATAAGATATTGAACATTATCGTGTCAATTCTCTTGCCAGGTAACATAGTGGCTGTGCCAATTTACATTCCCACCAGCAGTGTATAAGGGTTCCTTTTTCCCCACCTCTCCAGCTCTTGCTATAACTTGTTTTGATGATAGCCATTCTAACAGTTGTGAGGTAAAAAGCTATACAGCAAAAGAAACCATCATCAAAACAAAGTGGCAACCTACTGAATAGGAGAAGATATTTGTAAACAATGTCTCTGATAAAGGGCTAATATCCAAAGTACATAATGAACTCAACTCAACAACAAAAACAATTCAATTAAAAAACGGGCAGAGGACCTGAACAGACACTTCTCCCAAAAAGACATACTAATGGCCCATAGATGTATAAAAAGATTCTTAACTTCACTAGCTGTTAGGAAAATGCAAATCAAAACCACAATAAAATAAAATCACCACGTCTGTTAGAATGGCTATCATGAACAGTTTTGTTTTTTTTTTTAATTGTAGCCTTTCTAACAACTATGCAGTGTAATCACATTGTAGTTTTAATTTGCATTTTTCTGATTAAAAAATTTGACCATGTTTTCATGTAATCATTGATTATTACTTTTTTGTGTGAAGTGTTTGTTAATAATGACCAACCTGATTTTTAACTTTTCTTTTTTTTTTTTTTTATTGATTGGAATGTGTCAGGTATATAGTCTAGATGCAATTTTTTTTTGTCAGGTATATGTGCTAAAAGTATTTTCTCCCGGTATGTGTCTTACCTGTGCATGTTTTTAAGTTTGATCCCTGTACAACTTACTTCTCTCCTGTATTTGCAAATTTTAGATCCCTTGTTAGTAACCTGGAGCCCTAGTTCTGAGCTCCTCAACTTACCTAGCTCCTTTCCTCATGCTTTGTTGGAGAACCCTTTCCTTATGCCCCAGTCTAGAAAGTACTCCAGACAGAAAGTTAAGGTTATTTTGTGACTCATCTTGTTTATTTTTTTAAGTGTTCACAATATATGCTGTTGCTATCTCTTGTCTAATATTGGAAAGTAGTCATCTGATTTTTTTCATGCTTTATATTTGTTTCTGGCAGACAAGTTAGTCTGGATGAGTTTCAAACTAATGACTAAAAGCAGACATTCCTTTTTATTTTTATATTAATATTTTTAAAAATATTAATTTTAAAAGTAATTGTATGAAGTACTGAATTGAGTATTTTTAAGAGCTATATTTACTTCAAAATGTACAAAGTGAAGATTTTTATGTATTAATACTTGAGAATATATTAGAATTAACATGAAAATTATTTTAGGCATGTACAGATCATAGGAAAAAATTAATTTACTTTAAAATCTACAGACCTGTACTGTGAATTAAATAGGAACATTACAAATCATCTTTTGTTCAATTTCTATGACAGAAATATGCCAATAATTCTATAGAGAAATTCAGCCTATTTGTGGATTCTCTGGTAGAATGATTTGCAAATATATTTTAAATGTAGGCTTTATGACTCTGAGAAAAGTGTTATGATTTTAAACCACTCCATCATTTATTGGAGTTAAATGCTTGATATTTAGAGTATGAAGGCTTAATTGATTCAGATTTGTCATGGAATAGAGCATAAATTTTATATGTTGTATAACTAGAGCCATTATTTGAATTATCTGTACAGAAAATAAATTGTATTAATATAAAATTATTAAAAAATAATATTTTATATAGATAAATGAATATAGGAACCGATTATAAGTACATAATTATTATGTTGTTGCTTTATGGTCATAATTATACTTAAACACAAGGTCTTCTAGTTTTAAAATCATTGACATAAATAATTTTTAAAATGACAAAATAGATCATTTTAAAAAGATATTATGTCTTTGTTTTTCTTTCTGGACTTTTTTTCTCAATGTACCTTGAAAGAATGACTTTGAATCTCTACTTAAAATCCTGCCTATATCATTTTGTAATTATAATAAGTAATAATACATATGTATACCTTGGAATAATTGTTTATTTGTAGTTTTTGAGCCAGTGATACATTGCTTAGAAGATTTGTGCATCTTCTATCATAATTTTAATATAAAATTTAGCAAAAATATGACTTTATTTTAATAATAGTTAGATGTGATTATTTTAATATAAAATATATAGAACTCATAGTAAACATTATACTATTACATAATCTTTTTTTGATACCTCTTTGTAGTTTTAATGTACTTCTCTCTTTCATGTGTGTGTTAGCATTCATATATCTTTTTTAGTGACATACCTATTCAAATATTATGATAGTTGTTAAACTCTCAAACTATTTAATATATGACTTAATACAAGTCTTAGTCTTCTTATATTTCAAATCTTGTTACAAATTACCATTGTGTTGCAGAATAGTGTAACAGAAATGAATACAGGGGCTAAATTGAGAAATTTTATGTTCTTTTTTGCTCGAGTAATAAAACACCTAAATTCAATCTGCCACTGAGAACCCAGACTCCTCCCCTTTCATTCTACCATTATTAGAGTATAGCTATATTCCTCAGATTCATAAAATTGCTTCTGCACCACAGGTTATCACATATGAATTTTAGGAATAATGTGAAAGCAGAAAGGCTAACTCTTGTTGCCAGCTGAGCCCATTCTTTTAGTCAAAACAATAACATTCAAAGAGACTTCTGCTTGGAATTCATTGAGCTGATGAGTCTTTTGGCTAAAGTAGTTACAAGTAAGTCTAGGCTATCAGTGCCGTTAAACAAGTGAGTAGATACCATGAACAAAAGCAGGGTTATTTTAATAAGTACAAATGGTGTAATGGATAATGGTTAGAATGTAGTGATGTCTGCCATAGAGAGCCAAAAAAGAAGTGAACTTTGCTGTGAATTCTTACTGTATCAGTAAGTTACACAGAGAAAAGCTGAGATATTTTATTTAGTTTGCTAAGAGAAATGGAAAAGATTTTCCTATTTATGGTTTTATGATTTATAACTATATTTCTATTCATCTGTGGTCAGTATGTTTTGTTTAGTCTATGTCTTTCCTTTTGCTATCTGATGATAGAGTGACTTATAGTCTTATAATTTGTAAGACTATTTACTTATTTTTAAAGAATAGGTGATTTCTTATAAATCTCAGGTATAAACATCAGAGATGAAGGTCATAAATTAGAAAAACTGTATTTTCTGTCCCCATTTAGAAAATCATTAATATCTTGGTTGAACCAAATAAGCAAATAAACAATAAATAAGTAAATAACAAACCCTATTTATCATAAAAATCTTAATCTTAGCTTCTGAATCCAGGATAGCTAAAAGATTATTTTTTTGTTAAATATAAAAAAAATAACACATAAGCCATTTATTTATCCACATATCCAAGTTGCCTGGTTATATTTTTTCTCAATCACAATTCTTTAGCTAATTTATTCAACTAGCATATCTTTTTTGCTTATCCTTCCATTTAAATCACTGGTCCTGACCAATAAAACCTTTAAGATGGTAACTTTCTCTAATTTAAATAGGAGAGAGATTAGATTACTGTATCTGGCTCTAGATGGGTTCTATCTAAGTTGTATGGATACTGTTACCTATAGGACTCTTTTCTGAGAATCTTGATGCTTTTGGGAATGTGAATCAAATATGGAAGCTAGTGAACATTAGGCCATTCTGCATGTACTTGAGGTTAAAGAGACAGTAGAGCTGTTGTATTTAGGCCATTTAGTCTACTATGTGATTCCCTTCTTTTATATATCCCCACAACTTTTAAAAATGTGATAAAAGGCAAAAAATATGTAATTGGATTTCTTTTGAAAACTAGGAAAAAAAGACTGAGATTTCTGTTAAGGTGACATGGCAGATGGAAGATTAAGACATAGAAGTAGATTAGGTTTAGTATTCTATGTTTCTAGAAACAAGTAGATTGTGAGAAGGCTTCACACAGACTACAGAACTGTTTTTTTTTTTTAACTCAGTTTACCTAACTCTCCAAGGAGCAGTCTACCCACTAGCTAATACCTGAGTTATCCAATTCATTAAGTAGCCTCAGGGATAGTGCTAATACCAGACCAATGCAGAAAATAAAGTGATCTAGCTGCAATACACAGTCAAAATACACAGTATACCCCTCCATCTTTATGCTTGTTATAAGACTGCATGCTTCCAACTATTACTATATATGTGAAAAGTGTGTGTGTTGAAGGTCTTTTTTTCTAAGAGTATTTCTTGCTTAAAAATCTTTTTCTAAGAGTGCCTTTTACTTTAGTGCAAGTGATAATTTAAATATAGGCACAAATTAAATTTAAAAATCAAGGCAGTTTTGGAATTCATTTCAAAATAGATGTTATATACATTTATAATTAGTAATAAGAGAAAAAGAAATAGTTTAATTATAAAATTCTCACAGAAATTCAGATATGAGACTCTACATAGAATTAAAGTTTCAAAGCTTTTCAGTTGAGCATTCCAAAAATAGTATTATTGACATAATCTTAACTCTTTCATTTTGGCAATTTTGTGATTACTTTTAAATTTAATTTTTTGAATTTGTGCATTTAAAATTTGAATTTCTAACCATCTTTTTTGTACTATATCAGTTATAATACATGATAAATTATTTTAACAGAGATTCATGATTATAAAAGCTTAAGTAATAGAGAAGTTTACTTCTTTCCTTTAAAATGGCCCAGAAGTCCATCATGTAAGGAAGTGGGATAAGCTTTGCTCCATGAGGATATTGAGAGATCCAAATTCTTTGCATCCAGTAGCTTTACCCTGTCCTTGGTTTGTGCCATCCATATTGAGTGCAGTGAGCTAATGAGCCCATGGAAAGGAGAAAGAAGAAACCCAATCATGGATTTGAAGGGGGTGACCTAGAAGTTGCTTCAGTATTACTTTCTTTTATGCCACATTGACTTGACTTAATCATATTGCCTTACCTAGCTACAGAAAGTCTGGAAAATACAGCTCATTTGCTGTGTGGCTATGTTCTCTGCTAAAACTTAAGATGTTATTTTATTACATGGAAGGAGTGAATGCAAATGAGGGACAGCTCTGCCACATTAATCATTCTTCCTTACTTTTAAAAAGTATTAGTATATCAGCTTGGTGATTTAAGGATTACTTTCTTCCATATCTTTCAATTAGCTTACATAAGAAAGGAGAATATGTGTTAATTTTTTTCAGCCTATTTTCACATGTAAAATGTAGTACCTTAAAAATAAACATACATCAAAAGCAAGAGGAACATAAGAGACATGATGATGAAATGTAGCATAGTATCCTGAATGCTATCCAGGAACAGAAAAGGGACATTAGAGAGGAACAGAAAATAGGAATAAAATATGGAGTTTAGTTAATAATAGTGTAAACGTTAGTTCATTACTTGTGACAAATGTATACTAATGTAAGATGCCAATAATAGTGTAAACAAAGTGTGTGATAATATAGTAGATCTCTACTCTCTTTGCATTATTTTGTAAATCTAAAAAATGTTCTAAAATAAATAATTTATTTTAAAAATTTATAATTTATAATTTATTTTAAAAATTTATGTATATTTATGCATAAATGGTGTATTAAATAACCATTTATAGACCTTATCAAATGCAGGGCATGAAACACAGAAAATAGTAAAACTGCAATTTGAGAAAAAACTGGTTTTAGATAATATTACTGGAATCCAAGTCAAGAATGAAATAGCAAAGGATAAAATTATATAAAGATTTCATATAATGGTGAAGTACCAATTAATTATTAGCCTGAGTTTCCTTCTATAATAAGTTTGTTTTATTCACCTGTGTAAATTGAGAAAAGAAATTTATTTTGCTCATTTGTGTATTTTAAAGTTATATGATTAAAGTACATTTTATTTGTTAGACTAGATATGTATTATTAAATTGTTAATTAAAAAAAAAAACTTTCAGATTGTTTGAATAAGCTATTTATTCATCTATAATTTCCAAAGATGAGTCTTCAGACACATATTTATGAAGAAAAAATTGCCAATGTACACAGCTATTTCTTATTCCAATAGATCAAGTGAAATTTCAAATATCGCTTCTTAGGAACATGAGATTTTCATTTCATGAAACCATTTTAGTAATGAAGAGACTACATTTAATATTAACTTCATTACTGCATTAAAGATTTTAAAAATGCTGACCACATATAAATTTATAATCTAATTGCCATAAGAAAGGGAACATATATTTTGTCAGGTCAATATAATATAGAGTGGGTTATATTAGATAAATAAGTAAAGAAGCCAGCGCTTGCAACAACACTCTCATAAGTAAAGAAATGGAATTTCCAGCAATAATTTGTGTGTTCTCTAAATGTTATTTATTTCATTTTCTAATTCATTCTTTTTTGATTTACAGAGCAATAAGGGCATGCATTTCCTTCAATTAAATGAAAATGAATCCTTACTAAAGTCTTTTTTTTTTTTTTTTTGGTAAGGATTATATTTTGGTTAGGCATATTTTGCTTTTAAGGGACAAAATTTTAAGTTGTCTTATTTAATTGAGGATTTATTTATACATACAAGTAATCTAGACTTCACAGAAGACCAGTTAACCACTCCACTCAAAATCTGGAATCATAGATAAGTCCAATTAGAACTCATTACAAACCAAGCCTTGAGGACTTTAAAATCGAGTTATGTAGGGTTTAATTCTAGCAAACATGCACTAATGCAACTAGCTATTTATACTAATTTACTCTCACTAATGCAACTCAGCTATTCTCTGTAGTTCTTAATAATAACAGTTATAATTTATTGAATGTTCACAGTGTACCAGACACTGTGTATACACTGAATATTTCATTAAAACTTCACAAACCCCTATGAGATAGGTACAAATATTGTTACTGTGATTTTTGTACCATTAAAAATTGAAATGAATTTTCCTGGAAGTAACTCAGTATGGATGGAGGTAGAGCCAGGACAGGCAAATAAAGTCCTTATACTTTATACTCTACTGGTTCTTTAAGAAATTCAGTAATTTTTGGAAATATTTTGTAAAGTAATATAATAAAGGCATTGAAAATGTTATTTAAAATATTTAGTAAACAAAAATTATGCAATAATATTAATGGGAAAGTAACAATAACTATTGTACAATTAATATATTGAATAAAATGTGTACACTATATACATAGATTAGATTCGGGAAAGAACTACATAAAATGTTTATAGTGCTTATTTCTTGGTACTTGACTTAAAAATGAATATTTTTCTTAGCTTATCTCATTTTGATGAAACTTTTGTTTTTTATATTACCAGTATAATCTTGTAAAATTGGGAAAAGTATAAAAATAATAAAATGATTTCTTGCTGACTTTTTACTTCTGTGGATGTATATTTGGAAATAATTACTTTCCCTGAATGTCTTTATTGCTGAATGAACCAAAGATGAGAAGAACTGTAAGAATTCTACACTTCTGAACAAAAATAACACTAACTTGTAAAGCTGAAGGAAAAGGAAGGCATATATTTACTAGACAGTGAAAAATATCTTAAGATTTTCACTGACCTCATAACCTCTCATTGTCTTGACTAGAGCAGAATTATTTTTGTAGTAGAATGGGGCAAAATAGGCAAGTTTCTATTCATTCTTGTGAGATATTTTTGTCAATATTGATTTTTCTGATATTACATAATATGTCTCAAAAGTTATCTCTAGACTTTAAAGCAGTGAAATTGAATGGATAACATGGAGTATTTCTAAACATAATCACTTATGATAACTCAGTCATGTTATTTTAGAATTACATAGAAATTAATTTGGATATGTTTTATTAGGTAAAATTGGACCATGTAAAGAAATTAGAAAGGCAAGCTATAAATAAGCAAATGTTTAAACATATAAAAAATTTGCAAAACAAATTTCTAAAGTTAAAACTAATTCTCAAAGTACAAATTCTCTGATTAACCTTTTGAAGTAGCTATGGATTCTAGTACATAAATTCAAGTATTCTATGAATAACACATTCATTTCAAAAACAACTTAAATCTGAGTGGAGCTCACTAGGATCCTAAGCTCATGAAAGATTCAGTCTCTCTCACTCCACACAGCATTGAGTGAGAGTGCAGGAGTATTAGGTTGCAACAAAGCATGAAATGTCTAGCCATTGGTCATTAGTTTTGATTATTGGTCACTGATTAACACACCAACAATCAGTTTGTTCACATCAAGAACTCTGCTGTATCCATGAAACACTTGAGCATGGGAATTATCATCATAATAGGGACTGTTATTTATTCTCTAAAATTCATTCTCTCCTCTTTAATAATAATGTGATTTTAGCTGAGCACCCTGCAGCATTTCTAAGCATTACTTATATATGTATATACACATACACAAACAAACAATGGAATATGAAAGGAACTAGTTTTAGGCCTGTATGTATAGACTAGTCATGATTTCTCATTAGCTAAAATTTTAATTGTTATTTCAATAGGAAACTTAGGCAATTAAAAATGCTTTATGTTGATTAGCATATTAATTTTTAAAATGCTGAAGCTTATACTTTAGACATAGTTTATATAGTTTGAGTTCCTATTTCTTTTGTTAAAAAATAAAACATACAACACTAAGTTGCTACACTCTAATACTGTTTTGGAATAGCAGATGTCCTTCTAGTCCATGTCTCTTCTGGTACACGTATTTTACTTAGCTGCAATTGTACCATATTTGCCTACTTGTGTTCTGCTTTTTTATTTCCCATTTTATGTTATATTTTCTGTATGCTACATGGTCTTCATAATTGCCTATCTAACCAAAAAATGTTGACTGTACTTAGAAAATTTAATAAATCCATGCCAGTAACTATATTTAAATATCATCTTTTGAACATAAATAATGCTATAATGAACATACACATGCTTATTGCCTTTCTATATTTTGGATAATTTACCGAGAAGTATATTCCATTTACTGAACAAGTTGAATAGGGAGAATGTAATCAGAAAGTAAATTTTTTCACATAACTGTGAAACATCTGCTTTTCTCCCTATGGATTTAAAAATCCATATTTTATTCATTACTATTCTAATATTGCATAAGTTTCTCATGTATGTTTTTACATGAAATTACAGAAATTTACCAGTTAGAGTTGTAACTGGTAACAACTCTAGGAGCCTGGGTTGAGGCTCCTAGAATTTCTTCCCAGGCTCCTAGAATTTCTTCTTTATATCCTTCTGGAACTGTCCATTTAACAAAAATCATCCTCTCATAGATAGATTGTATTTAAAATAGAAAATGATAAACTACTTTACATTATTCAATATTAAATTTCAATATTAAATATGTAGATAAACACACACCAAAAAGAGATCCTTATTTTTTTCAGTAGAGACATATTCGAGTTAAAAAATTAGTAGTCAATGGCCTTTTTTTATGAGCTTTGAAAAATAAAAATGCCTGCTGCTTGAAACTTAAGTTTTCAGTGAGATGGACTAAAGAGAATTTATATACCCTGTGTGTGCAGAATAGCAAACTAATACTAATACT
Source organism: Macroglossus sobrinus (assembly GCA_004027375.1). Lineage (NCBI taxonomy): Eukaryota > Metazoa > Chordata > Mammalia > Chiroptera > Pteropodidae > Macroglossus > Macroglossus sobrinus. The sequence goes on from PVKZ01000187.1 coordinate 944,491, forward strand.
AAACACTAAACAGTAGGGCCTTTAAAAATAGCCTGAAACAAAAACAAATTTGGACATTGTACCCATGATATAAAACATCTTAATTATTGTACTGTTTACTATAGGAGAAAATAAATGCTTGGCAAGTGATAGAAAAAGTGATATATAAATAATGGCTTGTGATATAGAAATAATATCTTGCAAAGTAAACAAAAAAATGAGAAATCGATAGATAATATATTGCTAGTTAAGACAGAGATAAGTGAGTGTTCAAGGGAAAACTATTTTTTTACTTTTTAAAGTAGAAAATTAAAAACAATAAAAACCTCAATTTTAGCATAAAGAAAAACATATTGAAAACAATTGTTGATAATGCAAACTAAGAAAATAGAAAAAAATGTAGGTTTAAGTATGTTTTAAAATAATTGATAGTTATAAAAATTCACTCTACAGTAAAGGTGAACATCATAAAATTTCATGACCTACAGAATTATATTAAAATACAAAATAAAAAATTAAATCTAAAGTTAAAAACAAAAAGGAGCTAAGAGACTTTTCATAATAGTAAATTTAATGTACGAAAATGGTTTATATAATTTTATAGTATATTATGTACCAAAAACATAAGTATTATTTAATATTGATAAATCTAGCAATATAAATAACCATATAACTAGTTCTAAGAAAGGTAGCTCCTTTTTTATGAGTTGCCACGAATTATGCTTTCTTTGTCCCACCTCCTTTATTCCAGATCTTGATTTCCTACTACTATTACAGAAGGATAATCTTTTAAAGTTAGGGATCCAAGAGTATGGTAGTAATTGAATAACAATTAGGAAGTGGCCTAAATCCTTTGCATAAAACTTTCTCATTTTAAAATATGCTGAAAAAAGCATGTAATAGATATGAGCTCTTTATGAAGTACCATGTCAATTCATAGTTGAATGTTCTATATAAATGCTCTTAAGTACTTATTAGGTATACAGTGAATTATCTTTTAGGAAATTGTATTAAATCTGTGTTCCTTGTCTGTTTACATCATTAAAGACATCAAACATTGCTCAAGGGATTGTAAATTGAGGAATGTGAACTTTACCTAGGAAAGGCATTGCAGAATATGTGAGGAAATGATTAATTCTCTTTGCTATTTGCTATTTGGCTTACATTTTACTTAGGATTTGCTCCTGAAAGAATTTGTGTATATTCACTGCTATGAGTAACAGAGAAGAGTTGATACTGAGAAAATTAATAATAATCATTTTATTCTTTAAGCAGTCAGGTTTATTTGCCTTGTTTTTCTTTTGATTCCCACTTTATTTTGTGGCTTAGAAAAGTAACTTTTCTCATGGACAAAAAATTTCACAATAGGCAAGTTTATGTGTATTGTGGACATAGTTCTGTTATACAAAATTACTGGTAGATATATTTAAGAAGTACTCTAATTTGTATATGTTGTAATGTCATTAAGAGAATACCCTGATATATCCTTCAAAAGTTGATGTCTATTGTGATTGAAACATTTTGCATCAGACAATTAATACACATGAAGTGTATTTTAGGATCACAAGTCTTTATTGTTTTCCTATAACATTACCTGTTCAGTTCATATTTTGTAAGTAATTGTGTTTTAGTATCAGGTGCTTTTCATAGACCAGCCCAATTTCTCTAATCTACACTGTGTTTTCCCAAATTACTGCAGCCATCCATAATAAACATTTTTCACATGTGTGTTTTGGACAATTCTGAATTTGGAATATGAGGAAGCCATAAATGGATTCACTTAACACTTAATTAATGACCATTTATAGCAAGTGGTGTTTTTTGTTTGTTTGTTTGTTTTTTGTGTTTTTTTTGTGTGTTTTTTTTTTGCATAAGGGAAGACAGCATAAAACAGTTGTTAAGAATTCTTGTTGAATCCTGGTTCTGCTACTTAATAACATGTGGCCTTTAGCAAATTAAACTCTAATTGTCTCAATTTCTTCATCTAGAAATGACGATTATAGTACTATCTTCTTCAGAAGGTTTTTGTGAGTTTAAATTAGTTATTTAAGCCATTTTTAGTACACAATGAATCTTATATTTCTGTTTGTTATATAATTATACAAACAATATCAGTATAACAAATAGAAAAGTCATGTAATAATTTTTTCCTCCAGTTCTTCCTCTCTGTAAGATCTTTTGTCATGAATGACCACACAGTGCCTCTTTTCTTTTCTTAGTACTTTCTTTTCTTCTTTCATCATCTTTCTGATTCTGAGAGTGATGTTGGATACTCTAGTCACATCTAGGATGTTGCAGGTACATGTATTACCAAGAACTCCATTTCTCTGCAAATAATCAAGGGCAGTTTAATTTTAAAAGTACAGAGCATCTCTATCTCAACTACAAATTGTTCAACAACAGTTACTTTCTATTCAGGATAATATTCAGCAGAAAAATGTCAAATGTGACTCTTCAACAACCTGTTATATCTCATTTCTGTTTTTGTAATTCTCCATTTCCGAAAAGTGGAGTCATAAATGCTCTCTGGGTTTCGCATTACAGAAAAGTAACTTTCTGGCAGTGTACTATAAGAAATATGTCTTTTGTTAGTTATCTATCCTTTAATTTATGGAATATTATATTTTCTCACTATAAAATCTCTGCTGGAGGGAATTAATCACTCGGAGGCTGAAACATGATCTCAGCATGAGCTTTGATTTACAGTTTAATGGTTCCATGTCAGGCACTGTTCCTGGAGCTCAAGATCCAATTTTATATTCCAGTTCCCCTGAATCCTAGTTGTATAACTTTGAGCAGGTTAATCACCTTTTAGGCTTGAGATTCTTATCAGGCATATGATTTTAAAAACTCTCATCTCAGAGAGTTATTATTTGAATCAAATTGCATGTAATACTTAGCATAGTGACAGTGTATAGAAAAACAATTTATGCTATATTATTCTAAATACTTTATATATTATATTATATTATGATCTAAATGTATATTTTTTCAAATCAAGGAGTCACCTGACTTTAGTACTTGGAGGGTCACCAGTGGTAAAAGATTTCCATAGAGACTAAACACATTGAAGTGCATTACAGCTTGTCAATATATATAAGCCATCGTTAAAATCATAATTGTTAACTGTAGTATAAAACACTTATTTTCCTCTTGCCAATACAAATTTTATTTTTTAGTGTTTTCTGATACCTTTACAAAAATTTTTCATTTAATTATTAGGCAAAATGTAAAACTGAAGAATGAATTTATGATTATAATTTGTCATACATTGTACTGTAGCTAGAATCACCAGATAAAATATGGAATGTTCAGTTGAATTTAAATTTAAGATAAATAATAAAATTTCTTAGGATAAATGTATATTCAGTATTGATTAAAATTTTTATTTGTTAAATCTGGCAGTCTTAAATGTAATATATACCCCACATTCCTTTGTATTTGAAGATGGTCAAATACTTAATATTTTATATTTACATAATGTATAAAATAAGGTTTTGGTTAGTAATATTTTCTTTGGTACCACAGTTTATTCTCATGTGTTATATAAGTGTAAGGTTACTAATAGCATTATAATCCTAATAAATTCTAAGTATAATTTACTAATAGCATCTCATATCCAAAGAATGCCTTGTTATTATTTTAAATTTGTATTTATCTATATTAAGATGAGTATGTTATCAGTGAGTAATATCTACATTGGAGAAGAGAATGCTTTTTCCAGCTCCTAGCTATGTGTGTGCATATGTGTGTGCATGTGTGTTTGTTTTGTTGTTTTCATATCTGACTCAACTTTATTTTGTTTATTTATTTATTTGTATTTTATAACATTTTCTAAACTTAAATAGATTATGGATACGTAAAAATTCACAGCCATTTAAGCATATTTTTCTAAAATAAGTCTTTGGTTTAAATTTATTTATTGGTGCATTCCCAATGTGTTTTATAATTGATTTATTTTATTTTCTTCTGAAGCCAATGTTGAATCATTGTCTTCTATGGAAACAGACAGTGAATTTAAAATATTTATTTTCTTGATACAACTTTCTTCATATTTATTTTCTTAGTACTATTTCTACTACTACTATTACTACTACTACTACTACCACCACTACTATTATTACTATCACTACTACTACTGCTACCACTATTACTGCTACTACTAATAAGCCTGTTCAAATATGACATAAATATTTTTCATTCACTATTGGTTTAGATTTCAGATTTTCTCTTTAGGATAAACCTGATATTAATACATTATAATGCTTTAAAGAATAGAAGATTTTCTTCCAGTTTCTATAAAAGTGAAGTGAACTCTCACAGCCTCTCAATAAAAGTTGGTGTAAAGGGTTCTTAGAGAACCCTGAGAAGACACATGCTTACTGTGCCTGGTTGTAAAGCAGTCCTGTATTGATTATCAAAGGCATTGATGTTATGTGTTTATATGGAGGGAAGGCTAGTTTTATGGTTTTGTCTGCATAATTTCTTTTGAAGCTAATATCAATACAAGGAAAATTAAGGCAAAATTATTCTATACTGGTGGTATACATTCAAATTTTAATATCTGTGCTTTTCCAGAGATAATATAAAATAAAAAAAATATTTATTTTTACTTTGATGAATCATTTTAAAACATAATACTCTAAAGATGAGAAGAGGTAGAATGACACAAAATTATTTTTATATATTAATATCAAATTACAGCCTAGCAAACTAAAATCTTGTCACTGGCTTGCATCTCTGGCATGCACTGACACTGACCCCTAGTGGTGAGTTTGTCTATCCATTGTGCATTTCTCTTGCTCTCTTTTTGTCAGGGGAGAGAGGTAATGATTTGAAAGACAATACAATAGTAATAAAAAAACATTAAGTAATTAAATGAGAAGATGAAAAAAAGAATTTTAAGAATTAAGTTTTGTTTATGTCTTTTAGCATTCTCAGGGAACATGTAGTAGAATTGTTAAAAGTCCTGAATGAGTAAATTAGTCTGCATAGTACCTTTTACAAATAACATGCATACTCCTTATATTTAAATTATAGTTACCTTTCACAGATGAAAGAAAATCTTTAAAAAAATTAGTATTTGGAGCTGTAATTTTAAATGAGGTTATATTTGTTTTACTAATTATACATTTTGTAGTTTAACTCTCAAAAGATATGCACCACCAAGTGCCTAATCTACTTACCATTAATCATAAGGATTTATTCATTTCAGATCTCTACTATAGCATTAGCATTTTTAAAAAGTGCATTGCAAAACCTTTGGTATGGGGGCACTATAGGAAATAGTGTCAACTGTTATTAACAAACTACATAGAATGAAAAAACTAAGCATAGTGTTTCCCCCTTTCTGCTTTTCACTTTCATATTCAATATTATTGAATATTAGTTTTAATATTCAAAATTCCATTTAAACAGTCATATAAATAAAACATAGGCTTATTGGTTGTTTTTTTCCACCTGAAGTATAATTGAAGGTCATTATGTTCTGTATGATTTTATTACAAAATCCTGAACTGCTATGACTAATTTTCAAGAAGTATTTTCATACTATTTTATTTTTAAAAACTATCCATTACATTTAAAAGTTATGAGACCATAGTATAAATAATTACTACCATACATTATAAAGAAAATGTTCTCTATAATGATCTCAGATATTGTTCTATGGAGAGTACCTCTGGGGGATGCTATTAGGTGTTTCCATTATGACTACTGTAGTCAAAAAATAAGGGAAATATTAGATTTGAAAAGCTTTGTACTGTAGATGCCTTAGCACCTTTGATAGTCTAATCTCTGAGAGAGCAATAGAGAATTCAATGTTTTCCAAATTAATCTAATACAGAATTTTTACATACAGTATATAGTTGAAATGATGTGGAAAATGCTGACCTCTAAGTTTCTTTAAATTGCCTGAATGTGTCCTCTATGATTTCCACATCATGTTTTTGTTAATGTGCATGTGCAGAAATGTGTAAGGTCAAATAGCTGAATGTCGTAATGGAATAAGGCAGATTTTTTTCCCTCAAGCTCATGAAATGGGAGGATCTTTCCTTGAAGGTGAATCATTCTCATCTCCTGCAGCTTATTGGAAAGACATCTATATCACTTTAATGTGCCCCTTAAAGCTGCTACCTACAGTCACAATAATTTTACTCAGGTATTAAATATAGATTTAGCTCTAGGGCAAAGTGTGAGTGAGGATGTGATCCTAGCCCTCTTCTCTGCTAGATCAGGAGCCTGCCTGAGCAAAAGGCATTATTCTTTTTGTTAAATGGAAACCAAATTATATGACTTTATTATTGCAGAACTTCTTCCTAAACCTCTATCCTCTGCTAAAATGAATGTTGCACTTCTTGTTTTTATATATATTTCAAGGTACCTCAGACTCTAGTAACAGATAAGAAATTTAAAAGCTTGATACTTTTCTAAGGCAACTATTGAAAGTTTCATCTTTCCTGAATGTATTTTTTATATTGGAAATATTTTTCAAATTAGTTAAACCAAAATAAGTATTCAAAATAACCTCAGCATTATTTGTGTGGCAGAAATTATTAGTTATCTTCCTTTAAGATATTTAATGATTTTTCATGCCTTCAGTAACAATTCAATATAGCCTTAAAATTTTACTCTTTAATAAATTATTAAATGTAAGATTTACTCCCCCTCCCCATCAATGAGTTTATTAAAAGTTTAAACAGTTGCTTCCAAAGTTGTATTGTGAAAAAATAATGTTTATTATTTTTAGATAACCAGAAACATTAACTTTCTGAACAAATATGATTTCTGGAAACTGGTCTCTTAAAAGATGTGAGGCATTCTTTCTTGATGACATAAAAGCTTTGTCATGCAGGTATAGAGGGAACTCAGCTTATAGTTCTGTCCTACAGACTCTGCAGTAAAGTAAGGTAACTGTGCAAATTGTAGGTATGATTTTGCTTTTGTTTTAATTGGAATTTTTGCTTGACACTTGAAAAATGAACATTATTTCAAACAGGTATTAAGAAGAAAAAATATATTTTATTTTATTTTATTCTATTTTATTTGTTAAGGTAATTAATGTCATTTAACTTTATTGTTAATAATATAAAATGACAAATGAGTCAATTTTAAATCTCTTAGGACTTCATCTGTGCCTCTTTTATAAATTATTTTTTGAGCTAGGTTCATTTTTATACAATAGATTTGAGTTGCAAAATAATATGCTTTAATATTTGAAAATTCAAATCTTATGAAATAAAGAGATTCTTTGGCTTTGTGAAGAACTAAGCTAGTAGATGTCATAAAAAGATATGAGGAAAATTGAAATTTCAGTAAAATAGCCTTATACAAGGTTTTTAATCTATTCGTTCATGTTTCCCCAAGATATCTAATCAGAACAGAATAATCTTGTTCTAGATAAAGAGTTCTTATTCTCCTAAAATATGTATAAAACACAGACTAAACAAATACTTTAAGGTTTGCATATAAATTCAAAAACACTTGTTTTAGGATTCTAATAATTTAAAATTCAAACTGATAGGATTAGTAACAAATTGACTTCTAAATGAAAAGTGATCTTTGAAAAACTGGATTAGTTCTTTTGTTTAATACATAATGTATTTATGGATGTATTCTTCAAATTATGTGTGTTGTCATTATGTATTTAACACTCTAGATCCATCTATCCTTAAATACATACCATAATAGATATGTAAATATACACAATCACAAACATGTGTATATATATTTAAGTATCTATATATATATTTATACATATAAATCTTTTTATAGATACATATAAATACATATAAATCCTAAATTTAATATAATTAATTCATGTATTTTTAGAATTAGACATGGCAAGTAGAATTACTCTTGGAATTTAGTTATTTTTTTCTGCAACTATAAAGTTATTTTATACTGATAGACTCTATGTTCTGATTTCCAAGGCTTCACATATCCTGTTGTGATCCACTTACATTTCCAGCTCAGTCATCAATATCTTCTAGTTCTGTCACTGCAGCACTGGAAATTCACTCTGTCTTTTCCCTTTGAGAGACATTATCACCTGCTTTCATCTCCCCAATACCTGCTTACCATAACAGATTCTGACTGCTCTGTGACTTAGTCATGTCAATAATAATCCAAACAAATCTACTCCCTAAAGTATAAAAATGTCATTCCCTTACTAAAACAATTTCCTATTAGTGGTCCCCAAACTGCATAAATCATGCCTCCCCATTTCTCTCTTCTGTTGCATCTCACTAAAAATGGCCCCTGACAGCTTGGTATAACTCAAAATATCATGTCTGACTTGTCGGTTAAGCATTTAACATTTCCTACTTCTGTTCCTTTATTTGTATGTATGTTTATTCTTTACCTCAAGTTATCTTTAAAGGCATAGATCAGCAATTCTCTTAATTGTCTTCACCTATGGATTCAGGATGTTAAACCAGTATGTTATATCACATGTAAACAAATTATGAACAATATTCTACTATTTTATAAATGAAGATATTAAAACTCAGAGAAGGGAAATAAAGGCACTCATCTAAAGCTTCATACACATCATCTAAAATAATTGCATTATTCCAGTAAGTATATTTTAATGGAATTAGCACTCAAATAATTTACTCATGTATATTAAGTGGGATCCCAAGCAACATTTTAACTACTTGAGAAAATTACTCTTTTTGGTTGGCAAAATTTTTAATTTTGTAAATGATCTTAAACTAGCTAGAATAGAACATTTTCACTTCTGAACCATTTAAGAAGTTGCCACACAATGTCCCTTTACCCTAGAATATTTCAGAAAGTATTTTCTATAAATAAGTATATTTTTAATTAATAAACAACCACTAAAATCAGAAAATTGAGTATTTATATATTACAATCATTGAAACATCAAACTTCTATTTATAAGATATGCCATATTTATAAATGTGACCTAGTCTTGCATCCACTAAGGATGACAGGAAATTGAATGTCAATCATTTCAGAGAAAGTTCTCTACATCTTCACAGAGTACTATTTGAGTCTAGGACCTTTCAATTGCCCTTAAAAAAAACTTGGTCTGTGACTTTTCACTGTGTTCTTTCTCCTGGCTTCAGCCTTTGTGGGCTGACTGCTCTATCACATGATGGATTTAGGGCTAGTGTAGGTTTACTCAATGGCAACTATGTCCATAGAAAGAGATATAACAATTGAATTATGTCAAAATGTGCAGAATTAGGAGTAAGATAGGGAAAGTAACCTACATTAGTGGATGATACCATCTTTAGACTATGAAGAATTAACTTTATATTTCTTATTTACCTATAATTTTTTCCAGATTGTAGTTCTATGCAATCAACAAAAACTTAATACATTCTTATATGTATCTGTTATTTCATATGTGTTATATAAATATTTAGAGAATAAAATTTTGAAATATTTTTTATCCAAAAATGGGTTAAATTATACTTTCAAATATGACAGTGATTACAGTGAACAAAGTACAGAGGAATAACTATTTCTTAGAGTTTTAGCTCTGATGTTCTCCTAGATATATTAATTAAATTAGAACTTTTACCATCTTTAGTAATGCTTGAAGAAGAAATCTTCCACCTTCTTCTTTAAGAAAATAAAGAGAGGAATAACATTAAATATAGCCTCCTAAATTATGTTTGATTGATTATATATTTATATAACTAAAAATATTTGAGTATTAATAGACAAGGTTAAAAAATAATAATTTTTTGACAAATAATATAAGAATTAATATTTGTTTATATACATATAAGTATTCATTAATACATATGATTATTATATCTTTAGTCACATAAATAATTCTACTAAAGATTGATAATTATATTTGATATAATTATCACATTATCAACTGACTGAATTTGTGTTATCTATAAATAGGAAAATAGTAGACTCTTCACCCGTAACTGCTTCTAAACTTGCTCTGACTGATTTTTCTTCCACATAATTTGACACCGTATAAGGGATAGCTCATAGATTTCTGATAATTTTTAACTGTAAGAAGAGTTTCATTTTTGAAAATTAAGACTAACTTTCAGGTATTCCGAAATCTAATTCAATCTAATTTAAAAGTTTAGTCTTGCATTCACTTATGAATTCTATTATTTGTCCACTACAGAACTCATGTATGGCCCATAGACCATTATGGGAATTTGGTTATAATCACTGCTTTCATTTTATCATGTAATCATTACAATTTTTTTTTTTTTATCCTACATGGTTATGACCAGTGGAATAGGATGAAAGGTAGAAGAACTAAGTGCTGCTATAATCTGGCTGTTGATGCCTCTTTTATGGCAGGTGTATATAAATGCTGATGATTTCATGAAACACAGTTAAGAGTTATTTGAACATTCTCCAAGCACGTTAACTATTTTTTTCTGAATTCTTAACTGGTCAGCTGATATTTGTGATAGCCTTTTCCTCCTGTCCTCTTGCATTATTATCCTCTTATTAATAGTTTCTTGACTCCTGCAAACTATACTTAGGAAGAGACCTCTAACAACATGATTCGTATTTGCCTACATTTATGATGTTCAAAATACCAAAGGAAACACACATTCTTAAACCTTCACAGGTTGAAATGCATCATCTCAGTAGCTGTCTCTATGTCTATGTGAGTCACAAACTCTGAGGATATATCCTTAGTTTTGTGGTCCAGTGGGAATACTTAAATGGACTATCAGTGGGTTAATTTGGAATGTGAAGACCATTTCCTCCCTTAAAGATATACCCAGTATGGAAGGTAGAATAATGACTCACAAGAATATCCATGTCTTCATCTCTGAAAGTGTTGACTATGTTACATTACATGGTCAGGGACTTTGCAAGTGTGACTAAGGATAAAGATAATGAGATGAGGGATTTATTCTGGAATATCTGGTGGGCCCACAAGTCCTTAAAAGTAGAGAACCTGTCTTAACTGCCATCAGAGAGAGATGAGATGACAGAAGAAGGAAGAGATATGTGAAATATAGAATAGACTTGACCCACACTGTCTAAAGATAGAGAAAGGGAGGCCATGAGCCAAGGAATGTGGGTGGCCTGTGAGATATAGGAATAGTAAGCAGATTCTTCTTCCCCATAGCCTGCAGAAAGGAATACAGCCTTTTCAAAACCTTTATGTTAATTCATTTAAAACATAATAAGTAAATTGTTTATAAGTAAAACTGGAAAAAAGTGACAAACATAAGTGAAAACTGATAAATCATAACTTTTTTTTTGTATAAGAAGACTCATATGTATAAAGTGACCTTTTTTCCCTCTTGCATCAATCAATAACAGTACCAGAAGTTAATTAATAATCACAATACAATTGTTTTTAACCTTGATGATCAAATTATTCTTAGTCAGTCTAAAACAGTGTATGCTTGAGAATAGTCCAGAGAATTTTTAAGGCTAGTAATGAGAGGAGCAAAACTGAAGAATTAATAGAAAACTAAATAGTATAGACAGTATAGAAACTGATCCACATGTATTAACTGAGTTTTATTAGCAGCAGTCTAAGAATTTATTATTTTTGTTATTTTACTTATTTAACCAATATTTTTGATTTCTTATAAGAACTAGGACTGCTGTTAAGTGCTGAGCACAGAGGGAAAAAATAAGACCCCTGCTCTCTTGGTTTTTAAAGTACAGTGGTAAAACAGTTAATGAAGTGAAGTGTACAAATACATCAATAAGAGCATTTAAAGTAGTCTTTTGAAGACAGTAAAAACATAGAGATAAATATAATGGAGTGTGATTGAAAAGCACTGGAGTCACCTTAGCATTGAGTCATACAAGATGACATTTATGAGGAGGTAATGTTTGAGCTAAAATCTGAATGATTTTACAAAATAGGAGAGAAGAGTGGGTGTTAAGCTTTCTGGTCAGAAGAAAAGAAAGAATGAGCTTGATAGTTTGAGGGGCAATTCAGATCGGAGTGGCCAAAAATTAATGAATGTGAGGTGGAATTAGATGGTAGAAGATAAGGTCAGAGTGATAGGCAGAGAATTTTAGGACTAGGTAAAGAATTCGAATTTATTTAAATTCAGTAAGAAACAAGAAGAGTGACATGACCTGACTTATATTTAACATTGTTATTCTCGTTAGTTTGATGTCTCACATTTGTATATATCTATAGACATATCCACTTGCTAAGCTTCCTATAAACCATCTTTCCAATTAGCTTGCTGAATATTTTCACTTTTTTTGTCAAGATGTTTTACTGTTGGCATTCAGGAAGTGGACTGATAAGGGAAAATACATCTCCTTGAGATATATTAAAGTTTCTGTCAGTTGTAAGAATGATTTAAGAGCCTGTTAAAAATTTATCCAAAAATAAACACAATGCTTATGAAATCTCAAATGAGGATAATTTAGCACCTTTGTAATTTTCACTCACAGTTAAAATGTGTTTGTTTACATTTGTTTTCCAGGTATAAATTGATGCTATGAGAATTATCATAAAGCTTTGTTGATGAAGAAAATCAAAAGTAAATGGAAACTTATTACTATATTATGCTTGATTTGCTTTTGACATCCTAGGTCTTTTGGATTACAATACCGTTAGAGAAAAACATGCTCTTAACATCTTTAGGTTTTATTTTAATATTACTAGATGTCCACTCAGTGCAAATGGCTCTATTTTAGGAAACAGAGCCCCAGTGCTTAGGAAACTAAGCACTTATTAATGGAATAATACTGAAATTAATTTTTTTCCTCAGATGTATAATAGAGATTATATTGTATGTATGTTTGTGTGAACAGATAGGTGATTTTCAATGTTGCATGGGAGTGCTTCTAAACATGGAATTTATGTGTCAGTAACATGTCTATAAAGTAGAGGCAGGTTATGCGTTTGTCTATAGGATGTTCGTCAAGTCCTTTCGAAGGGTAAATCCAATCACCTAAACCTACATGATTACTGTTTATGTGTCATGTCCTAGAAAGAGTCAAAAAGAATTTGACAGAGTCTTTGCTTTCAAGAATCTTTCTATAATAATATTCTTACTGTATGTATTTATGGTACCTAGTACTTTCTCAAAGTGCTCATCTACTTAGATCTCACAACTTTAAAAACTTGGGAAGATAGTAACTATTACCTGTCCATGGCATAACACCATACTGTATCACTTGATTCTGGATTACATCATCTAAAATGTATGAAATTTAGAATATTTAATATCCTGACTTATTCCCAGCAAAACATAAAATATTCAAGCCAACAGCCTTTTATGAAAAATGTCATATTTTTTCATCAGTTGTTTATCTTCTAATATCTTTGTAGTCTTAGAAACATGATTATTTCTGAGTGTTAGATTATGAAGTGTGTGTGAATGTGGCAATAATTTGGACAGTTTTATAAGGTGAATGACTAGTAATGCTATCAAATGAAATAAACAGGTTGATTTGAACACTTTTAATGTGATTTATAATGTTTACAGATATCTGTTGGTTCAGCTTTCCTGTAAATCTGGTAATTAAATTTAGTAATACAGAAATATGCCCTCTTCAAAAGAAACACATCCACACATCCACACACACACATTTTACAGAAAAAAAAAAAGTAATTCCATCTCTTTTTTTGTGCCTTGTAACTAGTCAGAGGTAAAAATGACACAATAAAATTTTATTGTATTGTGGTCTCAGTGTTCTTATGAAATTATATTCTCACTACTAACATGGCAAGGAACAGATACATTGTTACAGAATTGAAATGTGAGAGGGAAAGACAGAAGAATTAGGAATGTTCTGATGTACTATGGCATCACTTAGAATAATGAGTTATCTGACTTGAGGAAAAAATTTATAAACATGTTTAGATCTCCTGCGTTTTGAAAGTATTATTCAGAATATTATTCTGTATAGTATTATTCAGAATATTATTAGTATATAATATTATTATTATATACTTGTTCACTTAATAAAAACATATACCTGCATGGTAAACCATAATAATTAAAAGCATGGACTTTATAATCACAAAGCCCAGGTTTAAATGAGCAATTTCTAAGTGTGCCTTTGGGCAACTGAAATAAACACTCTGAACCTTAGATACTGTAAACCCTATATGGGATTTCGAATTATGCAGTTCAGGATAGTTTGTATTTCATTAGGTTGTTTTGTGGATAAATGAGATGATACACAAAAGTCTCTTTATGGTGTCCACAAATATCTACTATTATTATTTGTATTAAACAAAATAAGCCATTAAATATTTTTAGTTCATCAGAAAGCTCTTAGTCTGCAAAATCTTGTTTCTGTGAGCAATTTTTGGCCCATAACTTTTTAATTATTTTATTTTACTTTCTTATTTTCTATTTTTTTATCAAATTTATTCATGAAACTAATTTTTGTTGGTATTTATGTGCAAATATACTTAGAATCCATATTTTCTAAATTTTCATAGTATACATTGCATATTTTAATTATAAAAAAATTGCAGTTGGCTGTTGTACATTTTTATTTGACTTTGAGTATAAACCTGAACTACTTTTGTTTTACATTTTATTTTACAGATGTGTAAATGTTATGTGGGTAGTCAGGCATGAGCGACAGGAGAGAAGGCCCAGCTCTATAACCATAGAACCTTCCCTTGAGAATTTCCTTAAGGACCTCCCAGAAATATCTCCTTTTTAGAGTTATAAATTAACCGAAATCCTAGAGCATAAAGGCCATAAAAGCTGCTGGCTAAACCAGCTACAAAAGCCTGTGCAGAAGGTACCCTAATCTGTCCACAATCTAATACTCATTATGTTGTCATTATAATACTATGTTTATGCCTGAAAGTTCATAAATCTAATTATAACAAACTGAATTCTGGGTAAGCACATGCACAGTAGACAAAGTATTATATAGCAGCCAACTGTCAGTCAAGGTAACTTCATATACAGATCATCTAGGACCTCCCATCATGGCCCCAACATAAACAGACCTTCCCACTTCTGCTTGGTTACAGTTCTCCTTACTGAAAACCCATTTTCCCTTGGGGCATACTCTGTCTTATCTCTTCACCTCCCAAATTCTACAGGGCTGCAGCCTTCCTTAGCCTTGCCTGTCTCCTTTTAAAATGTATTTTCAATAAATCTTACTTCTAAATCTCCCAACCTATAATTCTTTGCTGTGTCAGTGGGGAAGAGCCTAGGGACAATACACAACACCACTGTCCTCCCTCACTGCTGCTGAGATGATGCCAGATTTCATAACAGCCCAGCAGTAGCAGAAACTAAGTAAGGCATTACTGTAGGTTATGCAGATAATAAGTGGGCAATAGTAAGTGTAGGCCTTGAGATTTCAAATCCATAGCCTTTGTAGTGTTAAAAACCCAGTCAGTTTAGGAAAAATGCTATTCGAGTAATAATGTCAATAAATATTTTCATGCACTTTGTGCTTGTGTTACTTCTCCTTGCACAGATTGATTAACTGAGACTATTTAATGCAGTAATGGTTGAGGAAATTGGAAAGAAAATTTTCAAAAAGCTTGATATCTCTAGAAATCAAATGAGACTATTAGTGCTTCACTTTATGGGTATTCTATTATTTTTATTATTACATTAAACTCTATGGTGATATAATGTGTAATAGAGCTGAAGACTGAAAATATGGAGGAAAAGAATTAATTCTAATTTTTCAATTATTTTTTCATTTTATTACATGACACTGAATTTAATAACATTTGCTTTAAAGAATAACATTTGAGCAATAGTGTCATGATATTATTTTTCCATTCTTTTATCTTTAAATTTATATGCAATGTTATAAATGTGTAAACAAAAACATTAAATAGTATTTATTAGGTGCTTCTGGATGTCCAACAACATTTATTATGTGCTAATGTATGAATAGCTAAGCATTTTACATGCACAATCCTCTTAATCATCATTATAGTCCTCTTAAATATAGATTAGCATCAATATTATTATAAGCACAAAAAATTTTGAGACCTAGACAGGTTTTTTATCAGTTCCAAGGCAATCACGCAGATGATTAGAGACATACTCTAGACTAAGTCTTTGATGAAATTTTGAATATGTAGATTTTAACTGATTCATTTATTGTACATTTGACCCCTTCCTTCCTCATATCATGTATCTCATTTATCACAATTGGTGCTAAGTAAGCAACTATAGTTAAAACTATAGATTAAAATTCAAATGATAGCATACTGTGATTCATTCTTTTGTCATATAATTTAGCACCTATTATAGGCTATGCATAGAATTAGATCAGTGGCAGATATAAAAATGAAATATAAATATCATCTTTGAGAAACTTTTATTATTAAAGCAGAAAAATATGTACATTAAAAATGACTGCAAAATTTATAGTAGTAAGTTTATTTACAATTATATGAATAGATGGAAAGATTTTCAAAGTATTATGGACTCTAATCATTGTGGCCACACTGCTACCTCTAGCCACATGATTTTAGAGGGCAAGATGTAATTACCAGCTGGAAACTCCTCTTTCTGTAGATTTAGATGATTTAGGACCAGATTCAGCATAATAGGAGGCTAAACAAATTTTTGTTATATATGCATGTGTATTAATTTAGTTCTGTGTGTATTTATGTTGGAATACATTTATATAGAATTCACTGGAACAAAGAGGGAGAGTATTAAGTAGATAGTTAAAGTATGAAATAGACTAAAAATAAGATTAAAGAAAATTGTTGTTAAAGAGAAAAATTTGTAGTCACACACATTTTAATAAATAGAGATATCTATGTGTAGATATGTAGATATCTGGCATAATTTTAAATGATTTTCATAAATATTAACATATTTGGATTAACAAATTGTTATTGGAATGTATAAAACACAAAATATATAAAATTAAGATATAATTAAGATAAAGGAGAGATGAGACTAAGTCAATAAAACAAAACATTTAAAACTTGATAATGTGATAATTAAAAAGATAAGAATCTATAGACAATGAGTTATAAAAATAAATAAATGTTAAAAATAAAAATTATTTTAAAATGAAATAAAAATAAGAATAAAATGGGAATTTAAGGAAAAGATAGGTAATATAATCAATATTTGGCTTGAGTCATTTCAGTAGTATTGGAAAAGAAAGGGATAATTAAAGTTAATTAGGCTAGTGAAACAGGACAAAGCTTTGAATTATGCCCTGGGAGAGAAGGGGAGAGAAGAAATGGAAATGAGCACGTAGAGACAGGGGAGTTGTTAGGAAGAGAAAGAGCAGGCCTTCAATCCTAAGAACCTGCCTATGTTCCACTCCATATTTCAGTCTTCAGTTTTTCCACAGCTACATTTAAGTTACACTGTCAGGAAACTGTGAAAGAACATCGGGGTTCAGGTTATCTTCTAAGTAAAAACAAATTTCTGGCAAAACATAAGAATGTCTTAGTTGCATCAGTAACCTGAAAAATGTGAATAAAAATGATAAAATTTAGATTTATTTCCAAGTAGTATTATAAGAATAAAAATTTCAGTTTTTCTTTTCTTTTGGGGAGGTGGTTTGGTGCTTAAAAATTTTATGAAATACTAGAATACAGAAATAATAGAGAGGGAACTGTAATCACAGGTCAAAAATTAATTATTAAATGCTAAATCTGACAGATTAAGGACCAAAAGCTAAATCTGACAGATTAAATTAGAAGAGTGAAGAAAAGTGATCTTTGACTTTGGTTGCCACAAGAATCTCTACAAGGCAGGTCTGTCTGATATTAGTACAAAGCACAATATAAAGTCTATATTATTTTTTTGCTCATTTCCTTCTGACCCATTATTTATTTATTCATTCAATAATATATTAATGGAGCCTTAACTGATGAAGCACAGGTATAGAGTGTGGTGAACAATACAAGGAAACATAATAAACATGTTCTTGTCTAAATATGATCATTTCACATTGTAATAAAAAGCAATAAAGCAAATAAAACAGAAATTTGTTAGGTTGGGCAGAGAACGTAAAATTAGACTGAAGTCAGGAAAAGTTTCTGTGAACACCTACTTAATTGATTAAGTGACAATTAAGAGTTAATTGTGGGAATTTGGCATGGAGGGTAGGAGTTCATGTGAAGATGACAGAAAAAATGCAAAGGCTTAGAAGCTAGTCTGAGAAACGAAGAGGCCTGTTTGGCCGGATTATAATGATTTGACAGATTATAATAAACTAAGAGGAAAATGGAATGAATTGAGATCAATTAAGTAACAAAGAATTGATACTCATAGTGTTTTGAAACATATGAGTTAGAAATAGTTTTCTCTACAGTAGCACTATTAAAACAAAACATATATTTACCAGCCTATATTTTATTTCTGAGCCACCCCCTTTTCCTGGAAGAAAAAGACTATGCAGCGTACTCTATCAATATTGTGTACCTCTGGTAAGCCAATGACCTTGTAGAAAGTGCAATACACTTCTTTTTTCAAACAGCGAAAGTCAGTCTTGTGTAACCCTGCTTTGTAGTCCAGCAGATATTATCCAGTGATTGGTCCTTCTCCAGGCACTCATTAATTGGGCATCTGACTTCCTACGTTTTAGTCACATATCCAATTAACTGAGAACTATAGTGCTCATCAACTACTAGAAACTGTATTTTTCCTCTCATTGCTCATAGTGTTTAATTTTCTCCCCTCTTCTCTAAAGACCAGGAAGACAAAAATATAAAGCATAAGTAAATCAACACACAAAGAACTTCTGGATAGAAACAATGGTTCTTCTTTTACTTGAAATGGTTGAACACCTTTATCATAATAGTTAACCTGTACTAAGCACCAACAATTTACATGTGTTTTTTCATTTAGCCTTCATCAACTCTATGAGCTGCATGTATCATCATTAAGAAACTGAGGCTAAGAGTAATTAAAACCCTGTCAATTGATCAAACAGCTAATAAAAGTCAGAATGAAAACTGAAATGCAAATAGTAGGAAGCCAATGGGATAGAGTCTATTGCCTTGTCATGTGAAAACTCAGCACTTTCAGTATTTTTATTGTAGGTTTTATTAATAGACATGTATATGATTATAGCAGTTCTCTTCCTTAACAAAGATATTTTTGTCCTTCACCTTATGTTAATGTTGAAGTCAAATACTTTCCATAAATACTTTTAACTAGACATTGATTTCTCTTGTCAGAGGGTTTATTTGAATCCTACTCAGGTACTGTCTTGATGTTGCTCTACTTCTGTCAGCACTGGGTTAGCATGTTTTTAGACAAGAGGAATTAAAAATAAAATGCTATGCAGTTGAGACCTGCACACCTTCTAGACCATCAGAGCACTTCTTTGTGTAAAGGTTTCTATCAGATGAACTGTTATAGTAGTATTTAATTAGGCTGGCAGTGAAGTGTGAGCTCCAATAAAAAATCACACTAAAGAGATTTTTTTTTTTTGTCCTGTAGATTACAGCTTAGGAAAGTCTGGAATTTGTCAGCATTTATAATAGGATTATGATGCCCTTTGATGTTGTTTGGATGCTAGGTTCTCACCATGTACCATTAGAGATCAGGTTCCTTATATCTCTCACCAGCTTGGTAGTTTACATTTAAAGAATTTCAAAATATATATACAACCGTCTTCCTAAAATGTTCAACTAGTATCTTGTCTACTGCATATCAAATTTTATTGTTTATCAGTTGAGGCAAGTCTGAGAATACTATGCTCTTTCTTTTAAATCACTGTTCATTTTTATGACTTCTTTTTCATTTTAAAAGTGTTTTGTTTTTTCTCTTACACTGGAAAGTATCCTCACATTTATTTTTCCATTTGATCCTCCCTATCAATATAAATCTCTGAAGCAGGCTGGCTGAGGCAATAACCTATTTCTACAAATCCATGAAGATTATATGAAACCAAATGAGCACTAGAACCTAAGTATTCTGGGTGCGCATTCATACACATAATCTCCTCTATTTGTTAACAAAATAATCACACACAAGTGTAAGAAATAACCAAATAGTCAGGAAAAGACTGAGCTTTGTCGGTAGCTGACTTTGGGCAAATCATTTAGCATGTCTATGAAATATATTTCTCCTATTACAAGGAGTTGGGGTCGGTGATTGTTATACTTGTCTGTACGCTCTAAAATTCCATGATTTTATTTCTAGTTGAAGTCAGACAATAATAACCCTACACTTTTGAAATGAAAGTAGTGGAAACTATTTAGGTCTCGAGAGGGAAAAAATGAGTACCTGGGACTCGAGGATAGGAAAGATTATCTTTTAATACTCTTTTTGTGGACCATGTGTTTACTTCTTTAAGCTTTTTATAGTTTTTAAAGACTCTCTTTTGGAGGAATGATTTCTGTTTTTTTCATTACTCTCATCTTTTTTCTTAAATATACAAAAAATGTCAGGACACTTAAAGGGCTAGTGATAATGATCACTTGTTTTATGATACCTCTCTTCTATTAATATGTGAATTATATGTATTTTTATAATTACTCTGTAATGTATAATACTGATAAATCATTACTTGTAAAATAAAGATTTTTATCCATTGGTCATCACTTTTCAACTTGGTAACATAATAAATATACTGTTTACTAATTAAAATCTTACACTCATGTTTCTGATATTAGGGAAAATAAATTTCATAGTAGATTTCTCTGAAAACTGAAATTATGCTGGACTTTCAATATAAAATTGAAACCTCAAAAAACTAAAACAATGCAATTTTAGAAGAGATTTCATTAGAAAATTAGGAGAATATTTTATGGAGGATAGGGGAATTATATGCAAAAAATAATTGTGAATCACAGTTTAAATTTTTACATTCTTCATGAATATTTTATTAATTGTACCTTCAATATATCCCTACTTTTCTCAAAACCTTGATGCTAGTCACTTTTCTTCTTTGAATCTCAAAGAATATTGTATATTCAATAAATATAGCAGTTTCAAACTGGATTTTCATTAGTTATTTACTTGTCCTTCTTCCCACCTGAAT
This sequence comes from Macroglossus sobrinus, assembly GCA_004027375.1. Taxonomy (NCBI): domain Eukaryota; kingdom Metazoa; phylum Chordata; class Mammalia; order Chiroptera; family Pteropodidae; genus Macroglossus; species Macroglossus sobrinus. The sequence continues at coordinate 965,383 of PVKZ01000187.1, forward strand.
GTGAGTTTTCTAAAAGTCAGAATGATTCTGATTCATATAAAAATATCTGAAATACAATCAATAATATATTAATTTGAAATTTAATATAATATAGTTAAGTTATATAATCTAATGCAGTTAATTTGGAATGGTTAAAGTTTTTACATTTAGGCAACATTTGCAAAACATTCACAAAATTTTATTATTAAAAATCAATACAATGGATATTTTTGCTCTACTTGTGACACTACAACCTATAGATAAGAATGCTAAGTAATCTAATTTATTTGGACTTTATATGTCTCCTTCCCTTTACTGTATCTGAATATTTTATGTGTACTTCTTAGAAAATAACTTTTTAAAGCATTTCAACTATATTAATAATGCAACTAGCTTTATAAAGTTCAAAAACAATGGAGCTTGACACTTGATAAATATTTGTCATATAACATTTTGTTCCTTCATGTAATTTACTAAACCATTTCTAATTAATCATAAAGGTTCAACTGAAGCATGAGACTGTCTAGAAGGTAAAGGAGGGAGAAAATTATGCTGCAAGCTGTCATGTTTTTACTAACAAAAGCAACATTGAATATAAATAAAATTTCAATCTTAAAAGAGTCATTTCTCTTTGCTTTCAACCTCATTGCTTTAAATTAATGTATTGAGATATAATCTATATTATTCTAGCCATATAAGACATCAGGAAATCACAGTGATGTGGTACTTTAGGAAGGTGATGAGGCCATGTGATAAAACTATAAGAAAGAAATGACTTTATGCACTGCTTCTTCACATTCTCTTCACTTCTATAACTTTTTCAATTAAATTTAAACAAAAATGTCAAATCCAAAGTGGTTTCAAATTCCTCATCTTCCTTTTGTAAAATGATTCATTTTGTTGCTATGGAAGCCACTTATTACAAATATGTTGCTGAGTCTGCAACTCCAATGCAGTCAGCAGTCTGGAAATTTTTTCAGATCTAGATCATTTAATGTAAATTATTTTCTGCTTTTTCATAACCTTATTTTTAAATCCTTTCCAAAATTAGTGTTGACTTCCTTCTTTTATATTAGGCTGAAAGTGAGGTTTTACAAAATATATAATGAAGTTGAAAATTTTTATTACCCAGAGTTTTAGAGGCCAGTTAGAGTAAATTTTTATTACTGTTTTGTTCTCTATTTAAAATAATATATCTCCACATGGATTTCGTGAAATTTTTGAGAGATTTTTTTTTCCTATGTCTGAGCAGCTCTGAAGATTCTTTATTTGGGCCATTAGACAGAGTTCCTCACAGGCAGACAGCTTCTTTTAAACTGTTTAATGGCAAAAATGAAAATGATCATCTATATGAGCACAGTGAAAGTCTGTAATTTAATTTAAGGTAGTTACAACTACAATGAGCAAATCCCTCTCTGTGCTTTGTAATATTAAAAAGAAGAGTTTGTGGATAAAGATTCTATACAAATATTTTGCAAATATTAAATTTACCATTTGGTATAACAATGTAAAAGTCACCTGTGTGAGAAAGGTGCGTGCATATTTTGATGACTCTTATGAGAGTGCAGCATTTTACAATAATCTTATATATTTTTTTTTCAAAAAAGAATAATTTTATGGTTAGTGACAAGGTCCTTCAAGGCTGATAGAGGGGAATTAACATCAGTGTTTCCCTATTTCCTCACTTTCAACTGAAATGAATGGAAGTTACTTTTTCTGCAATCTGAAGGTGCCCTATCATCAGCTGTTCTTTATATTAATATGCATTAATTTTGTCATTTATTCATTTGTATGTGCCATGTTAGCAGTTTTGTCCTCTAAGGAGTTTATTTAAATAAAATAAAAAGGTAAGTTGTAAATCCCTCATTACAAGGAGACTGTGAAACTGATAGATTTCTTCTGAAAGAATTAAAGGCTTCCTCTTATATTTCTGTGGCCTTGTTATAGTACTTAGTACATGAAATTATTTATTTGATTTATTTTTATACATATTATGCACACTGACAACAAAGAAGCATAGTTTTTTTTAACAACACATAACATTTCTTGGAAAATATTTGTTGAATAGAATAAATAAATCAAGGACAAAATCAATGGTGATAAAATCACCATTAAAGATAAAATGTATAAAACATCAGGAAATTTATAATAGCAATTCATGGAATTAGAAAGATCCAAGTGTTGAATCATGTATGTGAAAAATAGTGAGCATTAGAGAGAGTATAACTATATTCTAAATTGTATACTGAAGTTATAGGGAAGGAGACCTTTGAGTGCAGGTCTCATGGGAATCTAACCTTTCAGAATAGCTCAGAGTTTAGAGAAAGTGGAGGTAGGCATTTCTGTGAATTGACAGAATATGAAAAAATAATTTGGAGATAATTTATTTTTTATATAAATTGCTAGACTAAAATAAATTAACTCATTTTGTGAAATTTAAGAAAATATGTGGTCACAATTTGGAAAACATTGAATGTGTGTGTGTATTTGTGTGTGTATATACGCACAAAGAAGAATGACCAATTAAAAAATAGCAAATTAAAATACATTTATTTCAGACTAGAAAAATTAAACTCTTCTAGTTAGGTAAAAATTAAAAACATCAGAATGGAACAATACAGTGTTTCTAGTAACTCTAGACAGCAGTGATGCCATCCCCACAGTTGCTCTGAGGAGATTGCCAAATTCTTCTGGGCATTACCATCTTTTTCAGGGAGCAAGATTTTCTTTCACGTCTCTATCCCTAACCAAGACATTGATATTCCACATTATTGTGCCTTATCTCTACATATTTTTCTAACTTATTGCAATACCATCTTTTACCACCTCCCTTTTTTGCTTCCCCTCCAGAACCTCCTGCCCCAGTACTATTGAATCTTTAGTAGCAGAGCAACCATCTTTGACCTGCATGTACTCAGGCAAGAGGTTTTTTGGAGGTTTTCTCATTTTTGTTTTTTTCTGTTTTCTTGTTGGCAGAGGTTACTGATGAGATTGTGAGAGAGCAGAAAAATGAAATAGTAGAAAACAAAGAGATTAATGCTTCCAGATATAATCCTGCAATTCATCTATAAAAAAGCACAGGTGACTTCAAGGTGCAAGCCATGTAGATATTAAATTAAGATTTTAATGAAGAAAGAGAGGGAATTTGGGTGGAAAGCTGTGGAAATTACATTGCTTCTATGCAAAATTCTACTCCTCTCTCACCCCAAAAGAAAATAATAATAATAATAATAAAATCTCTACTTTCCCCAAATATATTCTGAAAATTTGTTAGAGCAACAAATGATATTTCAGACCAACAGCAAAGAGGTGATGAACAAAGTCATGAACATGAATGCTCTCCAAAGGGGAAAACAGGCAAGACAAACAGAAGGTTAAGAGTGACATTTAATGGAACACACACACACACACACACACACACACACACACACACATTTTTAGCTCATACAGATAGACCAACCACAAATTTAGTTTTTACTTAAATTAAATATGGCTTCTCATAGTCTTCAGGGATGCAAATGCATTTAGTAAATTCATATTGAAACACTGGGAGGTAGGCCACACTCAAGGTTTATACAATTATGTCAAAACATAGTTGACTTCTACTCAGTTGCTACCTTGACCTAGCACTTCATTTTCTCATCTAGCTAGTGCTTATGTATGAATTTTTTGAGATACATGACTTCAAATTATTTAAATTAATGAAATCAATGTTTTTTTTACTTATTTGTGTGAAAACAACTATCATTAGCACTAATGAGTTTTGAATTATGTGTCAGTGTGCTCTAGTGTCTTATGACTAAAACATGCTTCATATATAAACAAACAAAATCTCTTTACTCTGTGTTTACAATATAAATCTCTTGAAATAAAATGTGTATCATTAACTTTTCCTCTCTGTTACATAATCTCTCAGTTTTGATGGCAATGATTTCACTGTTTCTTATATCCTGTCCTCCAATAATCACTCCATTATTAATTTTTCTGAAATACTGTTTTCAGTTGACATGTCCTGTCAATATTTTTTTACTTACAGGCTTCTGTTTCAGGCTGTCCTAATTCTATTTTCAGAACCCTCCCAAACAGACCATATGTTTGCAATATAATTTTCTCCTGCTTTGCTGAGCCAATATTGTCACCATCTCACAAACTCACTATACTCGTTTCCTTCTGGAGAGATTTATAAGCATGTTTTTCTTTGTTCTGAATTCCCTGGTCTCATCTTCATGTTTATGAATCTTACCTTTTTAAAAGACAAATTCATTTTTATCTCAAAACTCAAGGGTAGCCTTTGACTTACCACACTAGTTGTGATATCTTTGTCTCTATTTAGTGTCTAGCTAAAATATAGACCAAAGGCCAAATTTAATCATTAATGGTCATACAGTATGAACTATTATTTTTGATGCATTAGTTAAGCTTGTTCATTAGATGTTAAATTAGGTGTGACAATCTTAGGTAAGGACCAGGGTTTTTAGACTTTGGTATTCTATTTAGGGCATGGGGAATGAGTGCTCACTAACTTCTCAGTTCCTGTGTGGAACATGTCTATAATTTAAAAGAAAAGGAATAAAATATGATTTTATCTTTTTTCTGAATTTAAACATTATCAAAATTATGTTGAAACAATACAGAATGAATCCAAATTTGTTTATATTCTCGAACAAGAAGGCAAGTCTTTACACAAAGATTTGTTTAACCAAAACACCGGGATCGATGAACAAAAATAAAAATCCATGTTGCTTTTGTGTTTAGAATAGATTTACCTGCTGCCATTCTCAAATATCTGTGATTAGGAACACTCAAAGAAAAAAAAAAAAAAACAGGACATTTAACAAAATTTTAATTGTGTTAATATCAGAAATATCAGGTTTCTTTTTTTTTTTTTCTTTCAGTGTTGGAAGTAGGGTGTTGAATACAACCAATGTAATTTTATTTCCCTGAGAGTCAGACCATTTAAATTAACTGTTGTATTTGCTAAATGATTCACATGTTTGTTCTGTCTACAAAATGACCTGGAAACTTTCTTTAAAGAAAGAAGTAGATATGTTCTTTTTGCTACTAAAATATTTGACACTGTACTTGGTAAGTGTTTAGTAATATATTTAATATGGATTGCTAGTGACTGCTTGCGTGACTTAACTTTTTGTTAGGTTCAAGATGGTAACAATGTATTGTGTTTACATTAAGTAGTTAATATGTTAAATAGAAATACCTTTAATCATATTGGTTTCTATAGGATGGTAGACTTAGGATTAGGGTTAAATAGTAATAGAACAAAACATTATTAAATATATTGTAAAATTTTTAATATCCAAGACAAATGTTTAAATGTTGGTTTAATAATATTAAACCAACAAAAAACTAGAAAAAATAGCATTTTAATTTCTATCATTTTTTCTTTCATCCTAATCTTTTTCTAAATTTTTGTCATCCAGCTGCCCCATATGTCACTGCACTGTAAAGTCCCAATCCTCCTTATACATTTAAAAATAAAAGGAGGAGGAGCACTTGGGCCTACATTTACAATTCAACCACATTAGAACCACCAAGATAGTGTACCAGCCACTTTTATTCTTATAGATTCCTGTCTGTTTTCTTTATATATGGACATAACTTGGCTTTTTATAATATTCTTCAGTTATGTATTAGATTTATATTGCTGCCATGACAAATAACTACCAATTTAATAGCTTTAATGGGCACAAATTTATTATGTTACTGCTCTGTAAATCAGTCACTCAGTGTGGGTCTCACTGGGATAAAATCAAGGTGTTGGCAGGGAGGATTGTGTTCATTTCCATGTCCTTATTCATTCTGGTGTTGGCAGAATTCAGTTCTATAAGATTGTAGGACTAAGGCCTCATTTTCTTGATAGCTGTCAGTTGAAGTTAAATTTAGTTCATAGAGACCTCTTTTTGCTGCTTGCACATTGCCACCTACATCTCAGAACCAGCATTGGGAAATTAAATCCTTTCCCTGCTGGCATCTCTGATTCATTCTCGTTTTCTTTCACTTTTAAGGACTCATGATTAGATCTGCCCAACTGCATAATCCAAGATAATTCTTACTATTATCCTATCTATAAAGTCTCTTTTGCCATCTAGAATATTCACAATTTTGGGGGTGTTAGAACATGAATATTATTGAGGTGATGTTATTTTGCCTACCATAGTTTTATTTTCTATTCGATAAAACTTTGAAGACATTGTTCCAATGTTTCGTATTGAATATTACTGTGACAATGTTTGAGAACAGCTTGAATTTTTTGTATCCTTGAAAAATTTGTTCTTTCAATCAGTATTCTTTATACTTGAGTTTACATAAGTTTAAAATGCTGGTCATATCTTAGTTATTTTATATAAAGTTCTATCTATCTGCTTGTTGTGGCCAATATTGAATAGACTAAACCAAGCATGCTCTCAAAGGCTGTTTATTAGCCGGCGGCTGTCCTTGCTAGGAGCAGTCCCGAACAAGAATCTTGTCCAGCTTATATACAATTGATTGTTTCTCATGTCATGCAAGTGAGCAGGGTGACACAAGCTAAAATTGGCAGTTAGCACATAAACTCATCGTTACATTGTTACAAATTTCATGATTAACAGGAGGCCGTTAAGGGTTCTGGGAACTAGGCCTTTTTGCTTTAGTTAAACATTACTAAGATATAGACTTCCTTTGTCTAGTTTTCAGGTACTTAATTAACTCTTTCCTTATCACATTTCAGCAGGCTGTCACATGTTGACCCATGTAACTTTTGAACATTGTATAAAATTGTCCAATATTTCAGAAATGTTGTTTTTATTATATATTTGAATGTTTTGTATGTCATTTGTTACATTTTCTAATTTCAGAATGCCATTGTTTTTATTTTGTATTGTCCCCATATTTTACCTTTTTACTTTTTTATCTCTGCATGTTGCTTTTACATTTAATGTGATTATGAAATCCTTTCTTTAGTTGCATAATTTATATTTCTATCATGACCATTCTATTCCTAATTTATTATTTCTTTATGGTGCTATTTTAATAAAAGAGAATGCTTTCTCTATGATTATAATTTGTATTCAATTCTGTTCCTGTATCTTTTCTTGAAGCTTTAATTTTAGTGAACTTATTATTTTGTTACATTCTATTGTACAAAGTATTCAAAGGAATTCTTTTAATTTGGGGATTATGTCTTCTTCAAATTTTAAGTTGGTCTATCTATTTTTATATATTTTATGAGTATATTTATTTGTACTGATTTACATATTTACATGATGCCATCTTTTTCTTTCTACTAAAATAACCTGGGTGAATTCTTTATTACACCTTTCCTACTATGAGATACTTATAATTTGAAGATATGGTTCTTTGCACTTTTATGTAAATCAGACAATTGCTAGGATGAGTATGACCCATACACAGAGACACAGAGCTTTATGCTTTTACTTTTTTCAGTAATTCAGTTCAGAGTCACTTCATTCTAATTAAAGATTTGTTTTAGTTTATCAAATTGTTGAAAAGTACTGTTATGCTCATTCATTGAAACTTGTTCACACTTCCAAAAACTTTTGGTTTGAACCAAATCTTTCTGCAGAGTTCCATTTTACTTCATGTATAATAGCACTTACCACTATCTAATTACTGGCTAACTTCAATTAGAGTACAACTTGATATTAGAGATCTTACAGTCTTAATCATCTTGTAGAAATTTACCTGACCTATAGAAAGAACTTAAAAATAACTGTTATATAGAGTTTTGAAAAGTCGTTAACCGACACTTTTCAGTGTCTAATAGGCTAAAAGTTAAAAAAAAATTACTTTGTAATAGGTATAAAATTAAATTTGACATTATAAACCTACTAATTTATAATGATCTTTTCTTTTTTGGTTGCAGTTGAATTTCCAGAGAGAAGCCTCTCTTTTAAGGATTAAGATACTTAATTTAAAAAAGTAATTCTGGGTTTAGTTATTTTCTTTTGTCAAATAAAAATTCATCCTCTAGTTAATTTTTTTTTTAAATTTAATCTAACAAAAATAAATGGTTGTGACTAGCAGCTAAGATAGTTTGAGAAGAGGCACTTTTTCAAAGGCCAGTTGAAATCACCACAAAAATATGAAAATAGGGGAATATCTTCATCATTACTGAAACAGAAAAGGACACCATATTGTAAAGATTTTATGTAAAATAGCATACTGATAATCACAGTAATAAAGAAGCCTATGTAGCTGGTAAAGTAGACAGAGAATCTGTCAAAAATGACTTTTCTATTCATTTCTTCCCATTCTTGATTTAAGATCGAAGAATTTTTATATTTGTGAAATTATCTTCTTTAGGTAAATATAGTTTCCTGAAAAAAGATTTTGGTAACCTCCACTCCTAGCCTGGAAATATGATTGTGTTGACTTTCTTCTAAAACTCTACCTTAAAAAATTATAGATTTTATCAGCCAAGGCAGGTAGATGTGCCACTCATCAATAGGGTTTATGTTTTAGAGTCCACCTCTCACAACTATCCCTCAGAATAGGAATTCTTGATAATCCATATGCTATCAGATCCTCTTGTATCAGAAGAGAAAAGTTTTGGCCTACTGAGTGTTTTCCACCCAAGTCGCACTTATTGTGAGTGGCTCCAAACCATTTGGTTAGCACAAACAAGTTAGTAATTCTTGACTCTCCTTGACCAGTACAAAATACTCTCTGTTCCTAGTATGTTCAAAACATTACATTCTGAATAAAAATAGTTAATATGATTTTACTTTTCTTATGAAGATTATATACTTCTAATGAATCTATTGGAGATATTTATAAAATATCTACAGAAAAATTCAGATTTGAGAAACAGGAAACTTTTTATTATGCAATTATTGATCAAATTTAAAAAAATGATGAATAAGCACAAAGTTATGTATTTATAGTTATTTTTTCCTGCTTTGGAAAAATAAATACATGTGCATATTTGTGGTTTGTGTGTATGTGTGTGTAAATGGCAAGCTCAAGGGCCACAGACAGTCACTAAATTCAGAATAAATATTAGGTTATTGACAACTAGTCAAATGTTAAAATATATTTTATCTGGATTATTTTTGTATATATAGTCACATTATAATTAATTTAATATTTATTTATGGGTTTACTTTTTAATTTAAGCAGATAAAATAATAGGGAAATGAACTGAAAATTATGTTTTAAAATATCTGAGAAAGTCAATATCATCATATATTTGGTTCTAAGATAATCACTATGACAAGAATAAGGATATTAAGTTTAAGATAACAGAAAATTAGCTTCATTCTAAATAACTATCAGTTATTGAGCTAAAGTGTGTAATTGTAAAACAAATGGTTAGGACATACACTGTAACTCATAAGAGTCAGGAATAAAGATGAAAACTCTACAGTTCCTTTAGACATTTCACATGATTTAAAACTTTAGTAGTTGTCTTTTACTTTCAGATTCATTGCCTAAAAACCTTATTTTAAAGACATTTTTATATAATTTTCAAAGACATTTATGGTTAACTTTTAAAATTAATTAGGAGATAATTAACAGTTCACAGACTTATATGAAGTGAAAGGATTAGGTCCCTTATACTATTTTTTCTTCTTTCTACTAAGAAGGAACAATTATTTTCAACCAGCTTGAAATTCACCTTATAATTCTATGGGGAAAAACATTATGTCCACTTGTTCTATGAAGGTGAAAAAAGTCTAACCAATTATTACTCTCCAACAGTGAAAGGTGAATGTCGATTCTTCACATGTTTCTGAAAATTAGACATCTGATCCATAAGATATAGAATTATTTTGGTGCATAGTCAATTAAAAAACAACTTGCTCTAACTTTAGTTCCTGTGTGGACTAACACCGATAAACACAAATAGGCACTTTAAAAATATTATATGAAACATGAATTTTATACAATTCACTTAAAATAGTATATAATAATGTTTCATCTAAAGTCAGAAACAATGCTTTTGTTGTTTAACTTCATCTTTTGCAGTTTATAGCTCTAAAACATACAATTTGAGAAGCACATGGAAAGTTAGAATTAACTATTGATTAATAGATCATCTGAAAAAAAAGATTCTTTTTTAGCTTGGTGCAGAGCAGGTCAAGGATGTTTTAGTTCTATTCAGAATACAAGGCTTCAGAAGAAGTGGCTAAAGAGATAAATACTGTTACAAATATTCCATAGACTGGTCCAGTGTGAAAGGAGGACTGGACCAGAAGCTTAGAGTTCACCTATTCTTGTATCTGAAGTGGGTTAAATTTCTGTATCACAGAGTGGGACGCTATATCCCATCTAAGCCATAACTCTTGACATCTCTAGAGGAAGTTCTGCATTCTAAAATGATCTACCATACCTTTTATGTAATTTTTTCATAATAAGTATAAAGATGTAAAAACAAAAAAATAATTATTAAGAGAATAAATATGAGCATTATATTTATTCCTTACGTTCATTGATACATCTTTTAAATGATAGATCATAGCCAAATGACCATATTAAATATATTAGACATAAAAATACTACCTACCACTTATGTTCACTAGGTAGAGGGTTTTATTCTTTTATTTGATTATATTGCCATATATGGTCAAAAGTACATTAAAAACTTTGCAATGTGTTTTTCTGTTCAACTATAATTTAAATAATGGCTTTGACTATTTGCATAATTATTCATGCCTCTTTTACTTAATAAGCACTTATTAAATATCTGCTTTTTTTCAAGTATTCCATAAGATTAAAAAAATGCTAAAGTATGTAGACTTTTGCTCCTGGATTTTGCCCCAAATTGCTCATAAAGTAGAAGAGAAAACAGACCATGAATAGCTATTCTATTGCATGTGATACATAGTATAGTAGTATCATGAACATGTTGGAGGGGACAGTGATCTTTATTTATGTTGCAAAGGAAGTCTTTACAGAGAGAATAATATGAACTGGGCCTTTAATCTGTGAACATTCCAAAGATAGGGAAGAGCCAGAGAGACATTTCAGAAAATGGATCATTTTAAGTAATGATATGAAAGTTTATATCCAGCAAGTTTTTACTGGATTGAAGAGTGGTGGTTGGGGGAGAAGCATAAAGTATAATAAAATTAGAGAATAAAATGCTAATTGTGTGAAGGAAGAATTCTATATGCACTTAATTCAATTATTTTTCTTTCATATCGACTAAGCATCCTCATTGTTACCTTGCATTTTAAAATTAGGTTTAAATCAAGACCTCTGAGTTTCAAAAATAATCTTATAATCATATATCTTGATCATTATATTAAGATTCTCTTTGTTAGAATTAATTTATAATTTATAATAGATAGTACCTACATATTCCATATAAAGATATGTAAAGACATTTCCTTTTGCAAAAAAAAGTGCCACAACTCTTTGTGATTTAATTAAGAATTTAAATGTTAGATTGTTTTAGTATTACAACTCTTGATTTTTGGTCGTTGGGAAAGTCTCTTGCTTAAAAAAAATTTTTTTTAAAAGAATAAATTCTCTGTAAACTACCTTTTCTGAATTTGACCCAAGTCCTAGGGTAGCCATTTTAGTGATAATCTAAGACTCATACATAACAAAATTGAAAGATTTTGACTTTCAATGAGTTCTTTGAAACAACCAATTTTTGTACTAACCAGTTCCAAAGCCCTCCCTGCTTTCAGTTATATGAGATAATGAAATCTCTGTATTTTACACTAATTTTGTCAGTGATTTTCCTCCTGGAGTATTCCAGCTTACATAACATCTATTAAATTCAGTTTATTCAAATCATGAGTTTCTATTGAGGTTGCAAAATGCATACCAGTGTATTTTTGGACAAATCTTTAAACTTTTTTTTTTTTTTTCTAATAAGGAAGATTGTGGTATATGTACCAATTCAGAATTCAGTATTTAAATAAAAGATAAACTAAAAAAAATACACAAATATAAACAATTCTTAAAACTTCATTAATTTGTTTAAGGTGACTCTTTGAGTTATTTTATGCAGTTGAAAAAGAATCTGCCTTTCTTTAAAGGTATGATGTAAGTTAGAGATTCCTCTAATTCTCCCTGGCCTTATCCTAAATTGTACCAATTAGAATATTTTTGCATTGTTTTGGAAGTTTATTTATAATTTACCTCTTGTTTTAACATTCATTTTTCCATACATATTTATATAATTTTGTACTTTTCAAATTCTTCAATCATTACAATTCTGATTCATCCATATGATTTGGTCCCATTACTTCTAATGGAGATACTATTCTATGCCAGAGCTCACCGGCTAAGATCGAACAGTTCCTGAGAGGAGGAGTGAGGACTGAGAAAAGAAAGAAAAAAGAGAGACAAAGAGAGAGAGACAAAAGATAATAGAGTCGGGAGGGCTAACAGTATTTACTGCACCCCGAGTTTATTAAGCACAACATATTTATACCCTTGGAAATGCATGGGAAGCAAAACCCACAGATATTCTAACAATTGCTGACATTTACATAAATTCTCTCACAACCTCTTTGATCCTGTTCTCTGTCTCCCATTCCCTGGGGCAAGGGAACCTTCAACTCTTTACATTAAGACAAACTTCCTCCTTCAATATAGAGCCCACCTGCCCTGCAAACTTCTAGCTTGCAGGCAATTTTAACCCTGTCTGCAAGACAGGCAGCAGAAACGGCTCCCAACAATTCTATCTTTTCTGAAAATAAGAGAACTTTCTTCATTGCAGCCTTTGGCGATTTGCGATTTATTTCAAACATCATTTATATTAAAAAAAAAAAAAACAACAACTGAAGTTCTAATATGATGGTTCATTTTAAAATATAAATTTGAATACTATGGCATGTTTTTAGGTGACTGGCCTTTTCTTAAGAGTTTCTTTCATTCAAATGACTTTTCTGTTTTTCTGATAGTTTTTTTTCTGAGCTCAGAGTCCATCTTCTCTTAAATCATAACTCAATTTGCTATGCTCTTTATGTCCTTCGTGGCTCATTTTAATTAAAAAACTTTAAATTCTGGGATTACTCTTCAAAATATTCCTCAACACAGTGGTTTAACTATAGAAATTTCTCAGAGAGAAAATGAAACAGACAGATCATTTGAGGAACTCGGAAGTCTTGCTCTCTGTATCAGCCCTCAGCCCTCTGGTGCCATTTGCAATCTTGCACATGGTGAGAATGACTGCTCTGTGGTTCCCTTTCACATTAAGTACAGCATTACAAAATAAAAAGAGACACATGTTGGCACCCGTCTGCCAGTTTGCACCAGCTGCCTACATATTTGGTTTATATTTTTGGAAGGAACTTAATTCCTTTGTGGCCAAAACATTATAAAATCTTAACCAGCTTGTCAGCCTAACTTCTGTAAGACAAAATATTTTAAACTCACAATTCTTCAATCATCTTAAAAGAATAATTGTACAGAAGAGAATACAATTTTACGTTAGATATGGACTTTTATTCACTTGTTTGAAATCTTGTATGTAGTTAGTTCATCATTCTCCTGTTCTAGCATTACAAAAATTCAGTTTTCTTTAGTGTTAATCATTATTAGCAATCTTTTCTATCCCAGAGCTAAGGGGTGACAGCTGCTTCAGCTGTTGTTCTTTGGCTAGTCCCTCATCTTTCCTCAAACACATTACCTTAACCACGTATCCCCAGAAAGGTGGCACAGATAAAGGGAAATACTGGCACAGAACTTATCTGAATTATACATACACAAAAAGAATGAACAATAGAAATAGGAGTAAAAGGCAATTACCACTTATGATTGAAGAATGTCGTTACGGTGCTTGCTGGTTATTAGGTTTCTTCCCTTGATATTTTTTTTAACAAAGTTTTCCCCATATCTTCAGTTATTTCTCTATTATTTTATCTCTATTTACTTTAGATCGGCACAGAAGTATTATTTTTGAGTCTAGTATACATACAGAGCAGTTATTCAAATATGCTTGCCTGCAGAATACTGTGCACTATTTATTAAAACCTGATTTCCAGCACCATTCTAGATTTGCTGAAGCAAAATTTTCAGTGAATAGGACTACACACACACACACACACACACACACACACACTATTATAGTAATTAAAGTACACAAAGGAAGCCCAATATCTTTATCCTCTTGATATTTTTTTCTAGGAATAGGGACAGGAACAGAAATTTTAGTTGGAATTTTTATTTAAACAACACTATTGGAGAGTAAGCATGCTGACCCAGAATTTGGTTAGCCTATATGTTTAATGCTTTTTGTTTTTCTATTTAAAATTAAATGTAGTGATTTTAATAAAGTCACAATAGGTGGTTAAACTTTCAAATGCATAACATTTATCTTTGCTATAACTAAAAATGCTTTTTCAGGTGGTTTGTGTATCTAAGTGCATTTTACTTGTTCATTTGTTTTTAGCTTTAGAAATGTAATTGAATTTAGATATTACCTTTCTTCTGAGGCATTTATTTTTTTCCTTCTCCTTACTTTTCTTTACTTTTTATTTTATTTAGTATCTATCCAGTGGAATATACCATTTTTTGAATCACAAAGATCTTGGTCCAAACTAGTTTTACCATTTTTAGCTGTATCTTTTGAGCAGTTAACCTCTTTCAGTTGGCGCCAACTATAAAATGGGGAAAATAATAGTACTACCTCCTAAGATTAGCCTGAGGACTAATGAAAGAATAAATGGGAACAATGAACCAAAAATATGTCACTAAGTAAGTGATCAATAAATGAGATTAATTATTTTTGTAAATATTGGCCTTTGCTTATTGATTTAAAGTCTGTCACAGATTTTTTTTGAGGTTAAATGTGTAGCCGATATTTATAATCATTGTGAAGTATTAGACATCCTGCTTTTTCATCCTAATACCTAATGAAGCATCAAACATAAATGTATTCAATAATTATTTGTTAAAAGAATCAATAAATTGAAAATATAGATGAAAATATTGAACAAAATACTATCTTATCTCAGCTTCTTGGATGATAAAGATATGGCAAATGACAAATAAAATTTATTTAATAAAGAGTTATAAACACAATGAATATATACTCTAGTGATAGTTAAAACATACTTTCTTAAAATAGAGTCCTATCATTTTATCATAATCATGATCTAGGTATTTTATATATATATCATGACCTGGGAGAGAAATCATGAGACTCTACTATGTAACATTTCTTAACTCATCTCTGAAGTCTCCTATCCGCATTTCTCATTATGAATCTTACATATCTTTTCTACTTTTTTATAAGCCATTAATGACTATCCTACCCCATCTTCTCTTCATATGCCAAAAATTTCTATCTATCTAAGTTGGTGATGACATGACAGAAGCCTCTCTACATTTCTTTTTTATCCTGATATATCTTTAGTTATGCTCTTCTTTGTCTCTAAAAAGGAAATATAGATGCTTTATTTAAATCAAGACACAATGACTCTCTTCAAATCAAGAAACGATGACTCTGTTCTTAATCTCATTTACCATCTTCTGGAATCCTGCTCTACCAATTCTTTCTTATTTCTATCTTTGCATTTTAACATTCTCGTTACCAATTTATTCTTTCTGTAACCATAAAAAATGCTAATATCCCTGTCTTATATTGAAAAATAACATTCTAAATACTTTTATCTCTAAATTTATTTTATTTCCTCTTTTTTTATGCTTTAAAAACTATTAATGTTTTCTTGTTGTGTCTGTTTTACTACTACTGCTTAGCCTTTATTACATTATGACTCACTTTCAGGTTTCTCCGTCTCTCACACTCTCCAAATGTAGATATTCCTTAGTAAATTGTCTTTGACTTGCACCTTTTTGGTTATATGCTCCTTCTTATAGACTATAACTTCTTTAACTATTATACCAATATCTATATTTTCTGAATCAAAATGTGTGATGGTAAACTGTTATTCCTTTTCTTTCAGTCCTATCTTCTTCCACTTTCTTAAGTTCAAGCTTCATATTGTAAAACTCTACTACCTGGATATTCTTTTGGTACCTGAAACTGAAAATTAGTTATGCCCTCTTTTCATAAAAATGTTCTCCAGATATTAACTCCTTCTTCTTTAAGCTTTCAAGAATCAAATTCTCCCCTCATTCTCTCTTTAAAGCCAACAATAATCAAGTTTTATCACTTCTGTCATCTATTATTTGTCATCCATCCCTAAGTCTATTTTCCTAGCCCAGGTTTACATTGCTTGGGCTATTTTACCCACTCTCCGCACTATACTTCTATATTCATATTTTTGTAGTTGGCCCTCAAACAAAGTTTGCTATGTGAACTTGTAGTTAACCCAGCTAAGTCAATGTTCGTATCTGAAAACCAATGAGAAAACACTAATTATTATTTTAAGTAATATGTAACATAAAGTACTAAAAATGTTTGTATGTGTATGAGTCTCTGACTGTGTGTGTGTGTGTGTGTATGTATGTATCTGTAGTATATTTAAGCATTTGATAAATACTGTTACCTGATACTATTATCATAGAATAATTATCAGTCAACTCCATAATATTGCAGTCTTATTTATATAATTTTATGGGCTTCATCTTCCTAAAATACAATGTTAATTTTGTCATCCACTTGTGGAAAATATTGAATGGTTTACATTGTGTTATAGAATAATGTGAAAGCTTTTTAGTCTTCCTCTAGAAAAAAAGAAAGAAAAAGTAAAAGATGAAATATAATCTTTATTGACCCCGAATTCCCATTATATTTAATTTGTACCTTTATGGTCCTAATTTTTTTTATGTTATGTTGTAGAGCACTTATGTGGGATATTTTAAACATCAGAAACATGAATTTTAGATTTTAATCCTTTATTAGATAAACTATTATATTCATGAAACCCTTTAATAAAAGCATACATAAGTCACCATAGGCTGCTATTAACTTCTAATAATATGATATTTGATAAAATATATATCTTTTAACTTCTAAAGATGTAAAAATAGGAGATATTAAACTATAATCAACACATATTTTTCATAATCAATATTTATTCCTCTAGGAATTATGTTTGATTATAAAGTTAGAAACTCAAAGTTCTATAAGTAGCTGACTGTAATAATTTCAAAAGTCATAAAAGTTGATTTTTTTATACAATTTTAAAGGAGGGCTCTAAATATGTTAGATGAAATTTGTAATAAAAAAATAAGGTAGTTTTTAAATGGTCCTTGAACTGTGTAAGTAAATAAATAATTTCTCTCTATATATTTATTTATTTTCAGATTGTAAAACTAGCATGGTCTTTGTAGAAAATTTAGTGAATAAGAAGCACCTCAAAGAAGAAAGTGAACGTCACCAGAAATCTCATGAGCCGTATAAAACTACAGTGACATTTGGGTTTTTGTGATTATCCATATCTCTTTTCTTTATTTCTTCATCTTTCTATCTCTCTTTCCCTTTTGATGTTACTTTCTCGAAATACACAGATACAGTCACACACACACACACACACACACACACACACACACACACACACACAGAACTAAGGAACTACTAAAGTTGGAGTATAACTATAGCATATCATATGAAAAGTGTCATGTCAAGAGAATTTGGGAGGGAGGCTTTAATGCCTCCTAAAGAGTTTAGTTTTATTCCATGGACACTGGGGATTTTAAGTAGAGGATGATATAATTTGATTTTACTGTCAAAGAGGTGTTTCAAAAATCCCATTTCGATTTTTGAAAAACAAAAATTGCCACAGCGTGGGGAATGAATTGAACAGGAACAGCTGTAGCTCTTGGCAGGCAGCCAAGGCAAGAGGTTGTCACTGCAATCTCCAATAGAATTAATGAAAGCTTGGAACTAAGTAGTCAGTAGCAGTGAAAATGGCAGGAGGAATCACATTTGTGAATTTAAAAAGTTTGACCTGATACGATTAGGTGCCAATTAGATGTGATTTTTAAAGAATATAAGGCAGAAAGTATAGTTACCAAATTTCTGGATTAGTTGACCAATAGATGATTATGCCATTTCTTAAGCTAGAGTACATAGAGGAAGAAAGAGGAAGATGAGTTCATTTCTAAACCTGTTGAATTTGATGTGTCTGTGAGATATTTTATAAGTAATAATATTTAATACAGAGTTGGATAGATGGATCTGTAGTTTATGTCTGAATCATAGGAAAAAAAACTACATACACACACACACACACACACACACACACACATACATACATATACAGAGAATATTTGAGACTATGTTCATAAATGCAACTAACCAGAGAATACTTTTTTCTTCTTGTAAAAATAACTAATTGCCTTATTTCCTGGAAACAAATAAAATCTTTTATTTGAAATAATGAGATATACATAGTAGCAGAATCTTTCATCTTAGCATTTGATTGTATTTGTACAAAGAAAGAGAAGTAGGTAATAATTTACCTATTTTTTTTGTCCTAGATGTTTACATTACAAATATTTTCTTCTGAGGATATCTTTCAAGGCTATATGCTTATTTTGCTGTAATTATAAAATTTATTTTTCTTTACATGTAAAAATGTAGTATTTAACATAAATATGTTTGTGTTAAAATAAAATAAAAAAATAACTTTTAAATGGTCCTAAATTCCTATTGGAATTTTATACATTCTTTTGTTTGATTTGAATACCAGTTTCTTTCACAAAATTACTGTGATATACTTAGCTATCTGTTAGAAAGTGATCAAAATTATAACCATTATTCACAATCAATTCTCACTTTAAGACAAAAATTTATTGTTAAAAGTGTGGATAATTTTTTCTAAGCTTCGAAGAATATTAAAATTCACAATTTAGTAGTTTACTAATTAAGATTTTTTTTTGAGTTAATGATTTTAAAATATGCCCTAAATGTACTTGATTTTAACTACTTTATTATAATACAAGAACAATTATAACTACACATACATTTATTACATATAAATGTACTTTTATTAACAATTGATAGTTTTCAAAAGCATTACAGATGTTTGATATATTTATAAAAATTATTCAGATTTACAGAGGTTATTGCATTTTCAGAAATTGAACATGACCACAGACCCAACACATATCAATAAACAGAACATTTATGTTATTATTTTGAAAAAAACTATGATAGTTAAATTTGATATATATATTTTTAATTTTATCATATTCTGCCACTATTTTTAAAGAAAAGAACACTTCTTTCAGGGTTAATCAAGGAGGCTTCCACTGAATAAATCCTGGAAATAGGGCAAATTCTAAAAGATGGTGTTGGAGAGAAGTCTCCCAAATACATCCTTGTATTTTATCACTGTGGTTTGCTTCTCTCAATCTCTTCATATTTCCACTCCACCTTTCAAACTTATTTATCATGTTCAGTGACTTTGTGATGGAAAATAATCGAAATTAATGTTAAAAAGATAGGGAAGGAAGCAATTTTATGGGATTCCAAGTGTCCCTATAAATAGCATAAAATGCCTATCATTCCAGATACACCATTTCAAGATTATGAGGAGAAAAATAATTCAGAAAGAGATAGTTCAGAAAGATGAATTCAGGAGAATAGTATAAGAGATTAAACTGAACAAATGAGATTAGATATAAAAAATGTCGATTTAAAAACTTTTGAAATAATCTAAGGATAAAATTTTTAAAAATGTGAATAGGAGAGGCAAATAAATCCTCTGGTTTGAGATCTGTGCTTCCCTTTTTCTTCCTTTTCTCTTTCTCTCCTATAATACCAATCTTATTTGAAGTCTAACTAATGCTTTCAAAGCTCACCTGAAAAATTACCACCTATATTACAATCAATATTAAGTCTTCCTTCTTTTGCATTCTCATTCCTTAATATTTATGTCTCATTTTTGTACTTACTGTACTGTGTATTTTAATTAATCTTTGCTACATGCCCAGATCCCCTTATCAGCTGTTTGAAGAGAGGAATTATTTGTTATCTTTGTTCTCCTATGCCATTTGGGTGGAGTATATGACGTGATAAGAGTTCAACAAAAGTTCCAGAATTAAAAGTTTACTCAGATTACTTAATTAAAAACTATAATATAAAATAGAGTGGAGTAAGATTATAAAAGTAAGAAGAGAAGGAAGGAAGAAATAAAAGGAGAAAGGAAGGAAAAAAGGAAAGAAGGAAGAGGGAAGGGCCTGATTGGATTAAGGCAGAAAGGAAAGTCGGATATTGTTGGTGTCATGGTGTCATGTAGCCACATAAGGTAGTACATACCAATGAACAAGACTGGTGACATATCAAATATATTTTTTATTTTACTCTCATCAATTCTTTAAAATTTATTCATTAGACTATGACCATTTGATATTCTTAAATAACACTGGCAGACCCATTAATTTGCTTGAAGCCATCAAATAATAACCTTCTTGTGTTCTTTTTAGTCACGAACATGATTTTATTTGAAAATAAGAATGTCCAGTACTATGTTCTAACTTTAAATAATCAAATCTAACTTAACATTAAATATCTCTTCTTATGCCTCCTCCACTACCAAATTGGAAGCTATCTCAAACAGAAATGAGAAGTTAAAGTTTAGTCCTTATTTTTGCCTTTCTTGCTTGCTTCTATCCAAAATGACCAAAACTTCATCCCTTTTGGGTATGGATCAAGGAAAAGACAAGGGAAAAATAAATCAGGAATATTTCTTCCTTGCTGAAAGCTTTAAAATCTCTGGGTCTCAAAAAGATTTGTATTAATTCTTTCTCTTTATTAGACATTTTTGTGAATTTTTTGGAGATTCTCATCACATGGACTTCTACAGCTATAACTATTATGATGCCAGTGTTACATTTTCTTTCGTTATTGGATTTTCACCCTCACATTTTGGTTCATTAATGATTAATCTCACACAGACTCTCATTGTTGCAGTTTTTTATCTAACCAGAAAGTTTTGTTTGGAAATATTTAATTAAAAAAAAACATTAAGTCCTACTTTCTCTTTTGAAAGGTCCAATTTTGTTTACACTAGACTTGAATTACAAGGCAACAACCTGCTACCCTTTGGTTGAGAAGTATGACGTTCTGTAAGGAAATCATCCACAAATTTCCACATCACTTTCTTTTCACCTCTTTATATAACCTTGCATTGTCTGGGGATCCAAGAATAGTGGAAGAGGTTCTCTGACTTCTATTCATGCATTTGATATTTATCTTGCAGTTAATTTTGTTCTTAATATCTTTTATTAGCATTATATTAAATATCAGAGCAGGAATTAATCTATCCCAACATATTACAGATACGTTTATTCTAAGAGTATAAGACTGAATTAATTTAGAGAAATGAGAAGATGTGCCAAGAATTATAGAGTTTGAGGTGTAACACTGCTTTTAAGATAAAAAGTTAGCCAGCCATAGTTTCCTGAATGCTGGTAACAGATGCAATATTTCTAGGTCAGAGACTATGGGTGGTTTATCGCTCACTGTAGCAACAGTAATAGCATCAGAACTTTTGTGCTAGTCTCCCAAGCCCCAGTTTCCATAGGGTGTCATGAAGAAGGCCAGATGACACTTCCTTGCATAGTGGATTATATTACTAGAGAGGAACACTCAGTTAAGAAAAGCAGAATCTTTTACTACTGGCAGAAGGCAAACCTGTCCTTTGTTCCAGAGGGAGATAATATTATTACTCTAATGACAAGCAAGCATTTCTCCCTATTGTCACAGAGCTATTTGCTATGCAAACTAACCTGACAAAAAAAAATAGAAATGGGCAGTCAATGTCTCATTTACAAGTCATGCAAACTGCAACAGAGCCATGGAGAATTCTCTCCTAAAAGATAATGATGGTTTGTAACAAAAATATGAGTTACATTTTTGGGTTCTATTTAAATTGGTAGTTAAATATCTAGATGTAAATTCTGTGTAAAACTTTGAAATCTTGGGATTAGAGTTTATTGCATTAACTTATTTATGTAATTTAACTTCTGTGGAAATCAATTTATTAGTCTATAGGAAGAAGAAATTGGCCCTTACGTAATATTTAACTTTAAAATGTTGTGATTCTGTGTTAGTGGCAGATAATACAATTTTATTAAAAAAGGAAAGTTTAGAACATTTTTTTAAAGATAATGGAGATTTTTAAAATATTTTTTTAAAATAAGAAAATAAAATTACTTATTGCGAATTGATAATATTGTGTTTTTTGATGTGATGCTCGGTAAGTGATTATTTTTGCTAAGTAAAGAAAACTATGTTAAATTATGTTATCCCTTTTTTCTTTCTAAAACATACTAGATAAATCCATAGTGTTCTCAATATTTAGTCTATATTTTATCACTGAGGCAAAATAAGTTAGAAATTCCACAAAGTCTAGCATCACTATTCAAAAAATGTTCTAAGTGCTCTTGAAAAACAAATTGTAATGATCATTTCTAATTCCATTTTGAAAAAGGACTTAACTCCCAACTGTAAACACTTTATAGATAATAATTGTTTCACATTTTTTAAAGATTGCTTTGTAATCATGCTACCTTCCTTTTCTCTCATCTCCGTTCAGGCACATTTATTTACTCACCCTTAGACTCTTGGAATAGTTTCCAGTAACTGATCATCACACATAAGCTATTTTTGCATGGATTTTTTTCAGCTTACAATACACTGCCAAAGAAATCTTAAAATGCCCCTGGTCTTTGAACTTCAATGGCTAATGGATAAATAAAAACCTATAAATTTTCCATTTTTTTATGAAGTGCTTATGGCATCAAGTTCCCCTCTCATCCGTCTTTCCTTGGAGTGTTTTGGAACCCAATGTATTGTTGAATTTTATCCTTTCTTATTCCAAATGAATTTCTTTTTACCTCAGGGTTACTTCAAGATAAGTTACAAGTTTCCCAGTTTGTACTAGTTCTGCTATTTTTGGAGTACAGACATAAATATTACAAAGATATTTCCTTTAAATCTTATTTATTTTTATTTTGTAGACGTTTTTTGGTCATCAAGAGTTATATTAGAGATTACAATAAATACCAGCTAGTTCTAAGTGAAGAGTGTCAGCTGACCATTGATTAAAGTTTGAGAGTTGCTATATCATTTTCTTCCACCTCTATCAAATCACTGAACTATTGGTGTATGGACCACTGAGTTCTTATTTGCCTCAAATAAGCTTTTGAGGCACACTGTTCTGCTATAACTTTGCTCTTAATGATTTCTGTATGTTATATTTTTATACTCTTTTTCCAGTGCCAAGCTACATGTTGCAGCTACTGAGTAATCTTTTGTTGATTATTGAATATTCCAGAAATGTATTATTAGACAACTAATCTTAGCTACAATAGAGCATGGTCTGCTATGAACATGCTTATTCAACAATACATATAATTTCCATATATGTATTTAAACACCCACATATTATATTGTCAGCAACAAAATATGTTCTTTATAGTAGAAAACTTTACAGTTATTATGTTAATATTCTCTTCTGTAGTCTCAAGAGAATATTGAATTTAAGTCTATCCATAAAACATAGAAAAAAGATGTTAAACATACATAGGTATGAGGATTCTTGAATTATTTTTCAAAATTGCATTTCTGGTAGTATCATCATTTAAGTTAAACTGTCTTAGGAGGACTAGAGAGAAAATGAAACTATGGGAAAGAATAGAATGAGATGTCAATGATTCTGGTCTAGAACATAGGTTCTCTTTTGTGAAGAAGGCATTCTGTTTACCCCTTTGCTCTGTGTCTGATTTATAGAAACTGCATAAATGACTTTTGGAATTCAATTGAGTCAGCTAATAGAGAACACCAGCAGTCTTGAGAGAAGGAAGAAAGTGAAGTTGAGGTGTCTATTACCTTTTTTGCTCTTTTTCGTGAACACAGGCATATGCTTCCTTTGATTAAATGTTAAAGCTTCTATCTAATAGCTTTCTGTATCTAGTTATCTCTCTGTGAGTTCTTTTAGCTGGTTTCTCTTTAGGGCCCAGGGTATATCTTAAATTGATTTCTCTCACAAAGATCTAAGTTAAGAACTTGGATATAAGTAGTTTAATCAGGAGTTATCCCCAGATCATCAGGACAAGACAAGAGGAAAAGTCCATAAAAAAATGTTATTGGGCTTGTTAAAACTTTGAGCAACTGGGGCTGAAGCCCTCTGGAGATCCCTTAAGGAACTATGTAGAATGTTCCTTAGGATTCTGAAGGACAGACAGCTTGGATACTTATAATTCCTACTCCAAGTCTATTTCTCCTGGAGTGTTAACTCCTTCCGTGCAGTTTCTATCCATGTAAGCTTCTGTGGATTCATGAAAAAAATCTCAAAGCACAAAATAATCATGGATGGCAATGTGCTCAAATTGTTCATCATGCCTAGGTTGAAATCAAAGGTAGGCTTAGGAGGCGTAAAATAAGGCAACAAGCACATGTGTTGCAGGATGATAAGAACTGGGCCACTGTTACTAACTTCAAGGCACCTCTCCTGTGGTTTTTTTTTTTTTTTTATTCTCTGCTCACAACTTTTAAATAATATCGTTAGTAAACTTTTCTCAAATTACCCAATTCAAATACATGGTTTTCTTCCAGAACCCCGACAAGTACTTCCTTTGTCAGTAATGGCTGGTCACATGACATGATGTTGCCAGATATCCAACATATGGCTCTATTTTTCCTCATCTTTGACCAGACTTCCTAAGAATATCAATCAACACTCAGCACTCAAGCCCTACTCTACTGAGATAAATGGATTGATTATATTTCATTAAAGTGTATCTATATTTGCCAGGTTTTGTGTCTCTATAATGAATAAATATCATAAACATGTCAAGTGGGGCAGTGAGGTAGAGTAAGCACCATGACAGAAGAGAGACAAAAATGTATTCTTTATGGAGACCAATGACCAATGACCAATAAAGGATAGATGGACAATTTCAACTTGATAAAATTTAGCTCTGACAATGTACAACTGAGAACATGGAGACATAATAGTATTAAGTTTTTTTTTAATAATAGAAAACTTTTATATGGTATGGTTTTTGGAAGTCTCATTTTAATTATAAAAGTTTTTCTAAAGTTATATACTCATTAAACACAGTAAAGTACCATATGACTTTGCTAAGGTATCTGATTAGAGTGTTTTGAAGAAATATTTTATTTTTCATTATAATGGACATGAGGATTCCTTTGTTATTGAAAAGAATCACAAAGGACAGGGCTACAAATTTTATGGTATAGTTTGTGGCAAAGGAAATATAATATTATATAAAAAAATGAATTTTTTCTCTGATTTTTTTTTTGTCTCTACAGAAAAGTGTTGCTGACTACTAGAGTAATTTATTAAAGTGTAGATACATGTTTTGGTTTATAATCATAATTTTTTTATATATTTTGCAAATAAGAATAAAACGTCATTTGAAATATGATTATTTTTCATAGAGGTGGAACAAGAGCCCCTTTAACGACATCTGTAAATATTGTAAGGATGAGAACACAATTACCAAAAGTTGAGGAAATAAATTTAAGTGATTCACCTTGCTTATTGTTTTCTGTATTATAGACAAGTGTATATTATTTGTTTTAAAAAGTTGTAGCTCAGTGGTTGCTTAAGTTATACTTTATAATAGGATGAAA
The DNA here is from genome assembly GCA_004027375.1 of Macroglossus sobrinus. Classification (NCBI taxonomy): domain Eukaryota; kingdom Metazoa; phylum Chordata; class Mammalia; order Chiroptera; family Pteropodidae; genus Macroglossus; species Macroglossus sobrinus. Next base: position 990,857 of record PVKZ01000187.1, read on the forward strand.
TATTACCTCAAGCTATTTTTTCTCCTTTAAAAGGGCTAGTAGTATTCAATCAACTTAAAAAAATAAAATTGACATGTTATAGTTTATAAATTTAAAGTGTACAGTGTTTCTTTGATGCATTTATATATAGTAATATGACTGCCATTGAAGGAACATTTATCAAATTACATCATTATAGTACAATATTATTCTGTATGTTCATTATACTGTGAATTAGATTTCTATGGCTTATTTAATATTTATTACAATTTTTTCAATCAACTTTTAACACACAGACTTACTTTCTCATTTATACAGAAATGGTAAATATATTTTAATGGGCGATAACCAATTCCTTTCTACTTTTGTATTTTGCTTTAAGCATTTTTACATTTTAAAGTGTTCAGTTTATTTCCATATCATAATATCTTAATGAATACTAAAATCTGAAAGAAAATTAAGGTGTGAGATCAAATTTATAGAGGATAGAAAATTCAATAAGATTAAAAACATTATAATTTTAGGAATATAATGAATAGTTCTAACATTGTTCTATGGTTGGAATTTGGCACTTTTTCATTCACCCTTTTATGTTTTTACATATTTATTGATTCTAAATGTTTGAGTATCTACTTTGAGGCAACCACTCTGAACTTGCTATTTGCTATGGATACAAAATTCAGCAAACATCATAAATCTGACCTCATGGACTTTGCAGTTAAGTGAGGAAGACTGATGTTAGGTAATCATCAGTTATTTAATTACATATTAATAATTCTTTTAAGTTTAAAATGCGAGTATATAAGAGCATGCTATAAGGAGAGTTGATATTATCAATGGGATCATGTTGATGAAGTCAAATGAGCAGTACTCCAATTGATTATGTAAAGGGAGTGAGAGCAAAGAAACTAATGTATTTTGAGTTAAAGGAAAAATTTATGCAAATTTCTTGATGTGAAAAGAAGCATGGTGACAGTGGTAAGAACACATAAAGTGATAGAAAAACAGGTTCAAAATCTCTGGAGTGGTAAACAGATAATAATTCTTATAGAAACTTAAGATTCTGATAAGAATCATGTTCTTTTTTAGAAGAAAATTTGGCATGACAAGTTCAAATTTATATTTTCAAAAATATTTTTCTAGGTGCCATATGCAGAACTGTTTAGATGGTTCAATAGAGGACAAACCATTAGGGTACAGTTCACTGCCCACATGAAAGGCTACATGCAGAAAAGAAATCTAGACATAGAATACGTAGATGGACTTGTGAGATAAAGTTTGAAAGTTAAATTAAAAAGATCTAGTGATTGAGAAAAAAGTGGAAGTCATCAAATATAATTCCTATATTTTCATCTTGGGAAAAATAAATCCATAGTGCCCCTATATATAAAATTAGAGAATACTTGGACATGATTAAATTATTGTAAAGGGATAAATTATGTGTTTAATTTAGGATATATTGAGTTTCAAGAAATTTTGACATATGCAAAGAGATGTTTACTAAGCAGGTGGTTATATTGGTCCTTAGTTTAAATGTCTGGACTAAATCTATGTATGAGGAGATATACATGTAAATATTACCAGTATGTATAAATTCTTCTATGGAGTAGGTCTTGCACTGTTTCTTGAGATATGTCAACATTTAATGGCTGAAGACATTTCATAGTCTTTGAAGTAGCCAGAAATTTGAGAGGAATAATGATAATAAAAAGACATGATTTAATGGAAGCAAAGAGAATTACTTTAGAGAGGAATAGGTTCTAGGCTTTGACAAATGTTGAATAAAGCTCAAGATGAAAATAGTTTAAAACACCACTGAATTTAGAAATACAGAGGTCATTAATGACCTTGGCAAGAAATGTTTCCATTGAGTTTTACAGACTACCAACTACATCAGAATTGAGGAAATAGAATCATTAAATAGAAACAATTTTTTAATGTTTAGCTCTATGGAGGAAAGATATATGTTAATAGATACTTGTATAGATAAATTAATTTTTACAGTACCTCACAAAACAATTCTTTGTCATTTAAAAAAATGAATATAGTTTTTAAAAAAATTTGGTTATAGCCAATTTTGCTAATTCTGAACATATAAAAATTGTATATATAGTAATACCATATTTTCAAAATACATGTGACTGAATTATTACATGACCCTATATAATTTTTTATCTCAGAGCTTTTCAACTGTAACCATAACTTATAGATATGTGTTATGGTGCAATGGAAAGAACAGTTAATAATATCAAGCTGATTATTTTTTAGATAAAGGAGTAACTGTACAATACAAAGTTCCTTTCATTAAAACTAAGACCAATACATGGAAAATGATAGTGTTTAAAAACTAGTTTCCAAAATATACTTTGTGTCAAGAAAGAATTGATTTTTCAGGAGGCAATTTGTAATTGGCTTTTTCTGTTGTCCGTAATGTACCAAAATATTTAATATTATTTGAGTATTCTGGAAGTGTCTAAAATCAGTTTCTCACCTTAGTTTTGAGTGCCACATCTATTTTTGTATGTCTTTTATACACAGTTGCTAAGACTTTAATCATGGCACTCCTTTGATTTAATCTACAATGTGATTCTACATTCTTCACTATTATTTTCTTGATCTTTATCATCTTTTATTTTATTTCAGGTTATATCTTTTCCTCCCTCTCCATCCTCTCTTCTTGAGATCATAGTCTTTCTCTACTAATATAGCTCTAATTCTTTCCCTTCACTTTCCAAGTATTGTGTTTGTTTTGTTTTAAACTATGAAAGAAAAGGAAGGGTACACTGTCATTCATTCTTAAGTGTTAAGGAATTCTTCAGTTTAGAAGCATGCATTATTTAAAATATTAAGACAAACAAATTCGAATGCTCTTCGTATAAATCTTTATATCAGGATTGAGAATACCAAAATCATCTCAGTTAGAAGAACTCTTAGTTTTCTATATGTCAAGAAAAATAATTCATAGCTGTAATTATTAATCTCTATGTTTAATTATATTCACCATTAGAAAATTCTTTTATATTTATATTTAATCATTTCTTAAGCAGTTTTGTTTTAAGATTATATACTATCTCAAATTCAGTAATAGAAACATTGATCATTTGTACAATATCTCTTCATATCTGAGATATTAATTCCACATTTTCAGTCAGTTTCTTTTCTACTTTTTAAATTCTTAATAAATTGAACATTTTTGCCATATGTCTGGTCTTACATCATTTTCTATCTCCTAAATTAATCATATTTTAGTTCTCTAAAATGTATGTATATGCATGTTGTGTGTGTGTGTGTGTGTGCATGTTTGTAAAGAAAATTTGTTGAGATATTTGTATTTGTTATCTTGCTTTTTTTATCCTCATCTTTCCCTTAATTCTCTCCTCAAAGAAAAGTGTAGGCTTTTTGCCCCTTTTTCTACAACAGTAGAATATTCTTTAGGGTTGAAAATATTAACTTCATATTGCCTACTTTTGTTTCTTTTAAAGCCTAAGTATTTTGTATGGTTTCCTATGAAATAGAAGATCAAGTAAAGCCCTGTAGGGAACATCCTGAAAAAGAGGAAGAGCTCCAAAACGTAGAAAAGAGAATAAGATCTGATATTTTGAGATCTGATATTTGAGTGGTGATATAGGCTTCATTCTTCTGAGTTCCACAAAGTTTAAGGCACTAGGACTAGGGTCATCAAAAATACCTGCAAATTATCTGTGAGGCTTGTAACCTGGCACTGGGTATCCACTTTTGACAGATACCCATATCTTGTATATGACAAGGAATCTAGCCACTAGACCTCAAAGGACCATGTGCAGCTTGGACTATGGGCAACCCAGTGTGAACCACTGAGAATCCAGCTTCAGGAACCTCACTGAATCTCTTTGGAACCTCAGTACTGACAGACTGAATTTCCCACCAGCCACCTGAAATGGAAGACATGAAGTCACATTTAATTTCACTTAATAAAAAAAAAAGAAGTTTTAGCTACACTTAAAGGTTTTTACAAGTTTGATAATATAATATTTATAATTATGAGTCCTTTCCCACTTATTTACCAGATACCAGCAAAATTTCCTTCTTTCTGTTCTTATTTGGACTGAGATTGTTTCTGCTAGGACTTTGTGTTTGCTGTTGCTTTAGTCTGAATGAGGTACTAGACTCCTTGTTCTTCAAGTCTGACTCAATTTAACAAACCACCTCTTCAGTGAGACCATGACTGAAAGGCTGTGTTATATTAGGCCTTCTACCCAGTGTCATTCTTTATCTTTATAGCATTTACTCTAAAAGAAATTATCTTAATATTGTTTAAATCATCCACTAGAAAGTAATTCCCATGAGCCCAGGGGCTCTGCTTGTCTTTCCTACTTATGTAAGCTAGTCACATAGTTAGGCTTCCTGATTAATATTTCTTAAATGAATGAAAACTAGCCTTCTAGTCTATTTGCATACTGGCAGACTTTGTGAGTGTATTCACTTATAATTTCACACTTTATGATTTTTTACTTCAGGTTATACAATATTTTAGACTCCATAGTGCATAATCACTGAGTGCTCTACTTTCTAATCTTATCACTATTATAAGGTTTTAAAGGGGCACAAATTCTTCTGTTTTTTTTTTTTCTCTTATTATTGATATAAAATATGTCACTCTATATTTTGATTGTTGTTAATGAAGATTTAGGGAAGGGCTAAGTAAGATACAAACAACAGAAGTTTTAGGCAAATTGTCCAAGGCAGGCTCTTATTTAAAGGAGTTAATGAACTAGAGGTATGTATTTCTGAGAAACAGATACAATTAGGCAAAATATTGATTTACTCATTAGAAGGTAATTAATCATTTTTGTTGTAAACAGATGAGAAACATTGGTTGTTAATCAAGAATTTTGTTTCACTCTTCAAATTTAGATTGCAAGACTAAACTAGATTTTTCCCCCCCTGTTAAGTAGTACTATAGATATTTCTCTTAGTCTTGGAATCAGTGATATACATATAAAAAGGATCCTATCATATGAAGAATGATACAACATAAAATAATTAATAATATAAAATATAAATTATATACCATAATCAACTTTGTTAATAATTATTATTAATTTTATCATCTCAATAAATGAAAGATAATCTGGCTTGTGAATCTTCTCTAATTTCGCAACTGTTGAGAGTAAAAGATTTCATAAACCTCAACTTTTATTGACAAATAGGTTTCACTGAATCTCCCCCTCTTCTTAGGGTAGAAAAAAAAGCAGAAAAAGAATCTAATCTTATTAAGTATTAAAACCGTCAAACCTTTTTGACTATCCTAATGTGACAATAAATTTTTCATTGCCACCCTGTACACATATAGGTGCACATAGACACACACATACACCTACACATACATGTGTGTGCGCACACACACACACACACACACACACACACACACACACAGATTTGTGTGTGCAACTAAAACAAAATTTCAAAAAACATTTGTCTTTACAACATGTGACATGTTTTGTGAAAGTCTATTTCATGTTAAAAGTGCTAGGGGATAACTTGAAATTTGTAAAATCCTGTCATATTGAAGGAGGTTTTTTTTGCACAAGTGTCCCTCTTTGGATTTATATGGCACTAGATTGTATAGAGTTCTTTTGTTGTTGGAAGGCCATTGTTGTTTTTCTTTCGGAAGGAAAGACTTACGTGAAGGAGCTAAGGTCAATGTTTTTCACAGATGCCCTTTCTCCTATTAGTAGGAATCATGAATTTTTACAAAGCTCAAAGAAAGGGCATCAATAAACATTATAACTGCTGGTATTTAATAATTTCAGTATTCATTAATTCCAACTAATAATACAGATTTTCAGAAATTCATTGACTTATCACAAGCACAATTACCAAATGGAAGGTAATTCCTCAGATTTAATAGCTGGAGAAGTTTCACTGGAGGCCTATGTGCCTTTGTTGCCTTTGTTACTTGTTATTAGGGATATTATGTATAAGCCAGATATCAGATAGCATTTTGTAGTGACTTGAGTTTGGAATAGTTAACTCATTCACATTGCAGTTACTGCAGCTAGTGCCGGAGTCTGGGAGTCCGCTGGCTAAGATCAAACAGTTCCCAAGAGGGGGAGTAAGGATTGAGAAAAAGAGAGAGATAGAGAGAGAGAGACAAAAGATAGAGTCTGGAGGGCTAACAGTAAATACTGTGCCCTGAGTTTATTAAGCACAGCATATTTATATCCTTAGAAATGCATGAGAAACAAAACCCACAGATATGCTAATAGTTGCTGAACTTTATATAAGTTCTCTCAAAACATCCTTGTTCCTGTTTTCTGTCTCTTATTCCTTGGGGCAAGGAACTTCAACTGTTTACATTAAACCAAACTTTCTACTTCAGTACAGAGCCCACCTGCTCTGCAAACTTCTAGCTTGCAGGCAACTTTAACCCTGTTTGTAGGGCATTCAGCAAGAATGGCTCCCAACAAGCTAGCAACCCTGACTCATAATAATTAAATCAAGTGATCAGTATTTCTTTTTGCTATACTTGGAGAACAGAGGAGAGCAGAGAACTGAGCAAATGTCCATTTTATCCAAAACTATATCAAGTCAGTAATAAACAGTTGAAGAGAAGAGAGAACCAGGATATCCCTGTGACTCTCCACAGGAAATGATTCAATATATCTGAAATGCAGCCCCCAGATCCTACCTCTATGTAGTTCTGTAACTAAATCTACCGCTGACTTGTGCCAATAGAGTTAAACATCAAAAGACTGCAGATGTTGTTTCTAATGTAGACATTTATCTACAAGGCAATTCAGAATATACCAGTGGAATATTCGTGCCTAAATTACCTGGTTTCTCAAGTAGAATACTAATCTAACTAGTATAATTTACAACTTTAATGTTTTAGAAGTTTACAATTATTTAAAAGCAGCAGACTCAGGCTTTTGAGTATACGTCAAATATTCCTTGAGGTAAGTATTTTGCTAATACTGAGGAATCTTGGAAAGTAACCATAATGTTAAAAGCTAACATTTTTGGAGATGGGGGATATTTATTTTAGAATCAGTAAAAGTGTTCTAAAATGTCTTTCATAGTTTTACAAAAATGTTTTTGAATCATACATAATCTAACCTCATGTATATAATCCAGGTTTAAGTTTGATATATAATTTTATCTATTTAGTTCCATTTATGTTTAGATGGCCCTCCATTTATATTTTTATGCCATTTGCTTTTTGAAAAGAGAAACCCAATTTTCATTTAGAATATCTTATACTTTAGCTTTGTGTGATCAATTTCTTGTAGGATTTCAACTTGTTCCTTTAGACTCAAGATCAGTAAACTATGATTTTTGTGCTGAATCTCACCTTCCACTTGTTTTTATATAGCATTCTAGCTAATAATTAGTTTTATATTTCAAAAGTTATTTTTAAAGCAAATAAACAAACAAATACATAAGATAAAAAATATGCAATATAAATTGTGTCCCAAAAGCCTAAAGTATTTATTATCTACTGTTTAGGTCAAAACTTTTCTAACCTTTATTAATACTATTGAATTCATGTAAAACATTTTGATAAGATTAGTTTATCAGTTTAATAGGCATTGCACATTATATTACCTCAGGAATCAAAAGTGTTCCACTATGAAATATGCTATTTTTGAAAATTTTATTGAAATAATAACAGCCAATTAACTCCTTTCTAAAAGTGTGTTTCTCTTTTACAATTAGCCTATAATGCAGGTGGTTCCTTGCATGGGTCCTTGGGAGATATCTTATTTCTTTGCTATCTTTCACAAATTTGTTTTAGTATCCACTGATTATCCTTGCTTGAATCAAATATTTCATTAGGGGATTCAAAATGTGACTTTTCAATTGTGTTATTATTCTTGCTTTTACTGGATGGCATTCTTCTGTGGTAAGACATATCTTATAAAGAGGAATGATGGCAAATAATTTAGTTTTGGACCTAATCGTTAATTTTCAGAATAAGGAATTAATGTTATAGTCTCCATTAGTGATGGTTAATGAATCCTTCCACCCCACTACTAATGTCTGCCTCTGACTCTTAATGCAGCGTGTGCTCATTTTACCTTTTTGCTTGTAAGTACACCTTGCTTTTCTTAAATTTTTCCAAATTGAAACATGCCTAATCACTATAATGAGCATTAAATAATTAAAGATTTATCTTCTTTGAATTAAGAAGCCTTTTGGTGGTTGATATGTATAACTTAAAATTATATCTAGGGAAGTTTAAATTCATATATTTTTCACCAATAAATCCTCTACAGTAAAAATGGAGGTTCCTAATCCTTCTCTGATTTTCTTTTTAAAAATATCCTTTGCAGACTGTTTTACTGGAAAGAACACTGGAATTTGATCTCAATGAGGTGCTATTATAAACAACTTTATGACACTGAAGAGATTATTTAATGTCTATAAATTCATGGTAAAGCATTAATTAAAATAGATATTGATAAACAAACAATTTTGGAAGAGGAAGATAATGAAATATGAAAAGAGCAAAGTAGTTCTATTCTAGTTACCAATGTATCTTTACCGTGTGATTAATCAAGCTTGATTTTAAATTTGTGGTAAAATTCATACCCATTACTTCTGAATGAATTCTAATCTGTTTTCTGGTTGAGTTATCATATATAATAAAACCTGAGAAATGCTGTTGTGTTATTCAGTAAGGAAGAAGATAATTAAACTGGCATGAGTGACCTGACAGAAGAATTGAGGATAGAGAAAAAAAAAAAAAAGACAATAATTTGGGAGTCAGAGTAGAGAATTAAAATGCACTTGGATTAACAGGGTAACTGGGAAAGATTAAATCTGTGAACTAAGTAGAAAAAAGGCCCCAGAAAACAGCTGTGTTTAAAGATCAATCAATAAGGGATGTGTATCCAAGTAGATACTAAATGAAACTCAGAACAGATACCTTAATAAACATAAATTTGAGGATTCAAAAGTTACTAGAACTTTCATCTCATGCCAAAAAAATTTATCTTTTTCTGGTTTAAAATAATTACTAATTTTGAAATAGGTGATAATCTACTATGAAAGAGAATTCTGTAAAAATATAATTCCATTTGAATCAGAGAGTGGTGGTCATATAAATATGAGCAATTTGGTGTGTGGCATAAAAATACAGTACTACCAGGAAACCCCATTCATTTTGATTGATGAAGCCAAAAAGTGGTTTCTACATTATCTTCCTCACTGCCCTGTTATAAAATACAGTATTTCAGTATTTCTGTAATTTAAAAAGTTTTATAATGTGGAAACACTTATATGTTCATTATATGAAATAAGAAATTTAAACTTTGCCATCCAACCTGACATAAAAATTTTGCCTCATTTTCTTATGAAGAACTGGACCTATTCTTGTACAATTTTAAAGCTTTTTTTTGTTTGTTTGAAGCATATAGGAATAATGAAAATTATGGCTGAAACCATTTAGCTAACAGAGTATTAGAAAAATTTTATGGACCAAATGATCCCTACTATACCATGACATTTATATAATATACTAGATCAAAAAATTCTAAAATCTTCATAAGATTTTGTTTATCTTATCTAAAATTAAAAAAATAACCCCTTTTTTTAATATACCATACCATAAAACCTGCTATAACTACCTACACCTTTATAATCTTCAGATGTATGACATAAATAAACCATTCAATTTAGGCTTTTTTTTAGTTCTCAGAAAAAGAATATGAACTTAAATATAATTTACTTAATTACTCTTATATTTCTAAATAATTAATTTATATTGCAGTACATTGAAATGCCAGTAATTATGTATAATTAATGGAAATTTAATCCAAGAAAAGAAGTGAGAAAAGCAATAGAATAGACTCAGATAGCAAAAAACATATAGTGATTATAGCTTAGATTTTTTCTCCTTAAAAAAATATATACACCAAATAAGTGGCTATTATATACTATTTATACTTATAGTGATAATGGCTACCTCCTCTAAGAAGATTAATATATGCTTGAAGGCTTGTGTGAAATATATGTATATACACACACACACACATATGTATATATATATATATATATACACTCACATAGATATATAAATAAAAATATAGATAGATACACACAAACACACATATATAGTTATTTGTGTATATGTATATTTACACACACATAACTATATACACATGCACATGCATTTTATATACTGTTTATTTTAGGATTGTCTGATAAAAATACTAATCTTTTAAATGCCAGTTTTAATGATACTTGGGTTTAAATACCTTCTATTATAGATTTTTCACAATCAGAAAATAAGGAAATAAATAAATTTGTAAGAACTCATTGAGATCTCCATAATTTCACTGTATTTATAAACTGTAAAGTATATAATACTTTATATTGTCTATGTAAATTTCTCTTAATATTTTTACATTATAGGAAAAAACTCAATCTTTCTTTTTAAGGATTGTTTGTATCAGGCAACTGCTTTGTAGATGCTGGGATACTGTTTTCTACATCTGAAGTTAATGACCCAAATTCACAATTTAAAGACCTGTACTTGCTTTTATGAATTTGCCTTTTTTTAAAAAAAAATGTATTGTGCATATTTCCTCATTAATTAGGAATGACGATGAGTGATGGGTCGGGTGAAGCCAGAATGAGGTAATAAAATATTCTTATAAATAAAATAAAACATTTTTTAAAGCTACGTATTTTTAACTTTTGAAAAGACTCCACATCTGAGGATTCTGCTTAGGATTTGGTATCATGTTTTTGACATTTTGTTTTTCACTTTGCTCCTTTCAAGAGAATATAAATTAAAAAAAAAAAACAGCAAAATTATATACAAGAGGCCAGTTAGATTTCAGACCAAAGTTGTTGGGGAAAAAGTTATTTTTTGAATAGCTATAAATAAGAAACATCTTTTAACAGTAAGTTATTAGTTCTAAAATTTTAATTTTGTTGAATGAGGGATGGTTGATAGTTTCATGACATTACTTCTAGTTCATTCTTCAGTCACTCAGATTTGAGGTCAATGCCACTATTCCAAATATATCTATATTGGCAAACACTAGAGACACTTCTCTGTCTTCTGATTGGAACTCACAGAAAAATTTGATAGAATTGGTCAAACTTTTCTTTTTTTAAACACTGTCCTATAGTGGTTCCCATGGATTTCTGGTTTTCTTTCTCTCTTGCTGGTAAAAATTAATCTTCTACACTACTTTAAATACTGGAATTCATCAAGGTTCCTATACTCTCTTTTCTTTTGTATTGCCTTGTCATTCTAGTGTTCCCTCTGAGACATAGAAATTCACACAAGCAGAGCTAGCTACCTTTCTATGAATTGATTGATCAACTATTCATTTCCAATTCTCAGAGAATAAATGCTTTCCATTGTGAACTTATTTCTTTATGTGGTTATAATATCTTCTATACAGTGAGGCCATTTTTCATGACTATATTCTGGTTGTTAGATTATGGACAAATTCTTTTTGAAGTAGTTTTGCATTTGTCTCAGCAGGACACAGCAGGAATTCCAAGATGTTTTGTATATTTTTCTCAATTTTGGGTCCCTAGATTTATACTTTATTCTTAGTAGTGAAACAAGCATGAAATTTCTCTGCAGAGAAGAATCCCTCTGTTCTTATATAATTCCCTCATGCTTTCCTGAGGGAAGTGACCACTGTGTTTCAAGACTTACTTCCCAGGGAACATAGAACAGCAGCCCTTTATGACTTCTGTCTAACAAGAAAATTCAGTTTCAACTCTCATATAAGGTTGTTGAAAGACATCAATTTTATTTCAGTTCTGCTGCTAAACAAGTCCTTTACTTTTAGGCAAGCCTACTCAACTATCTTACATAGAACTTCTCATTTATCCCTAATAGCTATGTTGGGAAGGTCAACATATACATCACAACTATTCTTTTTAATGAAAAACGCTTAAGATATATATCATTGTGATGAAAAACACAGAATAGGGAAGTAGAAAACCCATCTTCTGACCTAATATCATTTACTTAGGCCTGTGACCCTGTGCACAGAAAATTAGTAATTGGTTGCATGGTCAAGATAGCCTTCAATTTCAATATTTATATTAGTTTATTTTTTATGACACATTAAACTAAAATGTTTTGGTTATATATAGTAATCAATATGCTGGCTTTATTTATTTTTTTTTTTTTGCAATGACCTCCAGTTATGAAGGGGAGAAAATAACTTTTTCTCATGTAGTTATGTCTATCTACTCAGAGTGAAATTTTATTTTGATATGAAATCATTTATTGTTACATTAAATTAATGTTGAAAGCAAATTACAGCTATTTGTTGATAACATTTTCTTTTGCAATGAATTAGCACTTTTAGAAAGAGAATTACAATACTATTGATTATACAAATAATTTACAAATAATCATCCATGCTGAGTATGAGTTCAATGCAAAATATCTTTTGAAATCATGTTTAATAGTATTTATAATGCAAGAGAAATGAAAATAAATTGGGGCTTCAAAGAAAGAAATAGAAACTTATGAAGAATATTGTGAAGCTTTATTTCACAAACGATTATTGCTGGGAATTGGAGGTTTTTTGTTTTTTTTGTTTTTTGAAATTTTATTCAGGAAGCTTTGAATTACCATAATAGTTTAGGGCAGACAACTTGAACTACCTAATGTTCTTTCTTAAATTACCACAAAAATACTAAAACAATATCGTTATCCCTAAGCAATTTTTTTTCTTTGTATTTAACATTCAGCTCTAATACTTTGTCATTAACCTAACTGTAGAGCAATTCTGTGTAACACTAGAGGGTGAAGAGAAATTTGTATTTTGCCAGGAACCTTGAACAACTGACTAAAACAATACCAGATTGTAACATTAACATATTATTTATCATCTCAAAGTTTCTAATTAGCAGTGATGGTTTATGTAAATATGTACTATATGTCACCTAATTTTTAAAACAGCTTTGCACAAAAAATACTGAATGGAAATTAAAAGGAAGTGGAAAGTCAGATATAGATAAACTTAATTCCTAATTTGTAGTCCAAATGTCAAATCATCTTACTAATTATTAGATGAAATAAAATAATTTAGGGGGCATTTTCTAAACCCAGAATTATATTTTACCACCTCATAAACATTATTCTTTTAAATGTGATCTGTCATTAACAACAACAAAAAAGTATTCTACACTCGAATCAGTTTAGGAAACACTGATATAAATGAAGTTATACAGACATATATGTTGCTAATTTATTATAGGCTTTAATAAGCTAATTTTATAATAAATCTTCAATAAAAGTTTATAGGTTACATATTTATCTTACATATTCACTCATTTAAAATTAAACAGATTTTTTTTCTAAAACCTTTCTAAACAGGTCTTTGCTGTTTTTAATTTGCATAAGCCAGTTTATGTAAAAGAACCAAACATTTTAAAAACCCTTTATTAATAATTTATTAAGACTCTCAGGAGTCCTATAGGATCACATACAGACCTTTGAAGAAGCATGTTAGAGTCACCTTTTCTTAGTTCTATCTCGTGGAAAGCTTGGCTAACTTCTTTAACTCAACTACTTTGTAAAGAAAACAGACATAAACATATCTGTCTGTTTGGATTTTAGTGAGTATTCAATTACATATACTATGCAATATAAATAGAACAAAACTTGATTCATGTTAAGTTACTATTATCATGAAATCTTGAATTTTGATACCACTGATGATGACTCTACCCATTGCTCTTTGTCAAACTTGGAATTTTATTTAACACTGTCTCTTGAAATACCTTAATTTACAAAGAACTTCTTAATACCTACCAATTTATGTTGCCAGGTTTCACCTCGGAAAATAGTGTCTTCTCTTACTTAATCCATTTCTTACCACTTTTTTCCAAATTTACATTATACTGGCTCTATTTCTGATTCTAGCCTCCACTACAACTTGATTTCAAGAGTTATTTTAAATAACTACATTCTCCATTCTTGAATAGGCTCTGTTGACTCACAGAGTGTGTGTATATGCACATGTGTGTTTATTTTCAATAAGTAAATTTCCACACACAATATTAGCTGCCTAATAATGTCTTTTTGAAATGGAAAAATGGAAGTAAAATTACTGAAACTACTTCATTTTCAAAGATGGAAGACAGGCTAGTCATAAATAATTTAGTAAGATAAACGAAGTCACAATCTTAACTGTAACAAGTACATGGGCTGACAACCTACAGAAATTGAGTTGCTGAGAATTTGGAGGCACTAGGCACTGTAAAATAGAAAGACAAATTAAAAGTCTATAATTGGAATAGTCAATTTGAACTCTGCTCCCCTTAGACACATGCAATAAGATGTTTGTTTTCACCCAAAGTGACATATTTTCTTCCTAAAGTCATCAAACTTAACTTTTAATCAGAACTGCTGTCACATGGTTGAGGTTTCAGATTATATGATCTGCCTGATTCTGGAGACTCAAAGATGAGCAACAAACTTAAGGTGGTTCTATGTTCAATCAGGGTTCTAGAAGTAGAAAATAAATAGAATTGAGGAGGGACCAAAAAGAAAGAGAATAATGAATGAAGATTTTTAAATCTGCAAAGAAATATTCAGATTTAAGAGCCACAAAAAGTCCCAGATAGAATATATATATAAATACTTCCCAACCAGACAAGTTTCAGTGATCTAGAAAAAACAAGTAAATAAATTTCAAAATAACAAAACATATTTTTCTTTTTTACTATTGGATGATAGACTGATATTAAACATCTCAGTATGGTAGGAGTCAAATGAAATGGTGAAAAAAGGAAAAATGGTTAAAAATCAATAACAATGACTATTAACTTAGAAATTTATACATAAATATTTATTATGCATCAATAATAAAGTAATAATGAGGCAAACTCAAAGCTATTTTGATTAAAAGAACATTCAAAGGAAGAAAGAAAAAAGAAGCTTTAAAAGCAGATGAAACAGAAAAGTCACTAAAGGAGTTAATTAATTAAATTACAAGTTGATTAATCACAATAAATGGCACTTTTATGATGTTTTTAAAAGACTTCATAAAACTGAAGGCACAAATTATAAACAATAGAATATTTTATACAAATACTAAAAACAATCTGCTTTTAAAACAAATATTTGTACACATATCACTTCCTTTAAACATTGTACTTGAGTCTTTGCTATCACAATGTGAAAGTAAACAAATTGGATATTAAGTATTTGAAGAATATTTTAGCTACCTGGAAACAGTAATAAAACACCAGAGTATTGAGACTATGCCAGAATACCTTACCAAGCACATTTAAGTGATATGAGGTTAGAAATAAAAACATACTGTTTCTCTTCTTTTCACAACTGCAACTAGCTAGTTCCATTACTTGTTGCATACATGTACAAATTCTGTAACCTCTCATATCCTTAATTTCTGATCTAAATTGGGAATATAAAAGATGCCTCATTTTTGTGAGGGTGAAAATATTAACATGTGAGGTATACCAATTGTTTTCTTGGGCTAGATCAACAATATTTAATTACTCATACTTTTAAAATTTGCTGTAGGTGACTCAAAGTAGTGGAAAGGATAGAATTCATATTTATTCCCTTCTGTCACTTTTCCATCAGAATAGTTGATTATTATTATATTTTTTATTTTTAAGGGTCTTGGGCAAGTATACATTTTAAAAAAGAAAAATTAAAACCTGTCTATATAGTAAATGGTGACAAAATATTTTATTTTATATATATATATATATGTGTATGTATGTATATATATATTTTCGTTCTTTAATTCACATGGATATAACATCTGCAAAGAAACAGCACATCTAAAGTAAGTGCAAATGACTATTAGACAAATTTTCTAATAAGCACCATATGCTTTGAAAATATATTCAGTTGTACTGTGCTGGAAATCATTTAGAATTGGATTTCAGGGGAGTTGTACTATATTGTATGAAACATTTTCTCAATTCAGAAAATAATATAAACAACTGTGAACTATACTGAGAGTTTTCTTTAAACAACTCTCTCTTTCTCTCTCTCTCTCTCTCTCTCTCTCTCTCACTCTTCAAAGAAATAAAGCTGTAAAACAAAATGACTCAACATTTTTCTTGGCCAATCTTATAAACATAAGATGATTTACATTATCAATCATCGACTAGCTCATTATTAAATTTTTATTGTGTTTTTCACAATATTTATTTAGTGTTTAGACTACTTATAAAACATTTTAAATGTTTATTCAATCTTTGGCAAGCTCCTGTGCTCACTCCACTGTAAGCACAGTGGATCAGTGTGATGCTTCTGATTAAATTTGTCTTGTTGTGGTGTAGGTGATTGCATATCAGTAGGTAGGCTGTCCCATGTTCATTATCTTAACAAGGTAGGGGTATGTCCTAGTGTATATGAGTTTTTAAAGCCTGTTTCTCCATAAAAATATAGTCACAAATCAGTTATATTCTCATTGTGGTAGGAAAGTTAAAATGTGGATGGAAGTTTTATTTTCAGAACAAGGTAGATTGCCCCATTTCAAAAATATTATGTAAATTTGAAATCTCATGACCATATCATTCAAACTGAATATTATCATTTGATTATGTTGGAACACATTTTTCTTTAATCCATTTTTATTTTGCAACTGCAATATATTTGACTATTTATATAGGAGTCTACCTGTTTGGTATTTTGAGTTTTGTTTAATATTTTTCTTCAACTGTATTAGTAGCTTTCTACCTGCAATGTTTTGTTACCAAATATGACAACAAAATCTTATAAAAATAAAATTTATATATATATACACATATATAATCTTAATTATCTGAAAGCTACCTTTTTTCTGAGTTATGATAATTTAAATACTTCTTATATTAGTATTACTTTAAAAAGGGAAATTTGCTTTATATAAGGAGACACTATATTTTAATTTCCCATAATTAAAAAGAAAACAAATCTTTACTCATATTTTCTTTTTCTGTATTTACTTTTCTAATGCTGAATTATTGTCTCTCTTTTCTACCATTTAATAAGCTTATTTATTACAGCTTTTTCATAAGTTCTTAACAGTGGAAAGAAGGAAGAATGGAAGATGGGAAGGGGGTTCAATCCCGAAAATTTTATATGTTTGTGAGAGATGCCAGTGTTTAAAAAAAATATTTGCAATTTCAGAGAGAATATTATTAACTGAATTAGAGGTTTTATGTTTTATCTTCATATCTATTTTACCATTCTAGCACAGTGCTTTGTACATAGGTATGTTCCATAGTTGTTTTTTAATTGACTAATGTTTCCTCCATTTTAGATATTATTACAAGGCTGATATTCTTGTATATTAAGAACATTAAATTAGCCCTTTAAAGTGCATTGATAATAACCTTATTGTAGTAATCATTCTACATTATACATGTATAACAAATGATCATATTGTAGACCTTAAGCTTACATAGTAATATATGCCAATTATAATAAAGCTGGAAAAGATAAAAAAAGAATTTAAATGCATTGCTAAAGTTTTTTTTTTGCATTGAACATGTATATTGAAATTGCTTGATATTTAAAAACAAAATTAACTTCTGTATTCTTTTAAATATTAAATCTTTAATATTCTTAATGTTTCTTTTAACATATTATGCTTTTGGTTGCAGATAATGTAAGACTCATCAAGTTGATTTAAACAATAAAAGAAATACATTAATCCACATAATTGTAAAATCCAGAATTTGGGTAGATTTCAGAGACTGTTTGATTAGGGCTCCAACTCTAATTATCTGTGGTTTTGTTTATTATACCTTTACTAGGAACTTCAGGCTGTCTCTTGCATGTAGAAAAATGGCAATGTTAGTTTCAGGAGTTATATCTGCATACCAAGTTTTCAAGCACAGGATCAAGAAAGGCTTCATATATCCTCAACTTTCCAACAAAAGTCCAAAATACACTCTAATTGGACTGACTGAGATAACATGCACACTGTGACAAGAGAACTGTGTGTATTAATTAGTAGAATATAATTTATCATTTTATCCTAGAACTGGAAGTGCTACCTGCTTCTCCCAGCACGCATGGATAGTAAACAGAAATCAGTGTTCTAGGGAAAAAGTTAAATGGGAAATAATATTGAGAATACAAAAAGTGTAGACAACATGCTCACAACTTTTTTACTCTGAAGTTGAAAATATTTCCATACTTTAAATTATTTCATATTTTAATGCTTCTAAACATTGAATTTTTATTTATCTTAAAAACTTTCAAATCACCTATAAATGAGAGAAGCAAAATAATGAAAAAAAAATTGTAAAAATAATGAACAATATGAGTTACTATATAGATGATATGAAGAATGCAATATAATCAAGACCAAGTCATTCTTATACAGATTCTGAAAACTAAAAAGTAATCTCTTTGTAAAAAACAAAACACACAAAAACCACTATGACTAATTTTGAAGCAAATTCTATATTTCTGAAAGGTTGGTAAACTTTTTTGAGAATATTAAATTAGTTGCTTATCCTTTTTACATGCATAGATAAATGTACGTATATTGAATTGAACATATATATGTAAAGGGTATGAAATATTTCTAGGGAAATTATAGTTTGTTGCTTTGTAGTTCTAGGGATGATAAGGTTTACTTTTTGAAGTTAATATCTATATGTAGGAGAAAAACATTATTATATAAGCACATTAAACTATTATAAGATATTATAAAGTGGTAGTTATACATAAAACTTTGGAGTTCAACTGCTTGGGATAGAAACCCAGTGTCACGCTTTTTTATCCATGCGACTTTGTCTAAGATTTTTTGAGTTTGTTTCTTTACCTATAAAATAACCGTATTCATAACACCTTTTTCATATGATTTTTGTGAAGAGCAATTAAGATAACTCATATGTGCATCTAAATATTATCTCATGTGAATGGCTTAATAAAGTTAGCCAATTTTATATCTATTAATATGATAATTTTTACCTAAACAATGACATGGAAACACTGATTCTCCTACTCAATAATTGAAATCTGTATTTATTTTGATTTTTTAGTTTTATCTATTGAGAAAATTAAAGAGAGAAAGAGAAAATTCTAGATATAGATAATATAAAAACTCATATTTTTCCCCTGGAATTATACTCTTCAAAACATAATTCAAATCGCTTTTCTCAATTGTGGGTGCTACTGGATATTTGTCAGTATTTTGCTTTTATATGGTACCTAAATGTCTCAAGTTTTGTCTGTTTTATCTTGCTTGGCAGAAAGCAACCTTGCATCCCTCTAGAGTCCTGGAGAGCAAAGCTTCTCTCCCAATACTTCCCCTTCATGCCTTCCTTCAACTAGGGCTAGACAAAAACATTTTTCCAAGGCTGCACTCTTTTAAAAAGAACACGTAGGGCATTCTGTGAGAGCTTAAGACAAAAAGATATTCTTCCAAATCTTTTCTTCCCACCTGTCAAACTACCAAGAAAAATAAATTCCATAGAGGATTGAGTTTTGCCTTATGTTATTTTAAATCTGATGCTCTTAAGGCTCAACGTCATTTAGTCAATCTTTAATTAATATTTAAATAAGGCATTTTCTGTTTCTTGTGGTAAAAGTGTATTCACTTTATTAGTTTTAAAATGTATATATACTATTTATACATGTGTGAGATCCATTTGACATTAAATACACACACACACATATATGTGAATATGTATATATTGCGCTTCTGTTTCCAATTATTAGAAGCCTCTACATCCTTTCATATTTTAAATAGTTATTAAGATTTACAAACTGTGTATAGATGCCATAATTTACCAACAGCATGAGACTATGTATAAATCTAATAAACATCAATTGATTAGTTATATCATATGAAATTGCCAGTTATGTAGTCAAAATATAGTATAGTGTCTGCAATTTTTTGTGGTTCAACCTAATATCTGGGTACTATATTGGTAAAAGCCCCTTTGTAGTAACAGCCTCTAGGCATGCTCCAAGGGCTTCCCTTTTAATCTTCTCTAATGTTCCTCCTCTTCTCCCACTTTCTAGGCTCCTCCTTCCCACTCCTCAATGCTTAGGCTTCTAGGAACCCACGAATAAATGGCATTTCTGCTACTATCTTATGGGGAATACATTGAAGCACTTTCTTTTGATTTTCTTCTCTCCATTTATACAGGCCATAATGAGAGCTAGAGAAGTGTAGAGGGAGACACACCTTTTCATGATGTATAGTCAAGCTGCTTCTTCAAGGGAATTTTATCTAACCAAAACAAATACCACCATTTTACCTGGAATTACTACGAATGGCCAACACCATCCAGCCCTCTACATTCTAGCTAAGAATTACATTGACATAAACTTGTGTTGTTAATAAATTTTGTGATAGAATTTAGTGAAATTAACAATAAATTCAAACTCTTTAAATGAGATGGACTCAGAGTTATAGATTGAATTTATCAAGAGTAACTCTGGCTTATAGTTTATACTCACTCCTGGTTTTTCCATGAACACTGGATTTGTTTTCAAGACAGATGCTTTGTTAAATTCTATTCCCTCCTGATCTTATTTATTATAAAATTATGAGACACTATGCACAGTACTCATTCTTTAATAACTATTTAATATCAAGATCTTCTTAAAATATCTTCTTTGTGACAAGTTTTTATATTATTATTAAATCTTTTTATTATTTCAGCCTTGACATAGAGCCACCATATTGTTCAGAAATAACAAGATCAATTTAAGAACTGCCTGATTATATACTTTAATTCTTGTCTAATTATTATAAGGTGAGAACTACCTAAAATAACAGTTGTAATAATAGTAGCCCAACATTTTAAGATTTGATATATAAATCAAGCATTAATATTTATAAAACTTTAATTTTAGCAAATACTTGCAGGCTCTTTATTGGTCACATTTGTTTTACCTATGCCTAGTTGAGAGAGCTTAATTCATAGTTCAATTGTTCTCATTATGAGTTGTGAAATCAGACTGGCTATTGTAACTTGACTTTACAACATAGTAGCTACGTGATTTGGGTTCAGATTACTGAAGCTTTTGGAGTCTTTGTTTCTCTGTCTGTAAATGGGGATAATAAAATCTAGCTTTAGTGGTTTTGTAAAGATTGAGCTAGATAAAAAGTGCCAGTGTTCAGCACATAATTATTAATACATGTTAGATATCATCATTATGGTTAAATTTTGAGAGGAAAGATAAACAGAAAAAACTGAGTTGATTAGCTAAATCTGCTGTATGAGCAAAGAAATAAACTATTCTTGATTATTAATTGATTACTGTATGCAAAATTTATGCAGATACTCATAGGTTATTATTGATTAATTTTAAGAAAATCATTTTAGGATTTTTATTGAAGCCTTAATTCTTTTTCATTCTCACTCCCTATTTTTGGACTTTCCTCCTCACATGTGTTCATCATTACTTTTTTAAGATCTCACCAAATCAATAGAAAATTCTCTATATTTTTTCAAATGACACTGAATTCCAATCATCAACAGAATATAATTAGTAAATTGTGTGTCTCTATTCTAAAACATATTTTCTTTGGTTTCTACCTATGCACTTAACATTTATTCTTTAAGGTTTATCCCCAATGAAAAGTGTTTCATTGTTTTATGCAGTGCACAAACTTGATACAGTTAGCCTTTGTTACTTTTTGAAGTTGTAGTGCTTTGAATTTATGCTGATTATAAGCTTGGGTTAATTATAATTTTATATATACTGTTTATTCTCTCCACACTGCTTTCTAAATGCTCTAACCCTAGGATTGTATCTATAATCCCTCTAGTGTCTGAACAATAATCTTGAACATAGGAGGAGTACAATATTGTTCAAGATAATTATGATTCTGTGGCTTTTTATTGAAACATATCCTCTGCTGCCTTTTATTTTTAGAACAGCATTGAGGTAAGGAGAAGATCTTCCATGAATCATAAAGACTGAGCAAAATGAACAAACATGTAAACAAGCAAGCTAACAAATTCTAGAAATTGTTGGCTAATTGCAGTGTTATTTCTCATGAATCTATGGGAAAATGGAGATGTAAATATTACTTACACTTAAACTAGGTTTCCAAAAGAGAGCCTTCTTTATAGTTTCATATCTTAGTTATTAATTCCTTTGATATTCTGACTTGTTATAGACTAAGCCTTACCACTTAGGAACATTAGTCAGAATTGGTGTGGAAGATACTGACTTGTGTATCACTAATATTAGTATCATAGCTGTTTTTGGGATATAGAGAAAGCCAATTTTATAATGATAACTTGTAAATACATCTTTATAGAGATTTACAAGATAAAGGACTTTATAAGAATTTGCCAGAGAGTATGGTAGTGGGCAAGGTGAGAATAGAGGTATATTCATGATAGTGTAGGTGAGTAGTATGACAAAGAAAAGAATTTTAACTGATGAACAACAGGTTCATAAAAGTACTACATTGGTGACAGTAGGAGAGGAATTGGAGATTTTCACTCCTGTTTTGAATGAAAAGCTTTGGGAAGAGGAACTGTATCTACAGAGGATTTGTTTGAAGTTTTTGTTTATTAGCATGGCATAAATCTCTTTTATGTTTCCCAATGAGGAGATTTATATTATAGATACATTTTTCTTCAAGGCTTCTGGAGTCCAATTTGAATGTGTTAAGTGTTTATTTTTTGCAAATCTTTTTAAAGTTTTTATTATATTTATTGGGGTGGCATTCATTAATAAAATTATATGCTTCGAGCATGCAATTCTTTAATATATTATATGTATATTGTATTGTGTATTTGCCACCAAAGTCAAATATCTTTTTGCATCATATATTCGACTTCCTTTACCTCTTCTACCTCCCACCCACTCCCTTTTCTCTGGTAACCATCATACTATTGTCTGTGTCTATGAGGTTTTTTGTTTGTTTGTTTGTCTTATTTGTTCACTTATTGCTTTGTTTTATATTCTACATATCAGCAAAATCATATAATTCTTGTATTTTTATCTGACATCTAGCATGACATTTATCTAATTTAGCATGATATACTCAAGATCTATCCATGTCATTACAAATACAGTATTTCATCTTTTCTTATGGCTGAGTAGTATTGTGTGTGTGTGTGTGTGTGTGTGTGTGTGTGTGTTTTAACCTTGATGGACAAAAACATATTTCAAGATGACACAACTGGATTTCGTTATAACAAGAGATACGTTTCATTTCATATTTGATGATAGTTCACATTGTTTCTATGAACAATCAGGTAGATTTTTACTTATTTGAATATACTACATTCTCACTCTGAAGCAGCAAACTCAAGGCTTTAATTACATGCCATAATAGAATTTAATATGCATAAACTATATATTAGTATAATTCTGCTAAAATAAAATCAATTTAAGATGTATTTAAATAATAGAAAATGCTAACAAACAAAAAAGAGAGAATTATACATAAGTATTTAGAATGTAAAAGACCTATTGAGACTATCTTGTGAGTTTGTTAATATTTATATTATGTCAAAGCATAGTTAAAAAATGAATAGAAGGTGTGTAGTTTATTGTTCAAATATTTAAAGCAAAATAGGCAGTCTAAATGTGTTTCTAAACACAGAAATCTTAAAGAGACAGGAAAATACAGAGGATAAATAAAAATGTTTAAGATAAATGATTTAATGTTAACTCTGTAGAATGAAATACGGAGTAACATAAAAAATGTTCTGCTTGGTAATTTTTTTAAAGTAAAAAGAGCATAGATTCTTTATCTTCATTAGCAGAATTGAAAGTACATCAAGTAAAATTAGATGTAGATAGATGCAAATGTTACACTTAGAGCATGCTAATTGGCTTTTTGAGCACATAAATGTCCGTTTTGAAATAGATTGCCTGTTGGTATTAAGTTCCATAATGGATGGCCACCAGATCATTGCCCATTTAGAGGTTAAGGAAGGCAATTACAGATGCTCAAAACATTAAATATAGTACAAAATATTGTTGCTATTATTAAAGGTGCATTTATTTATACTTTATCTCTTGAACTTTGTAATTCTGCAATTTTATATATCATTAACTAAAACTCATCTTATACAATTATTACATTAGAAAATCTTTTTTTTTTTTAATTTCTGTTTAAAAATATACCTCTTTTGGTGTCCTAGCCTCTTCCTGAAGCCACAGAAACAAGTTTAACTGCTTTCCCAAGAGACCTATTCAGTTTAAAGTAAGTTATGTACTTCAGTAATTTCTTCTACAAGACTTTGTCTCCATTTCAAGTATCAATCCCTCATGCAGTGTTGTTATCACCATAAAAAGTTATTCCTGAATGTTCCTTTTATCTTTTAAAAATGTAGTGTCCTTCTTAAGAGTAGTGACTTTCGAGACAAATTGCTGTATTATTAGCTATGTGACTTTAGGCTGTTATTTAATTTCTCTGGGCCTATTTTCTCATCTGTAAAATAGGCTTCATAGTAATTCATAAAGTATTGTGAAGATTACATAGGTTAATTTTACTATTATACTTAATGCAAATGTTAGTCATTATTAGCTTTATAATAGTATTGTTATAAAATTATCTCCACCCTCATGCTAAATACTCATTTATCATGCAAGATTTTACCTGTTCTAATACATAGTCAACTCTTTGACTATCATTAAAATCCTAACTTGAATTCCTACTCCCATCTCACATGCACATTTCTAATCTCTGATTCCTTTATGTACTTACTTTATTGAGCTGAATGTGGAACCTTATATTGGTCTATATTACAGTTTTTTACCCTTTCAGCCTATTGTGTCACCCTAGCAAATTTGCTTGGATCCTAACTTTATAATTTAATGTATTTATGTTTTTAAAAGAATATTTTATCAAAATACATTCACATATATGGCTAATATGCTGTCTAAGCTTTAATTCATGTTATAGATAACAAAGAACTAGGAACTAGGGTAAGAAGATACATTAAGTAAATGTCATGAAAGGCTTCTCTGCAGTTTGAAATTGTACATATAGATACTTTCAGATATTGTCCTTCTAAAAATTATTGATCTAAATTTTCTTACATTAGCCAACATGTGCTATGTAGTTATCATGTTTCTGTATTTATCAGATACCTCTGTGATAAAATTTACCATTATGAGTATCATATACACAAGGACTCAAAGTACTCTCATTATCTTATAACTTTTTAACCCTATTTAGGAAATAAATGAGTTTAGTCTGTGGTAGCTTATTCTTCGTGCACCTGTGCAAGTTCTCAGTCAATATATTTCTAGACAGTCACTAATAGCCCTTAAACAAACAGTTCTAGAATCAATATTAAGATTGATTTTAAGACAAGATCTGATATTTGAGTTTCTTTCTTTGAAAGTAATATTTACCATTTTCCAGCCTTCTAGTACTTCTTTCTAATTCCTCATATATTAATATTACTGATTTAGTGAAATCTTGATAAACTTCTTAGAGTTTTGAAAAGGTAATGATTAGGCTAGGAGAATTCTCAGTTACCAGGTATTTTTGTACACTTTATGGGTTCCATGGTGCAGTTATAGATGGAACTAATGGTTTTGGGTATACAGAATTTATGTCTCACTTTAACTTAAGGAAAATGTCATTAGAGAAAACTTGGATTCTAAACCCTGTAACTAACAACATAACAAATTTTAGTAATTTATGTAACTGCAGTGTACTGATTTCCAAGTTATACAGATCCCAGTATCATGTAATTCATGATATAACTTATTTTTTTCTACACACTTTTCTTTTATCTACTCATGGTGTTTTCTCAGACATACTACACTTTTATTTCACTTCTCCTACTTCTACCATATCGCACATAAAGGTTTATCCACACTGACCCTTGCTCCTCTTTTTTAAGAAACATTTTTTTGCTCTCCTTTTCTTTCTCCTTCTTACTCTTTTTCCATTTACCTTATTAACTTATAATTATCTTCAATGTTTATCTCTTAAGTCACTTCCTCTAGGAAACTGTCTCTTACACTATTACTTCTTATCCATCGATCCAGACCTAGTTTTTATTAGGTGTCATTGCTCTGGCTCCCATAGCTCTCTGTATAACTTATATAAAATATTTATCATATATTATTTCAACAGTGCACACATCTATAACTCCACTGGATAGTAACAACAATAAGAAAAAATAACAGTTATTATTTATTAGATGCTTTAAATTTATGCATATACATATTTACTTACATATACTAATATAAATATATACACATATCTTTTTAAATATATATAAATGTATATTTATGTATAAATACATAGATACAGTGTGCTTTTCTTAATATTCTATGAAGAAGTTATATAAAAAATAATGGAATTAATATTTAAGCAACTTCTGTAAGGTCACACAGCTATCAATGAATGAACTCAGAATTTCCTGTGGTATACACCTAATAACTAAATTAATATCTTTAAAAGTCTAAAATTAAAAGCACTATCAAAGTAATCAGTATATAAAATAATGATGCCCCCTTTTGCATTTATTTTCTGAACAAGAAGCAAATAGACCTCATGATAACATACTAGAGACATTCCTAGTTTTTATACTGGACACTCATCATTGTATGCTCACAGGGAAATTCTCAGCTTGTAGTGGCTTTTCAAAATATTTGTTGATGAAATTTAGTTATTTTTAAGGGAACATCCCATAGAAGAACTTGCACCTAAAGAGCTCTTTGCTTTGCATGCCTTGTGAAATTTGACCTGAGCTCTCACTTAGCCATTTATGGCACTGTATACTGCTATTTTTATTATATAATTTTATCAATCCTTAAGCAAGAATTAGGATTCACATGAAAACAAAATAAATATGCATGAAAATATCTTTCAAATTCATATGTCCTTTGTATATACATTGAGTTCAACATTAACTATTGTAATTCTAGAACGCTGCATTACACTATAACAGTAAAACTATATACTAAAAATATGTCTTTGATGTCTGCTCAGAATTCTGAACTTACTCGACTTTTTACAACTCTGAAGGATTGTGGCAGAAATATATGTTTATATTACTGAGTGAGTTCA
This sequence comes from Macroglossus sobrinus, assembly GCA_004027375.1. Classification (NCBI taxonomy): domain Eukaryota; kingdom Metazoa; phylum Chordata; class Mammalia; order Chiroptera; family Pteropodidae; genus Macroglossus; species Macroglossus sobrinus. Next base: position 1,017,805 of record PVKZ01000187.1, read on the forward strand.
AAAGAAGTATTTTATTGAGAATAGAAAGCCAGGGTATTTCATTGTTATATAAAAAAAAAAAAAAACAGGGTGATGAGGATATTATTTATGTACTGTTCGAGTATAAAACCCTTTTTCAAGTTATATATACATATATGTATATGTAAAAGAAAGCATAGAATACATATATTCGCATTAAGATATTTATAACTTTTGAAGATATTTATAACTTTTGAAGCTCCAATATAAATGGAGTTTTTCTAGTCAGGTATACTAATATAAATTGTGTAATACTTCTTTAGCTGAATTGTGTTCACTGAATTTTACCAAAGATTGTTAAATTAGCATGTATAATTTTAATTGAAAAGAGATTTGTTTTCATTTCTTAGTCTATGCTATCATCCCTTTGTTGTGTGTGTATCTGGGTGTGTGTGTGTGTGTGTGTGTGTGTGTGTGTGTGTGTAAGAGAGAGAGAGACCGACAGACAGACAGAGACAGAGACAGACAGAAAGAGAGAGATTGATTGATTAATAAGGGAATTTCTTCAGTATATTATCATTTGCTTTGTTTCCTGGTTTAGAAGATAAATGCAAAAGTAGCATATTTATCTCATAAAGTGGTCATTTAGAAAACAATTTTTATTTTATATTTTTAGAGATATTAGGTATTTATTTTGCTCTTACATATATATATATATACACACACATATATACGTATATATATAAATAAATATATATATATATATATATGTGCATATGTGTGTGTGTGTGTGTGTGTGTGTGTGTATTGCCTGCATGTGTATACTTCAAGCTGGAATACTGTGTGCAAATGTGTATATGCATGTATTTGCCTGTTTGGGCTATCAGTTCCTTGATAAAGTGTGCTTCTGTCCTCAAGATCTAACTTGGTGATCTAAAGCTAGTCATTCCCTTAGATAATTGTAACTGTCGTGATGTCAGTAAGGCTTACACTTTCTTCATATAAAACAAGGTGCACATTTTATTTAAATTAGTCCTAATTCTGTCATTTCAGCAGTCCACTAGTGTAAGTAATAATAAAGCTTGGTTATTCTCCCTTGTTTTCTACACTTACACTGAGCAATTCTGAAACTACTGCCAGTAATCAGGACTAGAACATGCTGAAATAGGAGCATAAAATAAGAATTCCACAAGCCCTCAAAAACTAACCATACAAAATAGAATGGAACTTATGCCATAAGTATAGATGAAAATTAAAATACTCTAGGGCTACAAATGGGAATAGTTTCATTTAACTGAGAAAAAAAATATTTAATTTCATAACATATGCAAAGGATTTGAGAGAAATTTTAGAATAAAAACTAATTTTCCAAATCTGGAAATATGACCCAAATTAAACCCAGTTCTAAAATATATATCTAATGTGTCAGTAGCCTTTTTTATAGCAATTCAATCTCTAAATATGTATTTGTGTGTAAAGAATTGCTCACCATCTATGTGCCTTGACAGATCAGTTGTTTTTATTATTCTGAATTTCTTTCTAATTCTTATTCCTGTGCAGACATATTTTAACATAGTATCTTAAATTCCTTTTCATGTTCTGTATATTTTTACTTAATTTATTAATTATAACCTTTCTCCATGCAGCTACAAAGCATTCACAATTATATTTTAATTATAATATTCTTCTATCATAATTTATATCATTTTTAATTTGTCACTGTTCTTAAATATTCTATGGTACTACTTCATCTTTTTCTTCTAAAATAATTCTAGGAACTGTATTTACTAGGTGGAAATGTGTATCTTATAACCTATATTATACAGTTTTAAAAGAGCTTCGTAAATAGCAATATTGTGATTTAAGATGTCAGAGGTCATGAAATTTTGTAATTAGATGTATTTTTTAATTTTTTTAATTACTGCCCTTGTGTAACTTAAAATAACTTCATTAGAATTTTCCATGACTGAAGCCCCACAGGCAGTAGTTTTCAGAGTTGTTCTAAGAGTCTGAAACAAAAAAAACTTCCTCAGAATCCTGTTAAGTTTCCCTCTTGATTATGTTTGTACCTGGGGTTAGTGACACCAAAATCTAGCAGTTTTTGGAATGGGTTGTGGGGTATGATTGTCTGCTTCACAAACACTAAATATAGGCATGAAGAGTTATAACATTTCCTAATTACTCTAAATTAGAGATCTTAATGACAAGTTATACTTAGAAATCTGTACTAAGCTGAAAGTTATCTATTCTTCATGAGTGTATTTAGTTCTTAGCTAAAACCATAATTACATTATTCAGCAATTATTTTTAAGTCCTTATTATGTGTAAACACAGGCAAAGTTCTTGCCCACTTAAAGTTTGTATCTTCATCCTAATTACTGAAGAAGTTCTAAGACTTTCTTTACATTGTCAAAATACATTTACTATCCACAAGTTGTTGTTAACTGATTATTTCACTAAAGATTTTATAAAAAGATATGAAAGGTTTTGCATTGCAATGCTACAGAAAAACAATAAGTCTCTTTGAAAAATTAAAACATTCCTAGGGGGATTTCTACTTCAAACCAATAGAGTATAGTAGATATATATTTCCCTTCCTACATGAAACACCTAATAAATGAAATAAAATGTATAACACAACACTTTTCATAACTTAGATGTTAAGACAGTGATTTCTGTGAGAGGGGAAACAGATTAGGTGAGCACTGTGAATGCCTCAAGTAATGGTCTGGAGAGATTTTTCAATTTATACTGTTCGGGGATTACTCAGGTAATGCCTGTTAATCTCTCAGAGTTTAGGAAACAGAAGTAAATAAAAAGGTTAAGGCAACCAGAGTTCACTGGAGAGAAAAGAGCTTCCCAAAGAAACAGCTCCTGATATTTTAAGAGTCCTCGCCAAGTCTTAAGTTGGATATTGACTGGCACAAGCATGTAAGGAAAAACCTTGAGGCTGCGTAAAGAACCTAAAAAGAACAGAGGAATACTCCTCAGAGCTCACAGAGGGTCAAAAATGATTCATGTTCTATCTAACCAGAGTGGAAAATTCTTAATTTCCAGACTGAAAAAACTCTACATTGATTAGAGTACTCAGAAGAATACTATCTTAGTAGTGGAGGATTATTAGTCCAAGACTGAATAATGCTCTGGACACAGCTAACAAATCAAAAAGCCATTTCAGAAAGAATCACACTAGTTTGAAGTATTGTGCCTGCTTTCTATAACAATGTATAAGATTATTAAGGAGAATACAAAACTATCCATGGTGTAGTCAGGTAAAATTCATAATGTCGGACATCTAATGAGATATTATTCAATATTTAAAGAAATAAGAAATTGTGACCCATAAAAACAAACAAACAAACAAAAAACAGATGCCTGGATTACAAATATGATAGAAGTAGTAGATAAGGACACTAAACAATTATTATAACTTTGGAAGTGATGAATGTAATTATTATCTTGATTGTGGTAATGGTTTCAGGGGTTTATAAATATGTCATTATCTATTTGATGGTACCCTTAAAGTATGTGCAGGCTAACGTATGTCAATTAGGTCTCAATAAAGTTATAGAAAGCAAAAGGTAAAACTAGACAAACAACAAAAGCTTTGATCTTTCTATGTATTTTTTCTAGCCTGCTGTATTATCTCTTTACCCAATGTGGAATGTGGAATCACAGGCTAAGCCCAATCCATTTCAGTTACAAGGGTCAGAGAAAAACTATTTTATATCTGGATTAGTATATATGAATTTCACTGATGATTTACACATCAATACCTATATATGGCTTGCCAAAATAGCAAATTCCAAATGAGAAAATAAATATAATTAAGATCATATAATCACTCCTAATAAGGCAGAAGTAGCATTCTACTTCTTTCCCAGCCAGTACAAACATCTTGGATCAAAGACAGTTCTTACTCCTTTCCAAATCAGTGTCAGAGTAATTATGCCAATATTCCATCCCTTTTTTTCTCCCTGGAACTTTTTAGGAAGAATTGCATCTAGCAGCCAGAACCATTGTAAATGGTCACTGGAATGATGGTGGCAGCTAAAGGAAGAATCTCCACATATATCAAGTATGATAAAAACTTTTCTCAAAACACCCTTAAAATTATAGCCTTCCACCATTTTTAAAAATTCAAAAAAGCCAGAAACTCCACTGAAAATCACTACTTAAATTTGCTTGGTTCTAGGAGCCATGATTTACCATAAAATTCAGAGACTCTATTTCATAAATTACATGGTAATTACTATGGGGGAGAGGGGAGATAGTATTTAACAACCTGCCACCCAGAGATTTGTGACATAAAATTAGAGTTGTCATCTTGGGGTGAAAATCTATATTCAGAAGTATTTGACCTAGAATTTCCTATCCAAAGCCCTGATCCCCTTCAAATGTTCAAGTGTTTGTTTTTCATGGAAAAATATCCTGTAACTTTGAAAAAAAATATTACATTCTTTGTTATTGTTTTTCATTGTTGATTTAAGTACAAGTACAACATCAGAATCAGGGCTGTTTTATTTTCCAGGTGACTACCCTGAAATGTGTGTGTTACTATTTTGTAAAATGCTCTGTGATCTGTTATTCTGGAATGCACTAGTCTGAAGATACAGTTTTCTGTACAAACCTAGGAAAATAGGCTCCATATTTCTTTTTAATTTTTTATAACTGAATTTACTATAAATCAGCAAAGTGATAAAACAAAACAAAAAAAAACATTTAGGCATGTATTTCTACTATAGGTACAAGGTTTAATTGTATAGTATTTTTTTCTGAAGGTATTTTCTCATTGCCAATAAAATTTTCCTGATAATGGGTTGCCAAATTCATTTATTTATATTATTTACTTATGGGAAAAAAGAGGGGTATTACTTATTTTTCTTAAGTATATACATATTGACTCAAACCAGAACCACAAATTACAATGGAACTTAAGGAAATAGCAGGGGTTGCAAGTTCAACATTATTAATTTTGCTTATTGGCCTTCTAAGGAAGTATTATTGGCATTGTTGTGAAATAGAGCCTACCTCAGTGAGAGAAATTTATATATCCATATACCTAAAGGATCAGGTAAATTGAGGAAATTATCTTAAGTACATTATTTCACAGATGTCAGAAACTTTTATATACTTCCTTATCAGTTTATTGGATTGGTATTTTTATTTCTATATTATAGGTAATAGAACTAAGGCACAAACTAAATTATTGGGTGGAGTTTGCCTAGCTAGTCATAGACAGAGATGATATTGGAATTTAATGATGTTCAGGTGAGTGGTCAAATATATAAATACAGCATGCAGAGTCATTAATATTCATGTAATCAATTAAATATAAGAATAAAACATTTTAAGGAGGAGATGGTGTAAAAGAAGAGCAAAGGTCATAAGGCTGGCACTGTGAAATTTAGATCAAAAGAAGTAAATAACCAATTTTCAAAGACAGAAAGACTTACAATACCATTGTCATCCCAGCATTTTTGTATGCATTGTCTCCAAATATATCATTGCCTTACTTCTTGGTCTGACCTAATACATAACAGGATGAAAATCAACAATTTGGTTTATATCATGATGAAAATGAATGGATTGTTTTCTCTTTAATTTCTTTCATTCTAAAGCAGTGTCTTCACTTTTTTTTTCCATGACACTTTCACAAGATAACCAGGCAATTTTTCTTGTAGGATATTTTTAATTTGTCTGATTATTTTCTTGCAGTAACTTTTAGCCTGTTCCTTAATTTCCTGTATTTCCTATAATTTGGAAGATCTGCAGGTTAGTTTAGACTCATATTAAACTTTTTGGCAAGTCAATTGCATAGATCATATTATGAACTTCATAATTCATTTCACTAATGGCCATATATGTTGCCCCACTATTAGTGATGCTAAATTTTATTCCTTTTACAAAAGAATATTATGAGATATATCCAATTTAAATATGTTTTTCCTAGATATTAGCAAGTAACCTGTTTTATTTTATTACCTTAAAATTATTCTGTTCTACAACTTAATAAATGTGATAACCATTAACAATTTTTGTTTAAATGAATTACTTGATTAGTGGTTACAAAATAGTGATTTTACTAGTTTTATCTTTTCTTCTAAATATGTTAGTTGGTATTCTTCTGAGAAGTATCTTCTGTTATTAACTAGAAATAAAACACAGTTTTTCAAAAAAGGATAGTAAATTATTACTTTTATTATTCATTGTTTATTTTTCTGTTAAAATGTTAGAATAATAGTCATCTCTAATGGTGGCTAATCTGTTTTGTGTCCTCCTCCTTTTATTCTCCTCCACCCTCCCTCATGTTTTTATATTATCGCTATAAACTCATGGATATATATTTATCCAGTGCTTCACACTCATTTTCAGTTTTATTATTTTTTTGTTTTTGGAATTAACTCTTCATTGAATAAAATATCCTTTAGTTGACTCCTTAAGAGGACATGTACATATAGGATTTTTTCATGTTACTGTTTATTTATAACTTTTTTTCTACCCCAGAGGGGACATGTCTAGTATGAATTATTCTAGGGTTGGTTTTACCCAGAACACAGTATACCATTTTAATATACACAACCAGAACATTTTATGTCATAAAAATTTTTATTAAACTTTAGTTTTAAGTTCTGTTTCTTTAGAGGGTTAGGGAATTTTTTTTTTTTACTCTGATTCATTTTATTTCATTTTTTGCTTCATTTTCATGGTCTTGGCTCTATTTATTTATTTTTGTACAGCCAGTTGTACTATTTTTGACAACTTTATCGTTTTGCCATAAATTCTGAGTTGATTATCTTTTTTTTATTGTCCTCAAAGTTTTCTAAGCTCTCACTTTTAAATTTTCTATTGTTTGTCTATTTGTATTTATAATATTTAAATGTTTGCAAATGCCTTTTAATCATATTAATTTATGAGAGAGAACTATGTGACAGTTTATTTGTTTCTTTTGAGGGAGGAGGGTTGGATTTTGTCTGCTAGAGGTTTAATTTTTATGTTCTACTTTGTTTTTAAGTTAACTTTGTATGTATTTATTTTACCAGGATATGTTTTGTTTAATTTTTTCTTTGAATTCCACTAGCAGCCCTGGTATATTTATTATGTGTTTCTCCTGTTTTTGCTTATACAAGCTTAAAGTGTCTCCTGATAGTTTGATCTGATTCATAGAGATGACTAATTCAAATGCATTTCCTCATTTTGATCTTTGTGTTTTCTGGCCTTTCTCTTTTTGCTATGGAGAGAATTCCTATTCCATTACTATTCTGCTCGACCTCTGTGTGACAGCTGCAATATTTATTTTCTGCTTCTATGTTTTAATGATGTCCTCCTTGAGACTTCAGTATTGCAACTGCTAATCCTACTTTCAGGTCTTTTTTCTTGTTTATTTCCCCCTGAAATGCTACTCAGCCACTTCACTGCTCTAAAGCTGCTCTGTTATAGTGGAGGAGGAAATCTTTTATCCTACTAAACACATTTCTTTGAAATATTCTTTCATATTGAACTCATGGAGGAGTTCGAGCCTCATGCTCTCCAAATCTCAAATAAATTGACTGTTATATGAATACCACTCTTTCCATTTCTGCTTTCAATTTTCTCAGAGGCATTCTACTAACCTTCAAATGTTATCCTCAAGTACCGATTCTCCTTCTGTCAGATCCACCTTTCAGTTCATCTACTCTGTGTACACAAGGCATGTGCTTTACTTTGAGGTTTCCACTGTATCTTTCTTCACATGTCTTGGTAGTTGAGGGAACTGAAAGTTACAGCAGAGGCTTATAACTTGTTAATGATCGTTTGTTCGGGGTTCAGAATTGTAAGAAAAATTCGGATCTTATGATTATCACTGTGGGGCTTTTTCTACTATACAAACCTGCTTCATTTAATTAGTGACAGTATGTATAATGGTTAAACATTACATACACCTAGGTGCTCTTCCTGACCCTACCATTATCTAGTTGTCCTTGAGCATATTACATACTCAATGATGTCTCATTTTTTTATCTATAATATTATAATAATATTTTCTAACAAATTTTAATTGAAATTCTTATTAGGTGAAACCATAAAAATTTCCTGAAATTCAACTGTTTTTACCCGAATGGCAAGTATGGTGTTTACTAAATATTCAGTATGCATTAGGTATCATTTTCATCAAATGTTATCAACAAATGATCTACAGTCATTGGTGAGTAAGAGTGTGCTAATGCTAACAACTTTTAAGATTTCCATCTCTTAGATAAAGAAACAGGACAAAGTGTTATAAAATAGCATTAATTTTTACATATTACTAAATATATTTCATTCTTTGTTTTTTATCTAAGATAATATCTTCTCTAGCTTTTATCTTTACAACAGAAAATAACCTTGCAATAATTATGAATATTCCTAGTGCTTTTAAAAATATTTTATTTTAAGTGTATTTAAAAGTATTTTGAGTTATGAGTTTATAAAGTTGAAAGTCAGTGCTATTTCTTGGATTATTCATTAATGTAAATGAATCTCATAGAGAAAAATTATTAGTATATAAAGCCCATTGCTTGCCATAGAAAATCATCCCATGATTGTGCTATAATTTCAGCAAACAGGTGTGAAATAGGCAAGCCCTTATCTAAGAAACAATTTTTGGTGGGTTTTACTATTGTAATTATAATTTACCTTGAATGTAGGGCATAGCCACCTACATTAAGACCATGTCAGCAAAACTTTTTGATAAAAGAATAGTTAATGTTTTAGGTTTGGAAGGATGTATGATCTCTGTTATGACATTTTTAGAGCAAAAAAAATTATATATATATATATAATTTATATATATATATAATTTATATATATATATAATTTATATAAATTATATATATATATAAAATTATATATATATAAAGTGTTTGTGGCTGTTTTTTTAAAAAAATAAAAAACAAAAAACAAAAACAGGCAGCCAGCTAAATTTGTCATACAGGCCATAATATGTGGACACAAGAGTGAAGAAAGATTACATCCCTTTGTCTGAGAGCTGATAAAGATGTGGACTCTAAAACTAAAAAAGAACAAAAGTGTGGGAGTAGATAGGTACTTAGTGACACTTTATGTTGGATAAGTACTAGATAACAGGTATTTGTAAAGGGCCTCTCATGTTGCTGAAAACACATACATAGTTTTGGTGATACAGTGAGATGAAGGCAAAGAAGCATATGCAGGGCTGTAGATTTTCAAGAATCCAAATAAACTTGCCTATTTAAGAAATTTGAGTCTTTAGAGTATGTCACTAACATTCTCGATTAAAAATTAGTTATGAAGCTGGAAGCATCATTTATACATAACTTTTGCAAAGCTGCCAGTTTAGTTTCAACATATGTGTAAGAATAATTTTATTTTGTATATGACCTATAAAATTATATTTGAATTATTTAAATTACAATTATTTAAATAAGGTTACATGCTACATAGAAAGGAGAAACTCAAATTGATTTTATGGACATGAGCACATATTCTAGAAAGTTAGAGATCTTTTTTCTCTTTTCCACTTAACATAGCTACATTTGGAAATAATTACATAAGTGAATATGGGACTAACAGACCTTCTTTCTATTTTTTTTTACTAGAATAATGTGAATATCAATTTATAAGTTTTGAGGTTGTATATAAACAAAATAGTCATTATTTGGAGAAATGATTACAAAAAATAAAATTTTTTTTCTGATGTCTGAGATAATAATTGTTTGAAAATTATGGTATGAACCTTGGATGCCAGTAAAGGAAAACACAAAATAAAATAAAGCTCTTCTGTTTTTATTTAAATTGTGGAGCAATAGCGTTTTCTGATATGTTAATTATACCTCTGTGTTTCAGCCTTCAAGCTTCCCAGTAATTCATTAAATATTATTTTAATGGTTTCAAACAGCTATAGATCCAGAGTGATTTGGTACCTATTGCCAAGAAAGTTTCTGAAATGAATTAATACAGAGAATTCTTCACTGAATAATAAGAAAAGAATGGATGGCATTAATAGCTTATAAAATTTAAAAATGATCCCAAACCAGAGTATCATATCATTAAAATAAGGTCCATGTGTGTGTGTATATATATATATATATATATATGTATATATATATATACATATATATATATATATACATACATATATACATAAAACAGTCAGTCATAAGATACATGTATACTTTGCTTAAGTGTATTATTCACTAAATTAGTAATCCTTTTCATTTGTTGTAAAAATTGTATCAAGAAACAAAATTATTTTAGGTCTCACCTACCCTATCAGCTTCTTCCTTTGTAATCCAAAAAAGTTTAAACAAAATGTGTTATGTTTGAAACTAATAATCAATGTTTAGTAAATTATAAAGTTATAAAATCCTAAAAGTGCTAAAAGTAATATAAATATTTTTATTAGAAAATACAAATAATATAACAGGATATTTATTTAGAAAAAACCTGGAGGACTCCATAGGCACAGCATTGATCTGTAAGCTAGACTTTAATTTAGGAAATGCTATTTGTACTAAGTAACTACTGAGAGCTTTGGTCATGGTAGGTTGTGAGGATACAGAGAGAGAAAATTTTGCCATAAAGAAGTTAATACAATAACTAACTATAGTAAAACTGTGAAGAAAAGAACATGTTTAAAAACAGTGTAATGTGAAGGCTGTGATAAAGTTACATGTAGGATAATGCTGACATCCAATAAAGATAAGATGTGGTAGAATGACTTATAAAAAGCCATTAGGATGTATTCATTTAAAGTTGGTCATGCTGGAGTTACAAAGAGCCCAGGAGAAAAGGATGCATTTTAATTTTCTAGGCTTCCACAAGAATTAAGCAGGCTAACCCATGAAGAGTTTAGCACAGTGCTGAAATATAGTAGGTACTCAAGAAACATCAAGTCATGTTATGCCTTGTCACTTATTATTTTTTTCTCTCTTCCCCAATATAGTATAGTGCCTTATACATAATAGCTGTTCAGTTTAGTAGTTGACTAGTAAATAAACAAGAAACCTATAGTAATGCATTTTAAATTAATCTGCAAAGAAAAAGAAATAGTAATTGTGTTAACATTTTATTTATTTGTGTTTCAGAAGAGCGTTTGCTGGTACATTATTTCTATTTCCCACCCACGTCCACTGGGCATATGTTCTGAGACCCCCAGTAGATTCCTGAAGTTGTTAATGGTACTGAACCCTATATATGCTATCTTTTTTTCAATACATACATACATACCTATGTAAAGAAGGAATGTAAAGAAGAGTCAGTGAAGATGGGAGAAAGCAAGGGGAGTATTGTATCACAGGATAGTTAACAGACTTATGTGTTCCCTTAAGGGTGGTTAAGCCTCTGAAAGGTCTGGAAAAGGGAATTATTTTGGCATTTCAAAGGTGTGTTAACCTAGGTGCACAAGTACAATGGGCAAGAGCTTGCTTAAGACAGAGATAAACATTTTACTATGCCTAGAGTGTGACTACCCACCAAGATCTGCCCAGTTGGGAATTTATGATCAGATCACTCTATGAGGTTTCTTTCCATAAAATTCCTTTTTATTCCACACTAAACTCACCAAGAATATTTCCAATAATAATATTGACTTCTCACATAGTTTGTACTGACAGAGGACTAGGAAATCAGCATAGAATTGGCTCATATATTTTATCAAGGTAAATTAATGAATTGGCATTCTGCTATTAATTCAGTATGCCTAATTCATGAACTGAGGAAATTGAAGTATACATCATGCTTACTTAAAAGGCAAAGGTAAAGTATTATACTTTTGAGGTATAAAAGAGTCAGTTACTTCTGAGCATGTAAAATAAGCTTAATCATTTCTTTAAAATAAGTCTTCAGGTACCAGTACTTGCTTCCATTTTTAGTCTTGTCCATATGAACCTAAAGCAGCCACTGGATGAAGTAAAGTTGAGCCCTAAAAAGTGGATGGATAAAGGTACTTTTGGCCTCTCACAGACTTCAATTACTGCTTGCATGGCTATTTTTAGAAAGTCTAGTGCTTAGAGTAGGAAAAAATATCCTTAATGATAAAATAACCAAGTTCCATTTAATAGCATAGTACTCAACTTAGAACTATGCAATCGACAAGACTATATATGTATAACTTTGTCAAATAGTGATCAATAGAATTTATCAAAGTAATTTCTCAGGTAGAGAAAAACTGAAACACATTAAAAAGTTACACAGTAAATTTCTCCAGTTTTTTACAAGTTGAGAGGACCTTGCTCATCTGTTTGACTTTGACTCATCCTGCTCTGTCTTATATCTAAACATCTATCTGTTAGATTTCTAAGAACAAAGATAAGATAGCCCCCTTCATCCTTTTAACTCAATATTTTGTTGCTAGTTACTCCTTTTGAAACACTTTTATTGTTATTGTCACACTTCTCTGGAAGTGAAGAAATATAGTCAAGTATGTCTTTTTCTGTATGCTTTTTAAGAAAAATGCACTAAAACTTGGTGCTGCAGTAAAACTGAAAAGGTACTCTGAGGAAGATTCCACTGATGCACAGTGTATTAGAAGGATTGTTTCTTATGCAGCAGGGAGTCAAACTTCATGACAATACAGATGTGAAAAAAAGTAATCTTTTCTGTTTTCCATGACTGAGCATATTCATCTCTGGTGCCCCCAGATAGGCTAAATGGTGTAAAAACAAACAAAAATAAATTTAAAAAGTAAATTGATCCAAAATTTATCCATTCAAGTTATCTCAGTCTTTTCTAGTTTGACATGGTCATTTAAAAGTAAACTTGGTTTTGTTTAGATAAACGAACAGACTTTCAGGTTTTCTCTATTCAGTCCCCTCCACCATAACCTACCTCCCACCCCCCCACACACACACATATACCCATGTGTACACATCCTAGCACCATACATCACATTGATAAAATTTTGACCTCATCTGGTGATATATGGAGCTAAGAGAAGCTCATATTACAAGATAAGCTGGGAAAACAGGGATTTCTTCAGTGTTTTTGCTGACTTCTTTGACTTCTGACTGAAATGTAGACTGGAGTGGTCTTTAGTCAGCAGCTTCTGTGTTTATGGATTAGTTACTGAAAGGGCACAGCTGGCATAAACTGTATAGTCTCTGCTTATATAATGCCTGGTGATTGGACCTATAAACTTGGACAGTTTCTCTGACTGGACTTTCGTTGGTTCTGCTGGTCCAATGCTTAACCATTTCATACACCCTGGACTTACCTTGGGCTTGCTATCAGTTTATCCCTCAACAAAAGATATCTCTAGCAAATCTGCTGACTTACAATTCACAGTAACCTTTGAATACCACGATGTGTATAGAGGCATACAGATTATTTTCAATGCCAGATGCAGTCTGCAGGGAAATAGAGCTAACATTTTATCAAGCCCTTTCTCAGTCTAAACACATGATTTCACATTTTGATTCTGCCATGATTACCTATGGTTATAGAACATTCTAGAAGATCAGAGTTTTAAATGTTTTGTTGTCAACACTCCCTTTTACTTATGTGGGATCTTAATTCTCAATATCCAAAGACTCACTCTATGGGCCTTTATTCAATTGAGTAGGCTATGGATTTTTCTCAGAAACATAAATACAATTTTAACTCTGATTTTGTCCCCTCTTAATGTTTCCTTTTGGCTAAACTACCCAGTGTCAAGAAAGGCTTTACTTCTTTCTGTGGAATAGCAACTTTCTTTACATCATATCTTTTACCCTGTCTATACCAGGGCTAATAGTAAAGTGGTTTACTCAGTCTGCCACACTTTCCTTTTTTCTGGACAAGACAAACTCTTTGGAATTTAGAGAAATTATTTTATTCTCAGAAAAGCCTCATTCTCAAGATTGTGCTCTTGCTTAAGATTCAAAACTTCTGATTAGAATCTCAACCTGAGCACTGACACCTTTATACCAAATTGTATTTACTCTGCCCATAAAACAACAGATATCACTGAGACAGAGGGTGTTGAGTCACAGAAAGATAAGATTTACAGAATATGAAAACTGTATTTGCTTTCTATTTCAAATGCATGATATTCATTAACATACTCTTTCACATACTGTAGTCATATGCTGGCACTTTTTTCAGTAGCACTTGATATGTGATTTGTTATTGGATGGGAAGTATATATGTTCAAGTTATACCATACCAGGGGCAAATCATTAAACATCTCTAAGCTAAAATTTTGTTATGAATTAAATGGCTATAAAAATAATACCCATTTCCTATGACTTTTGTAATATTAAATGGTATAATTTGTGCAAAGAACTTACTGTATATGTTCCTCAATAAAAAGTGATTAATGGAGATGATGATGATGATGATGATGATGATGGTGATCATGTATCATAAACTCTGACTCATTATGTGTTGTTATATTTGTCAAGATGATGGGATTTAATTAAGAGACCAAAGAAAATCACAAATGGCTTTCGACAAAGTAGCTTAATTAAATCATGGAGAAAAGTGTGTGCATGCACTAATTTGTACAAGAATCTGAAAAGTGGCAAATGGAGTCATAGCCAACTAATTCTCACTTAAAGTAGGGAAAGAAAAATATTTCGAAGAATTATTGACCCAACAGTATGTACTAAAGCAAGTTTAAAATTCAGAAATTAAAATACAATAAAAACTGTACACTATTAAAGAAATGTTGACAAACTTGGAAAAACCTTATTTATGATATCTATATCTACTTTCAGAAGTGTTATGCCAAGAATAACTTAATTACAGTACTATCAAATTTGTAGGTGAAATCTAGGATCCAGAGGAAATTATTATTTTCCTCATTTTTAACAGAATATTGATGGACCAACAAGTTCAACATAGAAATACAATATAATTTCTATAGTATCTGCCTACTACATATAGTTTCTGCCCTAACCCCAGGAATCTTTGAATATGTTACCTTATATAGCAAATAGGCATTAATCTTGCAGATAGAGTTAAGGTTGCCAATTAGCTGACCTCAAAATAAGATTGTCCTAGAATATTCAGATGGGCCCAATGTAATTACATGGGACTTAAAAGTGGAAGAATGAGAGGCAGAGGAGAATGTTAGAGTAATACGATATGAAAACAATTTTACCTGATGTTGCTGATTTTTGATGGATGCTGTGAGTCCAGGAATCCAGGAAGCTTGTAAAAGGATTAGCAATAAAACAGATTTTCTCCTTCAGTTTCCATAAAAGAACAAGGCTTTCCTTGCTGACAACTTGAGTCTAGTGAGACCAGCGTTTGATATTTAACCAACAGGTTGTAAGATGTCAGTATATAATGTTTTAAATCACTAAATTTATGATATTTTTATAGTAAAATAGAATACCCAAGAAAAAGGAAACCATGTGACTGCACAAAAACTTGTACATATTATTATGCATAGTAAATCAAAATGGAAACAAGTCAAATGCCCATCTATTGATAAATGGATAAATGTAATGTGGTATATCAACACAAGAGTATATAATATAATGATAAAATGAATGGGTGTGCATGCTACAAAATGAATAAATCTTGAAAACATTATGCTAGGTGAAAAAAACTAATCATAAAAGACCATTAATTACGAGTCAAAATATGTGCCATATCTTGAAGAGATAAATGTAGAGAGACAAAAAGTAGATTTGTGGTTGCCTAGAACTGAAGGACTTGAGGGGAAATAAGAAATAACTACTAATGAGTACAGAATTTCTTTTTTGAATGAAGGAAATATTATAAAATTAACTGTGTTAATGGATACCACCTCTATGAATATATTAAAAAACATTGAATTATGCATTATAAATTGGTGAAATGTAAGGTATGTAAGTTAAACAATGTGAGCAAAAATGCAGAGGAATTATATGGCAAATATGTGCATAATCCTGAAGAGGGAGTGTAGGAAACATGACGAAAAATAGTGAAATATTAGGTCAGAATGTTAATATGTTAGTAGAATGTGTATTGTAAAACTGCCAAAGTAAGAGAGTTTATGTTTTATTTTTCATATAATTTGAAACAAACAAAAGTTTTCTGAGGAGAGAAAAATTGTAGTAGTGGAGGTGGACATGGCAGTGATTTTAGGATCTAACTAAATTTTAATAATGCTAATGCATTTGAAGAATGTATGTATGTATGTATGTATTATTCAATTTGTTGGGGTAACATTGGTTAATAAAATTACATAAATTTCAAGTGTATAGTTCAATAACACTTCATGTTTATAGTGCATCGTGTTTACCACCCAAAGTTAAATATCCTTCTGTCATCGTATATTTGACCCCCTTTACCATTATTTACCTCCCCACATTCCCTTCTTTTCCTCTGGTAACCACTAAACTGTTCACTGTGTCTATGAATTTTTGTTTGTCTTGTTTGCTTGTTGCGTTCAGCTTTATACCCTGCATATAATTGAAATTATATGGTTTTCAACTTTTTCTTTCTTATTTGTTTTGCTTAGCATGATAATCTCAAGAAACAACCAGTGCCCTTTAATAGATGACTGGATAAAGATGTGGTACATATATGCAATGAAATATTACTGAGCTGTAAGAGAAGATGAAATGCTGCAATTTGCGACAACATGAAGGGTGTATTTTAAGTAACTAAAATCCATTATAAAACGTGGTCTTAATGTCTTGAAACATGGATGAATACACATATTGAATAGGTTTCAATAGAAGATTTGGTTGATGTACTGTCTCTTGACATACCAATGCATAGTTTAGGGTACTCTCAAAAGTTTCATTGAACATAGGATATTAATGCAGGATTTTTATGTATATCTGCATAAACATCTGTGCTATGTTGCTTAAGATAATTTTTGTATCTCATTTTTACTGAATGTACTGTGCTTTTAGCACATGCCAGAAAAAAAATGGGAACAGTTCAAAAATTTTTTCTACATTTCTAGACTTTATAGCCATTCTATTGATAACACATCACTATTAATATAATCTCACCCTATAGCCACACAACTATTTTATGATCCTCTCTCATATCATGCTTTTTAAATTACTTTTAAATTTGGAGATAAGTTTTGGTTAGTACAAAGATTTAATCTGTGCCTTTTTAACAGACCTTCAAGGAAGAAACAAATAACAGAATAGAAAATATCTCATAGATTGTTAAATACTATCAAAATCAAATCACATATTTACTTACTAATAGCAAATTGATTATCTAAAAATCATATTTGCAATTAATGTATAAAATGTTACTTTAGAAAGTCAGTTATCATTATGTGCCACTACAGTCATATTTTGGTTGTCTTTCTATATCTTAATTCTTTGTTCTAATGTGTGTTGCAATAAGAATTTGAATAAATTTACATATGTGAGTAGTATCAATATAACCTTGGTACTTCCTAAACACAGGAACAAGTGCTAAAGCAGTTGTCTGTGGATAAGGATTTGATTTTACTTTATACAACTTTCAGAGTTGTTTCAGAGTCAATTTAAAAGTAACACTGCAACAATATAATAACAGATGTTCACTGGTGAAGCTTGCACACAGAATCCATAATTAAAATATCCAATTAATATTGCTCACCTGTGGTACATGACTTTAAAAGAGTCTGTTTTTTAAGGGATTTTACCAAGATTGCCTTAGCGGGAATAGGTTGCTAATCAAGGGAAGCAAGTAGATTTGTTAAGTCTAAAGCAGGCAATTGATTTGATGCAGATTTCCTATATCAAAAAATTTTTCAAGGATAGAACAGTGAGTTCTCTTCTCTTTTACTTTGTGTCTCTGTGTGCATGTGTCAGGTAGTACAAGGTGAACTTGAATTTTATAATTTACCCTTCAAGAATAATCAAGTTTTTCTATTCTACACCTGCTGCTTTCAGCAATTGATAAGAAGAGAGGTCAGGACCAGAAAGCAACATATAAAACACTTATTTAAATAAATAAAAATTTCCACCATCGTCTAATTCATCAAAATCTTCAGTTCATAACTATTTGTAACTATTCAACTTTTTGTGATTAATTAATTATATACAGTTTAAGTTTAATGTGAAGACAGACTGATTTTTAAGATGCTACTGTATTCTCTGTTGCAAAACTTGGAACAATTCCTGATTTTCTATTTGCTGAATGATTCTGGACAATGTCCTAATGAACTAAGGAAAACAAATGATACAGGATACATTAAATGCTTTCTGAAACTACAAAGCATGGTACATATTTATGGGTTATTTTAAAACTTGCAAAAAATGTAAAAGGCTGTATAGTCACAAAAAATGGGGACTATCCTGTACAAGTGCCACTTGCTAAGCGATTGTGCCACTGGAGGTCCAGGGGAACTATCCAACAGTTGCATCTTTATTTCTTTCTCTATCTCAATATCAATTTATCTTAAAATTTATGGTAGACTACAGTGATTCCCAGCCACTTATAGATTGTGGTCACGTAGAATTAATACTATTTGTAAGGCACGTTTGAAGTAAATGGGCAAGGTCACTTACACTCAAGTTGATCATCTGCTCTGGGGAATTGAGTAGATCAATAATTTAGCACAGCCAGAATCCATCTGTGGCCCACTAGTGTGAGGCAGAAACTTTTCCCTGTGTATAAAAATATCCTGTGGATCCTGATTTCAAAGGTTTGGTGTAGGGTCCAGAAATCTGCACTTCTAAGCATTACTCCATGGGATTTAACACCACACTTGGAGCGATGCATGTGCTAAGTTAATTGTTGCTATACAATTGAATGGACAAGTAATAAAGTTCTTTCTAGAACCCAATTGAGAAAGTCATTTCAGACTAACATTTGCCAATATCAAGTTAAAGTAGCATGGCAAAACAAATAGCAATTTAAGATCAGAAGACCTGGTTTACCTTTCAGTTGTGAAAATTACTGTGATTCTAGCGATATCAATTAATCTGTCTTTGCCTTTGTTTTTTGGGGGAATAATGGAAACTCTTCGAAGGGTCTTGGTGAAGATCGAGAGAGAATATTTGTGCAAACACATTCTGAATGCCTTATATTTGTCAGAAATTGTATTATTATTAATTATTATTATTATTCCATTTGCTTTGGAAGATAGAAGTTAATTTCTTATTTGAATGTTGGTGATTATTTTAAAAGCAACTGTAAAGTCATACAATGGTTCATTGAAAATAAGTGATTTCTGCTCAACAGAATATCTTTCAGAAAAACATTTGCAAAATGACAAGCAAAAATTTATCAAAAAGATTAAAGTCAGAGGATAATATAGCTCATCACTGTAACTTCATAACACTTTTTAAATGCTCATAAATAAGATTTCAAAATAATTTTATGTACCTAAAATTAACATTTAATTGTGACTTGATAAAGTGGGCCTATGGTTTGAAAATAAAATACTGCAGAGAAACAGAATGCAGTTCCAAAGGAAAGTGAGTAAATGTATAATCTATCAATCTTTTCAGTAGTGTTACTAATTCATAATTCGGACAGCAACACATTGCAAGTTATTCATAAGGGACAAAAATTGCCAAAACCTTCTATTACTCAATTAAAGAGTCTATATACAATTGATTACATCTGCCTTATTAAATGTTGTAACTTATTAGAAGATTTTTTCAGTCAAACAACAAATTATTTAAATTCCTACTCTTTATCAGGTATTTGGAGTTTAAAGAGAAACTCAGGCTCATATCTTAAAAAGCCTGCACTATTGATGAAAGATTAATATAATATTAATATGAAAATATAATATAAATAATATGATAAGTACAAGGATAGTAGTCTCTATGAGAATGACAAAGTAGTAGCTAGAGATTCCTTAAGAGGTCATCTGAACCAAATGAGAGGGGTCAAGGTAGACTTGCCAAAAAGTTTAGAATTGTGTTGAACTCAGAAAGTCCAGTAAAAGGAAGAGCAAGAGTAGACAAAGTGTAGAGGAAAACAGAAATTAAAAACAAATGAATG
Organism: Macroglossus sobrinus; assembly: GCA_004027375.1. Taxonomy (NCBI): domain Eukaryota; kingdom Metazoa; phylum Chordata; class Mammalia; order Chiroptera; family Pteropodidae; genus Macroglossus; species Macroglossus sobrinus. The sequence continues at coordinate 1,037,644 of PVKZ01000187.1, forward strand.
GAACAGGCCAGATATTAGAAAAGAAAAATGTTAGAAACTGTGGTGAACTGAATTCCCTACACAGTTCCAGGTGATTTTTGCCATGAAAACTTGTGAACCCACTGACATAGTATATTCTAATATTTTCAAAAAACACATATTTATACTTTTGTGTGACATTTTGTGTGACATTTTTATTTACAGTTTTGGCAACTAATCAAATGATTTTGTTCCTGCTGACCAAATCTGGCCCAATAGGCCATCTATTTAATCTCTGCTATAGTCAGAAACCATGATAAATCAAAGAAGATATAAAATAGTTTGGAATATAAGATCCATCAGGACTTCTAAAATGATTATGTAACTATGAACACTCATGTCTACACTAAAATCTGTCTCCAACTTCAGAAAACCGAAAGTATGTATGTAAGAAAAAAATATATGTGTATAGATTTGGGGTATAGAACTGGAACAAAAAAGATAAATGTTAGATACAAGAATATGAATTTGGACATTTTTCTGCATGAATTTGAAAACCTCAGTCCTCTAAACAGCAAAGAAAATTGAGAGGACTAGATACAAATATTTAATTCCTTTAGGTTATAGTTAGAAGTCCTTTACTATATCTTAGAAATATAGAAGAGGCATCCCTGGCAACATGAGTCTCAATGGAAGGTTTAAATTACACATAGACATATTAAGTGAAAGGCACAGCAGAAGAGGAAAAATCCGTTTATGAGAAGAATGAGGCTTTAGTGGCAGGCACTGTGTTTTAAGGCATTTATATTGTTATTACTAATGATATGATAGCCATCAGTCAATTGACTGTGGACCACTTTAATCCAAAATAATTCACCATTGAAACTTCAATGCCTAGATAGAGTTTCAAATTTGCTTTTCAGTTTTAAATACCTCTTGTTTGGAGGATAATTCTGTATGTTCCATTTTGATAAAAGTGCACACTTACTAAAAGATAACAGATCCACTGGGTTTACTCTGAGATTCTTACTCATCAATCTTATTTCCAAAATAGAAATTGTCAATTCACACAATGAGTTAGTGAAAACTTGTCTAATGGACTCTGCAAATTTTGTACTTGGTTTCCATGTTGAAAAAAAATAAAGTTTCTGGGGTGAAATTCCTTGAGAAGACCAAGAATGATACTAATTTGCATAAAGTCCTTTTCAGTAATGCCAGTGTTACACATTCTTATTTTTGGTGTCTATAAATATCTGGATGCCTCTAGTGTATCATCTTGTGCATATACACACTGAAGGGATTATTACTTTATTTTCCTTTCTCATGTCAGTCTGAAATAATGAATGACTTAAAAAATGACAAAATGGTAGAGAAAATGAGAAAAAGATAATTAGGTTATTCAATTCAAAAATGAGAGGAATATGAATGTTTGCTAATCATATTAGATGGTGGAATATTTGCATTTTATCCTTTGTATACTTTTGGAGAATTAGGGCTACTTTTTCCTCTTTAAGAAAGACAATGCTGAAAATAGTCCTAGAGATAACAAACAGAATGAACTGTAAAATTTTTCAAGAATTTTATTTTCTTTCTGAAATTTGTAGTTTATGAGCATTTCAGTGGTATCCCCAGTTGTACAAAATTTGTAACTCTGCGTGTTTATTTGGAAGAAAATCTTAGTTTATATATTACAAAATATTTCTTGCCATATATATGCAACTTATTGATTATATTTTATATGTCCTAGCTAAATGTATGTTATATGCTTATTGTCACCTAAGCATTAACCTTGTTCAGTATAATAGGCTTTCTTTCTGATCAGTTCTATTTATCACTCTTCCATCTGCCAAATGGATCTTCTAAATTATCTCCTGATGATCAGAAACTAACTCTATACTTATCTTCTTTCCACTTTTCTGGTTATTACTTTCTGTCATACACAGCCATCTTCCACTTGGGGCTCACCTATGTGGTAGCAAGCTTTATTTGCCAGAATGCAAGCCATTTACCAGTCTCAACACTTGAGAAAAATTCCAAGAATCACTTTCTTCCCAGTTTTACGATATAGCATAAATCAAGGGTTGTGACACTCTCTATTCAACTCAAATGGCAAATTTTCATCTTCTTTGCACTTGGCAAAAACCTATCAAAGGACTTCAAAAAATCAATTACATAATTGGAAAAGATATGGCATATAAATGACATGTGAGGTGATCTCAGATTTTAAGATGTATAATGATGGCTTCTGTTTTTCAGAATGGAAGACGATGGGAAAATGTATGATTTATTCTTCCCTCAAGATCAGTGCCTCAGCTTAAAAAAAAATAGACATGTTTATTTTCAACTTTATTTTTTATACTAAATCACCCTATTAAACTTGTTATTCACTTAAGGCAAACAATATATTTGCTAGATATAGATGTTTGCATAGATATCAGCTGGGGAATGTTATTACACTCTACCCACATTTGAACTGGAACTCAATTTTAGCTATGGTCACTTATATACCAAAAATGTATTAAAAAAGAAAACACGTAGAAGCAAAATTGTTTAGTGATTATGTAAGTGCACTTAGAGGTAGAGAAAACATGTTTTTAGATAAATGAAATAAATGGAAAATCGAGAGTCTCAAGGTATTGAATGTATATACATTCTGGCACCTTAAATAATGACTTAGAGTGTTTGAGGATGAAATAGAAATAGATAATTTTATCTGGTTTTAAAGTAGTTTGTCCTTGAAATATACATGATTTAAAAAAATTGTTCAAATTACACATTTTCGTATAAAATTTTCTATTAGTGTTTACACTTTATGTAGACCAGGGTCTATATAAATCACTAGATAACTATTTCACATAGGCCGGCATTTCTCAAAATGAGACTCTCAGAGCAACTGCAACCATATCACCTACCAACATTTCAACAAAAAGGGCATTTTTCCAGAGTCCTCTGCTTCACACAATGAATTCTTATTTTATATGTAATCTATGAATTAGTTAATGAGTACATGATTTTTCCCACCTTCCTCAGAAAGAAAACTTTAAAGATTTACATATCTGTGAAAGCCTATTTTATCTCATGGAGTCCTTTATCCATACAATTTTGAAGGGTTTTTTTCTTACACACATTTACATCATTAACATCTGAAACAGTGTGAATAAATAACTTACAGCTTCACAAGGCAGAAAATTTTATTGTATGGCATGTCTGCTGGCTTTTTCCTTCTTTACAGTTAGCTTAAATTTACTGAATAGTATCTCATTTTTTTTCTGTAGAGTGACCTTAAGTAAATCTTCCTTCTTGACAGTATTACAGATATTTGGAAACACCTGTCAGGAGTTTTCACATTATTCTCTCTACCAACCTAAGTATTTCTAATGCTTTAAACAGCAGTTATATTAGCAAATCAAGAGGCCTAAAGACTGTCTAGTCTTATATGTGACTAGTCTCAGAGAAGATAAACAGCAATTTGCCATTATTTACATATCCAGGTAGTAAAAGAGTTGAGATTGAAAACCAGATTGTATCTTTTAAATGGCCTATCACTATAGAATGAATTCAGATTTGATCATGCTTTTATGTAAACTACATATATACTTAGTATTTTGGAAGGCTTCTTAGGTGGAATACTCCAAAATTTCTGAATATACTCTTAACTGTGATTAGTAAAAGAAAGATGATAAAAGTGCTATAGAGTGTTAACATTGATCACGTGCTGTTTAATACATTTTTTTTTTTTACTGCCTAATTTAAGGCTTCTGTAAATAACATGGAGCTTCCCCTCACTTGTCTCCATTAATTTCTGGCAATTGAATACAAAACCATTACAAATGATGGGGATACTCATTCTCTGTTTTCTGTGACCTGCGATTCTCCCAACCTGATTCTACCCCAGAGTGATGTGATTATAGAGTTGTCTTTTTAAGACAGTAAATTTATGGATGATGAAATGCAGGGCAATAATTATAAAGAGGATTTATTAGACAAAATAAGGCAGGGTCTATAATAAATCTCATCCCTTGCATATTATTTGACTTTCTACTTATGTAGATCTTTAATTGCCATATATTGTCTTCCAAATGCTTAATTAGATAATAGGACTTCCTGACAGTTATAACTAAGATCATTCAAAAGAAAACTGATAAACCCTCTTTAGATTAGGAAGCTTGTCAAAGATAGGATAAGTCTATCTCTTGAATGTCTTTACTCAGTTTTCCTGCATTATCTAGGTATACACATTTCTCTCTCTCTCTGTCTCTCGTTCTCTTTCACAGACACACACACCACCACCACCACCACCATCACAGTGCCAAACCAAAGCAAACTCACCAAATGAAACTCACAATACATAGCAGAATTCAATTTCAAACATTGCTTAATGTCAGTTAGAAGTTAAGAGCTCAATTTATTCAAAGACTGGGAAGGAAATAATGTGAAGATAGGTAGAATAAGTTTATACACATTGCAGTTCACCTGGCTCTGTTCTTCATGTATTAGAGAACTGTCTAAAAGTCTTAATCTCCTCAAAGAGGACATTTTATTTACGGTAAGAGTGGGCAAACATTTTTCAGCCTCTCTAAACTTATTGAATTGTATGTGTTGGTTTTTGTAAGCAGCTATTCTCTATTGAAAGTCTCCTTATAGAACTATATAAACTCTTAACTTTTTTTCCCAAAAAAGTTAATGCAGTATTTTAAAAATCAAAATTAATGCAAAATGTACACAAAGAGCAAAATATCAAAACTTTAAATAAAGCTCTCTTAACGTCTTGGTAGTGGACATGCTATCCAGACTGAGGAAGACCCAGAAACTTCAGGGTCATGCAAGCCATGTCCACCACTGCATCAACAATCACCAGAAAAACCTTGGAGGCTGAGGTAATACTGGTGCATGCATCACCACAGGATCAACTTTGACAAATATCACCCGGGTTACACTGGGAAAGTTGGTGTGAGGCATCACTACTTAAGGAGGAACCAGAGCTTTTGCCCAGCTGTCAACCTTGATAACTGTGGGCCTTGTCAATGAGCAGACATGGATAAATGCTGCCAAAAACAAGACAGGAGCTGCTCCTATCATTGATGTGGTGTGATCAGGCTACTACAAAGTTCTGGGGAAGGGAAAGCTCCCTAGCAGCCTGTCATGGTGAAGGCCAAATTATTGAGCAGAAGAGCAGAGGAGAAGATGAAGAGTATTGGGGGATTGTGCATCCTGGTAGCTTGAAACCACATGGAGGGAAGTTCATTAAATGTTCACAAGTGCTAAAAAAAATACTTTAAATAAAAACAGAACCATATTACTTATTTGTTCTTTTGTGTCAGGCTCTAATCTTGGCATTGACCCCTTTGTTTTTTTTGTTTTTGATGGCCTATTAGATTTTTTTTTTCTTATCTTTTTTTCCCTGACTTTGTTGAGATGTAATAGACATATAACATTGTGTAAGCTTAAGATGTATAAGACAATTTTTCATATCACTGGTAAATATAACTAATATAACATTTCTGTTATAATGTTTAAATATATTAGGATGAACACTCTTAATTTTTTGCTAGCATTATAGTGCTGTGCAATGGCACTCACTATATCATGATAAACAGGACATCAAAAGGTTCTGGATAAAAATAAAAAGAAATTAATGTTCTTAAAACTTAGAGTTAACACCTCATTTGTTCTTTTCATATCCTATACTGATAGAATTAATAGTATTTTTTTATTATAAACATAGTTTGCTATAGTTAAAGACCAATGTATGATTAACAACTCAACAACAAATAACAAACAATCCAATTAAAAAATGGGCAGAAGTCTGGAACAGATACTTCTCTAAAGAAGAAATGCAGATGGACAATAGACGCATAAAAAGATGCTCAAGTTCACTAATCATCAGAGAAATGCAAATTGAAACCACAATGAGATATCACCTCACACCTATCATGATGGCTATCATCAATAAATTAAAGACCAACTATTGGTGAGGATGTGGAGAAAAGAGCATTCTCATACATTGTTGGTGGGATTGGTACAGCCATTATGGAAAAGAGTCTGGAGGTTCCTCAGATAATTAAAAATGGATATACCTTTTGACTCAGCAATTGAACATCTGAGTATTCAAAGAAAACCAAAACAATAATCCATAAAGGTCTGTGCACCCTGATATTCATGGCAGCACAATTTACAATAGCTAAGATATGGAAGCAACCTAAATACCCATCAACAGATGACTGGATAAAAAAGTTATGGTTCATATATACAATGGAATTTTAGTCAGTCATTAAAAAAATGAAATCCTACCATTTTCAATGACATGGATGGACCTAGAGGTTATGCTGAGTGAAATAAGTAAGAGAAAGATAAATACTATATGATTTCACTTACATATGTAATCTAAGAAACAAAAAGAACAAATTAATCAAAAACAGATTCACAAATATAGAGAACAATATATGATGGTCAGAGGAAAGAGGGTAGTGGAGACTGGAAAAAAGAAGTGAAGGGTTAAAGAAGTTGATAGATGATCACGGGGATAGGGAGCACAGCACAAGGAATGCAGTTAGCATTAATATATTGACTAGATGAAAAACCAGAATTGATATGTTGCAATTAGGGGGATGGTTCTATAAACTATGTAAATGTCTAACCAATATTCTGTATACTTGAAACTAATAAAATGAAATAAAATAAAATGGTAAACTGGATTATTTTTGTGCTGTGAGCCTCCCTTTTTCCCACAAGAAAATATATAAAGTTAAGTACAGAATAATCGGGAGGTACAGCCATAACACTGGAGGTAAGGCCAACGTCTGAAGGTAAATGTTTCTCCTGCAATAGAGAAATCATGACTGTTTTTTTTTTTCCTGTACCCATGTTTTCTCTATGTTCTTGTTTCTATAATTCTATTATTTTTTTTCTTGTCCTTTCTCTAATCACTTAGTAAACTTAAGGTAATAATAGTGTAAAGAATTAGGAGAGATTTGTAGTAAGTTCTACATTTCACTTCCGACTCATGTATTTGTATGAGTCAGGGCAGTGGAGTGGTTAAGAGACTGTGCTCTGGTTTGAATCTTGCCTCTATCATTTTCAAGCTGTGTAATGCTAGCAAAGTGAACCTATCTCTACCTAATTTTTCTTTACCTGGAATATAAATTATAGCAATCTCATAGTTTTATGGAGAAAATTTTATAGTTTATGTTTGAAAACTGCAACATTTTTCTCTCTTTGGCTCTCTTTTCACAGTTGATATTTTCTCTAAGGAGAGAAGAGTGATCAAATCCTTTTACTATCTTTTGAACATGTACATTTAGCCATATCTCAAGCTCTTATTATTTATATTTACCAATTGATACTCTTCTTAAATCAGCTTTATTTTAGGATTTCTGTCACAGCCAAAAGTAGTCCTGATATAATATGGTGAAGTTTAGACTTGTAAGAGAACATGTCTCTTTCTCCAAAAGTAACCATTGTGAGATATGAGATCTTTATATAAAATCTGTGCTCATGGAGTAAAATGGTTCCTCAAAACCTGAATGACTACCAAACAACAACAAAAAAAATGGAAGACTCGGTAATTAGGTACTAAAGCAGGTGTTGTACTTCATTCTTTCATCATTATTGTTTATTATTATTATTATTATTATTATTATTAATTATTATTATTAATATTATTTTTCCATAGCCCTCAATCAATTCTGCTTTATTACTTGACCACTCTTCCCACCTCTGACATGTCTTTGTGTTCCCTTCTTTCTGACTAGTCTAATTTACTGTCAACTGACCAGTCCCAGATACCCATGCTCTATGAAGTCTGATGAACCCTTATTACATTATATAGTTTAATTTATTATTGAGAATTAACCTCCAAGAACCCCATTTCTGCCGTTACTATATTTTTACTTGTTTATTCATTCACTTATTTATTTAATAGGTAGTTAATATCTTATTTATTCAATAAATATTTAATAAAGACCTATATTTTTGCATGTCCTATGCTGGATATTCAGAATAAAACCAGTGAAAAATGACATTAACTACTATCAAGGGATTTTTAGCAAAAAAAATATTTTAGTAAAATAGCTAAATTTTCATTATGGTTAGGTGTTCTGATATAGAGTAAATATATGGTACACAGGAAGTATATAGAATACCAGTGAAAATACTGAAAAGTGGAGGGGGCACTTAGTGTGTGTGGAGGAAGGGTTGCTTTCTTATTCATCTTCTTATCAGTATATTTTGTAAAATAAAAACAAAGGAGGAAAGACATGTATAACTATACTTAGTGAAAATCAGAGATTTCCAGAATTACTCTTTTGGAAACATACCTAGAATATATTTGCAATATATTTAGCATGTTATTAATAATTACTTTAATCAATTTTGGCTTCATTGTTTGGTAATTATATTCTGTTCCCCATAAAGAAAAATATGCATTTGAATATAATTAAGTAGGCAATGATATACCAATGTACACTCAGGAAAGAAGTCATCTCTTCTCTTTCCTCTGTGACTTTTGTCATGAAGAGAGAATGTGGAGTGATGATGTACCTATAAAAAGCAGAACATAAAAGGCTACATGGTCCCCTGTGGGTCCATTAGGTTTGTAGCCTATCTAGTGCAATGGTAGTCACATTTATAGAATATTTGCTATTTTCCAGATAATATGCCCGGTTCTGAAAAGAAAACAATTATTAGAGCATTCTCTCTGCATGATAGGGCCTAAGAATCTCATGAGGAAATAAACATTTTTGTAACTTATGGCCCACTTTACTGGCAGTATAATCTAGAGTCTGTGCTGTTTCAGACATAGAGATTGATGGTGTCATTTTGACATTTTTCGGAAAACAAAAAAAAAAAGCTTTCTGCCCTATGCATATGACAGAAGGAGAATGAATGTTCTTATGACAGAAGAGAAAATATCTAATAATATTCAATGTAAAATTGTCAGTTACTACACACATGTCTGGTAGTAGATTATACCAGAATGTGCTTTTATAAATCAATGTCCGTTTTCTTTTATATTTCCATAAATATTTTGTACCCTCTTTAACTCTCCTTCAGGTTAATCCAAGCAAAGTGACAACAAGATGATGGAGGAAGACCACATTTAAAGAATAGTTAAAGGCCTAGCATTGTGCTAAGAATTTTATATACACTATCTTTTGCAATTTTCACACAAATCCAGGAGTCTTAATTTTTAAATTAAAAAGGAAAAAAAACAAACTAAAACTTGAAATCTGAAATATGTATGCACTTATATAAGCATGTATTTGCTTATTTATCTTAACTTGAGCTTGGTCAAATTACTAGCTATTTTTGAATGGACGTATATTTTAATTATTGCCGTTGAAATTAAAGTGGGAAGAAAACTAACATGATGTAATCAATTTCTGCCCTTACCTCCGTAATAGCAGGGCTGTGTTTTAAAGAAAACTTCCAGAGAATAGACACCTAGGTCTTCCACTGTTTATAATGCTGGTGCAGACTTTCAATGATGTGAATAATGTTCTGGCACTATTTAATTACAAAGTAGGCATTGGATTCTCTTTGCTACATGAGAAATTTCTGAATCACTACCTGTTGATTTCTCTGCCCTGTTGCTAAGGGAATATCAGGTTTAGTTTTTTGGCAGTTTAATGCTGGTAGGAAGTTTACCTTGACCTTATGCTGAAGGAAAGGATTTTGCCTCTTATTCTTCTGTCTTTATTAGAGACTTACCACTGTGTAAACTTTTGGATTGTGCATTGTTACCACATCTGAGGCTGAATGGGATTATACAAATTAGCTTAATCTGAGTATATTTAGAAAGTAAATCTAAGCATATTTAGAAAGTAAATCTGTTAATCTGCTGCATTAAACATGGCTTATTTATTCAAAATGAAATGTTAAGAGGGAACAAATTCTGTATTCATGATATACATGCAGCACAATTTTGACAGAATATCTTTGCATGAGCCAGAGCCCTTCACCCCTGCTCCTTCCCACATGGGAAAATTGAACCGCATATTCATATCAGAAAGAAAATTCTATTTAGCTTTGTAAGGATTATAGCAATACTCCCTTTTATGACCCAGTTTCTTGAAAAGCCTTGCCTTCTCAGACTTACTGTAACTGCCCTAGGACCTGGAATTTTTTATGTTTGCAAATAATCTGTCATTGTCTAAACCATTGCAAAACTTCAGAAATAATCCAAAAATCAACTAATTAACTTGTTGCATTAGAAATGAAGGATGATTTTCTTTGACAACATGTTTGGAAACTGTCTGGGCTGTGCTCATCTCATAATTTCTCAACTGAATTCATTTGTTATGCTACGATTCTATGTATTTTGGTGAAAGTAAAACAATATTACTTGTATTTGTTTTGGATGGTAAAGTAGTGACTACAAGAATTTAAGGAATTAAAGCCTGGGTCCAGCTTTTGACAGTAACTTTTTGTTAAAAATTCTTACTTTCAGGAAAGGAAAAATACTTTTAATATTGTTCTATTTTAGTGTGTCAACATCTTTGTAATGTGGCACTGTACAGCTGAGGAAAGAACCTAACTTTGAGACTAAATCTTGGCTCTACTCTTTATTTATTAACTGAGACCTCCAACAGCTTCTCTGAGATTACTTTTCTGGAAAGAGTTTTTGAAAGGGTGATAACTATTTTTGTCTCTTAGTGTAGTTGTGGGGCTGGGAACTAAAATAAGTAATGGCTAAGTGCCAATTATGTAATAGATATTCATAAGTGGAAGGTAATTAAAAATACATTTATTTCTCCCATATTTTATAATTTTTTTGTGTGTTTTTTTCTTATCCCTGCCCTATTGCACTGTCTCCAAGCTATATTTTGCTCTTCTAATGAGCCACGATACTCAAAGTGGCACATAGAAACTTATTAGAGCTAACAAAGTAGAACATGGCAGTAGTTGTGTGATAAAATTTGAGGATTACTAGAAAATCATTTAGTTTTTGTTCCTTTGCCTAATTGGTAGTTTATTTTTATTTTTTTTCTTATTTTAAGGTACCTAAGTGTCATGCTCAACTTTGATGGTAGGGCAAGACAGAAACCTTCCTTTATTTTGTTATGTAAATATATCTTTGTAAATATTGCTTAATAGAAGCTATAGTTGGAATAATTTTGAAACTTTTTGCCACATTATGTAGATTTTGTTTCAACCTAAGATTTTTTTAAAAATCATTATATTATTAAACCTAAACCAAGTTAACTTAGGAAGAAAAAATATTTAGAATATACATAAAAATAAACTTCTGGCTGCTACAACCAAAGATACAAATTGTAATTAAATATCACCTTCTCTAGTTATATTTATATAGAACATATAATTCTATTGGTTGCATTATTTAAAGTACAACCTTATGCAAATGAACCAAAATCAATTATTTTAGAGTTTCTTTCCAACTTATAATTTAAAGTTGTGATTTAAAATTTAAACATAATAATACTAAGAAAATAACATTAAATAAATTTTACTACAGATCATCTAATAATTTTACAAAGCCCAAGTTAAAAAGAATAAAAGCCTCAAAGGGCAAGGATTTCTAATTTTGCTTTGCTTTTATCTTTGTTTAATATCAGAGTATAAAATTACTTCCTTAACATATATCACACTCAGTAAAAGTAATAAACTGAAGCATCAATATCTTGTTGAAAGAAATAGAATAACATCATAATTAAAACCAGGCATAACATATATTCCAAAAAGGCAATTATTATTTGTGCTGTAATAGTAATATTGTTTAGCTAGAGTGCACTGAGAATAAATGGCTCTGGTGTTGTCAGTTATACACCTTGGCTTGGCAGCTTGTAGTTTTATTGGCATTGAGGAAGAGGCTGAACTCTTTATATTGTCCTGATAAATGAACCATATCATTTACATGACTGCTGAAACACTGCCATAAAATAAAGAGGTACAGAATGTTGTGTTTATGCAAAAATGACTTTGCAAAAAGTCATTAGTTTTTGCATTACAGTAGTCCCCCTTATTTATGAAGTTTTAGTTACTTACAGTCACCCACCACCCAAAAATATTAAATGGAAAATTTCAGAAATAAACAATTCATAAGTTTTATATCACGTGCCATTTCGAGTAGTGTGATAAAATCTCACACTGTCTCAGTCCTGCCCAGGACCTGACTCATCCCTTTGTTCAGTGTATTCATGCTATATACTGTATCTGCCTGTTAGTCACTTAGTAGCCAACATGGTTATCAGATATTGTAGTGCTCAAGTAACCCTTATTTTACTTAATGCCCAAGTATGCAAGAGTAAGGTTCCTTGCAATTAGCGTTTGCCAAAGAGAAGCCATAAAGTGCTTTCTTTAAGTGAAAAGTGAGAGCTCTCAATAAGGAAAGAGAAAAAAAAGTATGTTGAGATTGCTAAAATCTATAGTAAGAACAAATCTTCTATCCATGAATTTCCCTTATTTATAGATTAAACTTTATTATAAGGGTATGTATATATAGGAAAGAACAGTCTGTATAGAGATCGATACCATCTGTGGTTTCAAGCATCCACTGGGGGGTGTCTTGAAATATAGGCCCTGTGGATGAAGAAGGACTATTGTAACAGTATACAGAGAATCACTCTAGGGGGTAAAGAAGGTGATCATTATTTTTTTTGGTTATCATATTTGTAAGTCTGAATGGTCATGAGTTTGATGCATTTCCCTTAACCAATGATTAAACAAATTAGTTTTAATTTACACAGAGATAAAGAATAAGGCTTTGCCAACACAGTTAAACATTTAGCAAATTATAAAATTTGACTTTTTTACTTTCAGAAGAGTCACATGTTCAGTTGTTTGATATTGTTGACTACTTCCCACCCAAGATACATTGTAGTGTTAATTTTGTTGCCATAATATTCCTTCTTCCACACTCATTCCTCCTTTCCTTTGTACCACCCACATACATCTTTAGAAAGGACACTTTTTTCTTCATTTGTGTAAAGAGATGGCAATGAAAATACTTATATTTTTTCAACAAGAGAACAAAGTATAATTTGAAAGATACAAGCCATTATTTTGTTGAGTGGGTTAAGCTCTGTGTTATATGTTTTGCAAAGAATTAATCCCCCTAATATGTTAAGAGAAACCTGCCACTCAATGAGGTGAAACAGCATACCCAAGTATACACTGTCTAGTGACTGCACAAAGTGTAGCACGAAAGCATATCCATTGCTGTCTTTAAGGCCCAGCCTCTTTCCTGCCGTCTTTCCATGGAAACAAATGGCCAATGATAAAGTGAAAACAGAGCTCATGAATGAAATACATTTAATATTATATATCAAGAACAGATTACAACCATTTTGGGGGCATAGGGAACTATGTTTCCTCAGTAATGACCCTGATACTTCACTATGGAAATGTTGTACCTTCTGGTTTGTGGTGTTATCAACTCCTACAAATATGATAATGATTCGGCATCCATATTTGTTTTTCTTACCCTACATGTTAATATGCGAAAGCAGGTTTGAAGTTTATCGATTCAGCCCAGCAAATATAAAATATAATCTATTACTCAGAAATAAATGGCAAAGGCATTTTGTGTTTGTTTCTTTAAGTCTCATTGAACAGTTGTTGGTAAATTTGTAACTGGGATTTTATCAGCTTTTTGAAAAATGTATAATTTTTTGTTGTCAAAAAGATTTGCCTAGATTTTATCGATATGGATATCTGGTAATTTTTATTAACAATTAATTATCTTGAAAATCTTTAGACACATAATTATAAAATTATAAATTGCTGCTAAGAAATAATTAATTTTATTTCTTCTCTGAGAAATTAAAAGTTTCCTAAATATATATTCATTATTTAAAAATATAGAGAATAAACTTTTTATAATTTATTTCTAAGACTTTTAGTAATACATATGTTAAATATAAAAGAAAAGACTATACATATTTCACTCGTGCTTGCTCAAACCAGTTTATTAGAGGAGGTGGTAAAGATCTTAACTACGTATTTGACAAGCATTAATTCAAGTCATTTTCAGTGGGATTTTCCTGCAGAAGTCATGTATTATAATATCAGTCAATACAGTATTTAAAAAGTAGCTGCCAGGTAAATTGTGATGACTAAAAATTGAAAAATATGACATTTAAATTAGAATGAAATCTCTACAATTATGTATTCACAAAATACCTAGTACATTTGTATATGCGTGTTAATTGCTAAAAAAAGAAGGTACAATACTGTTATAATCTACATTCTTGAATAAATCAGATTACTGACATGTATGTTACCATTAGGTGATGAAATTAGATCCCTTTTAAACACCAAAATCCGGATTTGAAATCAGTGCTAGATATTTCATATAGACTTGAGGCTGATTGATGAGGCAGTGCAATAAAATATTTACCAAATAATTTAAGAAAATGTCAACCCTGATGCACTTGCTTTGTTCTATTTTAATATCCACCTGATGTTTGTAATCACAAGGCCTATAGCACAAATGGTATTTCTGTGGATGCCAAAATCTAGTGCTGTCTTTTAATAATTAATTCCTAAAACAATCAGAATGTTACATTGTGACTGATGTCATTCTAATTATCTCATTACAAGCTAAAGGGAAATGCTTTCAAGGAGATTAGATTGGTTATTCTGAAAGCAAAATGTTTTGTGAGAGGACTTTTCAACAAGAAAACTTTTCAACTGAGACCCTCAAAGTTAACTTCTACTCCACTTTCCTAGAGCAGTGAACCTGACACCTAGAACAATGTATTGTTGCCTTACTTTCTGTTCATTTCCACAGGCGTTCTTTTTATTAAAGCAGCTGGAGATATATGTTGGTAATGTGTTTGTGTTTAAAAAAAAAGTGAGGGAAATACTTTTAATGTCAAAGGCAATCCTGAAGAAGTCTGCAGAATGTGAAGTGCCCAGATATTTCTCTGGGCAAAAGAAATAAAACAAAATTAATTTTGTCCTTTTGAAAGTTAAAAAAAATTAACTTTTTAAAACTATTTTAAATAGTGCATTACTTAAAAGTTTAAAAACTTTATCATAGACTTTAGATAAATTAGACAAGAGTTTTTTAAGTTTGCTCAAATCTCCCCTTGGTCTACCCTACTCAATATCGCAAACTGCTGCTACCCTATTCACTCACAATTTTTTCTACCTTAACTATTTTTCACCCTTAAAACTTATCATCTCTAACATGGTATGTAATTTATCTGTTTTATGCTTATTTTATATTACTTATTTTCTATTACTATATTGTAATTGCCAGAGTATAAACTTTTGAAAAATTTGTTTACTGATATATTTCAGGTACCTAAAAAAACGCCAGTTATATAAGCTGATCAATACAATGTATTAAATGAATAAATAAAATACTTAGACAATCAGCAGCAACAACACAGCAAATCTTAGGTAATTGTGAAATTTGAATATTTTCAATAGGAACACATATTTAAAAATGTCACTCATTTAATAAAAAGGTACAAGAAGAATACAAATATATATATATCAATTTGTCTTCAGTCATGAACTAAAAGTAAAACAATTCCAAAATAGACTTTCAAAACTTTTCAATCTGTTTTGCTCACTTTTAGTTGCAGCTGAAGAACAAAAATAGCACTATTGAACCACAGATAAGCTTTTATTTTTGTATCCTTGTGATGAATAATAAAAGTAAAAATATTAAGCTAAAAAATTCGAGATTTTAAAAACATCTTAAGGGAAAACAAACAATTTCAGCATCAGATCTTTGCATCATCTTAACATAAGGACATAACTAAGATTCACTTTATATTCATCTGATCACAGATAAATAGTCTAAGTCCAACAAGAGAATTATTTATAGGAACTTCATACAGTTAAATTTCTTTTTATGTAATTTTTTTTAAAAAAGTGACAGTAGTTCATATTATGATAGGTTCTAAATCTAGTCCTGTTACAAATGGGATACATGACTCTTAACAATACAGTCTTTCAAAGCATCATTTTATATTCCCAAAAATGTGGGATTCAATTTTTATGACCTTAAAGTTTCTTTCTGCTTCTAAATTATGTGCATGTATGTCTTCCACTTCTACAATTTTGTATCTCTTCTTACTTCACTATATCTGATTTTGATTTTATGTTAAAACAATTAATATTAACGAATCTATCTATTCACTTTTTATTTTCCATTTCTACATTTTAAAAAAGTAAACTTATTATATTAAAGCAATGTTTAGTTTTTAAATTAGAATCTTACACTACATATTATCTATGTATTAAAGATATACTATGTATTGTATATTATTCTGTACTATATTATATACTAAAGATTTTTATAAAATATATTTATAAATATATTTTATATATATTAAAGGTAGAAAATGTTTTTGCGGTATTGTTCTTGTAACTATAATTTAAAAAGAAAAGTGCTCTTATATTTATTAGGAGCTCGCCTTATTCTAAGTACTGAATTAGGTATTTTACTTTGACTATCTTATTTACTAAGAGAAGTTAGAGTTCCCAAAGAAAACCTGACAAATTTAAAGATAATATATTGTTAATATGATCTTATATTAACTCACATATCTTGTTTCAAAGCCAGCACCTAAATTTTATTTTTTCAAGATGTGAAATATAATGTTAAATAAATTACTGTTTCAATTATTTTGCCCAAAGCTTAAAAGGCCAAATTATTGCAGTATGACATGTACTATCTTTGCATTTTTTAAAAAAATAAACATTCAATTTTTGCATAGAAAGAAATTTTTCTGTAAGATGTGTGTGTCTATATATATGCTAATTTATATATATATATAAATTAGTGTATATATATAGACATATAATTTATATATATATAAATTAGGATATATATAAATAAATGTGTGTGTGTGTGTGTGTGTGTGTATTAACTATATTCATTGCCCAATTTAGTTAAAACATTTTGTTATCAAACTAATCACAATATTTCTTAGGCATTATATTTATATTCTTGGAAAAATTTGAAGAATTAGCTTCCAAAATGATTTAATACTTGGACCTGAAAACACTTGTCAATGCAAATTAACTCAAAATGGATCAAAGATCTAAATATAAGACCTGATACAATAAATTGCATAGAAGAAAACATAGGTACTAAACTCCTGGACCTTTGTTTTAGAGAGCATTTTATAAATTTGACCTCAAATACAAGGGAAGTAAAAACAAATAAATTAATGAAACTATTTCAAACTAAAAATGGTCTACACAGCAAAGAAACCATCAACAAAGCAAAGAGGCAACCAACTAAATGAGAAAAAAAATATTGCAAACAATGCCTCCAATAAGGGGCTAATATCCAAAATATGTAAGGAACTCATACAACTCAATAACAAAAAACAAACAATCCAATTAAAAAATGGGCAGAGGACCTGAAGAAATACTTTTTTCAACAGGACATACAAATGGCCAACAGACATATGAAAAGATGCTGAGCTTCACTAGCTATTAGGGAAATGCAAATCAAAACCACAATGAGATACCACCTCACACCCCTTAGAATGGCTATCATCAATAAGACAAGTATTAACAAGTGTTGGAAAGGTTGTGAGGAAAAAGGAACCCTCATAAACTGCTGATGAAAATGTAAATTGGCATGGCCACAATGGAAAACAGTATTGAGGCTCCTCAAAATTTAAGAATAGAATTACCATTTGACTCAGTAATCCTTCTTCTGGGTATCTGCTCCCCAAATTTGAAAACATTTATCTGTAAAGATATATGTATTCCGATGTTCATTGCAGCATTATTCACAGTGGCCAAGACATGGGAACAACTGAAGTGTTCTTTGATAGATGATTGGGTAAAGAAGCTGTGGTACATATGTACAATGGATTATTACTCAGCCATAAGAAAAGATGAAATACTGTCCTTTGTGAAAACATGGATGGATCTTGAATAATCATGCTAAGTGAAAGAAGTCAGCCAGAAAAAAACGAGAACTATATGATTTCACTCATATGCTGGATATAAAACTGAAAGCAACAAACAAGACAAACAAAAACTCATAGACATAGAAGAGTGTAGTGGTTGTCAGAAGTAAAGGCGAGAGGAGGGGAGGTAGATCAGGGTAAAGGGGGTCAAATATATGGCTACTGAAGGAAGTTTAATTTTGGGTGGTGAACACACAGTATTTGGAATTGTTTACTTGCAACCTATATAACTTTATTAACCAATGTCACTCCAATAAAATTTTATAAAAGTATAAAAGTAACACTTTTAATGGTATAAACATACTTTATATCTGTAATTATATATATAATTGTATATAAAAATTATATTGGTACCAGAAGTTGTAAGGAAATATTTGATAGTTAACAATAGTTTTTTTATGATTAGATAACTGTTGTTCAAATTCAAATTTGAAAATGCATTTAACTCATCAGTGCTTTCTATTTACAGGAATTTTCAATGTCATGTTTCTGAATACTATGCACAAGACTAAATGAGGTACAGAAATTTTTATTTTACATTGAAATTTATATTTAATGCCTCATGTCAATAGTTTAGTAACTGAGAGTTATATTTCATAAAGAAAATTTAAGTTGTTGATTTTGTTATCCAGGTTACAACTGTCATCTATATGTTGGCAATTACTTTATGATTGCCTTTTGTTTTATTGAAAATCTACTCATATGGGTGTGTCTACCACTTGCTATTTTTCTAGATTCAGTTGTTTGCAGCAAAATAAAAATGTTAAATTGACTTAGTTTCCCTGCCATCCAACAAAAACTTATTTGCCAAATATCAAAGGCTGTTGTAATACAGCAATTGATCCACTAAAAGGACCTCATGTAGAACCATTTGTTCAAATCCAACAGCTGGGGGAAGTATGAATTGATCAATGTCAGGAAAAATATAAACCTAAAATCTAAGTGCGGAGTGCTATTAAGAGACTGAAGGATTTCATTAAAAATATATATATTAAGTATAAATATATATAAATATATATCTTTATATTAAAAATAAATATATATATCTTTATTTTTAATATATAATGGATTATCTCAGGCATTATAAAACAACTAATATTAAATTGAATTTATGTATTATCTAAACCTATAAATTAACGGTAGAAATGTTTATTCCTTGACATAATCTGGGGAAAATTTTGTGTGTAACAACAAAAGCATTTTGATATGCAAATACATTGCTTGCAGTTTTGTTCCTCTCTGAAGAGACTCTTGTTGTGAGTGTACTTTTGCCTGAGTGCTTGTTAAAAGGAAAGGAGGAGGGTAGAAAGGGCTGAGATGTTGAAATTTGAAAAGTAAATGCCGATTCTCAAGGCCCTGGCTTTTAGAAAAGTTGAATGACAGGACACACATTTTTTTTTGAAAGGTCTTATTGGAGTGACTTAGGGTTTAAATTACAAATAACAATCTAGTTCAAGGTGGTGAGCTACATTTTTGCTAGAAAACCTGATTACTTCTTAGTGTAGGAATGAAATCAAGGGACATGTATCGAGGGTCATTATTTTTAGTCATGTTTTTATTCTTAGCTTTTCATTAGGACTTACATAAAAATCAACAGCTGAGTAGAAAAATTTGAAATCTTTTCAAGCCTCATATTTCCAGTTTTTTTTTTTTCCTCGGGTTTTGGAAGAAGGGAAAATTATATGTA
The DNA here is from genome assembly GCA_004027375.1 of Macroglossus sobrinus. NCBI lineage: Eukaryota > Metazoa > Chordata > Mammalia > Chiroptera > Pteropodidae > Macroglossus > Macroglossus sobrinus. Next base: position 1,057,195 of record PVKZ01000187.1, read on the forward strand.
AATGCTTTATTTCTAATTGTATACAATAAAATAAACTTGAAAGCTAAATGACAAATAACTGATTTGCATTTATATTCTTCTGTTTTGTTTCTTTAAAAAATACCCTTTGATGCTCTTAAATACTTTTTAATTAATTTACCACTGATATAATTAATTTACCACTGATATAAATTTTAAAGTAACAGTAGAGTAATTAACATGTGTGATTAAACAATTACCCAACTTGTCTTTTCTACTGAAAATATACCTCAAAATAATAAGAAATAATTATTCCTCTAATTCCTAACATAATTAATAACATACATAGAAAAAAGTCTTACAATAAAACAATCACAAGTTAACCAAAAAAAGGTTTTATATAACAAAATTCTCTCCTCTAAGAATTCTATTAGTCGGTATAACAAAGTTTTTAAGAAATTTTGCTGGTCTCTTGATAAATAAAATACACCAAGTTGTAAGAAGTAGCAAAACTCTGTTTTCTAAGATGTTCAGAGAACAGTTGTAAAAGTACAGTAGTGGTAAAGAATTTACTCAAATATAGAACTTGTCCCCTCTCTTTGAGATATGTGTCTGTGTGTACAATGAAGGTTCATGCAAACTCAAGAATTGCTATGACTTCAGAAGTCTATCTGTGTGTTTGCACCAGTTTTCCCAGAGCCATATCCCACTGGCAGTGGGGTAGGAATAATAAGTAGAAATATAATTATCTAGGCAGTAAATCTAAGATTTCTTCTAGAAGGGCTTTTTTGTTCTCAACTTAGAAGGAAAAAGCAATTAAGAATATGCACAACCCAAATGATCAATATGTACAATTGCTCTATGCTCATCAGGATAAAAATAAAGATACACTGTGTGTGCTTATTTTTACTGTTCATTCTAAGAAGCTCTTTGTATGTCTATTTTTATGCATGTCCCATATTTTAAAAGATAAAGCAATGCACATAATGTTTTTTTATCTGAATTTTTATTCTTGCTTTTGCTGTCAGAGTGATGAATATGTATAGATAGGAATATAGCAAGAGAACTTCTGAAAGTGATGGAGATAAAATACTTAGTATTCAGAGAAGCAGATAAATGAAAAGAAAATCTGTTAGTTACATTTGGTATTCAGTTCTTTTAATCAGTGCTCGTACTTACAGCAAGCTTACAGAGCTTTTTAGAATATTTGACATTCACTACTTCTTACATTCAAGCCCAAAGGATATTAACCAAGCAGTAAATGACTGCTTTGGCTAATTCCATCTTTCCCACTTTTTATAGTGCTCCAATATAAACAGCCTTTCTTCGCTCAGGTGTCATATGTTTTCTTTATGGAGCTTTGTTTCTCATTGGCCATTGGGATAACTGGATTTTTAATACTTAAATAAAAATCATCTTCATTTTATGCTAGCTATAACTTGCAACATAGACCATCAACTATTAGATATTTGAACTTTAGGATGTTTCGACTTTAAACCTTAATTTAAAGCTTTAAATTAATCTGTTTTCTTTTTCCTATGTTATATCCTCCACCTCTAGCCCCACATTACCTTTGCTTGTTTGGCTTATCTTGTTTATAAAATGACTTCTAGATTCTGGTGTTACTATACTACCTATCACTTATGGCTTCATTAAGTGTACTCCTACTAATTCTTCCCTACATGTTATAGCCTTGCTAACCCAAAATAATATTATTCTTACCACCTATACTCTATAAGTAACCACACATTATAAATCTTTTATTATCTAATGGCACTGAATGATATGTTGCTTTATAATGTACATTATTATGCATTGACTTTACATTATATTAAAGTTGATGCCCCAGCAGATGGCAAGTTCTGGCAAGATTGGCCATGTTTCTATGAGATAAGATAGATGATAAAAAATGCTTAGGAATCCAAGTAATCAAAATGGCCATGTTATATGTATATGCTTTACAAAAGTAGTTAAGAAATTAATTGATAATTTATTAAAAGGATTGTCTTATGAGAAGAAGACAAAGTGGCTTTTATAATGTTGCTTTTGCAATGATCAGGCACACAATGCTACAGTGAGAGGGGACGTGTTTGACATTACAATAAAATAAGCTACCTAGAATTTTAAACTACTTTTCTTCTACATATAGTTACATTCTAAGCATCTGTCAAGAACCAGATATGATTTGACTGCTTGTTTAAAGTTGTATTTATATTTACAAATATCCAGGTAAAAATGTTATGGATTTTCTCACACATGTGATCTACATATTAACTCTTTGTTAAAGAGCTTAACAAAATTTCTGGTATTTAGTAATGCTTATTAAATGATATATTGAATTGATAGCAATCACAGAAATATTGTTAACAAACCTTTCCTCTCTGAGTTTGTCTTTGTCACTCTTCTGATTTTTCTTCTCACAAATAATGTAGAATAGAAAATGGGAAAGCAAGCTTTTATTTTCTATCTTATCACAATCAATCCGATGAAGGATCAGTAGATCTGAGATCTATAGGTTTGAATCCTATAGGTTCAATTGTTTTTTATGCTAAATTGAGTGTGAAGACCAACATTGTCTCCCAATACAATGATATAACTTAGAAGGCTACTGACTTACTCTATCAAACTAATTTGTATGTTGGAAGATAAAATTCTCCTTGTTCCTCCTCTCAGATTTCCTCTAACATGTGTCTCAATCTTTCTCAGATACACTGATTTCCTGATAGACTAGAGGCAATGATCTTGTACCCAGAAGACATGAGGGAAGCTCATAAATAATATTCAACTAACTTTTGAATTTTGTCGAGTATTAATAACTTATTTTTCAATCACCTCCTATATGTCCTATAGTAAATCTGTATCAAAAGGACTACTTATTTCCAATATGTGATATACCTTCTGATAGCATTTTTTCTAATACACTCCCTTTTTCTTGACATGCTCATCATTTTGATCATGAAAAAATATTTTTACATTATTTATAATTAATAAGAGTGAAGGTGTATTTTATCTAAGATTAGATTTCTTGTAGCTGTAATCTTTCAAAAAGAGAGAGAGAGAAATTTAGGTCCAGATGAGTTTCAAGAAAATGTATTTGGTATAGTTGCAAGTACCAAAGGCAAAACTACAATTAGTTTAGATATGATCACCTGTGCCAGGCCAACCAATGTATATTCCATAAAATGCTCAGTGATTTTGAATATTTTTGATAGGTAAAGACAAATAGTATCTCAAGCAGTTTGCTAACTCCTACCCATCTCATTGTCTCTTGAGGTATTCTGTTCTTCTATCCTTAACTGCATAAAATCAGCCATGTAACCTAAAAGAAATGTTCTTGAAAGAACATAAGCTGTATAGTATCTAGTGTCTCAGAGCTTTCCTTTAGTATTTTCTCCATCCTCATAATAACAGTAGAAATTTCATGTAATAGCTGTTAAGTGGATATTGCTACTCATGTATAGTTTTATTCTTTATTAAAATGTATATATTGCATGTTTTTATTTTGTTTTGTTTTACTCAACTTGGAAAATTAGATATTAAGTTCAGTAAGATATCCCACAATTTTTAAATATTTTTGAAATTCTATGGCCTTAACCATACTTCTTAATCAAATATATTTAAAGATGAATTAGATTTCCTCTTTTGAGCTCTATTTATGTAAAGCTATTATATCTTTTTCCAGGTTCACTTAATGATGGGTAATTATTTTTATTTTAAAATTCTTCGCTAAGGATTCATAATCACATTGAGTGCATATCATCAATTTATAAAACTGATCTCACTTTAAAGAACAGAGACTTCATTGATCTGTGGTTTGTGTAATATCTGAGTATATGGCATGTTTCTTTGAATAGGTATATCCCCCCAGCCCAAACAGTATTATGAAAGGCAGTTTTTCTAAAAGTAGTTTTTTCACTTTAATCAATTGATCAATAAATGAAGGGTTAAAAATGATGTGACCTTGGTTTAATATTTAATCTTTTTAAAAAATTTTGTTTTAAAATGCTATGGATGCTATGAAACTTGGCTATGAAATGCTTTGCCCTTCCAAATATAAATGGTATTTTGAAACTCTAGGGATTTCCTCTTCATAATAAATAAATTGATTTTTCACATATTATGCTCTTTTTAAACTTTTAAGAATTATTGATTCAATATATTTTAGACCTTATTGATTCAATACATTAAGACCTTAGCTGTGCAGCTTTTTTTATCAGCCTCTCAAATTTATCAAGATTATTTTTATGACCTACATCATTACAGATAATGTATCACAGAAATTTTAGAACCTTTCAGAAATCCAAGTTGTCATATTATAGGACATGGTGATTCTTCCATGTGTGGATTTTTCAGGCTCCTCTTTTATGTGGAGGAAAAGAGCATTAGAGTGTCTCTGTTCTGTTCTAATTTTGTATACCCAGAGCATGGCTGCTCTCCACAATTAGCTATTTGAGACACTTTGCAATTCACATCTGTCTGATTACTTTCTTATGTTAATTATTCTTTGTGTGTTTATGTTTGGGGCAAGGTTGAATTATCACCATCATTATGCTATCAATAATAAGGAAGCACCTAGTATGTAAGTACTTTCACATGATTACATCATTTAATTCTACTAGCAATTTATAAGAGACATTATTTCTTCTTCTAGGCATGTAAGGAAAGAATTATACATGATTATCAGAACTAATATAGAACAAAGGTCTCTAATATCAAGGACTATTCCTCACCAATTTTAATTTGTTGATGATTATTGGTACTAGTAATAAAAATATGAGAGTCCTTAGATTTTTGAATTACCAATTTTTTAATGAGCCAGGTCCCTGATGCATATTGTACATAGCTTGGCTTCTCTTAGTGATATAGTAATATTGATAAATATATATATATATATATATATATATATATTAAATATATATGGCTTTTTTTAAACATTACATTGTGTCAAGTGAACCACATGGTGCATTTAATAAATAGACCATATTTTAATGATATTCTCACTATACAATTGAAATGATTCAAGTCAAGCCAGAATTTGGAAGAAATTATTTGTCAATCACACTTCTAATAAATACATCTGACATGTATTCAGAATACACAAAGAACTTGAAAAGTATTTGTATAAAAGAAAATAATGGAATAAAATAAAAATAAAATATTTGAACAAACACTGCACTCAAAAAAACATATAGATGAAAAATAGAATCATGAAAAGAATGTCCAACATCATTAAGGAATAGCAAATTAAAACCATAATGAGGTCAACTACTCACTTAGAAAGTCTAAAATTGTTAAAATAGCAAACTGTTTTTGGAAATTAGTTTGAGTTTTTAAAAATTATTAAACATACACTCAACACATAACTCTGCTATTCTATTCTTAAATTTTTACCTGAAAGAAGTAAAATCACATGTTCATGCAAAAATTGTATAAATGTTATTATACTGTAATAAAATTAAAAAGTTTTCCAAATAGCCTCTATTGTCTCTATAAAAATTTCAAAGATCTTAGTGCTGCATAAGAGTCAAGCACTCAAATTCAGTTTTGTTTTCCCTCCCCTTTCTTGATGCCATTGCAAGTGTAAAATTTCTCTCTAGCATCTAATCTAGAAATAAGACCATTACTGGTCTAGTGCTGTTATTCCGCCGTTAGCCCAAGAATCAACAACTTTTTCTTGGTCATATCTACTTAACTATTGAATTTCCCAATTCCTTTATTCATTTATTGTTCCAGTCTCTGGAAGTAAAGCTGTCAGTAAAATAAAATCTATGTTCTTAAGAGGTTGATATTCTTGGAAGTGTCCTGTTGGTGATGACTTAAACTTTGTTGTCATCCTAATGATGGCAGTTGTGGGGATATTGGGCACAGAATTGTAATTAGCATTTTTCCCTTGTTCTTCCTTATTGATGCAGTGAAGAATCACAGGTCAATGAGATTTAGAAAAGATTTATTACAAGTATGTTTTAGAAAGACAAAGCACTCTCCAAGGAGGAACATGGTTTTAGCAAAGAGAACTGTAACTACCCAGCCATTAGAATGTAACTACCCAGCCATTATATTTGGGCCACGATGGGTGAGGCATTCCTAGGGGAGTGAGGTCATTCTGATTGACATTTGGTGCTGTATAACACTTTGCCTAGTGTTCATGTGCTTACCCAGTAGTCAGTCGGTTATAATTAGATTCATGAACATCCAGGCATAAACATAGTATTATAATGACAGTATAATGAGGCTTTGCTTGTGGGCAAATTAGAGTAGTACCTTCTGTGCAAGCGTCTGTGGCCAGTTTAAACCAGTTTAGATAATTGTCCTCTTGTTCATTGTCCCTGGAGATGCAGGAAGGATTCTCTAACTATCAATAGGGTGTTCTTTAGGCAATCTCTGGGCTGGGCCTCTATTCCTTCGTTCCCCTTTTGCTCATGTCTGACTAGCTACCTAATAATGGGAAAGAGAATCAATCAATCAATATATGTCATAATGTTTGTAGATATATATGTATTTGAAGGTGCTAGAGCTATTATGGCAAATAAGCACAGTAGAGACTTAGTGTTGTATTTTATATAAAATGGGATATAATTAATACTTTATTTTAAACCAAATATGTAATTGAGTGAAAACTATTCATAATCATTTGAGAACACTGAAAAGGAAAATGGTAAAAAAAAAAATACTCTTGATATGCAAATAACAGGATTTAGCTTCAGTTCTCAATGCACCATGATTATATTTATTTTAAATTCATATTACACTGAGAAAACTGTTACATTCCAGGCATTTCAAATAATAAATAATTTGGCTAATTGCTATAGTGTATCTCTTTGTGGTCCCACAAATTCTCAGTAAAGCCTGTTTCTCTCTTGAAATTCTTTGAAACATGTAATTTTTAAACCCTGGTCCATCATTTATTCAGTGCTATAGCAAGAATTTATTCTCTTAAGATTCTGGTCTTGAAGGATTAGACATGTCTAAGAACTATTTGATAAAAGGCATACATATGCACACACAGAGATGCCCATTTTAGTATTCAGCTTATCATAGCTTTTTTCTTTCTTTCTTTCATTTTCATTCTACTTTCTGTTGTAAGAAAAGTTGTAAAAATTCGAGGTACTTTATTGGTTTGGCTTTCCTCCTCCAAACCCTAAGGTAGAATGTGGATGTGCTTTTTTACTTAATGTGTCTCTTTACATTTAGAATCAATAGTTTTTTTTGTTTTGTTTTGTTTTGTTTTAGGTTGTCACTTACCCCCTCACAGCAAACACTGGATTTATCTCCCAACTAAATAACATTCTAACATAGAAAATTTCACAGATATGAGAATACTATTAATTAAAAAAACAACAACAGGTTTTTAAGACATCTTTTCTACTGTTTCTTATCACTCTTAGACTTAATACCCCAAAGTTCAAGCTGTGATTATAGTGCTAATATTGATTTGACCATGTAATCATATCCGTTTGAGCCATACAAAATAATAAATCTCATAATGCTTTCTCATTTTTAATCCAAATAATGTGTAACCAAGTTATCCATTCCATTTTTTAGTTATGAATAAAGTAATTTATTTCCAGGTAAAAAATTAATAACAAAATTATTTTGCACTGATAAGGGCCGCCTCTTATGTATTTTCACCTCAAAAGGGCCTCTTCTTACATATTTTCAACGCATTATGCTTAAAACAAAACCATTTGATATTTACTTGTTTCTTTTTAGAATCCACAAATATGAAAAACTGGCAATCAACTTTATTGACTGAATAAAGTCATGGCTAGGAAAAATAATTTGAAAGTCATGAGATTTTTATAATATATCACATTTTATTTTAAAACAATTTCTTTTCCAGATTTAGAATTTCTATAGTGTAATGAAGTTTGATAATGCATAGAAATTCATACTTTATATGTTTCCTGAAGGCAATTTTTTATACATACATATCTGGTGAGATGTATAAATATGCTAGGGAATGCTTCTTAAACAGCCATTTTTTGTTCAAGATACCTCCTGTCATCCAAGTATGAAGCTTTGATGGGAGATAATTCTTTATCCTTTTTATATTGCCTAGAGAAACCCATTCAAATTTAACTAAATTAAATTCCAAGGTACTTACACTAAAGTCTAATAAATACGTAAATATAAAATTTATTCTTTAAGAGTAGAAATTTATTGTAAAATTTATTTTCTCTAGAGTGACAATAAAATATTCATGATAGAAGTTCTGATTGGTTTCGCTCCATTTGGAAGTAATATTTTGCAACACATTCATTTATTTTATTCCAAACCTTTTTGTCAAATGAAACTCAGTACTATTTAAGGGTTATCATTTAGTTTTGGAATACAAGCAAAAATAAATTCAAGAGGATAAATGTTAGCTTCAGTCTTCCTTGGATAATTGTTTAACAGAAAGATAATGTTGGGTCCAGATAGAAAAAACACTTCCTCTCCAGCCTTAAAATCTAACTTGGGAGTCAAAATACATCACAGAGGAAGTTCCCCTGCCAGCATCATTAGCATCTGGTTTTCTATGGGTTCCCTTGAATCACATTGAACTTGATTACAAATAAAATCAATTTGGCATGAACTACATTCACTCTAAGGACAGCAGTGCTCCCAAGTGCATACTTTGATTAAATGCTTAAATTGACTGCTCATGGCTATGATGACAATACATCCTACTAATTTACTTTTAGTTCCATTGTCCTCTTATGGAACTAACTGCCAAGACTACAGTTCGACAAGAGATTTTTGGGTTGCTATATTTTAATTAGCTAGCTGATCATATCACTTATTCTGAGTAGGATTATTTGAGGGACTTTGCTTTATATTTTGACTATAAAGCAATAAAATGGAAAACAGTATAGTCACTGAACAACTGATTCTTAAGTCCATGTTACATCCATTTTTTTTTCAGAAAAGAAAACATTACTAAAAGAAAAACATTTAAATATATAATCGTAGATGAATATGCTTTTTAATATAATTGTTTATATGAAGGTAAATCATTTTGTGGGACAGGGGTGATGAAATTTTCTGTTATTTACTGCTCTCTTAAGAAATTAGGACATATTTAATTAAGTTGTGAAGCTTTTATTTTTATAAGGAGATTTTTTTGATCCTTTGCTGGCTTCTTAAAACATCAGTAACAGCTTTAACTCTGGGGAAACAGATATTTTCTGAGTTTATGAAACTACAGGGAAAATTCAACATTTAAAACATTACTCCTATAATATTACTTTTAAAGGTAAAAATGAGACACTATAATGGGCCATAGAAAGCATATTTTATTTAAGCTGAAAAGATAAAAATAATTGTCCAGCAAATGTATTCATAACACTAAGTAAAACATTATTTTTAAAAGTTAATTTCTTATATCTATTGCAAATAATGAGTTTTTAATTCTGTTTTAATACTAAAGTAGAACTTGGTTTTACAGATTTGGTATCAAATAATGAAGATTCAGCCATTCAACAAGTGACTCTGAGATACAATCGTGAACCAAACAGAAAAGACACCTGTCTTCATGGCACTTAATTTAGGCAATACTGATATTTTCTAATTTGCATTACTAATGCAATATACTAATTTAAAAAATTTAACTGTAAATATTTCTGAGTTCAGCACATATTTAAGAAAACATTTAACAGTAAAAATAATACATTACTTTTAAAATGCATATATTTCAAACAAATCAGTTTGTATAAGCATATACAATTGTATATTTATTGACTAGTAATACACTATTTGTTTCTCTGAGATGCTCAATATTTAATAGTGCAGGAATTGTGTTATTAAAAATTTCAATCATGTTGACTTCAGAGATATAATTTATCAGGCAGAAGCAAGAAAATTGGTTAAAAATAGCATGCATCCTCACCATGGGCCAGTCTCATAGAGCTGATATTTTTGTTTTATGGAAGTTAGCTAATTGTAACCTCAATTTGTATGTGGCTATTTTCATTAGGAGCTGAATTTGAAAATGTATAGGCTGTAAATTAGCTTTATTATCAATTAGCTATTTGCAAATCTGATTATAATATCAAATTGAGAACATAACCAGAAATTTTCAAGTCTCTCAATAAACAAAGAGATTTCTCACAAATATGGTTTTATTAGGAGAATAAAACATAAATCATATGAATAAATTATCTCCAACTATAAAACATTAATTGATAAGAGGCTAAGCTTTTGAATAAATTGTTTAAATAAAACAATACTTTGAAAACTTAGGATGATTATTTTTATTGGATAATGATTTTATCTTCTAAGATTCTTTGATCTACATTCTAAATCTTAAACAAAATTTCAAGTAACATATTTTTTCCCATAATATTTGTTCCTCTAGTCATTGTAGTTAAAGAGAACTGAGCACAGTGAGGTTGTAATTCATTTATTAGCATAAAGTTTCCAAGTCTGTTTATTATCTAAAATGTACATATGATCATTTTAACTAATATTCATAGTTTTACTCAAATAACAATTGTTTTTTTGTTAGTTAGTTTGTTGATTGGTATGTTTTTACTAGTATCCCCAGAACTAGCTTATATAGGAAAATAATAAAAATTTTTTTAGAAGCTACTTAACTCAAATACATTTAGTCTATTTACTAATTTACAAACTGAATTTTACAAGGTAATCTTTGCTTAGGTAAATTTTATCAATTGGTTAATCTTAATAAAATTATAAATACTCATGACCATGTTGGGTGACAATAGAAATATACAATTATTTTAGATATTACTAAACTTCAAAATACTATAAAAATAAGAAATATTTTTTTAAAGCATACCTTTAAAAAAAATGCGTTTTTATTCTTTTCAGTTTGTAGTGTTTATAATACCTGAAAGGTTAAATTAATCATTTTTTTGAGACAAAGCTACCCAGAAAATTGGTATAAGTGACAGAATTCCTCACTTTTAGAAATTGCTTCAATTTTTCTTTAATGGTTGGTAGCTTTTAGAATTTGTAGAGTGCTCCTAGAATATTTTAACATGGCAGGTTTATCCTTTGAGACTTTGGTTTTATGCTTCAACACTATGAGTGCAACTTGGTTAGGAATGAATACTAAAGTGTGTCTCTTTCATGGAATTCTTAGAAATGAGGTATCAAAGATAAAATGTTATAGACTATATTTGTTTTGATATATCTGGCCCATCAGAGATTGATGACTTGCTCATGTGATTGTTTTCTAATCTCAATAGTTGCAAGACATCTTTAGGCTCCAAGAAATAGTCCACCAGTAACACAATCTCATAATCTAACTATGCCTACCATGGAGCAAAACATTTGTTGATGAGGAGATCACAGTTTTTACTATATTTATTGTAATATTAAGATGGTGACAGACCTCTTTAGGAAATTTCTTTTAGAACTCAATGGAATATAAGATAATGAGTCAAAGTATCATTATCACTTAATTAGAGGAGATAATCTAGAGCAAAGATATAGAGTTATATTGAAATATAAACTTTTATTATGCCAAAACATTCCATATAGAAATCTATGGACACCCCCAAATAACCCATTCACTAACAAGTTTATGATTAATAGCTCAAGCAGATATAGGTTGCTTAAATTACATAGAGCAGATACAGATTTTCTTTAAAAATTTTACTTATAATCTCTGCTTTCACAATGTTTCTATGTCATCATCCAGGAAGAGTTTTTCTAAGATAAAGTCTCTTTTCCTTGTAAGTAGAAGAAACTAATGAAAATATCAGGTAATTGTTTTCTTACTATATATGACAAACATTTAGAATTTCTACCCCTCTGCTTATTTATTAAAACTAGTAAATAAATGATTTTTCTAGGTAAAAAGTAGAATTATGTGAGAATAAAAAGTCCTAAAATAAATAAAAGAGTGAAAATTTATTTTATGCTTTCTTAGACATTATCACTTGTTTTGACTAGATTTCACTATATTGAGTAGATTGGGTCCCTAATGGGTTTTCCTGATACACAGCTATGCCCATAATTTGCTTCCTCCAATTTTTGAAGCAAAATAACTTTTTTCTTACCCATTTTACTTAAAAGTGTAACCAAAGAGGAATTTTCCACTCAAATAACTAACTTTGTAATCAGCTCTTTGTTCTGCCTCTGTAGGCATGCTTGACTGAAGGGCAGGGTGACCTTGAAATCAACTGCAGATACCCTCCTCTTTGCTCGTTCTGTCTAGGAAACAGATGTATTGCAGATAAGCCCTATAAAAGTAAGGTTACCCCTGAGCTCAGGGCCCAGATCTTCATAGTGCTAGCTCTTCTGGGACCGCTTGCATAATAAACCTGCCAACTCTCTGAGTGCTGCTTGGTTTCTCGCTGGTCTGATTTTTCTTCAACGTTACAATTAAAGTAGCTTGGTTTCTCACTGGTCTGATTTTTCTTCAACGTTGCAATTAAAGTAGTTTAAAGTAGTTTATCACTAGCTTATTTTCTATTCATATACTTTCATGGAAAAGTATAAAAGGATGCATGTGTATTTGAGTAGAGGGAATTGGGGTAGCTTTTCAATAATGATAGACTTAATTGTTTAATCTTTCTGAGGATAAGACTTAACTGTTTAATCTTTCTGAGGATAAAAATATGTAGTTAAAATTAGGAATCAAAAATAATTTATAATTCTAGGTCTCACTTATAAAATAATATTGATTTATTTAATAAGAACAACTTATTATAAGCCAAAGCATATTTAGTTTTTAAACTTAAAAATGTAGAATATGACTTTTTCTTTAAGAAAAAAAATCTTCCCATTTATTAATTTTACTCTGTGAGAAATGTGATCTCAGGCAGACTAAAGTTCTGTTGATTTTTTTAACTATGCTCTTGTTCTTGGTATATTAAGCTGATTCTGTGTGGGTTATAATATTTTCTCCCTTTTAGACTTCTTCTGTAGTAGACTACTTTTTTTCTAATCCAGTTTCTGAAATTTCAAGTGAACAGGAATTGCTAATCTCATTGTCTACAGTCTCATGCTTATACATATATTCCGTGAAGAATCCTGAGGTTATATGAGTTCCAGAGAACCTTATGATTTAGAATCAGAATTTTCTTACTATCAGACAGAAACTTTGGTCATATAGCCTATGAAAAATATATTCAGTTCAAGCAGTGGCTCCCAGCTCTGTCTGAACATTAGAATTAATTTAGGAATCCCTGTGTCCTGGGACCAAACCAGAAATCTGATTTAATTGGTCTGAGGTGTAGATATTTTAAACCTCCACACATAATTCTAACATGCAGCAGTGGTTAAGAGCCACCCTTAAAATGGGACTGCAAAAGTTAGAGTAGATCCTAAGACTCCCATGGAGCTACAAGTAAAACTCTGAGCTCAGAGGCTTATTTCCAAAATTATGCTTTTTGTAAAATAATTATGTAGATAGAGACCTCAGGACTTCAGCCTGAGGACTCTTTTTATACATCTAGTTAAGTTGAGTGGAGTGAGGTGAATAGTAATGAGAGAATGATATATGAGATGTTTTTATGTGGAATTTTGGTCTAAGATCTTTAAACAAAAATAGGTGATTTTAGATGTTTATACCTTTAGATATGTTTTTAAAATATCCCTAAAACAAAACTGTTAGGCTCCGGTAGATCACTGTTTTATACAGGCAAGTCTTTCTCAAATGGTAATTCTCAGACCATCAGCAATAACATAACACAGGGAACCTTTGAAATCTCAAATTTCTAGGTCTGAACTCTGACCTTATCAATTACAATCTTGAGGACAGGAGCTGGGCTTCCCAGGTTATTACTAGATACATGCATAGCTGAAGAACCACTGATGTCAGCTCAAGCTCTTACATCAGCTGAAAGGCTCTTCCTGCTCCAGTATCAGACTATAGATCCTAATTTTATGTAGATTTTCTTTTGTATTTGACAAGTTATTTATATTCAATCATCTGCAAGGCAGTATGCTCACTGGACAAATATACAGGTCAAGAAAATAAGCTGTGGATCCAATGGTGGTGTTAATACAAAGGGGATAAAAAATGATAGAAAAGTTACCTTACCTTGAAATCAAATAAGCTTTTTCCTTATGTGATATATAACTCCCCATTTAAAAGAGGATGAAATGTTGCTAGGAGTAAATTATATGCATCTAGGCACTGCTGAAATGATGGCTACTAGGTTGACTCGATGTGAAAATGTGTCAGTGTGTGGAGCAGCAGGTACACATGAGAGCTGCCAGCTGTTCTGTGAGAAAAATCAAAGGAATTTATTGCTTATATTTTATATCCTAAGTGTCATTTTACTGAGTGTGCCTGTAATATTTGGGTCACTCTTCTAGGGTCATTATATTTGAATAAATCTATAAGTAACAGTGGTTGAATGGAGATATAAGACTGTCCTTTTGGTTCAGAATGCAAACTCTCTTATCTTTTAGATATTCTTAGTATAGAGGGACTCATGACACTTGTATGAGTTTCCAAAGGCTGCTATAACAAACTAGGTGGCTTTAGAATACAGAAATCTATCCTCTCAGATCTGGAGGCTAGAAGTTTGAAAGGTGTTGATAAGGTCATGTTTTCTCTGAAGCCTTTAGGACAGAATCCTTCTTTGCTGCTTCCAGATTTTGGTTGTTTGCTGGCAATCTTTGTCATTCCTTGGTTTGCAGCTGTATAACTTCAGTCTCTGCCTTTATCACATGACATTTTCCCTGTTTTTCTACCTGTGTCCAATTTTCCCTATTATTTTAAGAATGCTAATCATTGGATTAGGTCCTACCCTAATCTTGTGTGAGCACATTTTCACTTGGTTATATCTACAAAGAACCTATTTTCAAATAAGATCACATTCATACTTTTTGGGTAGATTGATTTTTTTTTTAATGGTAGAAGAAGGGCAGGAGGTTCACTTTTCAACATAGTAGAATAATTGTCAATGCTTTGGGGAAACCAAAGCCATCTGACAACACATTTTGGAGTTATCAAGATGAATGGCCTTACAATTTTCATACTCACCCTTAGTTCCAATTTCACAATTGCACTGAAATCAGTCTTTTTCACATGCCATGCTGACTGATTCTGATAGCATTTTATGGGAAAGGGAGTGAGGAATACTCACTATATATTAGAATATGTCTCACTTCTTTTGTGTCATATAGATCTACAAAGACAAAGAGGTCTACAAAGACAAGGAGTTCCATATGACACACTTTTGCTAACAGTTCTTATTAACAGTATAGACAATAATTTAACATTGATTGCTTCGTAGCTGTTTCCAAAGTTTATATTCACATTATTTCCACTAAGCCATGTTGCCTCTGTGATGTACTGATAGTGATAAAAACATGGAGAACAATTCTGTCAAGTAAGAGGTTTGAAGAAAAGGACGGCCTGATTTATTGCATAAAGGAAGAGGAGGTCTGCTTTATAATTTTGGATGGAGAATAGAGAGGTGGTGAGGTGAAGTGTGGAGGGAAGGAAATTGAAATCATTCAAAGTTGGCCTAGAATGTGGAATGTGATTGATGAAGAACCTAGAATTTTAACATCCTAAAATGGAAAAAAGTGGAAAGTTTGTAGCTCATTTGTAGAACCAGAAGACAGAAGAAGGGAAGGGAATTCAAGAAAGCTGAGATTAAAGTCATTTTCTCAAAGATGATACTTACCTAATAAAAAATAGTCTGAGTGCTTTAGAAAACAAAGGTGTCTGTACACAGTTCTCATTCTTAACAACCAAAGACTGCAAATGAACTGCAGTGGTTTTATGTAGACAGGTACATTGGAAATCGTTAGAATAACTTGTATCCATAAGTTGGAAATCATAAGCTTTGGGGAACACAGATGAAGACAGCCATCTGCAATGCACATAATACTTAAGTTAGAAGACAAGTGTACTGGTCTAGCCAGTTATGCAGCTATTAGGATGCAAACTATAGAAAAACTAGCTTTTTTTTTTTTTTTTTTTTGTACCATAACTTTTACCCAGTCTAGTATGTATGGTCTGGAATGACTAGATAAAGAGAATTAACTATAGTGTATCTAAATTTATGGTATAGTATTATCAATAACTATTATATTTATCACTGTTACTTTGAGGGCATGAACTATTTAGAGTTCACATATCCTTAGGAACAAAAGATGCAAAGTTAAATGCTAATTCTTCTTGCCAAACTCTGTTTATGCAATGGTCAAAATTGAGTGCATTTATTAGATAACCTAAAATAAGATGATGGTGAAATATAAAATAGCAAAATTTGAAATGCCTAGATTTGGCATTAATTAATTGACATTATTATATTGTGTGCAATAATTTGCACATAATAGACATCCAATAACTATTTGTCAATTGGTTGAAAGTAATCTGAAGTTAAACAATCACCAGTAGAATAGCAAGTATGAGGGCCACTAGTAATAATATTTTAGGAGATGACAGTTCAAATTTTCCAGAGATGGAATCCCAGTGCATAACAGTGTGCTATGCAGGCTCTGAGAAGTGCTACAGAAAGCACTGTTTATTTAATTCCCATATTGCCATCAAAATTGGCTGCCCCATATTTTCCCAACTCAGTAGTACCAAGGAATTAGTGGTGGGTAACTGCAGTTGTTACTGTTATTACTTGACGTTATATCATATTTCACAATTTATCTTTGATCAAAAGAATGCCTGAACTCTGAAGGTATAATAATTACTGAAATAAGTGTTTATTTTTCTCTTTCCACATACAGAAAGCAAAATGACACTGTGTTCATTGCTTGTCAAACAAGAAAAATTCCTAAGAAAACTTTTTCTTGTTCAGGATAAACTCTAATAAAATGTGAAAGTAAAGAACATTTGGTAAATGTTTGGCAGTAAGTGTATATCTATCTGCTATAGATATAGCTAAATTCAGAATAGACATTTTGCTTTTCCCACTGACTTTCTCTTAGGAAAGAAAAGTCTTTTCCAGATTACTAGAGTAGACTATTCACAAATCATTCTCCAAATATGGATCATAACCCACTCCTGAACTGATTGTAGGCAAAGAGGTTGGAGTTACGGTAATTGACTAAAATTAATCTACTAGGGGAATAATGGGCATTAGGAAGTTAAACACAAGGCTTTCTATAATGACACTTTTTGAATTAATGTTCTAATTGAAAGGGAACTAAAATATTTAAAATTATGCCTGGAACATCATCAAGGCTCAGTGCATGGTTGGTATTTTTTAAAAGTGTTTTATGATTCTCAAAACTTATATCAAATTGACTGCCAAATTCAATATTTTAATGACTCACATTTTGGAAGAAGTTTCTTAGTTATCAGAATCTTTATAAACATATTGATCTTATCCATTTTGTACTACTTTAGCTTTTTATTCACTCCTATATCTGGTTTCAAGTCTTTTTTTCATTAAACAGAAGTATTATTGTTCTGCCACAATTCCTTTTTCTTACCTCTTTGAAGTATACAGTAACATTACCCTTCATTAATTACTTCAGAACAACTATCCCAAGTGCCCAAACCATTACATTATTGCACTGAATTACTTTGTTTTCTGTTTATTTTTTAAGTTTAACATTTATTATTCTCTCACATACTATCACATGAATGTTTATTTCCTTCTTCTAGCTTTGGTTTTCTTCTTAGTTTAAGTGATTAGATTGCCAATATCACAATCCAAAGATATTTACTAATGACTATCATAAATGCGACCTCTGTGATAGTCCCCTATAATATTTGCCTTTTGGTATTTACACCATGTTTAATTTCCTCCTCTTGGATGTAGGCTGGACATATTGAATTGATTCTAATGAAAGACTACTACTGAAGTGATAGGGTGTCCTTTCTGAGATTAGTTTATAAAAGGACGATGACATCTGTCATGGGCTTGCATTCTCTCTCTTTCTTTGTCTCTCTGTCTCCTCTCTGTCTATCTCTCTCTGTCCTCTCATTCTCTCTCTGTCATCTTTATCTTATCTACCTCTCCTCTTGCTCTTGCTCTTTCTCAAATTGCTTACTCTGGGAGAAGCCAGCTAACATCTCATGAAACAGCACAGTGAGAAGCACAGATGGCAAGAAATTGAGACTAATAATGTAAATTTGAAAGTATCATCTTCAACCATACCTGCCTAACTTTTAGATTATACTGTAATTGTAGCCAGCAACTCAACTGCAGCCTCCTGAGAAACCTTCATGTAAATTTTCTCAGTGAAGAATTCTTGACCCGTAGAAACTGTGATAAATGAAATTTTGTCATTAAGTCACTAAGTTTTGAGATAATTTGTTACATAGCAGTAGACAATACATCTATCCTTTATGTAGAATCTCCTTTTATTTTGCTATAATATCTTCATATTTTAACCCATTTCTTTTGTTTCTACTTATGTAAGTTGAATAGCACATTACAGTTTCCTTCAGAAATTTTATATATGACATTTCATATATAAAAACTTTATCAGAAACAAAAATGATTTAGGTTTTCTCTCTTTACTGTTTTTGATCTACCTTCTCCTAATTTCAACTTTTTACTTTATGGTCACCTATATCTTCCTCTATTCACAAGACAACTAATTTTGTGGGCTATTAGGTTTTTCCTGATATGTTTACCCCTAATATGCAAAAACTGCTATGTGTATGAACGTATCATGTATGAGCCATTTCCTTCTATTTCTAAATAGCCTCAGATATATTACTGAATTTATAAAACTTTTATTTGTTAGACTTTATGGGAGCTGCTCATCCTCTGAAAATCTTTCTCTGAATTTGTACTGATCTACATTGAATGATGGATTTTTAAAGAGACTTCATTAAAAATAGCTTTTAATATGATAGCTTATTTAACTGATTAAGTACAATTAGGCAATAATTCAAAAATAACTGCTACATTTTTGACATCTTAAAAATTATTATAGTTGAGGAACTAAGACTGAAAATTTAGATATATCCTGCACATAGACTCCCTAAACATCTTCATGACTGTCTTTTTGACCTGATATTCTACTAGAGCTTCAGTGCCAATTCTGACTCTGATATAGCCCATCAAAAATAATGACCTTCATGAAGCAGCTTTAAATTTCGCTCTTCATCTCCTTCAGTATTTGCAGTTCAATGCTTCCCCCTATTAAACTACAGGTATTTTCTACTGGTTAAAAAAATGGATGGCTTGCTTGTATACCTTGTATAACAACAGTCAACAAAATGTATTTTTATAAAAATAAATCTTAAAAATAGAACCCTCTTTCAATGCCAGCTATTGATCATTTATAGGAAAATAATATAATCATAATTAATGAGAAATATTTTAACTTTGATAATCTATAAAAGACAAAAACAGGATAAAAATTTAATGAATATACAGCTTAAACATGTTTTCATGGACGTTACTGATAAGAACATGGAAAATTAGAAAATAAAAAAGTAAAGTAAATACTTTAGTTATTTCTAATATGTGTATAATTACTAAAGTTAATAAAAGTTTATGTCTGCCCTTTTCAAAAATGGCTATCTATAATTAAAATGGGCATAAAAATTGCTCACACCTCATCATTTAAAATAAATTAGATTTTTCTCTTAAATCCTTCCCTCATACTTCAGTCAAGTAAGTTGAACATATATGTTATTTTCAGCCTTTTACCAACATATGCTATAAACTTTCAAATTACTTTAAATTTTGTAATTTTAACAATTCAAGACAGAAAAGAACAAACTAAGTCAAACATTTTCTAGAAACAGTATGGATGCTGATCCCAATAGTTGTATCTTCACTGAATTTGCCTGTAATTATCTGTACTTATTGTTTAAACCTCATTTTTACACAAAAGTGAATGCATTATATAAAGACATATTACTAGTACAGAATTTTATACATTTTTTACATCTGAAGAGTCTTAAAATTTGTTACATATTTAGTTCTTGGGCAGATTGATTCCCCATGCTACTTGACATTCATATAACTTAATGTCATTGTAACCAATCCTGTCAGGATTAATCCTAAAGTTAACTAAAAGTGGATTTAACTAGAAGCTACATGTAATATTCTAAAGAGCCATATGAGAATTTTATTTCCTAAAAAGAGCAACTGCAAAGAATGTTTAAATCTGCATTTGCTTCAATTCCTCAAATCTGTTACTCTGGAAGACCAAAATGTTAAATTTATAGAGAAGGATAAATTTCAAATTCTTCAAAACAGTGAAAGTAAAATTATAGTTATTCCAGTTATTGCTTTCTAGATTAAGGAGAAGGGATACATATAATTCTAAATAAATATTATAAAATAAATAGATCAGATAGATTGACCAAATTTGGTTAAAAAGTTAGAATATATAGAATATAGTATTATATTTTATATAATGATTTCATTAATTAGAATATTCTATACTTGGGTTTAATAAATCAATTCTGTATGGAAAGGATCAGGGAGAATTGCCCTAATAATCATTCATGTAATAAAAGTACCCAGGAAATTCAATTGCCCATAAGGTTAATCTACACATAAGGTTAATGTTCTAAGTCTGCAAATAATCAACATATTAAACAAAATTTCAATGTATTGACAAAATAATAAATGTATTGGACAACATTGATAAAATCTGTTTCAAATCTTCAGTGGATAAAGGTAAGAAAAAATGGTAAGTATATAAATAATGAGCATTATCCAAAACTGGTGAAGAAAATAAATTATTTCTGCCCTATCCTGATTAGGTTATAGCAAGAGTCATGTATTATATATGAGGTGTCATAATTTATAAAATACATCGACTAATAGGAATACATGCTAATGGGAAGAGTAGGACCATTGTAGAAAAAGACTGAATGTTAAATTAGTTAGAATTTAATAAACTAAGACCTTTACATGAAAAAGAAATATGAATAACATTACAGACTTATTTATATTACTGCATTCAGCATTAGACATTTGTTGGTCTTATGAACTTGAACAAGTTACTTTTATTTGTAAAATGAAATCTATATCACAAGCATACAAGGGACACAGTTGTTATCCAATGATAAATGTTCCATTCTCTGTGTTTGCCTAAACAAAAAACTACCTAATTGAGAATTGGCAAAGACAGAGGAGGGGGATGAGCTGCAAAGAAATACTGTAGAACTTTTTTTAGTAAAGTGCATGTATAAAATTATGAATTTTAACTAAAAAAGTCTTAGGGAAAAAGACAAATTGTACAGTAAAGAGTTAAAAAATGTTTTCAAAAAGAAAGCAGAATTTTTAGAAGAAATTTAAACTCTGTTTCTAAGGACAAGTATATAAAAGAAATGGGAAGGAGAAAAAAGTTATAAGTGTGGTTGAGAAGGACAAACATGAAAGGATTATGCTCATTGTAATGGAAATGA
The DNA here is from genome assembly GCA_004027375.1 of Macroglossus sobrinus. Classification (NCBI taxonomy): domain Eukaryota; kingdom Metazoa; phylum Chordata; class Mammalia; order Chiroptera; family Pteropodidae; genus Macroglossus; species Macroglossus sobrinus. The sequence goes on from PVKZ01000187.1 coordinate 1,078,412, forward strand.
ACTATTACTAGTTAGATTTGGGATTTATAAACGCTAATTTGGAGGAAAGTAAGATATATAAATGAGAGTTGTAAAGGTATCTTAACAAACCGAGGAGTTTTATATTTTTTCCCATGTAAGAAAAACAAAAAGGCAGAAGAAATCCATAAAGAGAAAATGTGGTGTTATGAATTCAGTTGAGACATAACTAGAAGATAATAAAAAGAGAGCTTTACCCTTAGGAACAATGATACACTCCCAACCTGTGGCCAGGCTGACTTAAGTACCATATTAATATCACATAATACATAAAGGTACATGTATATATCTCTTTAAAAACTAAGAGGAAAATCCTAAAGGAGAAATTATCCCATTATAGTCCCATAATTTTTTCTTATTCAGTGTATGTGAAATTATTCAGTAGTTATTGTTTTCAAGTAAGCTGTTCTATTTTGAAATTAAAATGTGTGTAATAATGTCATGCCACTCACCACAAAAGATGTTATCTATTGCAAATCATATATTTAGACATATTTGTTTACATGTACATGATTATTTTATCAGAAAGGATTAAAAAGCTAAACTAAGTATAATATAATTGTTTACTTAGCCACAGAGGTTTGTATAGCTTATAAAAGAACAATAATGTAAAAGAGTACATAAATATATGTACTTTTTAGTTTAAGTAACTGTTGCCATCACAGTCCCATTCTGATATTCAGGGAAGGGCTACCATATGATCATGGGAAATGTAATCCTTTGAATATAAAAATGTAAACTGTAAATATAGACTGGAGCTTAGAAAATGATTTCTACTTGCTGGATATCCCCATTACCAATTGCCCAAACCCGGATGTGAAAACTAGGGCACTAAAGGAAAGCACAGAAAATGGATTTAAAATAGTTCCAAGATAGTTATACAAATAAGAAAAAAACAAGTAAATTCTGAAAGCAGAAGACTTATTTGTAGAATAGGATTTAAAAAGATGTCTAAGTCAAACTAATCAATCAACATTTTACAAGGAATCACTAGATTTAAAATTTAGGGAGTTTAGATTATAACTCTAATTCAGTTGTTAGTACATGGGAGACTTACAACAAATCCTTTAAGATGTAATGTTTTATTCTCTGTGAAATGTAGGGTTTCAGTTAGCTTATATTTATGATTTCATTTGACTAATAGTATATTTTATTATCCTATATAGTATATTACTCTAAAAATTGTTTTATGACTCCACTTTTATCTAGAAAATATGGAATTTTTATTTGATAGATGCTAATGTGATAGGGATGTAGAGGGGAACTCATTGTCTACTAACCCCACAGTGCAGAAGCAAGGAGGGTGACAGTCATGGTACAGAAAATGCACATTTCAGATCTGCAGGTTACTTTTGACATTCTTCGTCTGGCTAAGTCTTCAGAAGGTTATGTCAGCACTTATATTCAGATTCAAGAATGAGAAGAGTATGTTCAGCACTAGGAAAAACACGCTTTAAAAGAAGATGTCATTCAAACCTATTAGGGTAAAGTCCAGCATCTGCCTCATCAGGTCTTATTATTGTATTTCTTGTGATGTTGATTGTTTACCTTGGGTTGAGACCCATCACAAGGTCCAAAAACACAACTTTCAGACACTGCAGTGTTTGTGAAAGTATACATAGCATCAATCGATGGACATTTGATTAAGCTGGTATTAGGCTTAGACTAGGAATCAGAATTCTGGGATCAAAATCATATGGTTTTGTGAGGGATGCCAGTGAAGACAAGATGGGGTGCATGGTGAAGGGTCAATGAAAAGAGATCAATAGAGATCGTGGCATAAATTATGAGGCAGATTATGTTGTCAGGTCTTAATTGCAAAAAGATTTTTTTTTTTTAACACATTTTCAGGGAAAACAAGGTGTGCTGCAAATAAAGCCTCTGTTTCCTACAGGGTTGAAGATTAATGAAGCTAAGAACTAAGAGCATAATTTTCTGTAGCTGCCACTTATGACCATATTATTTTAAAATATATTTTGAAGCTATGTGAAACCTATTTGGGTCTATATCTTTGGGATATTTTCTATCAGTTTTACTGTGATGAAGTCTTTTGATTAGATCTTAAACAAATTAATTTGTGTGCTATTCTGTATACATGTCTACCCTGTACTGCTTCCTGAGTTAGAGGTAAGATGATTTGTCCCTTTTCCACTGAAAGTGTTGATATCAAAAGACCTCTCTGCTTTCATTCTTCATATAACAAAGCCCAAATCATTGAGTATGAATCAAAATTATTCCATTTTGAAAAGAGGATTTCCAGGTGATAATATTTTAAATCATGAAGCAGTTTATTTGTCTAGAAAAAATATTAGTCTTACTGGGGAGCATTTTTTTTTTCAGAAAAAAAGTAATTAGTTAATTTTGATGAATCTATACCCAGTATATTTAGGGTTCATGTCTTCTTTCAATAGCGACATATTGATTCAGATATTGAGATGCATATAAAAGAAGGTAACCTATGCCAAACTATGCAGGAAAAAAGGAAAAAAGAGCAAAAAGCCTGGGTTAAATTTCATGTTAGTGTTCTGCACCTTTCTCCATTAAGCATATTTCTCAGAGTGGAAGACTTATTCTTAGAACAAAGTTTCAAATTCTTGTTTATTTCTCTTACTACCACAGTTAACACTCAGACCTAATGTTTTTCGATGAAAAGATCGTTAGTAATATTTGTGATATTTTATTTGAATAAGTTAGAGTAATTTTGGAATTCTGTGGACTGGAAATTAAGTCCTTCAGCATATTTGAAAAATTATTTTAGTAGAGATATAGATGAGATAACTAAGGGGGCTTAGAAGAGGTTGCTGTCATATCATACAACTTCACAATCTCTTTTCTTAAACATTAGCTGCTGAAATGCAGATTTCATAAAATATTATAAAAGGAATGCATATCCAATAAATTATCCAATACTCTTGGTGGTTTCCAGGCAAATATTCCATCATCAAACACATTAATATTTTTCCAATTAATGTGTCTACTTAATTTAGGTTTTCCTGTCAAATGTATTTAAACCAATCTTAGTGAAAAATAATATAAAATAAAAACAACTTTTGATTTTTTTAGAGCCTTTTAGATTCAGGAATACAAATAAGGTAGTGTTATACTGGCATTTTATGATTTTTATTTATTTAGCTCTATACTAAACTATATAAAACTCACAAACTAAAAAACTTATTCTGAATACTTTATCATATTATTTTCTCATATGTTTCATGGGAGTTATAACAGAAAGTTCAGGTATCATTTTATCTGGGAAGCTTTTCCTCTAACATCAGTGTGTAGCCTGGGCTAATTTAACCTTCTTCATGTTCTCATATCCTCTCTCTGAGTCACTTTTCACTTTCTATCAGAGATAGCAGTTTATGTTTGTGTCTCTCTAGGTTATGGGGTCTTCAGGGGTCACAGTCCAGGTAGGGGATAAGCCATCACTATGTCAATCAATTGATAGAAATTACCTTATGAGAACTATTCAGCAAGAGTAGAACTATTAGAAACAATTTACTTAATACAAATGTTATGTTTTTAACACATACCTAGTGACTTCACTAGAAGACAAAAATAATCCAGTCACCATTTCTCTTTGTCATTTGTGACTGCTGACCTACAGTGCTTATTTTTTTCTATCTGCCAATATAGTAGACTTGGTAAAGTGTAAAATATGTTACCACCAGGATTAACAGCAATGTATGTATTCCATTTAAATTTATGTTACGGGGATTAGCTCAGTTATGAGATTAAGCCAGTTCACAAAATTACCAATATACTAGTATTCAAAGAAAATGTGTTACTTTAAATGATTCATTTTGATTACCACAATTTATGTTAAATATGTATAATACTCAGAAAAATATATTTTGTAATCTAATACAAATTCAGAAAATCATAAAGGAATATATAGTGTACATAAATTACTTCTAAAGACATTTTCCATGATCTCATTTTTATGCTGTTTCAATTATCCAAAGGATTCTTTTGCTGATTTTTCACACAGCGTATCAACCTTAACTTATCATTTATAATAAGTAGTAGTCCAAATTTATTATGATATTCCTCTTGTGATTGTCTAATTTGTCTTACTTGTCTATTTTTTACTATATTCAGCATTTTTATTCTACTTAATTTTTGATCTTTTTATTATAAAATCATATTTATGAATGACATATAAATTAAGATATTAATCACAATTTATTTATTCTCTAGGTTTTCTCACTTCTTTTTTCTACTTTGATCGTCTTACCCTTTCATGCTAAAACTTCCTGCAGTCAGTTACCAAGGCAATATATTCCAATTGCTCTTTGTTAGAAATCAGTATTTTAGCATTTCATCTTAGTGTTGTTTCAGCAGCCACTTCTGCTTTTTTCAGATGTTTTTGAATATTGTTTTTTGGAATCAGATCATAACCACTTATAATGTAATTTGCTAAAACCTCAGTAGCATATATGACTTAATTACATACTCTAGCAATGAGTAGCTAAAACTTTGGCATTTCAATTTGATGTAGTTGTATAGGAGCCTTTCTCTTTGATTTTACATTTTTATTTTCTTATATTTTATATCTTTGTTGAAATTCTCACTTTGTTTATGTAGTGTTCTTTGGACCTGAGTGAGCATTTTTGTAATCATTATTTTGAACACAGATAAATCAACTTATTTCTATTTCATTAAGGTCTGTTTCTAGAGTTTTATCTATATTTTGTTTAATTTAGAACATATTTCTCTATTTCGACACTTTGCTTGACTCTCTATGTTGATTTCTGTGCATTAAGTAAAACAGCTACCTCTCTCAATTTTTATAGAGTACTCTTAGGTAGAAAATGGACCTTATCATTCAGCCTGGCCCTAACTCTTTATTGTCTCTCAAATCTTACTGATTGTCCGAGTTGCCTTTTTGTTCTAAGCGGCTCCCAGTAGTTGACGGTATGCCAGAGAAGACTCTCATTTAGTACCTAATTGCAGGCTGATTGAAACTCAGACCCCCAGGAAGCAGCTTTCAATGTAAGCATGTACAGACCTCTTTCAGAGAAAGACTGGGAGCTGGATGTTTCTGTCTGGCTCCTCCTGTGCTGAGTCCTGGAGAGATAGCCAGTTAAGAACTGTTTGTTTGTTTGTTTGTTATACTCCTTTGGGAACATGAACACCAGCCCCACTGACCACCAGAGATAGGCAATTAAGGGATGCATTCCCTGCATAGCTACCTTTTAAAAGTCGGGTGCCAGATGTGTGTTAAAGCTCCTCCTGGGAGATATTGGTGATTTGATGTGAACTACACAGAAAGATGTCTGCTAGGATGATTGAAGTTTGTTCTTAGATGAGTGCTAAATTAGATTAACCCTTAGGTTGCAGCTTTTAATATATGCAAATAGGTCTCTTTCAGGACAGTGGGTCCTTGATAGCCAGCCAAGAACTGTTTCTTTTCTATAGTTTTGTGGGTCTCCTGGATACAAGCCTTGTTGGCTTTCAGAACTAGATGTTTAGGTTGTGGAAGTCTTAAATGTTGGGTGCTGGATATTGGATCCAAATCCTTCTGTTTTCAGGGAGGAACTGGGGATTTTGAGTTCTCTTCCAATTACATGTTGCTACCCATTTTGATATGGGTATTTGCTCATTCATTGGGTGCATAAGAATTATTCATCTAGTTTCTGAATTTCTTTCAGAGGGAATTGTTTCATGAGTAGCTGTAAATTCAGTGTGTTCATGGGAAGAGGTGAGTTCAGGAACCAACTATGTCACCATCTTGGACTAAGATCTGTCTCTTTAATATTGCATTTATAATACATATGTCAGATTTGGGGTGCCATCATATGCAGGAATTTTGGTTGTACATACATTATAAAATATTCTCAAATATTAATATAAGCAAAATAAGACTAACCCACCTTATGATTTTTACCCACAAATAGAATATTTGTGTAAATGCTTCTAGGAAGACTCAATAAAATATTGTCAACAATAAATTGATAGGTATTATTAAAACTTATAATGATGTTATGCTACATGAATTGCTTTATAATTTTAAGCATTTAAAATATATTTTAGAAACTTGGTAAACTTTAAAAATTTATATAATTTATTATCAGCAAATTTTTAGCTAATTGGTCTAGAATCCCTAGGCATGTTATTTATTCTTAGTATTTGATACCTATCATAATATAAACATTTATCTTACTCTAACAGATTATATCTTGATGTACCCTACAAAGTAGTCATAGAATAATTTAGTAACTATGGATATCAAATGATACTAACTGAGATAAAAGCACACATCCACATTATAAATATTTGATAAATATTAGAAATACGAAGATACCTGAATCATGATTCCTACTTTTAAGGAACCTATAGTCAACTACATTTTTATCCCAATCTAACATGACTTTGGATGTATATGACTTTAAATGAAAATCTATACATCAAAACAATAATTAGAAAGTTGTTTTTACATTTAGTATTATATGCATGGTCAATGAATCAAAAGATTCAGTTAAAACAGCACAATTCTTTTTTAGAATTACCAACTGGGGAAAGTGCAGAACACCCTGGGATATAAGTGATGACTTAGAGTAAGAGCATTATGCATTACTAATGGCCTAAATTCAAGCTTTGTTTTTAGTCACAGAAGGAACAGAGAGTAACATCCAAGAGACTTGAAAAGAGGTTGGGGAAAATAAAAAGGAAGCACATAAAATAATTAAGCCATCATTTCTTACAATGACTTGAGTCAAACATTTCAGATCCCAGGGGTCAAAAGTAAGCAGGAGACAGAAAGGTCTTGAAGATTTAACAGCTTGCTAAAGATCAAGATGTACAGATATTGTGCAAGTACAGTTTTTCTCATTAGAAAAAGAAGGCAAAATTTACTAAGCTTGACTACATATTTCGCTGAACATCATATTGAAAGCAATAAAGAGCCATCGTTAACATACATATTAATAAGCAAAGGAAAAATATGTAATTTAGCAAAATAAATTACTCAACATAAATCGGCTTTTTAAAAAAAATGTGCCACTAATAGCAAATTAAGATATGTAGGACAGTAAAAAAAAATATATGCTCTGGCCATATCAATGTCATATGGATCGTTAAATAGTTTTGCATAGCATTATCTTCCTGGAATATATTTCTCTTAGTTTTCTTTAGTCTTCACTTGTCTAAATCCTAATAATGCTTTACAACTTGGGTTAAATATTACCTTTTCAGCAAGATCTCCTCTAACCTCTCTGTTTAAATTAGTATGATGTCTCAGTTTTATAACAGATTTCTGAGCACTAAGTGAGATAAATGTAATGAACACTAAGAGCATTTTATTAGTAGTAATGTTGTTATCTGGATCAGTATTGTATAATGTAAAATACATGAGTTTGGAGATTAGACAACGGTGTGTTTAAACCTTGTCTGCCATGGGTTAGCAGTCCATCATTTGAATAATTTTCTTAAAAATTTGAACATCAATTTTCTGAATTGTAAAGAAAAAATATACCTAATTCTACAAGACTTAAAGTGGAAGACATTTATGTAGATGCTCAATAATATTTATTCACACACACACACACACACACACACACACACACACACACACACATCCTCCTGTTACCCCTCTCTACCATTTGCTTAAATAGTTTAATGTGTTTCATTTGTGTTAGGAGAGTAAAATTTAATAATTTTAATTTGCTATTCACTGAGAAGTAGAAATAAGATTGTTTTTTAATATACTTTATGGTATTCAATGTTAAGAATATCTTGAGTATTCAGTTTAATCCCTAGTAAATTATAATCTGTCCCTTACATTCTAGGTAGAGGGTATGAATTTATAGGACAAGGTGACTCTGACTTTAAGAGGTAAGTTAAGAGGTATAACTAAACTTAAAAAGGAAGATTAGTATTAATGAAAAAGAGAAGATAAAATATTAATAAAGGAACTCAATTTTAGAAAACAAATGACAATATAAGACAAGATACATGTTAAGACTATAATGTAAATGTGAAATATTTCATCACAGTAATACATTATTGCAAGACTCTTTGTAAGACTACATTTATAGAGTTTGAAGTTTTGGTTTCTGTCTTTTAGCACCGACATTATATAGATTAATTAGTATAGCAAAAGAGAAACAAATTGACTTAGTTTTCGTGATTATGAATCATGAAGGTCATACAGGATCTTTGCATTTTTAACAGATTCAAGAAGAATCAGACAGAAGTAAGAAACAGTTGGGAAAATCTTGAAAGAGTAGGTCAATAACAAAACTATCTGGGGATATTTACTAATTTGAAGCTGATACCATGAATTCTAAACAATCAACTTTGTACAAATTGTCTTTTAAACAGTAAGTAATGCATAATATATGAGTATTGTTACTTTATTATATCAGATCTGAATACTATGGCACATTCACATATATTCTGGGAGCTTTTCATTTAACTTTATATCTTTATTTTTTTAAGAGGTAGTCAGGGAGGTCAGGTTGGGCAGGGACCACTTAATAGACTTGTCACCTAAAGCAATTACTATATTGGCAAGGAATAATGTTGGCTTAATAATTGGATACAGGTGAAAGAAAAGTAATCTCCAGGTTGATTCATTAGCAGTGACAGTATATTCCTGCATAGCCTATCTTTCCTCTTACCTTAACTGTGATGCATCAAGGACTATTTCTGAAACTTCAATTGTTTACCTAGAAAGTTTACTACATTTATTGAAGCGAACTTGTTTAATAAGCTTTATCATTTCAAGTCTTCAAAATAATTTAATGAAATTTACTCTATGTTACAAAAATTCTAAAATATAAGAATTGAGTAAAAGTAAGATATGCATATATTGAAAAGCTTAGTAACTACTAGGGTTTAAAGTCAATAAACAAAACTTTCCATTTGAGTTGTATCTTTTGGGACATAAAAAGAATGTTAAGCCAGTAAAGGAGTAAGTAAGGATCAAGTGTCAGCCTGTCAGAAATCTATAAATCACAACTAAGTTGTTTTCTAATTATAAATGCCTTCCTTGGCATTCAACTCCAGCGCTAGCATGTCAAAAAGAAATGTTAATATTCTGATCCAGAGGTCTGTCAGAATTAGACTTGCCTGATTGTTAAGCGTACATATTAATATAGAATGTACCTTTGTTTGGTTCAAATCTGTCTCTCTTGAAGCACGGTGCAATTATTTTTCTTACCAGTTTTTCAACTGGCAGGGCACAACTCTACTTGTTTAGTTCTCCCTGAAGTTCATGAAGACAAACGATGCAAAAACAATGAAAAGAAGGCTTTATTTCGACTTTTTTTTTTAAGGGCTTTCTGGTTATTGCTGAGGAGATTGACTCTAGTATTATATTCCAAAAACTATTTTAAATAGATGTTAGATTTCCCTGACTTTGTTAGGATTGTAAAAACTAGTAATAGGCTCTTTCAGTTATGCTATCTGTGTTCTTCATTCTAGTCATAAAGTTTCATTACATTTATATGTCATGGCCTTTTCCTCTCCGCCCCTGCCCCTCAATAGTGTCTACCCTCCCCTTTCTTTGGCAACATCGAATCTCATATACTCTGAAATTATGAACGACAAGTGCATGCTGTAAACTGGTTAAAATACTCTACAGCCTCTTGTCTCATTTTGTATTATGAAAAGTAAGAGTTCAATTATTCTAAAAGATGCTTCAATCTGAAAGAGATTTGTTTAGATGATATAACACTATATAAAATAAAGTTTAATTTTATTGATTATATACAAACATAAATGTGCAATTCTTTGATGTAGTTATAGAAATTGGCTTAGGGATTATAAGTCCACATATATTTTGACTAGCTTGACTTTGTGTCTGTAATTCTTCACATTATTCTTAATCTGTGTTTACCTCACAAATCTAAAAAGAAATATCTCAGTATAATTCCATAGTATATATTTTAAAATTAGAATTTTAGATGAGTCCTTTTAAGGCTTTATGACAAATTTTCTTCTGGGGTTTGAACCTTAATACATTTGAAAAAATCCTTTACTATAAAAATTAGAATTAAAAGGCAAGTCACAAATTACTAAGCCTGAGTTCCTTGAACCAGAAAAAAAAAAGATTTTCAGAAGAGCGCCTGAAACAAAAATACTTTTTACAAGGAGAGGAGGCCAATAATTTTAAGAATAAACCTGGATGGAGAGAAACTATAAAATTGCAAGAAGTCTGCCAATTAAATTATTCTCATTTGTTCATTCTCTTTCTCTGCCTCTCTTTGTGTCTCTCTGTTTCTGTCTCCATTTGTCTCTCTCTCTGTCTTCTTTTCTCCCTGTCTCTCCCTCACAAACACCACAACATACACACATAATTCCCTTTTCTCTGCCTTACAGATTTCTTCTGCCTTACAGATTTGAAATTCCCAAGAAAGTTTACGAATTTTGTAATAACAGAAAAAGAGATAGCTACAAATTTAGTTGGTTAACTAGAACAACAAATGTGTTTATGAAAATAGATTATAATATACATGCTATAATTAATTGAAATATTAAATTAATTTTATTTTTATTTAAGAAAAGAAAAAAGTTAAATGGAAATTGAAGCAATTGATAAAATTCAGATATTGATTTTAAGATTCATTAAAGTTAACAACAAGATTTCTAAAATATTACTAAGTTAAAGCCACTATATTTTAAAATACATTTTAATATTTCAGAGTATAAATTGACACCTTGATACAAAAACTTGTAAAGATAGGAAATTATTATTTCTCCTAATTTAAAAATCTTTAACAATTTTCAATAATTACATTCAGTTTTTCAATCGTATTCCCACAGTTTTTATTCTTATTTAATAGCATTCAATTTTTGTTTCTTTAAACACGGTTCTTCCAATACTACCTGATTTCATTATTTTTCTAAATTTTTAATTGTTTCAATCTGTGTGTGTGTATATGCAGAAGACTCATGGTAGTTGTATCAGCTAGTTTTTTCACATTTAAGAATGCTTTCATTGTTTTTTGTTGTTGTTGTTGTTTACATATAAACAGTATCTTGGCTGGATATATTTTTAGGGCATACTTTCTTTCCTTTAGAAATATGTACACATTATTTTCTAACTTGTAGTTTTGATTGCTACTTTGGAAAAATCTCAAGCTAGTTAAAATTTTCTCTCTTTTTTTAGGGATTTTGATTTTTTGAACTGAATAACAGAAGAAAACTCTTTTTTTATCTTTGATTTTCAATATCTTAATGTAGATATGTTGTTGTACTGGTCATTTATATCCACTCTTTCTAGAACATGATTTGATCTTTCAAACCCTATATTCTGCTCTTCATTCTTTCTAGAAAAAATTTTCTAAAATATTTTGAACATTTCTTTTAATCTATTTTCAGAGTTTTTAACCTCAATGATATTAATTATGCTTATGATGGCCTATCATTGCCCTATATCTATTATCTTTCTTTAATTATTTAATGTTTTCTGTTTTACATTCACTTTTATTATCTCAAACTTTTCCTGTGTCATTAATTTTATTCTCAGTTTGTCCTACTGTTTATTAATTATTAGTTCTGTAATGGTATTATTTTAGACCAGCTTTAGTTCTGCAATTCCCTCTTTATTGCAGTATATTTCTATTATCTATTTTTTGAGTTGATATTGTTAATTCATGATATTATTAAAGAAGTCAGGAATGTGAAAAACACTGGTGAGATAATTTTTTTCTTCTTAGAATAATGCTTTATTCTGTACTAGTTTCCTCACATCTCTCCTAGATATTTATACCATTTTCAAAACTTTTATTTCATTGCTTAGATATGACAATTGTCCAACTATTCTGATATATGGTGAAATACTTTTCTTTTTCAACAAGTATGAATTTTTTCTCTATTTTGAAGATAAAGCTCAACTGTGACTGCAGTTTTACATACATGTGTATGTGTGTATGTATGTATCTGTGAGAGACAAAATTCTATTTCTGTTCTTTCTTTTGAAATTTTATTAAATGTACTATATAGAGTTTCACTCAACCTTGATATTTATTCTACTGCAGTTGAGAATATCCTTCCTCAATTAAGTCAAACTCTGATATTCAGTTATTATCAATCACCTTTCTACACAAACTCCAATTTTCTTCTCTCCAAATTCGAGAATATTGATGATGAACTTTTTGAACTTCCCAGAATTATTTCTGGGGAGTGGGAATGAGATTATGAGCTTCTTGTGCTGCAAAAAAAGCTTTAGTTTCTTGTATCAGTGGATTCCATTTCTTTGGAGAGTATCACATTAGACTGTAATCTTTGTGAGCTATTCCTTATGGTTTTTTAAAAAGAGATTTTAGTTTATGTTTTTGTACTGTATTGTATTCTTTTATAATTACAGTCTATTTCATCATATATAGGGGAAGATTCTATGACCTACACACATCCAAACATCTTTACTCAGAATTTTCTTTCTGGTGATTTAAAACTATACATGCGATTTTTATATAAAATTTTATGATAAGGGTGTATTTGAAATTGACGAGCTTCATATAAGTGCTGAAATGTTCTGATTCCTTTATAATTTTTTCTGCTTTGTAGTAAGTGAGAGCTATGTAACGATGGGGGTATGCATATTAGTGAAGATGTGTGTTGTTGGAGTTATGTTAGTATATGGGGTTAGGTAAGTATGGGAGCAGTATCTATTATGTGTGGAAGAATATGTATATTAGTATGGGGCTATGTGTGCACATACATACATGAAGATGAATATGTAGAGGGCTGTGTGTATGTCTGTGTGTGAGAGAAGGGTGGGGGAGATAGTTGATTGAGACTGATTTTACATGATTGCAGGGGCTGGTGAATACCAAAATTATAGGCAGTGCAAGAGGTTAGAAATTTGGGTAAGAGTTGATGTTGTAGTCTTCAGTCTAAAAACCACACTGCAGGACAGCAGGTTAAAAACTCAGGCAGGATTTCTCTGTTGTAGTGTTGGGACAGAATTTCTTCTTCATGAAACTCAGTCTGTGTTTTTAAGACACTCAAATGATTGGATAAGGCCACTCACATTGTGGAAGAGAATCTACTTTACTCAAAGTCTACTGATTGTAAGTGTCAATAACATCTAAAAAATTACTTCACAGCAATATCTAGAATAACCTCTGATCAAACAACAGGGCAACAATGCCTCGTCATATTGACACATAAAATGAACAGTAATATGTTGTAATAAACTCATCTTAATAATTCAATCCTGAGACACTTTTTTGAGACTCAGTTTTCTATCAATAACATGTAGCTAATGACACGTCACAGCATATAGTATATATGATACATACAAATATACTACATATATACATATGCATAGTAAATATATATGTGTGTATCATATATACTGTATGATGGTATAAATAAGAAAGGAATTAATATATCCTGTGTGTATTAACTATATCTATATCTATATCTATCTATCTATATCTATCTATCTATCTATATCTATATCTATCTATCTATCTATCTATCTATCTATATATATATATGTATGTATGTATTTTCTTGCATGAAGATAGAACTACTACTCATCATTCGTAAAACTCCTAACTGATCTCTATAATTTTCTACTGACAGGAGGAATGTTGCCATTATATGGCACTAATGATCAGCCAAAAAAAGTTCCTTTTTTTTCCTATTATTGGGAATAGTTCCAAGCTTGACCATCTACATTTTCTCATCTGTTTGCCCTGATGACCCAAGTCACATATTTGTGGGAAATTAGATCAGTACCCAAGTAATACATTTTTTTTTATTTTGGTGTAAAGGTATTGGCCAGGATTAGGACTGAAAGCTGCATATTAGCTCTTTAAGATGAGAACCTGGGAATGTGTGAATAACAGAAAAGTAATCTAAACCTTTCATAGTAGGGTGATCTGCAAATGCAATTATTTATCACTTCTAGTATTTTTATAGTCTCTCCATATTTATGCATCTAAATAAAATTGGCATTTAAAATAGACATGTTACAAACAAAGTGTCAACTTGTGTCTAATTTACATATTTGTGTGTGTGTGTGTGTGTGTGTGTGTGTGTGTGTGTGTGTGTGTGTGTGTGTGTAGTACACTCAGAGTTAATTTAGGTCTGGCTTGACTACTGTGACTGATTCAGATGGGCAGTAATGGAATGTTATTGCCAGAGTTTCTCCTGGGGTTACTCAGCCTGTTCTAAATCAGTCTCTTTATATTAACAGCCAAAAGGGATATCAGCTGTGAGAATAGGTTTTTCATGAGTCCACTTTGGCATCAAGTTAAGGAATAGAAACAAAAGAAGCTTTAGATATGTAGATACTTCAATAGTGCTAACAAATCTGTAAAATAGTTTATATTTTCTGAATTAAGAATATTTACATCCTGATGAAAATACATCTAAATGAACATACAAATATTCACTTATCACTTTGTGCATTAGATAACTGTTTGTTTTTGGTTTTGTTTTGCTTTTTTTTTCTTTTCCCATGCCAATATAAATGAATAGTCTTAGATATGAAGAAAAGTTCTTATACTATGTATTTTCTATATTAATGGGATCTAGGGAAGTATCATACCCAGTTGACTACTTAATAAAATAAATGTTTTGTGATGATAGATCCCCTAAACTCTTACAACGAAACAACATTTAATTACATTTCTTTCAAGTGCAATTTGTGCTCACAAGTGAAAACATATCCATTGACAGGAGGAGTTCAAGATCATTTCCTTCTTGTGTGATTTAGCTTTTGTTTATGATGCTATGTTCACAGAATGCCAGCTCCTTAAGTTACAATATAGGTTTCTATTTCTAAAGTTATAGTATATGGTTCATGCAAGCATTGAAAATTTGAGTTATGAGTAAACCAAATCTTTACTCAGAACAAATTATAAATGTGCTCCCATACTAGTAAAATGGAAAAAAAAATGTGACTATTTAAAAATCATCCCATGCTATTCCTTATTGAAATTAGCAAGATGGTGGTGTTTTTTTTTCAATGTAGTTGATAATTGAACTGAATAATTTTTTTAAATGTTGAAAATATGTTTTCCATTTTTACTTTATAACTTGTTATTTTATGTTCCCAAAGATCTCTTAAAAAATAAAATATTAAGAGAATGAAAAATGCTAACAAATAATTTTTTGTTAGCTCAGGAATGAGTTAATTTTTATCCCAAATTTCCATTTTCAGGAATTCAAATAGAAGTGCTTCTGTGAGTGATCATATTTATTAGAATTGATTAAATTAAGTACCACCTACCTATGCATGGTGATAACTTACTTCTTCAAAGAATAAATTAACTTTCCATAAGGAAAATCATTCTCTGCTAAGGAATACAGGTTATTACATATTTGTGCATAATTTTATTGATTTTGTTAGTATCTGCTCTATTACTCAGACCTTGCCCATTCATTTTGTGAGGCATTAGAAGTTGAGGAAAAGCAGACAGTTTGTATGCTGAATTTCCCCCCCACCCCCATTATTAGAGACTATTTTTCTCTGTGTGTTGATATGTATGGTAGAGCTTGCTGTATGATTTGAACATTTTGTTGTTGTTGCTCTGAGATAAAAGCATTGTTATAATTTAGAAGCAAAGTAGATTTCAGTGTTTCAGTGTTGAAATAACAGAATTGGATGACCTGAATGAAACTGATATATGTATCTTTCTACAAGCCTTCATCTATGAGGCAGTATAGATGCTAGAGCAAAGGGAAAAAAGTCTTTGCAGGTAAATGTGGAGATTTCTTTACTTTCAGAAGGCTCACTGATAGGTGTACTCCATCTTTTGATGAGACAATGCACAATAACAAAACAACAAAACGCCCTTTTGAGCTTTATACAATGATCATATTATTTAGAATCAAGCTGGATACTTTTGAGAAGAAATGGAGGGCTTTATTAAACAGAAATAAACCAGAATTGTCAATTGGTCCACATTGTTTTCTTTGCTTTAGACAACTGAACACTCATGGACAATTTGGAAGCCCTGTGATGAGATGCACAGGTGCCATTTTATATCATAGAGGTAGCATCCTATATATACCTTTTAAGTTAAGCGATGAGATTTGATTTAGGTTGAATAAATCTAATTCCTAGTTTCACTACTTGCTGTATGTTCAACTTTGGACTAGTTATTCAACATCTTTATACTTTAAGCTTCTCACTGAATAATGGGAATAAGGTTAGTACCGTGTCTTTGGGTATCATAGGGTAATTTAATCAAATTTTGTACATAAAGCAATTAGAACAGTGCAAAACATCAATTATTTAATCAACAATAGTTGCTTCTACTAGAAGACTTTTGGGTTGTATTATTATTGGTTAAAGTTATATAATTACAGCTTTAAAATTAGAATCTAGTCTCCAAACTGACCTTACAAGATGTCTCTCACTTTTCACATTTACCTCTGTTGCTATTTCACTATTATTAACTAGGATTTTCTCTTCACTACAAAACAGCCAGAGTAAATTTTTTAAAACCTTCCAATAACTACCTATCATGCCTGAAGTAAAATATGAGTCTTTACCTTCAAGGTCTGTATACAAAATCTAGGCCTGGAAATCTAATTTTATATTCTTTTTTCAGTTGTTCAGCTCTACACATAAATATCCTGTCTCCTTGTAGATTTTTTTTTTTAACATGCTTCAGGGCCTTTGAACCTGAAATTCTCTCAGACAGGAACTCTCTACATAAGATCCCCAAACTAGACACTACATTCAGATCTCTGATGTAATCCCCATCTAAGAAAAGATTTCCCTGACCCCTTTCTAACTAGTCTCTTATTTCATTTTTCTTTGTAGTGTGTGCCACACTATCCAATATTATCTGTAGATGTATTTTCTGTCTCCACTATTAGAATGTAAGTCAGTTTTCTAAATAAGCTAGAAAAAAAGTAGTTTATTTGGGGGAAGTATAATTGATTTATATAAAAGCTTTTTCATCGCATGCACCAAAGTTCAAAGTTTGACCCTTCATCTCAAACACTTATTAAAAATTTGTTTTCACATATATTGTTAAGCAACATATTCAGATAACATGGAACATGGTAGATGCAATAAATATTTGTTGTCTTTGCCAACTAAATGAAATGAAAATAGCTCTATAATAATTTTAAAGGTTTTAATAAGATGAAACCTTTAAAGGCATTTTAATAAGATGCAGTTGTTTTCTGCCAGGTCTCTGTGTTGAAAATCAAGGACTCTGCTCTCAAAGGAGAGAAAAGAAATGAAATATATTTTATTTAAATGACTATATCCTGAAAATTGCTTCTCCTCTCACTGTCTTTCTTGCAGACTCCAGGAAAAATAATTAAAATTAAAAAATGCAATATTGCAAATTTAGTAGAATGAAGACACTTTTAAAATCAAGGCTCATCAGGCTAATAAAAAGATTTTCAATGGATCATCTTCTAGTTACTAGTTCAAATATTGTCCAGTTTAAGATTATTGAATGTTACCATCTGTTGTTTGTTTGACAGTTTGTGAAAGAGGAAGCATTCACTTCAGTGTTGCTTGAGAAAACATTTGAAAACCATTAGAAATATTTGTATTCTGGCTAGGGGAGTCAAGAGAGAGTGCAGCACTTTCATACTGAATAGCTGTCCTTTCAGCTACTTGAGCCATGTCAGCAGCGTTGCCAATGTAGTTATCACTTTCCTGTTAGAGAAAACACTGTCATAAAGAGGTGAACTGGCTATCTGGCCATCTGCTACCATAAGACATTTCCTGGCATCTATTCCCTACAATACATCTATTCCCATTTGTGCACTTGGAACCCAGCTCCTGACATGCTTCACCAGAAGTCTAACCGGAGTCATCTTAGTATGTTTTCAGTAGGGAAAGAAAATAGCTTTCATCTCAAAAGACAAATTCTAGTAATTGCTTGTGTTTGTATAGAGTGCACTGTCCAAAATCTTGAGTCTTCATTCAAGTTCATTAGAAAGAAATGCTAGCATTAATTAGTTATACCTTCTAGGCAGGGAAGAATGGCCATATATTTACTTTATATCTGCTTTCCCTGGTATAGACTATCCTATATTTTATGATTTACCAAATGGAGAAAATGAAGATCTTTTCATGCCCCCCCCCACACTAGATTTTTACTGTGGATTTTTTAAAGATGTGTCTTGGCGTGCTTAAAACCTTACAGACTATTTGTTAGATACAAATGAAAATTATGATTCATTGCTTACTTGAAATTTTTACCTAAACATAGCAATTTTATTTTTAATGTAAACCAAATTAGATTTTACAAAGCTTCTTTTTTCTATATGTATGCCCCATGATTTGGCATAATGCTTCACTAGACCCACAATTTACTTTTAGGTGGCTAATTTTTATTCTAATTTTCTTGTTCCCATTCTCTCACCATTTTATATTGTCCTATACATCTACCAACATCTACCTAGCTTTGATGCAGTTAACCATATTTTAATTAAACTATCTTAATATTAGGAAGTATTTGAAAGTTTTTAGATATCAGACCTACAGTTTGATTGATTAGCTTATTTGGTCAATAAACATTAATTGAGTCTCTAATAAGAAAATTAGATCTTTTGCTAGATTCCTGTGATATAAATATAAAAAGATAAGATCTCTACCATGTAAGAGTTAAAGATTTCAAACAATAATGTAGGGTATACAGAAAGAATCACTAATTATCTGAAGGCATCAGGCAATGTATTTCTAGTGACGGATACTCTGTCATGCAATATAATTTTTTTTAAAAAGATATGAGTGCTCATTGAAAATATTTAAACTGATGCCATGATGGACTTACATGTTCAAGAAATCTCTCACAATTAATATCTATGTCAATAGGTTCTGTCCTTAGTGAATATATTATGGAGAATATAGTGCTTCCTGACATTTTGGATATTTAGTGCACTATGTACCAAGTCTATATAATGTTTAATTCCATATTCTCGTGCAAAAAAAATAATATATTAAATGATATTTGCTGATTAGTCAAGATGATTGGGATTAGGATTTACCAGACACCAAGAACATTTAAATTCTATAAATAGGACATTATTTTAATTAAACAAAAATTTAAAAGAATATTTTTATGTTTTGAGGAGGAAAAAGTGGTGAAATTATTACCATGCATATATTCTCTCCCTGCATTTCTCTGAGATTTTTAATTGAATAAAGATTTATTGTTTGTTTATTTGCTGTTTGTGTCCCATGAAGTCAAATAAGAGCATATCTGGGCTGTCAGAGCATGGTGTCATACGGACAGGGTCAGATAAGTAAGGCAGACCACATCTATTACCTTCTTGCATTTTGTATCTTCTCTTTTCCAATTCTTCCTACTCTAAGAACTGTCAGTTGAAATATATGATAGGAAATTGGAACAAGCACTGGGGTACTTGTTCTTTAGACTGGAGACCAAATGGATGGAGAATGTCTTCTGATGCACTCGTTAGGCCAGATTGTTCTTGTTCTTTCTTCAAGGTATCAGGTGACACAAAGTCCCAATTAACTATAGTAGGCACCTAGCTGTCTGCCATCCTTTCCACTGCTATTGCCTTTGTTTTTGTTTCTGTGATGGACCTTGAAAAATGACAGTCACTTGAGTCAAACAAGGACTTTTACTTCTGGTTTCTGCCTTATTATATCAATTACAATTTAACAGTCTCCACAGTAGTGAACTTTAATTTATATTTCCATATACACACATTTAAATCTTGCTGCAGCACTTTGGAATACAAAAACAAGTGATAAATTTATATAGGAACTGAGAGAACTGAAAAAAGGGAAATAAAACCTCTTAAATTTATGACAGCACCCCTGTGGAAACTCTTCCATAGGCATTTAGACAGAAGATGTAAAACTTTCTTTGGAAACCTGGGAACAATAAAGAGGTAGTACTAATATACTTTTATAGTAGGAATATGGCAGAATTTGATAGTATGCTAGACAGTTGTATATTTATAAGCATCGAAACTAAGTTCTTTTGTTTTTTCTGTTATAACTCTGGGCACACAGGGAAGAAAAAATACATAGATTGTTAAAAGAAGAGTTTACAGAAATCTAAATCAGGTATCATTTTTTGGGTTGTATGAAGCTTTTGAAAAACAAGTATTTTTAATCTTTTTTACTGAGACAAACAATTCTATTAGGTTTTTCTCATTTTAAAATTATATACAGGAATAAGCTTCCATTGCATAAAATAAGGTAAGATAGTACAATGTGGTACAACATTTGTTACCAAGTTGCTTATTTTTCATTGACAAAGATAGATTATTATTAGACAATAAGATAGGATCCATTAGTACCTCTGATGTTAAGATCAGAGGAAAAACTGGATTCAAGTTCGGTATTTCCTACCCATGATTACTCAGTTACTCAGCCCCCTCTGTTTCCTTTAAAGTGAAAAAAAAATGTGTGTGTGTGTGTGTATATATATATATATATATATATATATATATATATATATATATATAGCTCTTATTTCATGGGGTCATATTGAGAAGTATGTGCAAAACAGCTCTGAAGTACTTAGGATAGTGCTGGAATGTTACCAACGTTATTAGTTTTTATTATGACTTAGCCACTCTAAATCTTTTTCCTTGGCTATAAAATAAGCATAGTAATTGTATCTCTTCAGAGGTAAGTTTAACATGAAGCTATTCAAGTTGAAGTTTCATGCACTGCCATGCCAACCCACAATGGATTCTGAGGCAAAATAAAAATGGACATGCATGAGTGTGTGTGTGTGTGGGGGGGGGAGGGGAGGCTTATGTTTTTATTTCCCCCTCCCTCAAAATATTGTGGTAAGAATTATTTCTCTTATTATTTGTCTCAATTAGCGAGTTATTGGGCTTTTTTGTGCTTGAGGTGAATGCCTCATTCATTTCACCTAATTCTGGCCATTACTTCACAGAACTTTCCAAGAACTATAGAAAAGTGGTTGATAAATGTCAATAAGGAAAATGATATCTAACATTAGTCATAATTACCAAAAAGCCCTACTTTAATCACTCTAAAATCTTACCATTTTGACAGAGTAGAAACTCAATAAAGAATTTACCAAATTTGATAATATATACACACTTTGTAATGAGAAAGCTAAGGAACTTCTGAGCTATCAGTAGAAAACAAAAAAAATAAATTGTAGAAGCTAGAAGACTGAATTACCTTCCAATTATCACTAGATATTAATATTATAAAATTGCTGCCCCATTAAGCAATCAAAGACGATGAAGCCAAAGCATGTAAGAAAAATAAGTATTATTGATCTGTCTCATGTGTGCTCATTCATTTTGGAAAAAAAAATATTCTGGATATTGTGATGCTAGCAGTATAGGCCAACGATTAAAAAAAGGAATTTGTCATGATTTGTTTTCTCATGTCACATAAACATTCAATTTTTTGAAGCAAACTTATTTTTATCTTTAATTTACATTTGGCATGTATTATATTAGTTTCAGGTGTACTGCATATTGGTTAGGCATTTATATAACTTTTGAAGTAATAGACTAATAAGTCTAGTACCACCTGGCATCAAACATAGCTATTAAAATATTATTGACTATGTTCCCTATGCTGTACTTTATATCCCCATGGCCATTTTATAACTGCCAATTTGTACTTCCTAATCCTTTCATCTATTTTATCCAGTCTTCCAGCTCCCTCCATTTGTTCACTTTTGCTCTTAATTTCACATTCGTAAATTTTTACTTGAAGACTGTCAGTAAATAACATAAATTTTAGACCTTACAAATATGGAATTGCCACTATACCTACTACATTGAGGTTCCAACGTGTATAGGTCAGTGTTTCATATACATTGTACTCAAAACACCACACATTTTGATATTCAGTGGTAGCTTTGATGAGTAGTCTAGACCTCTTTTGTTGTAGACTTAGTCTAGAACTCTGTTTTTCTACACACATAAACATAAAGCTTGAAATACTGATATGATTTTATCAATCCCAGGTTCTATGCCCATGAAAAAGGCATGTCTCTTCTATCTCTTCATTGGAAAACATAAAATAATTACTTTGTATTTAGTTTTCAGGTTTTTTTGGCATTAATTAAGATTGGCTAGGTAGAGGTAAAAGGAAACGATAGTTTCATGAGAAAGGTAGCAATTTCCATGCAAATATCTAGCTATTTATTTTTGAATGTATAAGAGACATTAAGCAAAATGCTTTTAAAAGCATTGGGGGGTCATAAAGTGGTTACGTTTTTCTCTTTTTTTGAGTAAATTTCACCATATATAATTAATATATCTTATTAATTGAGAGAGGACTGAATTGATGACATGGGGCTTTAACTATAAATGCAGATTTTCTTTCTTTAACTGTTAGAACACCATAATACAATAATCCCCTCTAAATTTTAGGTTCAACAAACTTTAATTTTCTAAACTACATATAACCTATAGTCCTTATGGAAAGTAAAAAAAAAAAAAGAAAAAAGAACGATATTTAAATAACTTTTGAAATAAAATTATATAGTTTCTTTTTAAAAGCTATACAATAAAAAAAGATGGCTTATAAATCCAACAAAGTAGAATATTAAAATCTATTATCTAGAAAATGTTTAAAAATGAGTCAGGCAGAAAAATTTTAATCAACGTGATTTTTTTCAAGTTTAAGAAAAAATTTTGAAAAGCAAAGTTAAAGAAAATGATAAATGTCACATTTTTGCATTCGAAAAGACTGAGTGAGAACTTCAGTGAGGAGTAAAATTGGCAGCAAAAAGGATGTCCGTAGACTCTAAGGAACAAAGCTGTTCATGCTGATGAGCGAATCATTTCATGTCGAACATGGTAATTAGAAAAGGTAACTTCGGGAAAGCCAAAATGATGTGAATGTATATTTAGCACATGTCTGCATGAGATTTGTCATATTTCTCATTGTATCAAGTGAGTGAGTCTATTGAATAAGTTTCTTTTGCCCTGGTAAGATTATTTTCCTTGTCATTGTTAGAATGATTTCAGTGGGGAAGATGGCAAAACATTTTGTGTAGTTAGCAAAATCATAGACCTTGATGGTGATTTCTTAGCCATCAACTGAATTTTTTTTTTTAGAAAATTTGTTTTTTGGCAGCAGTTGATACTGGCTTAGTCAAAGTATGCTTTTTCACGAAGTCAGAGGACATTCACTTGCATTAGAAAGGCATAGAGTAAGGGGAACAGAAAAAAAGCATTCTAAAAAGTGTATAGTATTGCCTTTACTGTAGAGATAAAAGAGTAATTGATCTTAGTCACATAGCATGAGTTTGACACTTAAATGTATTGAATTGATCAGTTTCCCAAAATATTTACAAGTCACACAATAAAGGGAGATAATCTCTCTGTCTTGTGGGTAATATCTTGGCATTGTTTTCTTATGACATAGTCTCCTTTATTATACCTATGCCTCATATTTCATATTGTAGGATACAGCAGGAAAGGTAAAAGTTGTAGGAAAACATTAGTGAAACTAAGAAACGTTAAAAAAAAAAACTTGTATAAAACACCTTACCTAATAAATTGTATTATTACTAAACCTTAAGCAAATAATTTTCAAAATCATAACATTGTAATATCAGAAGTCTTTTTAAAATTAACAAAAAATATAAAAGCTTTGTGTTTTTTTCAAATAAACTATCACTTGTAAGAATGAAAAAAAGAATTTCAGTTTTTTAAAAAATTTAAACTAATAGGAAATGATTGTGTTAACAACAACAAAAAACTTTCTCAGCCCCAAATCTTTTTAAAAAGAATTTATTAGGCCATTGTTAGCTAGAAAAAAGCAAGTCCTAGGACATCATTATTTTCATTGAACCCCAATATTTGAGCTCATCTACTTGTGCCAAAAGAAATACACTAGTAGGAGTTTGCAGTACAGAAAGGAGGTTTGTTAGAGAATCGGCCAATCCAGAGAGCATGCAAGTTTGTGCTCTAAAGACCCAACTCATGAATGGTATAGGTTACAGATTACCTAGGGTAAAGTCACATTGAGCAACTGACTGGTTGGAGGTGAGATAACAGTATTAAATCATTTCTTTAGGTCTTGAGGATAGCTCTGAATGAGGGCTTTTTCCATGGCTCTCTATTTTCATGGAAAAGTAGCTAGAGGATCATTTTCACTTTAGGACTCAGGAGCTGAAACATAATTTTGGTCGAGATGTTATCATAAACCTGGCAGAGGGTCATACCTTGTGATGATTGGTCAGGTAAGGGGCATTGTGTTCTGCTGCCTGGGGGGTTGCTGATAATCCAGAGGGTAAGTATAGGTCTGTAAAGGGTGTAGAGAGAAAGAAATATGATTTCTAGAGCTTAGATTCTAAGTTAAATTAATCAAAGCCACTAGGACCCTCTGCTTCAATTTGAACCACCCACAGCAGGACTAGGTAGAAAAGACAAACATGTTCACTGTCCTGGAGTCGACAAGCTCTTTAATGGAAACAGTTTGTGCAAGAAAGATATAAGTTGTTTTGAAAGAATGTACATTTGGCTATAGATAAATGGGGTGGAAAATGGTAAAGTGGGAATAGCTCAGGAACACAAGGAGAGTCCCTAGGGAAGACGTGTCTATTCCTGTGGATTGGCTGTGGGCACACTCTTTAGAATGTTCATGTGTAAGGAAGAAGTGGAGGCTCCTGAGGTGTAGTGGCCCCCTGCCTATTCTCTTTTAGTTAATCATAGAAATAATCATCTGAAAGTTAATTCAAATTAATATTAAGGAATGCTCGCAGTATTTTGTTGATTTTGCCCTGCAGTTATTAACGAATTAACCTCTCTTGTCTCTTCTTTTGGCCTGTTGTAATGTAATTTATGACATCTCAGAATTTTCTAATTGTCAATTGAATGTGAACAAGCATTATGAATTAATGACCCAAATTATGAACAAAAGAGATAAGGTACACTAATTGATTTTTTTTGCATGTAAGATTTTGAGGGTTGTTATTTTCTTTTATTAGTTATCATGAATTTTTAAAATGTAATATGAAGGACCATGCATGTCATAAATGAAATGTACCTAATCAAACCATTCAACAAGTTGTTTTTTGGGGGGCCTGAATATACTTTATTGTGTTCCTAGATGCTATTCTGAAAAAATTTATATTCTCAGAAAAATCAGTGTTCTAGTTACTCGAGTTGTGTAACAAATCATATGAAAATGTAGTGACAAAGCAATAATTAAAAAATATATTATATCTCATGGTTTCTGTGAGTAAAAGAATTTGGGAAGTTCTCAGCTGGCAGTTCTGACACAGGGTCTCCAATACAATTGTAATCAGATGGTAGGTAGAGCTAAAATATTGGTGGGAAGAGTAATGCAGCAACTTAGAGAGATGTCCAGGCATATCTTTATCTTTAAGTAATCTCATAGACTCTTCATGTAGTCTGTCTGGGTGGCTGCCCTAATTTGGGCTTCCTAACAGCCTGGCAAATAGTCAAACTGCTTACATGGCAATTCAAGATTCCAAGTGAGGATCTCAAGAGAACTGGATGGAACCTATTTTTGGAAGTCACAGAGTGTCACTTCCATTGGAATCAGAGTAACAAACTAGCACAGATTCAAAGGGAAGGATTATACACTCTATCTCTTAATAGGAAGAGTGTCAAAGAGATATAAGAGGAACTTATATGATGAAAGGTACTGATGTGGCTATATTTGTAAAGCAAAATTAACTACAATTAGTAATTACTACATAATTTTACTAAACAGACCCTAATAATTAATTATTTAATTTTATTCTCTTCCTAAATATATAAAAACCTTTTCCTTAAAATATTTTATTTTAAATGAAGACTTCTTATATTAATATTTAAAGCTGATATAAGTAATGAATTATGATGAATATGTAGATTAAACCAAACAAAAATAATCTAGACTACATGGATAGATGGATGAATAAAAAATGAAGAGAAAAGAATTATAAGATGTAAATTATAGATTTTGATCTTTTGAACTTTGGTGTAGTTATATACTAAATTGTATGCTAGGAACTAAGAGGCTATAATTAAGAATAAAGCGTTGTCCCTTCCTTAAGGCTGTTTACTATCTTCTGAAGTATTTAGACACAAATTATAATTCAAGAGAGAATGAAATGTGTATTCTTAACATATGTAAGAATATAAGGTGAATTTTAATATTAGTAATAGATGTAGATAAGGCTAATAAAATGAAAAGACCTTCCTGTTGTCAGTGTCATTGTGTGAGTGTTTTAACACTTCCCAGTAATTTTAGCATTTAAAATATGGAAATGGGATGATGAACGTGCTTTATAAGAATACAGTTTTAATGATATACGTGGGTCTCATAGTAATCTCAAAGGCATAGCGTATAAGTCATTGTAAGATGGATTTAATGCACATGAATTAATTGAAATTATCATAAGTATTTTATCTTAGTACTATTTCGCTTATAATTTTACCAATAGAATTAACTCAGTGGTAAAAATCCAAGGCCACAATGTTGAAGTGATGTGGTGGGCCAAAGAATTTTTTTTTTCCTTTTGACAAATGAGTACTCATTTTTGTATTCCTTTAACACTGAGGCAATTAATAGAGTTAATTAAGAATGTAGGTTTTAAAGACAGGCAGATCCATTACCTTTCTCTACCTTTTATTGGCTATGTGATTTTAGGTATGTAATTTAGCATCAGGAAGTCTTAATTCTCTCATTCTTAGAATGGAGATGATAATATTTACTTTAAAAGATTCATGGTAATAGTACTGTGAAAGATAGCCCTGCTATTATTATAGCTTCTAAAATGACTTTTCAAATGTAGTATACTATGAATACTTTCACACAAAAAGATTTTATTACATTATTGTTTCTGATTTTTCTGAAAATTTCTTTTAATATATTCCATATATTTAATATTAAGACTTTGATATGTTTTATTTGAATGCTAAATTGTATTTTAATTAGGTGGTTCACAACTAAATCTAGTCTCTTCAAAGATTGGTATGAATAATAACTAAAGTTTAGCTTGCTTTCACTTCAGTTAAGTACAGAGGAATAAAGAAGTTAATTAAAAAACACACATAAAAGGATACATTTAATTTAATTAAGATAAGAATAAGTATATGAACTTCCTTTTGGTAGAACTATAGACTGTGAAGTATGAGGAGGGACTTGGGAGGTCATTGTAGCTCAGAACTGTCAAACTACTGCACTTTCTACCATTAGAGAGTAAAGCCACATAGGGGCAGGGCCATTACATAGGAACCCATCTTAGAACCAAGTTAGGAATATTTCTAGACCTTTGTTATATATTTCTAATTTAATTTTCAAAAATTGTAGTATTGGTTGTACAGCAGATTTGCTTAAGTCCACCCCGTGAGAAGGTATTCAAATTTACTTACCATTAATTTCATTTATTATATTTTATTAATTTCAGACTAATAAAAATATATATTTTTTAAATTTTGTTTATTCTTTCAGTAATGAATAAATGGATTGTCATGTTGAAAACACTTTTTCTGTCCACATAAATCAAAGGGCATAAAAATACTTTAGTTTCTCATTTCCCTTTGGAAAAACATTATGTCCACAAGCATGGCTGGTGTTTTGACACAGTGATTTATGTTACCCTTCTATTGCTATGAAAATAGTTGTTTTCTATGCAACTAATAAAGTGCCTTTAAATACTTCTAATGTAACAATTGTGTCTTTCTTTCTTACTTAGCATCTTGTAGAACCTAATGATCCACTAGATTTCAGTTATATCCATTATAATTCACCTAATTCTAAGTCAGATGTCTCTCCTGTGCATCAGTAGAACCAATACTGATCTTTATCCTAACATACATCACTATAGTGAATAGTAAATGTTTACCTGTATTCACAAACTAGAGGCTAGAACTATGTATTCCTCAACATTATATTCCTGGTACCTAAAGAAAAGCCTGACAAATGGAAGATGCTTAATATATATTTATATATAATTATGTAAAAAGATATAAGAACTAGCATTTAAACTCAAATCTATCTCATAGATCATGATTGCACTATATAAATAGAAATAGTAATTACTACCACTATGAACCGTCTGTGTCCCACTAAAATCCATAAGTTGATGACCTAATCCCTAATATGATAGTATTTGGAGGTGGAGTTTTTAAGAGGTAATTAGATTTAGATAAGGTCATAAGAATAGAGTCCCTATGATGGGATTGATTCTCCTATAAGTGGATTAAGAGACCAGATCTGTTTCTCTCTTTCTCTATCATGTAAGGATACAGCAAGAAGGTAGCCATCTATAAACCAGAAAGAGGGCCTTCATCAAGAACCTGACCATGCTCAGACCTTAATCTCAGTCTTCTAGTTTCCAGAACTTTGAGTAAGAAATGTTTATTGTCAGTCACTCAATATATGGTATTTTTGTTATAGCAACCCAAACTAAGACAACTATACTGAAAAATTATTGTGTAAATTAAAAATAATATTTTTATTTTTGCATGAGGCTTTACACATTACATATATATGTTTAATTTTGTATTATATGTATTGCAGTTTCCATACTTTTCCAAATTAAGTGAAACAATTATTTAAAAATAAATTCAGAAACTTGTCAACCATTTGGTCTTTGCCAGTCATTATGTTAGATGCTGTGGTATAGCACAAGGAAGACCTAGTCCTTGATCTCATTAACATTATGCTCCCATGGACAAGATGAACACTGAACAACAAATATAGAAATAAATAACAAAATATACCATGTTATGGAGGTATGTAGGTTGTAACAAGCTAGTTTAATTCTTCAAGAACTTGTAATATCTAAGTGATATTTCAGGAACATGGAAGGATAGCTGAGCATAACACATGTGTGAAGTGTGGACTAGAGATAAAAATCATTTATTTTCAGCAGAATAATAGAATGTGAGCAGGGCATGGGTCTGGACTGATCACGATGTGCTTTATTAAATTTAAACAATGTTCAGAGAGGCTAATGTGTTGATAATCAAGGAGAGAGTGAAATGAAATAAATCTGGAGGACAAGAATAAGGCCAGGTTTTCAGAGATTTCAGAAAACATTAATAGAATCTCAATGGGCTGAATTAATCAGATATGCTTTCAGATGTCACTTTGTAATATCAGAATAAATTGAAGGAGGGCCAGAATGGAAATGGAGAGTAAAGAGCCTCATGCTCTAGTCTTTAAGAACAAGGATTGTGGTACAGAGGGGGTGGAGAATAAAAAATAGATCTGACATATCTTTAGGAAATATGATTAATAACATTGATGTGTGTTTGGTTTGAAGTGAGGTGAGTGAGTATTAGGGATCAAGAGTGGCTCCCAGATTTTCAACTTGAGCAGCTGTATAGATGGAAGTATTTGTGTGTGTGTGTGTGTGTGGAAAGAGCAAAGACAGGACCTCATGAACATTGTAGGGGATAGTGGAGATGTTGGAGAAATTTTGTTTGTGTTTTGGCACATCCAAAAGGAGATGTCTATCTAGTAAATAGATGGTATATGTAAATGATGTTTTGCTCTAGAGGTAAAAACTTGGGAGCCATCTGCTTCACTGACAGGTTTATTTATTGGAATAGACAGAAGCCTATGGGAGATGAGGTTTAGTACATTGAAAAGAGTGTGTAGGATGGGGTCCAAATGTTTTCAAGATTTAAAGAAAGTTATAAAAAGAAAAGCCACTAAAGGAGTAGCCACAGGCAGAGCCACAGCAGAGTGTGGTTTCCACCATCCAAGAGAATAGGTTCTAGTAGGAGAAATTGTCAGAGATTCCACAAAGTATTGAAATGACAAGGAAAGAAAAGACTAAAGTTTAAGTCATCAGAACCAGTGAAATGTTTGCTAGGTGGTAGAATCCACTTTAATGTGTTTGAGCAGTAAGTTGGAGGAAGTAAGGTCAAACTTCTTTGAAAGGAGTTTGATATTTAATGAGAGGGAGAATGGAATGATGGCTATAAGCAACCGATGATTTTATTTGTTTGTTTGTTTGTTTGTTTATTTTTACTCTATCATTTGATTTGTTTTTAAGCTGGTATTGAGAGAGAATTTGAAGATCTGAGATAAAAAGCTTATTCTTGACTGAGTATAATATTCAATATTTAGGCTTGTGGTTTGAAACATTTGATAACTGATATTTTCATAATAATTTCATCATTTCTGTTAGTTACCTATCTTACTGCCTTTATAAATTAAGAATTATGAAGATGCACTTAATCTTTGAAGGACTTACAGTTAAGTTTCCTTAACAATTTGAATTTCATTGAAGTATGCCTATAAATGCTAGACAAGATTGCAAATGAAATTTTAAAAAAATGAGAAAAGAATCTTGTTCTGAAGAGAGCACAGTTTTTAAAACTACTATTTTGAGAAAAAGTGATTATATTCATCTCTTTCACTCATGTGACTATCAAGTTTAGTTACTTTTAACTGAAATAGTTCTAAGCGTACCAATAAATTTTTAAAATGTTAATCATGTACCTATCATTGAGTTATTGCTGAATACACTGTTTCATAAAAATTTACAACCTAGAAAATATTAGAATTGTATAGTTAAAGGAGTGCAGAATTGGAATATTCCAAGAAATGAATTAAACCAAATACCCCATCAATGCTTGGACCTCTGGACAATCTGTATGTATTCTTTTTTTCCCCCAGAAATGTTTCTGAAGTAAAAATATTTAATTTAATCATGCAAAAATGCAGTTAGAACCAAATGCCTGAAGAAAATGTTAAGATTTGCTGCTTATGTCATCAAGATTATGTTGCCTTATTCTCCTTCTCTCTCTCTCTCTCTCTCTCTCTCTCTCTCTCTCTCAATCTGGTTTTGGAATCAAGGTAATGGTGGTCTCATAAAATCTACTTAAGATTCTTCTCTCCTTTTGGCATTTTTGGAATAGTTTGAGAAAGACAGGTGTTAATTTTTCTTTGGTAAAATTTACATGTGAAGCCCTCCAGTCCAGGACTTCTGTTTGTTGGGAATTTTTTATCAATTTGATTTTGTTAGCAGTAATTCATGTGTTTCTTCTTAATTCAGTATTGGAAGATTGTATGTTTCTAGGAATTTATTCATTTCTTCCAGATTGTTTAATTTGTTGCAGTATAATTGTTCATAGTATTTTCTTATAATTCTTTTTATACCTATGATATCAGCTGTCACTTCTTTTTCATTTCTCATTTTGTTTTTCATTTATTTGGGTCTTCTATTTCATTAATTTTTTTCTGAGTCTAGTGGGAGGTTTATCAGTTTTATTTATAATTTTCAAAGAACCAGTTCTTGATTTCATTGATCTTTTGTGTTGTTTTTAAACTGTAGTTCATTTATTTCTGCTCTGCTCTTTATGATTTCCTTCCTTTTGCTCACTCTAGGGTTTGTTGTTCTTTTTCTATTTTCTTTAAGTGTAAGCTTAGATCATTTTTTTAAAAAAAATTTTGTATGGTTCTGGAGGTAGGCCTGTATTGCTGTAACTTTGCATCTTGGAACTGCTTTTGCTGTGTCTCATAGATTTGGGGTCATTGTGTTTTCATTTTCATTTGTCTTAAGGTATCTTTTATTTTTTATTTTTTTGCTATCATTGTTATGTATTGTTTAGTAGCATGTTATTTAGTTTCCATGTTTTGTGTGTTTTTCAGGTTTTTTCCCCTTGTAATTGGTTTCTACTTTCATACTATTGTGATTGGAGAAGATGCTTGATATGATTTCATTCTTCTAAATTTATTGAAACCTGTTTTGTAGCCTACCATGTGGTCTGTTTTGGAAGACATTCCAGCTGCATTTGAAAAAAAATGTATATTCTGCTGCTTTGAGTGAAATGTTCTAAGTATATCAATTAAACCCACTGTGTCATTTAAGGTTGCTGTTTTCTTGTTGATTTTCTATCTGGAAGATCTGTTTATTGATGTCAATGGGGTGTTAAAGTTATCTAATATGACTATATTACTGTTCTTAACTTCCTTTATGTTCATCAATCTTTTTTAATATATTTAAATACTTCTATGTTGAGTGCATAAAAATTTACAAGAGTTATATAATCTTATTGGGTTGATCCCTTTATTATTATGAAATGTTCTTTATTGTCTCTTATTATAACCTTTGTTTAAAAGCCTATTTTGTCCAAGTTTTTTGTTTGTTCCATTTGCATAAAACATCTTTTTTTGTTTATTTCAGTTTGTGTGTCTTTTCAATCTGAAGTTGGTCTCCTGCAGACAGCATATGTGTTAAGTCTTGTTTTCTTATTGATACATCTACCCTATGTCTTTTGATTGGAGCATTTAACCATTTACATTTAAAATGATTATCAATAGATACATAGTTATTGTCACTTTATTATTTTTATTTATGTTCTTTCCTTTTTCTTCTCCTCTTCTTCATCTTCCTACTCTTCTTCCTCCACCCCTTCCCCCTTCTCCTCCTCCTCCTCCTTCAAATATTTATTAATGGGCTTCTTTGAATAATGACAAATACTGGTTAAATGTTTATTAAAAAATGTATGAATTGGAAATCTGTGCAATGTTATGTCTAGAAAGAAGCATATTATCCATATCTCATAGATGAACAGCCAAACCACCAAAATGATTTTGTTGGAGGCACATACTTCTTAATAGAAGTCTAAGAACATATATTAGAGACATTTTGCACCTTGAGTAAGGAAAATACTGTATTATGTACCAGACCTATGACAATATGTGGAATTATTCTCAAATATATGAAGGGGGAAATAGTAACAATAATGCTTCTGAGATGAAGAATGGGAATCTGAGCTTTATTATGCCTTAATCTTGTACACAAATCTTCTTGTTACAGTCTGTGCCAGGGTTGACAATGAAGAAAGTCTAGAACTGAGTTTATCATTGATTTTTGAAAAACTACTAGAATTTTTTGAGTGCTCATTTTTGTGTGGAACAGTTTGGGACTATTTAAGAGCACACATTGTTTAAGAAAATAATAAATTATTGCTTTTCAGTAAGAAGTATATTAAATGTTTGATCTGATTGAAACTGAGAGAGATATCTGCTCTGAATATCAGTTACTTTCCCCAAACTGTATTTTAATTCTTTGAATCACTAATGGTTAGAGTCAACATATTCTAACAGCAGTAATAGATGATTGAAAAATTATACTAACTTGTTCTAGCTATTCAAAGAGAAAAAATTCTAGATTAAGCAAAACTGACAATGTCATGGATTTCTTTATCCAACACACTCCCTTCCTTTATTTTCTTCTTTCTATGACCCAGACTCATTTTGAGGAATATATGCTCTTTAACATGCTTTGTTCATACTGGTTTTACTTACTACCATGTTGCCAGTCCCTAAAACTTTCCCTAGCACATTTTTAAAATTCAGTATTGAGTGAATATATGTGTAGCACTGTTTCTTTAGATAGAATATTTCTGAATAAAAAAAAAACAAAAGAATTGAAAATTAAATGATAATATCATCTAATTATAATGTATAATAAACATACCTCTATAAAGGAGACTGAATTCTCACTGTAATTTTAGTGAAATATGTTTGCTCAGCTTATAATTTCTTATTGACTATGTTGGTATTTAACATAGCAGTGTTAAATATTACAGTATTTACATAGTTCTATTGTTTGCAAGGATGTTTCTTATAAATGTCCCAGGAATTAATATTCATTGATTTTTTTTCAGAATTATGTGAGAATTACAAAAGGAATCAATTATGTTAATCCTCTGAATTTTGTATTTTTTTATTTTCACCTATAAATTTTATGAATGCCAAATCTATGAAGATGCTACTAATGAAAATTGTTGATAAGAGATTGATTAATATTTCAGCAATTTCTGACAATTTGGAACTTAACAACTTGCTCAACATATTAGAGCAAGAGACTCCGTGGTTAAATAACGTACAAATAATATCATACTTTAACAATTCCCAAAGGGTATATAATCTATACTCTCTTACTATGCCCCTACTTATTTCAGTCATTATCCTTAATATTAGAAAGAAGAATATTGTTTCTCAGGCTGACAGTATATATTTTTAATGCAATTTTTTCAATCACTTAATTTCTCTTTAGAGATGAATTAACATAAAAACAAACATAAATATAGTTAAAATTATATATATCTTGGAAGATATCCCTGCTTCTATATTTCTACATGTTTCCATTAACTTCAGAATTATTCTGTCATATCACTTTGAATCTGGAGTGGAACTTTATCTTGTTCCAAAATATATGACATGACAATCTGTTGCTATGGGAATTACGAGGCTCTTTTAAACAAAGCTATAAAATAGTTGTAAATTCCTTCAATCGAACAGGTTATGAGTTTGGAGAAAGAGTACACAGTTTGGAGAGATCTAAATAATTGCCAAGAAATAAATCAACTGTCCATAACCCTTAAAGATCCAGGTGCTAATGTGTTTCTAAAGGTGGCATTCAGAGCTAAAATGAGACTGCCTGGGTTACTGTGTTGTTTGATACAGTGCACGTGAACAAAATGACTCCATCCCTTCCACACTTGTTAGCACATTTCAATCTGCTCTGCTATGTTAAGAAGCTCACTGGACTCGGAAGTAATTCAGATTCTGTGTTTCCTCTGTCTGCAGGCTTTTGTTGGGAAAACCTGGCAGATAGGCTCTCTGTTTTAAATGAGTGACAGTTTTCCATCATCACACTTTTATATGACTGCTTTCAGAGAAAAGGCAAGTGGCAGTAAAGGACTGAAAAACAGAATAAATTTTGTTTATAAACTTGAGGAACAAGTTTGTCTCTCCAAATTCTACACTTTGAAACAGGCTAAAACACTAGTGATTATTGAGTCAAAAAGAAACCTATATAAGTCAAAATGTGAATACTTTAAGTCGCAGTTATGATAAACCTTAGTAATTTTTCTTATTTCATCTAAAAATAATATTTATACAAGTGCATTTAGTAAGGAGTCTATTACAGAAAGTACTCACAAATATTTGCTGAGATTGAAACTCCTGAAGGACCATAAAATGTATGCAAAATTTTAAATTATAATGTTAGAATTATAGATAACTGAGACCATTTTAAAGCCAGCAAAATATGCTGAGGATTTCT
Source organism: Macroglossus sobrinus (assembly GCA_004027375.1). Taxonomy (NCBI): domain Eukaryota; kingdom Metazoa; phylum Chordata; class Mammalia; order Chiroptera; family Pteropodidae; genus Macroglossus; species Macroglossus sobrinus. The sequence continues at coordinate 1,113,349 of PVKZ01000187.1, forward strand.
TCATAAGTCTGCAGTGTAGCAGAATGATGAAGGTGATTCTTAAAACTTTTTTCTCTATCACCTAAAGTCTAATAATGAAAGTTTAAATGGCCAGCATTCTTTCATCATTATCTATTGAATAATAATTTTAGCTGTGTATTTATATATATACATACATGTATATATATATATATATATATATACATATGTATATAACACTGTATATATATATGTATATATATATATATATACAGTAATAGGTTTAGTAATAGGTTTAGACTCAAGAAATCTAAGAGGTTATCTTTGTAATCTTTCCTTGGATTTTCTGTTAAAGGCAGGGAGACAACACAAAGCTGATTTAAGTTTTATTGTACTTACCACTAAAAGAATTTATACAGTTCTTAGCAAATTATATAAAAGTACAATAAATAGTAGTCACTAGCTACGCTACAACATATCATTCCAAAGTACCTCTGTATATATAGATTAGATTACATTCAGGTCCTTTTAACTTTTTTTATTCACTTTTGAAAATATTTTCCTCAACAATTCTGTTGTGAAATATTTCAACTAATTAAGTATCAAAGTGCTTGTAGTTTATTGGGAAATATATCATATCTTTTTTCTGATAAAATAAAACATAATTTTACATATAAAAAATCTGATAAGGTTTTCAATAATATTGAAAGTGAGCTTTGATTGTTCAAAATCTTCAGCTACTTCATTTTATTAAATTATTATTCCTGCATAAATGAATATAATTTGGTGTCTAGCTGAATATAGTAAATATATTAAGAGTTAATCCAGTGTGGTAGGCAGAATTCTAAGATGGCCCCATGATCTCCACCACCTGGTGTTATGTCCTGCATAATCCTTTCCCCTTGAATGTGGGAGGAACCTGTAACTCACTTATAACCGATAGCATATGACAAAGTTTATGGGATATCAATCTTGTGATGATGTCCCAAAACAGATTTTTCTTGCTGCTACACATAGGGAGCTTCTCCTCCTGGCCTCGAGGAAGTAAATAGCCATGTCAGCTGTCAAAGAATTGGGTCGTGTTGGCTGTGGAAACAATGAGCAACCTTTACCATCCAAAGGCAATCATTAGCCAATAGTTGGTAAGCAGTCAAGCCAGGACCCTCAGTCATACAGTCAGAGCCAAATGAAGTCTTCCAAATAACCTGAATGAGTTTATAAACAGATTCTTTTTTAGCTGAGCCCCCAGAAGATAACTCAGTCCAGACAATACCTTATTATATATTTGTAGAACCCTGACATGGAGCTGTGACCCATATAAAGGATGAGATAATAAATGCATGTTGTTTTAAGTTATTAAGTTTGTGGTGATTTGTTACACAACAATGCAATACTATTACATCTAGCATATAAGAACAGGAATTGAGAAGTGGTAGCATATATAATACATGTTTCTTCTACTTAAACCAATTAAACTATGCAGAAATGTCTGAATTCTCTCTTTAGAAATTAAAAAAAAAATCTCTAATACAAGCATGGAATAGGTAAAAGATAAGCATAGCAGTTTGAAAATATTTTATAACAATTATTATCTACACTTCTTAGTTTTATTTTCCTGGTTTCAAACATTTTCAGAGTATATGAAATATTCAAGTAATTTGACTGTATAATATTTAATATCATCCAAGTTTAAAAATAGTTCCTATGTTTTAAAGTCATTAGATATATGTAGAGATAAATGTCTCATTCTAAATTCAATACTCTTTTAGACTTAACTTTAAAAAAATGATACAAATAGTTATCTTCACATATTTTACTTAGATACATTGTATATGTACATATACAACTGTATATTTATGATATTAGTTATTCCTTTCAGCTTTGTCATAGAATTACTGCATTATGTCCCCAAATTGTTCTTTTAAAATAATAGTATGCCTGTTGGAAATTTCAGCACAGCTAAGTATTAAATGAATATTATATTGTTCCTTATCTCTCAAGCTATCACTATAAAAGAGGCAAGTATGGGGTTAAAAGAAAAAGATAATTGCTTGCAAAAATAACAACAACAAAAATATATTTTTTATATAAATAAATAAATAAGCGCGCGCGCGCGCGCACACACACACACACACACACACACACACACACTCTATCTACCTTGAATCCTGACAATAAAAGGATGCCCAAATTAAAAATAAAGATGTACAAAATGAAATCATGACAAAGACTTAATGGTGTGAATACAGATGACTCCTCAGCCTCAAGGTTCCTGGTTGAGGTTTTATTGTGCAGTTATACCCAACTGCTTTGAATCTCAACTCTAAATGACCACTGACAATAATAAGCCTAGACTGCCTTGATCCCATACAACTTGGTGAGACATTGCTCGTAATGAGGAAGGCTTTTTTTTTTTTTGATAATACTGCAGAAGCTTTTGTTCACTAAAGCTTTAATGTGATTTAAAAAAAAAATCCTTCTCTGCTTCTCTTTATTTTGCAGTTACTATTGACTCAAGGACTCCTTATTCTGCAGGGATAGACAAAATCCTTTTATGTCTTACTTTCTCAATGAGACACATTTGAGAGTAACATGTGACTTAGTATTGGTTTGTTTAACTTAAATCAGATACTCTCAAATGCTCCCTAACAACAGACTGGAGTCTAAGGCTTATAAAAATTATTCTACATAATTAGTTTATAAATTTTACAGAGCTAGAATAGGAAGCATGTTAAGCCTTTTAATAACAAGAGGAATAGCTTTGCATTATAATATAATATAAACTAACTGTTTGTAGGTATAATATAAACCTACTATTAAAACAAGTCAAGATTCCAAAATATTAAACAGAAAATAAAAATTTTGTCTTTTATCAGCTATTCGCTTTTAATTGTTCATTAAGCACCAGTGCTCAGATGAACTGGCTTGAATACAAAAGTTTATGGTGATCTTCACAGCTGTATGTAGGATGTAGCTGATTTTTTGGCATACAGCTAGAACATTATGTGTTTTTATTTCATTGCTCTGTAAAATGTGTGAAATTCATGCTTATGAAAAATTCTCACATAATGCAAATACAATTTCATAAAATTTTACAATAACACACTAAATATACATTTTGTACTAACACAAACAAAACTATGAATTAAACATATTCAAATATTTATCTTTGAAGGGAAATGGGGAATCAGAGTGAGAGATGCTAAAAAGGAATTTAAGAAATAAAAATTCATTAAAAGAGGCATCAGGGAGCAGGGGAAAATTCACCATGGTCTCTCTGCAGTGATAATCACCAAATTTTTATTCACTATGATATTGCCATTATATGTATGTATTTACACACTGGAGTGTAGTTTTTAAGAGGATGAATATTATATTTATTCAACTTTAAAAATTTGACAATTTATTTTATTTTATCACATTTTTATATATTTTATAATTAGTAATTTAAAGGCTGCATAACTATCCTTAGAAGGTATAATATAAATACATATTCGCTTCATTGTTGATTGACTTTATATTTAATTATTTATTTTTTAAGTGCATATATATTTTTTTCATTTGCTAAAATAGATGAAATCCTAATCTTTAATGTTTAAATGTTTTAGAATATTAAAGATGGTTTCTAGGACCTTGATTAAATGGAAGCTCAGGAAGTTAAGTGCCTCAACTTAATATTCAAATTCAAGTCTCTTTAACTTTTAAGTCTCTTCTCTTTCTCCTATTCCCATGAAAGATGGTCATCACTATATGATTAACATTTATCAGCACTTCCTATATGCTTCATATGCACACAATATATGTCAGACGTCCTGTAAAACAATGCCTTATATGCTCATTCTATTTAATATTAAAATACTAATGGTCAGCTTCAAAACACGAGTGCTTAACCATGGCATTGTGTGGTATCACTGCAAACCTCATGAGCTGGAGCTGTCACCAGGGACATCCTCGTACTTCTACGTGCAGTGAAAGGACTTAGACTTAGCTTCAGTAATACATTCCAAGGCCCACTTCAGATCTTTTGACTAAGAGTCTCCCTAGGAATCTGCATTTTAACAATCACTCTTTCACTTACTTAAATAAAAACTTAAGACACATAGCTTATCACAGGACATCCTTGCCTGAAATTCTATAGTGACTTTCTTCTGCCTTCATAATAAAAGCTAAACTTTGAAGCATTGCATTACAAAGAATTGCTTTATCTGGAACTTGTCCACATATGTTTGTTCTCGCACCTCTACCTGTAACCTAATCACACCAAACTCTGAGTTAAAATGCTAATACTAATACTTGAAATTTCCTAAATAGATACCATATGCCATTTGCTGTTATAAATATTTGCAAAGTATACCAAATGTAAGCATTTTAATAAACCTATGAAGTAAGTATTATTACTATTTTTATATCCAGATTAAAAATCAGTCTCAGAGAGGTTAAAGAATTAGTTCAAGGTCATGCAGCCATTAGATCTTAGGCATTGCATGTTAGTCCCAACACTCTTGAATATGATGCTGATATGTCTCCCAAATTATAAACATAGTCACAGAAGCATGAGGAGGCATAATATGTCTAGAGGATAGCAAGCTCTTCAATAACATAATTAAACAGCTTTTTCTTGTGTGTGTGTGTGATTTTTTTGCTCACTTTAAATAAGGAGCCTGAGTGAGACTTAAATAAGTCAGGTTATTTGCCAGGTTTCTAGCCAGCTAGAAGAGGCAGAGCCAGAAACCAAATCCAAGTGCAATTTCTAAATCTTCACACTTTCTGCACTCTCTGATTCATGTTCCTGATACAACATGGTGCCACTCATCCACTTTTCTGGAACCCCCACTTTGGAATAAATCACATATTTCCATTATTGAATTTCAATCCTGAAGTTCATCTTAAATCATAGTTAAACTGCAAGAATATATTTATCTGAAGCAGAAGTATTTTCTTTATTATTTTTGAATTCTATTAGTAATAGATACTTAATTCATATTGATTTTTATTTCTGTGTGTCTCTCAATCTCAATTTTCAGACTTTCTGTTCTCTAATTTGAGAGCTCTTTCTTGTCTTCTTATCCTGGATTGTTGTTTTTTGGCCCTTTGAAATTTATCTTCTACATTCTCTATCCACCATGAGCTCCATCACTCTTAAATACTGCTAAAAAAAAATGGAAGTCTTATTCTTTACTATGAAAAGAGTATTTTAGAGCATTTAGAATAATTTATTTCAAGGGTATAATAGGCTATCAAGGTGTTGAAGTTTTAGGTATGTACTGTTTAATAGCATAAATCTTTAATTTATTAAAGATTTACTTCATTTGGGCTAGAGGCATTAAAACATACAAGGATAAATTAAGCAAGGTCCTACCTCATGAAACTTAAATAATTAGAAATACTAAGATACACTCAAACACCATCATGTCATCTCTAAGAGTTCACTTAATAATAATGAATGACCAGATCCCTTAGACCAAATTTGTCCATCCTAAAAGTTATGCCAATTATAATCAGAATAGAATAAAATATATTTTTTACAAATATATTAAAATTAGAAACTGTCTAATGTCAAAGCATACACATTTTTATATAAACTATATTCATGCGTGTATAATGAAACACCAATACTAATAATTATTTTAATTAAATTTATTGGCATAAGTAATGTCCATGATATATTTTAAAAGTTAAAAGGTTAAAATGTAATGTTTACTGTAAAATTTAATTTGCCCTTAAAATACGTGTGTAAAAAAGAGAGAGAGATACAAAGAGACAGTTTTAGAGAAGTCTAGATTATTATGCACCATATTTTTAACAGAGATTATCTCAGGATGGTGGATTTTTCAGTAATCTTTTTTTTTTTTACTTATTATGTTTTAAAATTGGTTCCCTAAAGTTTACTTATATGCATACTGTAGTATATAGTGATTTTTTTGTGTCTTATTAAATATATTTTCCCTAAAATCTAAATACTATGATATAAAAAAATCAGCTGTTGTCATCCAGAAGAGTTCAGTTGATAATGACCTAGTTCCTCATAGGGGATGAGGAAGAAATGAACTTTTTATATTCTAGCTATCTTTCTAATCTTTTATCAAAGTTATAATTGAACATCAGCAGAAATAAGATTGACTTTGTCATTAATAAAAACTACATGTAATAATTCTTATTGTTACTAGAATGGTCTTTATAATACCAGCTGTTTTATTTAAACAACAGTTTTGGTTTTGCATATGTGATATCAATGAAGTAAAGTCTTCCCAAACAGAGTATACACAACTTTGTTTAAATAGTTATTGATAATGCCATCTTTATTAAAACATCAATTTTTACAACTGTAAAATGTGCCTGTCTCAGGCATCCTCATCACTGCTGCCTTCCCCCACCCAAATTTTCTGTGTTTTGTAGGAAGGAAATTATTCAGTTTCTTTGACTCTATATAAAATAAAAGCAACTAGGATCTACCTAAGGGCTTTGGTTTTAACCTGTGATTTATTTATGATTAGCTCATGCACATTTTATTGCTTGACACTTATGACACATTTGGCTGACCACAGATTATCTCTGCATTCTTCAGAACTTTCCCCTTTTCTCTGGAAAACTGAACTGGCAAGATAAATGAATTCTGTATTAAGTGAGATGTTACTCTCTGTGAATAATGTGTATAAATATGACAGCATTCTAGACACATTGTATGCTTTCTTTTTTTAACATGATGAATGTATCATCATAATAAATAATCCACCTTGTCCCTGAAGAAAAAAATGTGCTACGGTGATTTTGTCTGTGTATTCTTCACCTTGTCATTTCTAACCAACCTCAGGATATTTGCTTTGTCACAAACACTACCATAAAAATTCTCATATTGCTTTCATTTTTAGATTCTTTTTTCTCAAATGCTCAGAGAATTGTATGGGCAAAACCTTGATATAGACTTGAATAAATTCTAGGCCTATTAGATTCTTTAAGAAATATTTCTGATTTAGACAATAGAATGCCTTTTTTCACCAATTTCCATGTTCATTTTCAGAACTTTATTGTGAGGATCTCATATATCACAATATTTTTAAAAATATGCTTTAACTTTTTTTATAGTATGTTTTCTAGGACACCCTTATATGATTCATATGTGCCAATAAAAACATAAAAAGTCTATTTTTAGTTTCTATAGAATATATGAAGTTTCCTTTGGCCTAAAAGATGTGGGAATATAGAGAGTTTTATATAAGAGGGGACATTTGGAGAGAGAGAGACGGATAGGGAGAGAGAGAATGATGAAAGGAGCTTAAGAGATTATTTTGACTTGTCAGTAATATTGTCATTGAATGTAAGCTGCTAAACTTCGTACTGGTGAGATAAAACAGTAAAAACAACCACAGAAAAGAGAACAGAGAATCACCAGACAGGCTGACAGGACACAGTACCAATAAAGCAGCCAACACTAGTGATCAGTGGGGCATCAATTTGTCTTATGGGCGATAGCACCTGTTACTAATTGGTGCAAAGAGCTCACCAGCCCACTGTGTGGTTTAGCACACTCAGCTCTCTCCTGTATGTTGCTGTGAGAGGCAGGACAGCTAATTGCTGTTGCTTCGGTGCCAGTGAATCAACATGCTGAGCTAATAGCGACAGATAGAGGGCAGACAGATTCCTGCTAGCAGCTTAGTTAGTTGCTTGTGAGATAACTAAGGCAGTTGCCGTACCTCAGAACCGGGAGAAAGATAGCAAGCCTTCAGGATTAATCTGTTAAGATGATTTTTTTCCTCTATAGCATTTTCTTGATAATGTGAGACTGGATATTAATGGCCCACAGAATCAAGAAGTATAATGTGTGAACAAATCGCCTTGGACTTAGATTATGAGCACTGGTTGTTTTGAAAGGGATGTGCAGGAGGCAGCCTTGGCAAGAAAACTTGCTGCATAATCTTACATGCGCTAAAGATGAAACTTTAAACCGGCAAGTAAGTTCTTTCTTTCCCACCTTCCTTTTCTTAATCTTTCATATTTAAAGCAGCAGCGAAGTACAGAGGAAGTTAAGACTTCTTTTCAGTACAATGAGTCTCTGTCATGATATCACTTTCTGTCATGCTTGTTCAAATAGAGTGGTAATGATGTACAAGTAATTATCTTCTAGAAGAAAGAACACAACTCCTCATCTTCTCTGCTTTCCTAATAACTAACTATGTGGTATTGTAATTTTGTTGACATATGAATGTAATATATAGAAAGATACACGCTTTTGAATTATAACTGTGTATTTGTCATTTAAAAATATTGTTAATCTTTAACCATTTTCTTTGCATCTCTCTCTCTCTCTCTCTCTGACTAAATATAGAATAAGGTCATCAACATGGGCATGTTATGTTTTTTGTGTGTGCAAATATTTGTGTGATGTTTTGTGTGCAGTAGTTGCTGAAGGTTATAGTAACTGGATGAGTTAAGGAATCTAACTCTGCCTCAAAATTAACAGCATTATAAATTGTGTTTTGTTGTAATACAGAGTACCCTGATGTTTCATTATGGATGTTTAGTGCATTAGAATATGTTTGTTTACGAAAGTATACAGAAGCATTTAGAATTTGAATCCAGATGGACTTTATCCTTAACAAAACTAATACTCCATAGTTCTAACACTTTCCCACTTTGTGGTGTGGCCTTTACTTTAAAAGCGTAATTTAGTAGCTATAGGGAAGAAGAGCTCTGAAGAACAAGTTTCAGGCCCAGTCTGCTGGTCCTCTAATGTCTCTCTCATGTACACACAGTCATTGATTTGATGGGGTTATAGCATGTATGCAGACAGCCATTGCTAACTAGAGTATAATATGACTGCCTCATGTAAGGTTAACTCCAAGTCCATACTCGTTTTCTTTCACAAATAGAGCCAATTGTCAGATGCAGTAACCAAATACTTAAGGAGTAGAGTTATTGTGTTGCTTAACATCAGAAAAGCAGATAATTTGTAAAAGAGGTATGTTCTAAGCATAGAATGTTTTCTGTAGTTTTTACAGCAAAGTTGATGCTTTTTACATAAGTTCATGTGAACTTATTTTTTACTGGCTCTTCTCTCTTTAGTTTGCTTTAGTTGTGGCTAAATGTGAGTCAGTGCACTTATCTGTATATGTGAGTGCTCAAATTTCAGCAATTTGATTCTCTTGACTGTGGACTCATTCTCTTATAAAATAAAAAGGGCAATTTTATGTGCACTCAGTTGCACAGAGTGGGGACATCCTCACCTTTCATCTATTGCCATGATAGACGGAGCAGGGAATGTGAATCCCCTCACTTTACCTCAAAAATGACCCTAAACATTAACCAGTGATGGACCTGGATAGATCAGGGTATGTACTATCTTACTGTTAGCTACTTCTCTGCAATATTCTGGAGTGAATAAAGAGATCTAAACAAAACTTTTTATTTTCTAAGAGATTTTTAAAATAATTATCCATTAATGATATTATTTGATGAGTTTAGTGTCTGAACTATAAAAGTAGCTCTTAAAAACACTAATAATTACAATGCTAAGAAGAAAAGAACTCAAAGTTAAATGTCTGTTACAAACTTTCTTAGTCTTTCCACATTTAAATTTTGCATAGTATGCACTTTTACTTTTTATCATTCAACTTTGAAAGCAGACAGAGGGACATAAACTGAAGCCAGCTGCAAAAATTTACCACTATTTTGGTAACAGCTAAGTTTGAAGTTAAATGCATAAAGTAATTATTATTTTTCTTGTCAAAGAAAATTGCTATTTTTCTTTGATCACAAAATGTGTGTCAAGCAAATGTATGTTGAACAATTAATTATATCTTTCTCTAATCACTTGATCATTGTGGGCTTTTCTTCCTGAATAATGAGCCTTTAAAATAATAATAAAAAGTAAAACCAAATAATAATAAAGTAATATCCTGAATGTGGGTTTTTTAGGGGTGATTGTGCATGCTCCACCTTGCTATTAATGAGCAGGTATAATTTCAGACAATAAGAACTTTTGTTTCTAATTACATGGTGTAAACTAATACAAAACTCTTTTCCTAAACCAGCTGTTAATTTCAACTTTTTTTCTAGCACAGACACCTCCTGTATACGTTTACATTTTTTTATCATAGCCTTAAAACAGGATTAATATATGGTTTTAAGTTTTACTGAGGATTCCAACCTATGAATGAATCCAAGTTAGCAGAAATAATAATCTCAACAAAAAGATTGCTTCTAAATCAAGGGGGCATGTTTATTGTCTAAAAATTTAATTTTGCTTGGGACAGTATGTGAAATGTAGGTTTTGGTAACAGTCATTTTTTTCCCTCTCTTTTTTTTTTCAACTTATTCTTATTATTGGCATCACTGGTGTCCTTGAACTATTCTATCATTCTATGTCTCTCACATGCACACATGTGGAAGGATATACAATATTAAAAATAATAGTTTTACTTGACAGTGATCACTTTCCAAAATGGTTTTTATTACTCTCAACTAAAACTTAGTTTGGATATAGATGTTTTCTTTTGTAATGTGAGTTTTATTTATTATTACTTTATAACATAGCAGACTGAAGATTCAAAACTAATGATGATATATGGGCCTTCATATATTAGCTTCATGCTCAAATATCACTGGGTTGCATGAGAAGATATTGGAAGGAACCATGCAGAATTTATTAGTGTTCTAGTCAATTTTGAGTGTAAAAAAAAGCTACTGTGAATAATTTATGTTCTCTTGGTAGAAACTCTACAAATTTCAAGGTTCAAGCCCTCAGAAACTGAAATAATATGTAACTTTCATTTAGACTGAATACTGGAGTCACTTAGATTGAAATAGTGACAGAACCAGAGAATATACACAGAAACTTTAAATGCAGCCATTATTTTCTTGAACATCTAAATGATGGGAGAGAAGAAGGTAATTTTGAGTGTGAGTATGAATAGTGTGGCCTTGAAGTAGAATTGCCATCTGAAATGTCTGAAGCAAAGTGTCAGATTATTAGGACTATGGAGATGGGCATGACTTGTTCTCAACCTGCAAATAAGTCACATACTAATAAGCAATATATGCACACACATACATACACATAATTTATTCATTGAATGAAGGAGCATAGAAACTTGATTCAGGTACAAAGACAATTATTTAGCACATTCCCTAAACATTTTTGCCTCAGTGTCCACATCTGTAGAATTCAGCCCATCAGAGTTTTTGTAAGGGGCAACCAAGATAATGAATAAGAAGGCTGTAAATTGCTAAGTAATCTAAAGCACAATTAATTTTTCTGATATCCTAGCAATTCTCAAGATGATCACGTGCACGCGTGTGTTTGTATTTACCTATCAACAAACAATAACAGCAACAACATAATTTCCAATAAAGAGTGAAATAAAGATTTTACTTGAGCACTGTAATGGACAAATTTTCTTTTATCTCACAAGTTGTTTAAAGATTACACTCAACCTTAAATATCAAATCATGGCTATTGAAGCCATAAATAGAAAAGGCAAAAGCAATCATTACTTCAAGAAGCTGAAGAATATCAAGACTTTTTTTTTTCTTCAGCCTGGTAAATGGAAAAATTCAGAGCTTGTTTATTGTGTTTGTAATGGATAAGAAATTGACAGGAGGTGTAACTTTTTTATGGCTTTTAGAGTGTAAGCATTCTCAGGCCATGGCAGATGTGTAGTTCCTATTACTTTGAAAAGTCATTCATTCTAATGCCTAGTGAAAGGGCGGGTTTCAGACAGAATTAAGCACTGTTTCCTGAACGGGGGAAGACAGTGGTGTGGGCGATGAAGGGCATCATTCAGACGGAAACTAAGCTAATGAATGCTCTCCCTGTTATTTTCATAGAGGTGTCAGAATGAGTCTTTTCTGATTCTGCTTCACTGAATCCTTATGAAAATGTAAATTGTTTATCCAAGGACAGTGACTTTCCTTTTTGCTTTGTAATTTAAGACACCAATTTCTTCAACTTTGTAGCAATACCACTGGAATCCGGAGAAGGTTCATTAAAACTGGATGAGCGGTTGTTATTCCTTTAAAACCTTAAGTCACTGACAGAGATGGTG